>JAWWMU010000153.1:72271198-72299991 GCA_035048155.1 Cinnycerthia olivascens | reverse complement strand
GCCCGCCGGCGCCGCAGAGCGCGGGTGAGGGCTCGGGTGAGGGCCCGGGCCGCCCCGCCGCCCCACATGGCCACTGCCGCCGCCACCGCCGCTCTCGCCCCGCCCCGGTCCGCGGCCTGCGGTGCCGGCTGCTCCGGCGGGCGGGCGCCGGGAAGGTTCCGCCCGGCGCTGGGGACGGTGCCAGTGCCAGCCCTTACGCTGGCATTTGTCGCCAGAGCTTCACCCGCAGCAACTCTGCGGTGTTAAATGTGTGCCCCCTCATTCCCGCGATCTTGGAACGCGGAAAGACCCACAAGCAGCGGCTCGTTCGGATGAGACAGTGACTGGCCCACAGCTTTCAGTCCCTTTCATTACCAAGAAACACACCGGGCTTGCAGGGCACGGCACAAAGTACGAGAGTGCGCGGCGGGGCGGGCCCGGGAGGGAAGCGATGCCAGCAGCCGGCATTGCGGCCTGGAGCGGAACCTCTGGGCTCCGGCATGGCTGGGGCTCATGGGAACCGTGCATGCGGGCATGCCGCTGCCTCTCCGAGGCGGCTGTGTCACGGTTTGCAGATGAAGGAGAAGGATGTGGCCCAAAAAGGAAAGGCTGCCTTCCCTGCTTCCTCGCTGGCACCGCTGCCCAGGGCCCTGACTGAAATTCAGGTGAGCGGCCCTGGCGGTTCAGGGCTGACACACACAAATGGAAAAGAATTAAGCCAGTTTTTTAAAAAAAGATTACTTTTCGGCCACTTTATTGAGCTGCAGGTCCAGCAAGAACGCCCAGTGAAAACCAAAGCTGTGTGGTAGCCACCAGTGCAGAGCAAGGCAAAGGTAAGCTGTGCAAGCAGAGCTGCCAGCGCTCCCGTGCCTGCCGAGCAGATGATCACGGGCTGGGTTCCCTGCCTGGCACGGACTGCACAAAGCCAAGGGCAGGAGCATCCTCCCGGCTGCAGGAAATTTGGAGTATAACCAGTTCGGCTTCACTTCCCTCTAGTGCCAGCCTGCTTTAAGAACTGACCTTGCTAGGTACTACAACCCTCACTGCTTGAAACCTGCCTGTTTACAGGTGTCCTGTAAATACAGTATAATCCACGTAGTAAAGTTTGGATTATTTTCTTTTTAAAGCTAAATAAGGACTGCTTAAAGGGCTCAAAAAAGCTTGTCTCGATAGCAATTAAATACATGGCAAACCTGCTTTGTATGTACCTGCCTCACTTTTCTACTCACCTGCTCTATCCAACAAACCTCACGGTGCACTGGAGTCACAAGTCATTAATAACACCTCAGAGCTATTAAAAAAACCAGAGCTCCAACAAATCCTTTATGCTAGGATAGTCTCATTAAGAGACAAAACTAAGCTTTCCTTCAAAGCATGCATCCACGTATTATTCAACTTTATTATTTGTCATTCATTTAGCAAAGCAAACGCAAAATCTGAGCAAGAGAGCCAAACCTTACGTTGCCATTGCTTTTGTATTTGTAATTTTAAAATCGGTTACAAGCAAGTAAACACATGCACACTGGCAACTTATTCTACTTAACAGGACAAGCTTGTTTGAAAATAGAAGTCGCTGTTCCATGAGACAGAGCCTCAAATACAGAACAGAGTTTTTGTTATTGTGCCATATTTCAAAACACATGCAGTTGCTCAATCTTTGAAGTGAGAATATTTACTCAACTACTCTATTTTGGCCTATCCACGGCCACAGCTAATTCTTGTTCTTACATGGTGTAGCGGGCACCTTGGGGCACATATGGACATTGGCTCGGTTGTATTCACCTTCAGAACAATTTGTATGGAAATCATTTGATTCCACACCATCCCTTATTTATTTATTTAAAAAGTTCTCAAGGGAAATGCCTCCAAATGTCATGTTGCTGTGTGACATTCAAAATCCTATGTCTTGCTTTCCTGTAGTGCACTGAAATGTTTTTTGCAGCGTTCATTTTAAGATGATACATTCCCATTTTTGTATGTATTTGCACATTTTAGAATCACTTCAGATGTATGGAATTAAAAGGGCACTTGTTATTTTAGCCTTTTCTGGTGAAAGACATTCCTAAGGGGAGTTTCCAAAGCCCAAAGAAGTTTTATGTATGTGATGCTGACAAGAATGCCGACGTGTATTTAATTACTGAGTGATGAGTAGGCCGTTACAGTAAGATTTCTGAAACAGTTAAATACAGAGATCGTATGCTCTTTTTATTGGCATACAGTCACTACCCATATAAGTGCATTTCTGTCAAAAAAATAATTTTCATATTTACAGGAAGTGACAGAATTCCAGTTGTTGGCAGAGTATAGAAAGCTTTTCATACACAATCTTTTTTATTATTAGACAGAGAATATAAAATCTGAACTGAAAATCAAATTCAATGCATCCTGGAAACTGTATTCCTCAACAGCTTTTCTTAAGCTTATTTCTAGTTTCTTTCTGTCTCTCACAAGATATCCTTCTAGGACATCTGAACTGTTACGTTACCTGCTTTCCAAAAATTCCTCACTCTTACCCAGAGCCAAGAGTGTAGTGAGATTGAATCAAGAGATCAGTTTATATTCCTACCAATGCAAGTAGAAGTTGTGTGTTGTAAATTAAGCCTTATTTTGCTAATAAATATGACTGCTTACTCTATGTGAAAGATATAATTGAGGGAGGGTGTTATAATTTATAACTGATTATTTATCTGTAACAGTGTTTTGATAAACATGCATGTATTCATTAGCAATTAGCCTGCTTATTAAAAACATAGTTAAAATGGATTTCTTTGCACTGAAGCAGTTTATTTCGGCATCTTATTTATGAAAAAAATTACAGTGGGAAAAAAGCTGCATAACTGAATTCTGATTTAGCTCAATGGATTAATCTGTTCATGAAGACATGCTTTTCAAGTTGCCTGTCCTAGTATAATTTTTTCTTAGAAGATACTGCCGATCAAAGAGAACTTACTTTGATGTTAAGCCTTTTAGCTTTTTCACAACTGGTGTCACACCAGACCTTTTAGGCACAGATCTCTCCCTGAAATTATGTTCTTCTGTAACAGTCACTGGCCTAGAGTTGGGTATTGTTGGTTTGTTTTTTAACTTCTATTAATTCACACTCTTGTTTCCAACAGCAATAGTCAATTTCCTTTATGTAGGTAATCAGTGACCTCTTTCACTTTATGGTAATATGAAAATCAAAAAATTAGTGGCGTTGCTAATACAGCAATGTATTAGCTTTACATGAGTCACAATTCTCGTGACACTAAGAACCAGCTTTAATATTCACAACGCATTTAATCCATGTACCAAAATGTAAAGTTAACCTATTGTCAGTTTTCCAATGTGTACTGAGTGACATTTAAAAATACATCCTATAAAAACATCTAAAATTCTGAGATGTAATATCCCTGAACATCCAAAGATCTCTCTGAAAACTGGGTGAGGAATATAGTTCCAGAGCTTAACACTGCCACATGAGATCAGTTAATCAAACATATTCCTAATGGGGTTCAGTCTGTTTAAGTATAGCTTGTATTACAGTGACCCATATTTTACACACACAGCATATAGTACCAGCTAGACCAAAAAAAAAGGGGTTATTAAAAAAAAAAAATCTATTACACATATCTAAAGAAAAATAAGATGTCTTTTCTCTGTTCTTTCACATCCCCAATAAAGTAATCTCATCCTCATTGTGTCCATGGATTACAAGTGTTTCACGTTAAATCTTCTTCAAGTACTTTAAAAATCTGTTATACCAAAAAAGCTGCCTTTTTTTTTTTTTAAGTTCTTTCTACCATTTACCACAAAATACAGGTGCAAGAATTTTAAACAAAAAATGAACTAAAGAGCTTTATTGACATCACAGTACATTCAATAGTAATTTTAAGAACATTACAGCTGAAAGAGAATGGCCTGTTTTATAGTCTTAATAAGCACTACCGTTCTTGAAAAAATGTAATACAAAGAAATCCTATTAGGTATTTAATTCTGAGCAGCATTTGGAAAAAATACACCTATTTACAGATAAAAAAAGGATTCTGGTTTCACCTACATAGCCACAATGTGCCTCTATAATGAGACAAGCCTTTTATAACTCATGGAATTTTTAAACGTCATAGCACTGGTGCCATAAATTCCTCAGTGTTTACGACGAAGAGGAGTTGTTGATCTGAAAAATAAAGGAAAAGGGGGAAAAAAGTTAATTGGAAAAAATAGAAGACCCCCAAACCCACACACACTTTAGGCTTAGTAATTAATAGTTTTAAAAAATTTTTTCAAAGGTACTTTTGCCTAAGACAAAAGGTTTAATAAATACCATACTTTATTAAAAAAGTTCATATGCCGTACACATGAAGACGAATATAAAAAAACTTTTTAAAAGTCAGACAAAATACTTAAAAAGTATACTACCTTGATCGTGACTTAGACTTGTGTTTGCGGCTTGCCTTCTTACCAGACCTTTGAGATTTCTCCATGGAGCATGACCGAATATGCTTCGATTTCTTAGCCTTCTTTTCTTTACTGCTTCCTGGTGATTCAGAACTACTCCTTGCACTAGATTCAGAGCCTGATCGTTTTTTGCTATCTTTGGTAGTAATTTTTTTGCTTTCTTGTCTGGAATCCTGTCTTATTATTTTCACACATATTGAATCACTGCGAGAGAAAGTTCTTTCGCTGTCTCTTTTTCTCTTTAATCTACTGTCGTCATGATTGCCAGCCTTACTTTCTTTTTCCTCTTTTTTGGGCTTATCTTTTCTTTTTTCCTGATCTCTCTCCCTTTCTCTGTTCTTTTTTTTGTCTTTATCTGCACCTCCACCCTGCTCCTTCTTCCTGTCTTGATCTTTACCCTCACTTTTATGTTTGTGCCTATTTCCAGCAGGGCTTCTACGCTGGTCTTCAGCTTTACGTCTGTCCCTGCTCCTGCTGCGGCTCGCACGGTTGGCTCGCCGGTCTCTTGAGCGGCTGCCGCTTCTACGCCTATCCCAGCTTCTCTCCCTTGAAGGACTCCGATTTCTCCGCCTCTCCCCTCTTTCAGCACTGTGATTTCTGCTAGATCTTCTCCTTTCCCTTATTTTCTCCCTGCTCCTACTCCTCTCTCTCCTGTTTCTGTGGGAGTAACTCCTGCTTCTACTGCGCCTAACTTTATGTGACGGCGTCCTACTGCGACTGTGTCTCTTCTTCCTTTTGGGAGAGGAAGAACGTGAAGTGCTGCGACTACTGCCTGAGCTAGTGCTATATGATGAACTGGACACTGTGCTGCTGCTGCTGCTGCTCCTGCTATTGCTGCTGCTGCTACCACTGCTAGAGCTTCTGGACCCACTCCTTCCTGTCCTCTCTTTACCCTCTTTCTTGAGTTCTACATCAGGTGCGATTGCATTTGGAGATCTCTTCTTTTCATGAACCATATCTGCTTCAATTTCTTTTGCCTCCTGTGATGCTAAGTTACTGTTTTGTTCTTTGTTGATAAATTCATTCATTTCTTTCGAAACTTTTTCATTTTGTAGCTTTTCTTCTGAAAAGAGAAGTACACAGAAAAAAAAAATTGCAGATTATTTGGAGCAATATGTCAGTAATTTCCACACCATTACACTGACAAAACCAAGTTTCCAAGCACCTCTCATAATACTTATAACACTGCCACCATACCAACTACTTAACAAACCACTCTTTTTTTTCTTATAATTTTAGAAAAGTTGTCCTCTTGGTTTAAAAAAAGTAGAGCTCAGTCATTTTAGACGTCTTGATGTTATTTCATGTTTTATTGGTTTAAGATGAAGTTCTCAAGTATGCTGGAACACCAGAACTCTCAAACTGATCTACACACAAGACTTTTTTCTTCTGCAACCTTTTTGCACACCTGATTCTCCCCTTCTCCTTCCTACAAGATCACTCATCACTACAAAAGGAAGCATTGATGCTTCCCACCTTTCTTTGAGCCTCATTCATCTGGGTTTGAGGATTACTGTCTGGTCTGAAGAAGCTGTATTTCTCACATAGTGACACTCTCAGAGCGTTTCCCAAAGGTTTCCAAAATAAAAATTATTTTTATTCAATCTAGGATCCTTTGCATCACTGCCAACTTTATCTTCCCGTTTAAAATTGAATCCAGAAAAAATAACTGACATACATTTTTTGCCTAAAAATGGTCTTTTGATGTGGGCCATTATTTCCTGAATTAATTTAGGGAATAAAACTGCATCCAGAAACCCAAAGTTGTCCAAATGGCAGCTAATGGTCAAATTTAATCCAGAAAACAATCCCAAGTTATTAGGCAGTACAAGCAGAAGCCAGTGCATGTTAGAAGATGCTGTATAGTCCATTAGAAATTTGCCTTTCCAAAATACTGCTACAAATGAGACTCTGCACTAGCATTCTTCAGTATTTTGGATGTATGGAATCAGCTGCTTTACACTCTAGTTTTGTAATTCTGCAAACAGTCTCATGGAGATGTCTCCACATTGACATCTGCTTCCTGCACTAGGAAGACAGAGGTCACAGGCCACCACTCATTCACTCTCCACAGAGCCATCCTTTTATGCATACAACTTCAAACACTCAAAGAGAGACATGAATATTAAGAAAACCAAAAGTTTAGCTAGTCCAGCCTTTTATTAAGCGCTCCGTATGTCTTATTTTCAAGCCTTTAAATAAAAAGAGAAGGAAACAATCAATTTTAAATTCTATCATAATAGCACTTTCTCCACCAACCTGTGAACTTGGTTCATGACTTCTTAACATTGCATCCCTGTCTAGACAGCTCTTCAGCACTGGGAGACTGGGAGGTGACTGTGCTACCCTTTTGGCCGACATTATTTGTACAAAAGGACAAACCTTATCTTATATGGAGAAGCAGAAGTAAATCATGGGTGTTTGTTTTTTTAATTTGAATTAAAAATACGTTATTTATAAATTTAGTTTCATCTTTTTTGCTTAAAACATGTTTCTTTACCATCAATTTGCATACACTAAGTAGTAAACTCCATATGCAGTGGCACAGTAAGAAGACATTGTATGATTTACCTTCCAGCTGTTTTTCCAGTAGTAGTTGCTGTTCTCTCTCTTTTCTCCAAAACGCTTCCTGTTTTTGCCTTATTCTGTGTCGTAATTCCTCATCATCAGTATCAGATGACTCAGAGCCTCTGTCACTCCTCTCATCTTCACTGTCTCCTGATCCATAACCACCCAGTCCACCTGCGTGCATAAAGTCCAGTCTATCACGAGGAAAGATTAAGCTTTGTTCTTAATACTTCTGTGAGGCAAAGAGGAGTAACACTGCCCTTCCTTCACTTCCTTGTCTCTGAAGAAGTCACTTTATTCTGGTAAGTGCCAGTGTTGTTTGCCAGTGTGTTCAAGGCCCCCGTATCTGCACTGATGGTCACTGTCTGCTTCTACTCCTTCTGGAACAGCTTGTCTATTTTCAGCAAGCAACCACTGTGACCATGGTACTTTTTTCCATTGTATGGAAAGGCAAAAAAGCTCCCTGTAGAGACTGTAACATTGTCTGTCTCTGTATCAGCAACGGGACAGAAAATGCCTGGGATCTTTCCCAGAAGACATCTCTGAAATGACTTCAGCTGCCTCCGTAGTCCAAGGCTACAGAAATTCTGAATGCCATATCAATTTTTCCATATGATTTAGAGAACACTGCACTTTGACAGGTATGGAGATGGAATAGAAACAGCCTTTCTTCTCCCCCAGAGATATCTGTGACTACTGGACTTATAAGGATAAAGTCAATTTAAACATTTGACATGGATTCTTTCAGTCTGAGGTCCTTAGGATCTTTAGTGAGTTAGTTTTGAAACATGAATACTTGTGAGAATAACATTCAATCTAATTCATCAATGTTCCATGTAATGAACTCATAACTGATCACTGACACATTTGAGATGGTAAAAGTCATGTTGGGAGAAATCTCTTGCAGTTGTGTCTCAAGCTGGAATTTCAATCCCTCTTTCCTGTGTTGTTTCTGGCATTATATGATATGGGAGCCTTTGTGTTTATGTAGCTTTTCAATAAAATAATAATTACAATGATTAAAATATTTTTATTTATAGACTTTCACATTACTCTTCTATCAACTTTCCCCTCTGGTTTGCATGGATCAAAACAGAAGAAAAGTATGAAATAGCATTCCTTTCTTTGAAGGCTGCAGTGTGCTTCTGAAACTATCATACTTTAAAAAGTAAATTTATCTATAATTTTTATGTATTTTCAAAATTATTTCATACAATAAATCACACTGCCTAGTCCTTTATTCCAGCAACCATCCCACTTATATATGAGTAGGATCACCTGTGGAACAAACAAAGGTGCTGATAATGACAAAGTTATCAGAAAGTGACCCATACTCCCCGGCACTTAAAATCTAGTTTCAAAATGCAATTTCTAGAAACGCAAGGCAAAAGTGAAACTCCCCCTTTAAGCCCTCTCAAAAATAAGGAACATACTTACCGAGTCCAGTGAGGGAAGCCAGTGCACTGGACTGTGCCAGCTGTTTTGCAGGAGCTTTGTATCACATCAACAACAGGAACAACATGTTAACACAAATAGCCACGATTTCATAGTCATGAGTCTATGGTATTGTTAAATCTACTACTATGGCTGTTCTTTGGAGGGAGAGAAGAAACATTAAAAACGCATCATCCATTTAAAACCACTTCTAGATTTTCTGACCATGAAGTTTTAGAATTTAACTGCAAATTAACAGTGAACAGAAAACCCCAAATATATACTCATAGATCACTTTCCAAGTTACAGCATCTGCACATAATTTTCAACTTCAGTAGTAACATACTTCGATTAATTCTGTTATGTTAAAATAATCTGTTCTGTAAGTACAATACAAGTTAATAGTGAAAGCAAATTAATTACTAATTGAGGACTCAAAGTTCATCTCTTTTCACTTCTGAACAGCTTTGAGATAAAGATGATAGTAGTAAGGAACAGCTACAACTCAAGAGCCATTGACACCCGGGTACCATTTTAACTGAAATGAATTGTATGAAAAAAATGGAATAACTCAAGTAACTCACAATACACTGCACAGGACGACAGTACATGATTACTGGATTTGAACTCTACCAAGCTGGATGCATTATACTGCAATTGTTCTTGAGGGAGAACTATGGAGGTTAAATGTTCTAAAGACATGCAAATACAGAATTTTTGCAGAAGAAACTAAAAAGAAAAAAAAACCTCCCAAACTCGGCATACCTTTAGTTGCTTTACGGTGAACATCTTTGGCCACATAATAGATTTCTTCATTTGTGACATCTAAGAGAATCTCTGTCAGCAGCATTTTTGTCAGCATCATCTGAAGAAAATTGCATATACAATTAAAAGCCAAAACATCTTGAATAAATGCTGCATTCAAATTATGTCCATACAGCTTCACTTCTTTTGATGACTATGAAAGTGGTCAAAATAAAACCCTGCACATTTTATTTAATGACTTCTTTCAAGAGACATGACTAAAAATCCAAAAAAGATTGAAGCTGTTTAAATGTGACCTGATTTCACAACTTTAAAGTTTCTATTTTGACTGTGAGCTGTGTCTGCATGTATTGCACACAGCTAGTCCAGGGCACTGATCCTAATGTCTAAGATGATACAACAAATGAATATGTAAATCAGAAATGTACTTGGACTGATTCCAATTATTCTTTAAAAAAAATAAAGAGCACTTTTCTGACTGGTATGCTGCCCATAAAGATCATCAGAGATTACTTATACAGCACTTTATTATTACATATTTTCTACAAAAATTGAAATGGTGGTAGACAGTCCTCCAAGTCGTTTTTGTCTGACCACATGCTCTACAAAAATGTATTAATCAAACTTAGTAAAATTCAGGGCCTTAATTAACAAGGATTCAGTTGTACAATCTGTATTCAACTGTGATTTCAAAGTGTGAAGATTGTGCAGACACAGTGAAACTGTTGCTGATCTAGGATTTAAGGTTAAAACACTCCCTTGCAAGAATGTATTTCCTAAATTCCCTTTCACAGGAACTGAGGTTGAAGAACAGATTGGAAATGGGTGCATTTAATCACTAAAGGTCTTCAGAAATTTGATAAATGAAGCAAAACCATAGAATTAATAAAGATCAATGCAAAGATTAGTCATTACATTCCTTCATTATTGTGCTAAATATGAGTTATGCAACCGATACCTTTGTTTCTATGAGAAAGACAGCATTATGAAGAGACATGCAAATATAACTCTGCTTTACTGTACCATGCACACTGTACCTCTGTTGATAGTATCAGGCATAGAAAAAGAGATTTACTTTGATATGCCTGAAAAATGTCAGCAATTAAACGGAAATACTTAGAGAGAACTACATTATTAATACCATTTGATACTCCTTTTCTTCTTCTGTCATTTCTGGTTCACTTTGCTCCTCTTGAGGAGCTGGGGATGGACTCCTGCTGATTTTCCCAACACTTACAGCTTCTGTGTTTTCAGCATCTTCATCTTCCTCATCACTGTCCTACAAGAACAGTATCATATACTTCAGGAAAAACTTAAATATCAAGCAGCTTAGTTTCCATTTCTAATAGCCAACTTCATTTACTTTGTACTGAAATCTGTATTACAGTGATAATAAAACCATTTATTTTCTCCCTTCCTAAAAAATATGCAGGTACCTGTACCCACACAAGCTAAGAAAATACTCAGTTGTCAGTTTCCTTCCAGACACGTACTTTGGACTACAAACAAGATAACTGCTAAAATGAAGGCAATGAAAGGTTTCCTAAATTGTCTCAGTTTAGCAAATACAGGTATTTGAATTCTTTCAGCTGTGGATTTGGAATTCTGCCTTTCAAAGGCTCTGTATGTTCCAAACGGAAAAAAAGTCCAATTTCATCCTTGTTTTTTTTGCTACTGTAGATCAAATTATATACTTATACCTCTCAGCCATTAAAAACTTCAAACTATGAAGTAATTACCAATAGAGCAGCTCCTTAACTTTACTTTAAATAACAAAATCAATGAGGTAACACAGAGTCTCTCCTCTGAAGAGACTAAAAACTCGATACCTTTCAGGAAATCCAAACTTGAGCAAAAAACAAACACCTTTACTTACAAATTTACTTCTCTGAGGTAACCGTGGGCCATCCCCTTCTTCAGCCTCCTCACTTTCCTTTTTCTCTTTTTTAGACATCTGTGAACGTTGCTGCTCCATTCTCTCTTTTTCCAGTTTTTTCTGTTTTTCTCTTTCCATCTTTTCCAGGCCCTCACGAATCCAGGCAGGCAGAGTTCTACGCTTCACAGCATCTATATAAGCAAGGTTTACAGTTTTGCAAGATGAAAAAAACCTTCCCCCACCAAAAAGGAATAAAAATATCCCCCAAAACAAAGAACTAGACTCCCTACCCCCCATCAAAACAAGTCTGTAATCTGATTGCAGGGAAAAAAAACCATTTATAATGGTGTTTTATTTCCCTACTCTTTTACTTTCTATTAAAAAGAAAAAGGTCTTCAGACTTTGCAATTCCTTATGAACACAGCTTTTACTTTTTTTCATTAAGGAGTGGTTAACATGTACCAATCTGGGGAGGCTCCTGCTTCACAGGCATCGCAATAGGTGAACGCTGTCGATCTCTGAACGAGGGTCTTTCCCTTCGATTCTGAGTAGGTGCAGGAGGTGCTGGAGGACCTGGTGGCCCTGGTGGTCCTGGCTGCCAATAAGGTGGGTGAAATCCACCTTGAGGTGGACCAAAAGCAGCCCCATGCTGAAAGAGTAATGCAGTTTATTTTTCTTCACATGGTAACACTAAATTGCAGCACGTGAGCAAGTCGGTCTACAAAAATTCATGCAAGTAGGAATCCATGATTTCTATGCTATTGAGATCTCTCAGCCTCTTTTACAGTGGTCCCCAAGAAACAAGCTTCCTTTAAATATTTAATGACTAAACTGAAGGCTTAAGCAGGGATACTTAACAAACATGAAAGGGCTTCAACCAATCCCCTTTCATACCGGGCTAACACTAAGCTCTATAATCACTATCTCCACCAATTCCGTGCTGGCTTAGCATCAGAGCATGCAGTTAAACAGTATAGAAAACTAAAATTTAAAGGTCCAGCTATGTTAGCAGTCTTTTAACTACAGCATGAGAACAAAAATTTGAAGTTCAGCCTTTTATTACATTAGAATTTTTCACTGTGCACTTTCCAGTAATCCTTCGGAGATCTTATTAATATGGCTGATTAAAATATTAAATGCATAAATAAGCAATTTCAGTACAGATCCTGGATTCTGGGCAATCTATATACAATTCAAAAGTCCTAAGTCTTGAGGCATATATGAGGAGTTTTTTATTTTAATATTTACTGCCCAGAAATGCTTAATGAAACTATTTAAAAAGAGAGTGTTTAGGAAAAAGGGTATAGTATCAAATATTCTACTAAGTATTTAAGTCACTAGTACTAAAGCACTCTCCACTACAATTTCAGGTTAAGCATCTCTCATTCACTGCAAAACAAGATTTCTGTAGTATTTAGAGAAGCTAATTTTAAGAGTTTGTCCCATGACAATAAACAAAAATTACAAGAAACTCATGTATTGGAAAATTATTGGTTCCCTATTTAACAATATTGTTGAACAAGAGAATTGTAAGAGGAAAAAAATCTAGAAGATAAAAAATAGTCTAGAAGATAACAAAAAAAATAAAGATTTCTGCCCATCTTTCCTTGCATTTGTTTATGAACAGGATATAGGTTTTTAAACTGCTAGTTTGTCATTTATGTCAGGAGTTTTGAAAGAAAAACACTGAAAATAGAGGGAAGATACAAAACTTCTTTATATTTAATGATCTGTGCAATGTGTCCTGCTATTATTAGTGATAAAACCACCTACATGTTTATTATAACATACAACTTATATGCCAGAATGAAGAAAAAAGTGGATATGGATTTTTTTTCTTTAGAAATACCATTGTTTATTCAAAGAATCACAGTAGATAGATATGGAAAAGATCAATGGATCATCCAGTCTATCTCTCTGCAAATACAGGACTCTTTCCTGTGGTACATTATCTAGCCTATTTAAGCACATCTTTCCGAATTTTATTTTTTTTTTCCTTCTCCTTTTTTTTTTTCTTTTAACACAAAGCTACATAATGTTAATTTATATACGGGAACACAGTGGTTCATTTTAATAGTGCAGACAACAGCCATTTCTCATTACTACTGTAGAAAAATAAAACCCTTTGGCCTCTGAACAGAACTGAACTCTTAAGTCTCTTCTGTCAAGTGTCTGGTTAAAATGTATCTTAGCAGGTAAGACATTCTGTAGATGTTTGTTGAACTGAAGAATGAAAGTCGCCGCTAGATGATATTAGAGGAACACATCCATGGAAGGGACTCTGTGCGTCTACAATATTAAAGCAACAAATATGTTTCACCTGATAGTCAAACTGGTTCACTGGCCCCATTGCAAAGTTATCAGGAGGTCCCCCAAAGTTGTGATTGTTCTGGTTAAATATATGCCTGTTGTCAGGAGTAAATTCCCCACTGTCCTGACTGTTGCTGTCTTCAGATGGAGGAACAATTTCCATTTGACCTGGGGTTGGAGTCATCCACTGTTGATCTGGAGGTGGGTGAGGGGGCTGGTGAGGCATTCCCCATTCTGTTTAGGATTTAGAATACAATTCAATACCAAGTTAGTATAATTTATATGAGTCACCAATCACTCATTTCCTCAAAGCATCACAGATGATAAAGCAATGAAGAATCACCAATGTGCAATACTGTCTCAATGACTTCTTAAACTAAAGGAAGGAAATACAAATAGCTATAGCTGAACTGAAACATACAGTAGGGGGACAGAACAGAACAGGCACAGACATCCTGTAAATATGTTTTTATAAATTTCTAGTGATAGTGACTTTACCACAAGACTTACATACTGCTTAAACTGTTAAAAAACTGCTCCTACTTCTCTACCTCAATTTTGAAAGCAAGGAGCTCTTTTACTTTTTTGCATAATAGAATTGAAATACCTACTATGGAAAGAAAATGGTTTTGTAAGTAGCACAACCACTAAAACCTGTGCTCCAAAGTCTTGAGTCCTGATAATGGGTGATTTCTTGGATTGCCCAATATGTAGCAGAGGTCCTAGAATAAGCTATAGTCCTTCAAACATACGTTACAACTGGGTAACAGAGTGAAAAGGGTCTAAGGAATGAATTAATAGCTCGAGTGGCCAGAATTTTTGATGGATTCCTTAAAACAAGAAGTTACGTGCACTATACAGATACTTCTAGACCGTGACAGAGCAGCCTTATAACTCTCACCAGTAACAGAATTAGTATCTAGCCTCTCAAGTTATTTCCTACCTTCCATCCAGTCCTTTAGTACATTTTGCTAATTTTTACTGTCCTTCCCATCTGCATCATAATTGGAACCATTACTGTAGCAACTAAAAAGTGTTATCATGCTTTTCTATTTCTACTTACTGTACAGAAATGCAGCTAGAACACACTCTGCCACACAGAAAAATTAAAAATTCTTACATGTGCCTACAATACCTTGTAGCCTAGTGTGGGTGGGTGAGACCTGATGGCTACCTCCCTTTTACTATGCATATATCAGAACTACCTGTAACATATTAAGCCTACTTACATTAAATGTTGTACTTCAATAAATTTGGATAGTGACAGTAAAAACTGGTAGTGTTATTCTTTCAACTATTAGCAGAATCAAGCATGAAGTGCAGTTTTCCCCAAAACAACTGAATATGTGCACACAGGCTTACTATCTTGTTCATACACTTCAAACTGCATTATAATATAGTATCATAACCCAGCTTTCAGAAAAGAATTTCAGAAAAAATCTTAGCCGAAAATAACCCACTTCTATCCCATTCTTATTACCAGTGGCATCTTGTGAAGTTCTAAAAAGAAAATTAATTTTTGGAAAAAAATGAAGTTTTGAGGAAGTTAAAAATTACTGAAAATAATAAATACTAACAGAAGCATCCAATCAACTTTAACTTACAGTGATCGAAAAATGCTGACAATCAGATACCTGAGTTAAAAAAGGGTAGATCCTATGAAACATGATAAAAACATATTTTTCACACAAAATTTTGCTAATCTCCCTTTTTTAAGATTTTAAGACACCTAAAGGCAGCATCAGTTATACTGTGAATTCATTCTACATGTCAAGCTCATACCAGAAGCAGGTGTTACACAGCTCTAAGTAGGAGCTGTGATTAGTAAGTCAACTGGTAGTTTTGTAATTTGAAACCTGAGGGACAGGGCACGTTCACACCAAAAAATGTCTGACAAGAATAAAACGAAGAAACGTGACAAAAAGGAGGGAACAGGAAGAGAAGCAAACCTGGCTGCCACATTCTGTTGAAATTGGGATCCCCTTGGAAATTATTATGGTTGTTTGGACCAGACTCTATTCCTGAAATATCCTGTCCGTTTGGCATCATTCCTTGTTGTTCCACTACATTCTGTTGCCCTGAGGCTTCTCGCTGAGCAATCCATGCTTGAGCTAATGCAGCCCAGTCAATCTGGCCTAAAATAAACAGAGGAAGTTAAAAAGGTTAGAACTCACACGTCTGAAGTTTAACATTGTTTCTCAATTACATGTCTTACTGCTCAAGATAAACGGGTAACATTTACCTTCAGCAAGCACTGTGAGCACCATTTAAACTTATTCACAGTGTAGGGTAAAAGAAACAAAGCAAATGTCAGTGTACAGGCTTGCTGAAGGACAGTTTCTCTGCATATGTCATAAGGCAGGTTATTTTACATTCACATTACCACTGAATGGGTGGTAGTAATGCACTTTTTTCATAGGTGAGCTAATTCTAACATCAGGAATTAATATACATATCCTTAAATTATAAATTCATGAAGATTTGAGAGTAAAAAAGATACAGTTAGAAAATTATTTTTCAACATACACTCTTGGTATAATCCTTGCCATATATTCTGTTACAGTCCTATCTCCCGTTTTTTTCTTTACTGCCATTCCTACCAGTAAATAAATAAATTGCACTCTCAGATAAGAACATTAGTATGTCTTCTGCTTATTATCAAGTCAGGAAAACTCTCCAGTAAATTTAACAGAAATTAAAGTGACAGTAAAACCTGTGTGTCTGATCACTTTGGCTTAGTATTATTTAAATACACACCCGCACTTTCATCCATTTCTCTATTTCTCTTGATATTTTGAATTGTTGCCACCTCATTCTCAATTTAAGGTATATTATGTTCTACTGTTTAAAGCATTTGGTGGGGAAAAAAAATTCCAAACAAGAGATCATGATTATCACTGCTGTAACCTAAATCAAGAACCATATTAGCCTTCCAGTGAGGTTTTTTTCACTATTTGTAATCTGCATGAATACTTCTGCCACACAGGTACTGAATAAAAAAGTAGATTCTCTCAAACAAAGGATTTAGCTTGGCTAAAAAACTGTCAGGGATACAGATCTGGTATATGAGGTCTAAATGTTGATCCGTATGACTAGAAAAATGCTGGTAATTTGTGTAGGATAACTCTAGTTTCTTGCCTGTATTTGCATATTATATATTAACTATGTGAAAACATTTGGAACCAATGTATGTTTTCTATATTTTCTAGATCAAAAAAGCATCATAAATGTATTCTCTTGAGAGGTGCTACAAAGGCAACTATGAGTCATACTCTGTTACGAAGATTCAAAAATTTAAATGACAACACATTAAAAGAATTAATCCACAAAGCTTTCTAGATACTTACTTGGATCTTGCTGGTGCTGAAATGACTGCATCCACTGCTGTTGGTTCAAAGGCCATTGCTGCCAAGGTTGTCCACCTTGATCCCACATCTTTTAAGTCTTTATATAGTCTATATTTCAACTAAAAATAATAGTTGTATGTTTAAATAGATGCCCATGAAATATCACATAACTGAAACTTACATAACTGCAGATATAGTTAAGCCTTGCAAAGCAAGCTGAAGCAATGCTGGCTTAATACTTTAAGCTGGAGGAAATGGTTCATCCTTTAGAGTAATATCTGAAATATTACTGTAAGATTTCAGGAGTCTAGTATGCTTTCTCTGTATTTTCACAAAGAAATTAACTACCAAATGATGTTCACGGAGAGATATGACAAGTTTGTACGACAAGATCTCATCTGGCAATAAATGCAATTTAAAGCAAGTCAAAATATAAAAGGCATGATTGGTATCTTTGCCTGCTTCTTAGGGAAAAGATGTGTATTTCTCTAAACAAGTGTCATGCAAGGCTGTTAAGCAAGACAAAAGTCACCAAATGGTAAAACACATTGTAATGATTGCACATGAGGACTGCACAGGTACAAGACAGTGCCCACATGCATGTTATGCATTGTAGAGACTCATTTTAATTTCTAAATAATATACACCTTCAAATCTGAGAAAGAAAAATGGATATGACCACACAATTACCACACTGTCCCTTAAAATCACGAGAAGCAATTTTTGCCGTGCCGTACATATCCTCACTGAGCAGGCAGCAGCAGCCCTAGGTCCAGATGGCAAGAGCCCCAGAGCCTGCTCAGAGTGAAGCTCCAGGGCCAGCTCTGTGTGTGTTTGATGAGGCACAGCAGTCCAGGTAGGTGTGCCCACAGCGGCACACCAGTTCCTTCCAGGCATTTGTACCTCTGGCACACACCTGACCTGCTACACATGGAAGGCCTGAGAGCGGCCGCCTGCACTGCTCCCAACAGCTTCTCCAAAGACAAAGACTGGGCACAGCTCTGGGAACACTGCACTCCAGAAGCTGTTCCCCAAAACCAGTATGGGTAGGAATGCACTGATTGTGACCCCTCTGTCCTACTCAATCTGTTAAGAATTTCTCAATAGGCTTTCCACTCAGTGAATATATCTTCGTGGAATTTAACATACAATCCTGAGTTCACGCTATTAAAACATCAAGCATGTAGGTTGTTCCAAGCCCTCCAAACTTAAAATAAAGAGAAAAATTCATTCCCTGAGGTCACAGGAGCAGCATACGGGACCCAGCCGTGGCTCACAGCCAAGTGCAATACAGAATAGATGAATAGAGCCTCTCTGCCTCTGAGCAAACCAGCTCAAAGCAGCCAGGGCCACTTGGGTGGCCGGCCAGGAGCAATCGCAGTGGCTCTGAGGGAGCAGGACACACACACCCCAAAGACAGAGCCCACTCTCAGCACATGGACAAAGCAACTGGAGTGGAACCTGCTCCCTAAGGCGTCTCACAAAGGCTCACACGAGGAACTGCATGGGAAGAGAGCATCACTCTGCAAAAGTGCCCCACACAAACAACTGCACTGGGCCATGCGGAGATGAACGCAAGCTTGTATTCTGCACACTTCTGTCAGATTAAATTCTTTATCTGAAAAGCTGTAGATTGCCTTTGTTTTAAGACTACTTACTGTCAACACTGTACAAAAATTACATGTGTGGCTCAGAAACATTCAGTTGCAAATGCCTTTTGGGGGAGCTTTAAACAAGACCAGATTAACTTTGGCAAGAGGGGGAGTATTGGGCAAAACCTACCTAATACTCTATTATTTTCACTATCTTTTCTTGCCAAACTAAGTATGGAGGCTTTTTCCCATTTCATGAATACTTTTATGCTATTCAAACCTTTAATAAGTGAAGACGCTGCCCTTTCTTTTGTCTCTTTCTTTTCACGTTTTTATCTGCACCATGGAAATTAAATTTTTTACACCAGTTGAGTGTATGGGTGGCTACTAATGCGCTTAATGCAACATTTTAGCTGATCTCTTAAACTAGCTCTCCAGGTATTCATAGAAACATATTTCATACACTAGGGATGAGGAAGTAACTGTAAATAATATTTTCACCTTAAAGTAAGAAAAAGGTAAGTAAATGTTTCTTCCTTCCCTCAGTTCATCTTTCCATCCAGAATAAAAATTCTTTCAAAAGTCAAAATATACTTGTTTACATCTTAAAAAGTTGTAAGAATTGGGGCTCAAGACTACCACTGCACTGCACAGTCTCATGGTGCTGCTCCCTTTGTTTCTAGATGTAAATCCCACCAGCAGTAATAAACATGGGTTTCACTAACTCTGGTAGCACTTTTTACCTCAGTATATGTATGTTGCAACAAGTTTGTGGAATTACACTAAAATAAACTCAGCAAAAGGTTTAAATTTTTTCATTAATATTTTATAAGACAGCTTTGCATATAACTGAATGCAAAAAATGATTTTACTCAGTTAAATACCAATATCCCTTATCAAAGTGTAACAATATTAAGACCACTTCTACAAATGCAACTAAATTGGAACCTCCTACACACAGCTTCTACGTGGCAGGATTAGATGAGATTTAATTTTACTGGACTGGCTCTATCCCTGTCCTAAAATCTGCAGTATTCCAGATTTTTTAAAACATGTTTCAGCTGACACAATTATATATCTATTTCTCACTTGAAATAGACACTTAGTATTCTCGTCTTCTTTTTTTTTTTTTTTTTCACTCTCAGGCCTGATCCTCCCTATGGACAAACTGAAGCACTTGTTTAGATCACTAACAAGGTCTAAGGCAACAAATGCCTCCACATTTCAGTAAAATCTGCCCTCAAGACAGGTATTCAGATATTTTACAAGATATTCAAATAAATCTTGCGGGAAAGACCTATTACCTTGCAGCCTGTCCGGACTGGCACCTGCAGTGGTGACCAGGGGATAAGGCAGCCAGGCAGTGCCCTGAGCCAGCAGCAGCCCTCATTCAGCTCCTGGCTGCCCTGTCAGAGCTGGGTGTGCCCCAGGACAGGAGGCCAAGCCCAGCTCCCGCAGGGAGTGGCGCTCAAGGACCTCACCCCCGTTAGAGCACAGCACTGACCGGGCCCCCTCGCACTCTCTGCGTTCCAGGCTCCTCTCAGGTGACAGCACGGCCCGGGATCCCGCGGGCTGTAAGGACTCGTCCCGTCTAGTTTGGAAGGTCAGAGGCTTTCACTCAGTGCCAGCTGGCTGCAGGGCCAGAATAAAAAGCACAGTTCAGTCTAAGTTGTTAGCTATGTAGCTGCTTATCCACTGCTCTGCAACATAATATGGCCCAGTCTTCAACTTGCCCTAGAGATTATTTCACCTTACTACTGCTATTCTGGGGAGAGAAATCAGGTGGGGAAGTGCAAACCAATAGGTCAAGGCACGGAGCTGGTTTCTATTTTGATGCACAACATTATGACAAGAGAGCAACAACAGTGTAAAACCCTGAAGAACTTCAACGTTTGATTAATTCAATTTATGCTACTAAGAGCAAACTAATTTAAAATCACTGCTATTTGATATAGGTAATTTTAGTCTGAACTGTATTTGAAAGTTTTTTATTCTGTACTGCATTTCTGCTTCTACTGTTTTCCTAAAGAAATGTTGATTTTCTTAGGTTGGCAACCATAAAATATGTTGGCTTTCAAGTACATAGATTTATTACCAAATTCACCGTAAAAACATTTGTTACTAATCAGAAATATGTACTACACAAACACTTAAGCAATGACATCACATATTTTTATACAACTGTACATGTAGAAGCCATTTTTCAAATACGATTTGAAAATTGTCCAAAACTATTTTTTATTTCAACTCATCTTATTGAGCAATATGTCTGTTTTACAGAAACAGGAATTGGATATGGGAGGAATAATATTTCACACCTTAAACTATTTACAGAAGTAATCTTAACATATACAGGCTAAAAGAGAAGGTCACATGTGTTCAAAATTTTTAATATTGAAGACTGAAGGTGTGGGTCAGAGCCATTGAACAGTAGAGGTTAATTCTAGTGTCTCTCTCTATATGGTGACCTGGAACAGCAGGACAGTGTCATTTTCTGGGAGACAGACTCTTCTGCTTTTTAGTTCTCCACTTAATTTCCTGCATCTTCTCCAAGTTTTTACCAACTGGCACAAGGTAAACATGAGAAAGGTACTTGATATAATTTTTTCTCATCTAGTACAGGGTGGCTACAGGTATTTAAAGATGGTTCCTTGCCTTCATAAATTGTTTTTCTAAGCACTGCAGTGTCAAATAGTTTAATTTGCTTTTAAGTTTCATAGGCAAAAACCCCTCTGGTTTCAGCTCCTCATTTGCAGTTGTCATGTTCTAATAGGTAACTAAAACAAACACTTATGCTATTTGATGTTACTCTTTTTTACATATAAGCAATGTAACTTTGTATTCTGCTTATGAATCTTTACTAAGTATGCAAGGACTTTCCAACAGAATCTCAGGATTGTCCTGTCAAACATCACTGACAGCTTCCTTCCTAGTGATGATATTTGAAAGGTGCCAAAAATAAAAACAGATCAAGTCAAGCCACACAGTAATGAACAAACCAGATGTGAGAGTTACCAAAACACTTTTGAACCTCAGTTCATAAACAGAAAAGGGCACAAACTACTTCACAAAGAACTCACAAAACACAGTGGAGAAAACACAGCCTGTTCGCGGTAATTTTAAAATTACTGCAAGGGATTCACCTCCAATACCAAGGCAGGGCAATTGGAAACAAACCCAAAATCAACAAACAATGCCTCTCACCCACCAAACCAGCAACTGAAAGGCCTGAAACAACTGGAACCTCTTGTACTAATGTATGTGACAAGAAACAACCTGAGACACAAGTAGTAATTAATAATGGAGAAAAGAGACTCAAAGTTCTCTCCCACTAACTAAAATCTGCACT
Source organism: Cinnycerthia olivascens (assembly GCA_035048155.1). Classification (NCBI taxonomy): domain Eukaryota; kingdom Metazoa; phylum Chordata; class Aves; order Passeriformes; family Certhiidae; genus Cinnycerthia; species Cinnycerthia olivascens. Next base: position 72,278,334 of record JAWWMU010000153.1, on the reverse strand, counting down.
GACGAAACCAACTTAGGATGCTGCCACACAAACAATAAACAAGTTTTTATTTCTTACAAGTTTCCAAATTAGCAACACCTGAAAGAAAGAGGCTTCACCTAATACAATGGACAGCTCTATTTCCCACTGGTGACCCAAGGCCAAATACACAGCAGAGCATCCAAATCACAGTGAAATAAGCTTTATTTTCTACTGAAGTTGGATGGGAGAGATAAATACTGGCTAAAATTAACTCAGTTCAAATGTTAGCAGGACACTTAGTAACAGAGGGGAACCTCAACTGAGCAGTCATTAAGACACATTGGTTCTGAGATCACTAGTGCATACAACAGGTCTGAAAAGCAACAGGTTCAAAGAACGGACCCCTTTTGTAGGCACCTACTTACAAAGGAAAATGCAGATACTACTCCTCCTTCAAAATGATAGGTTAAGGTTCTTTTACTTAGCTGTTCTATCCTCCAATTCAATTGGACATAGCCCTTTTTTCTTTCCTTCTCTCTCTCTCTAGCACACACACAAATAAACAAAAGAACATTTATTGGTGCTTCAAGAGCTGTTCCCTGATGTCAGATCACAGAACAGGAACCTGAATCTATTAAAAATCTGTTTACCAATGAAGAAACAGAAGCCAATTCAGGATTCTTTTTGTTTTATACAGAAGCACAATCACATGAGCAAAATACCCCATCAATTCACATTTAATTTCAGTTACATTTATCTAACAGATTCTGGAAAGTTCACATACTATCTCATAATCTTGCTGGAGTTCTTAAGAGCAAACATGTTCTGAAATACGTTCTTTCACATGCTGTATTTGTTGTTTTGGGTTTTTTTAATTAAATTTCTATTCGGTAGATTCTGGTCCAGCCTTTGAAGTTTTATTAAAGTAAATTATTGGTATGAAAATGTGCCACCCTTGACAGGACTGCTGGTGAGGGCTCCTCGGCTGATGATAAAAGCTGAGACACCAACATAGATAGAACTTACCTTGATCACCATCAACCTCTGAGAGCCAACAGCACTCAGAAACATTTAAATGTGGTATTTAAACTGCACTTAAGCTAACTTTTCTTTGGGTAAAGACAAAGAACATATTTTTAAAGGCACCTTTCCAGTCCCTTCCTTGATTGTAACATGCATCTCAACTACAAATTACACCTCTGTGTTAACCTGTTCTTTTAGGGAAAAAAGGCATCTCCTTCAACCTATTTGTTAGCATAGTAAGGTATTTTCCAACACAGCTGAATGATGTGTCCAGACACACCACACACTGAGAAGCACACAATTAGAAAGTACTTACCAGTAAACAGAGCCTTGAGTGATAATTCACAAGCTCACCTTTCACTCTGGGGCACTGCTCCCAAGCACTTCCCACAAAACAAAGCTATCTTGAAACTACATATTTCCACACCAACAGGAATATACCCTGTCAAGGAGAGCATGGCTTCCGGAGAATTCACTGATGCCACAGTGCTTAGTGAAGGCCCTTGATGTCAAAGATGGGGCAATCTTTTAGACAAGGCCACCAACAAAACGTGAGCACTGACAGGCTCACTCAGGTTCCTTGGACAACCCTACCTCAGTGTAAACTCATAGAATCCATTACCAGTTCAACAGCACTTGTGCACAGCTAACTGTGCTCTGACCTCTCAGCAGGGGAGAAGAGCAGTCTTAGGGAGCAAGGCTCAGTCCTGGGAATGCCAAAGACAAAGCCTGCTTGTCATCCTGGAGATACTGTCTTCCTTAAATGCCTTATGACATTGGCTGCAGCAGAACTGAAAAATATCAAAAAACTTCCCCTGGAAAGATAAGCAAGATCTGTCACTAAACAAAATTGAATACAGCTAATGGATAAATTGAATTGCTCCAAGTCATGCAGCTAATCCAAGACAAGAAGCACGGAGACCTAGGAAGGCAGCTCAGCTCCAGAAAAGCATCAGGAAGATAACTAACTGTACAAAGCTGTCCTGATGAGTGCATCTTGCACACACTTTCTTGCTCCTTTAAGTAACTCCCATCACTCTGACAAGCTGCTTCTCCCCAGTATGAATGTTACACACCATCCTAACTATGCAGAACACATTAGAGTTCAACAGCTTCTGCAGCAGATACAGAGATGCTGAATGGCTTGCCAGGAAATTCATGAAAGTGAAATCTCTTATAAATGAGGAAAAAAGTAATCTTTGGAATATGAAATCAAGTATTTGTTAGAAGCTAGACTATGTCAACTCCAAGAAATCAGGAGATAGCCTAGGAGTCAAGATGCCACTAGAAGGAGAGCAGCACACACCTTCAGCTGTATCACAAGCTGAAGAGATCAAGGTTAGGAACTCCTACATCAGACATCACTATCATTGGATCTGATCTTCAGGGCACAACTGGTGGTGTGGTTTATTCAACCCTGTAGACAGGCAGACTAATGGTTCTGGAACCTACAGAGCCCATGGCCAATAATCAAGAGCTTTCTGACGCTGAGGGGAGGCTGTTGCATCACCTTTCTGATTATGCCACTCATCATTCCTGAAGAGCAGGTCAATATATGACACAAGATGGCCTGACAAGTTTTACCTGCAAAAACTCTTAATACACAGCTGCAGGAGTTTTCCTGGTGACTAAAGATCTTGTCTTGCAGGCATCCCAAACAGGCATTGCACTTAGCAAAGAAATACCTATCATCTAAATAAACAAGGAAGCTGAAAGAGCAGGCCATCATGCATACTTGGAGAATCCCTGCACAGCCAGTCTTTGTACCCTAGGGTTTAAAGACAACACACTCTTTTGCACTCCATTCACAAATGGCATCTTGGCAAAATCCAAAACCAAACGACCAAAAAATGCTAGACAGATGTTCCACATCCTCTAACATAACCTGGCAACGCAGCCATGACTTTTTCACTATATTTAGGTCAACATAGTTGAAGGGAAAGACCCCAAAAGGTAGGAGTCCTGGTTTGTAACAAACTGCAGTAACTGGTTTTGAAACAAGTTATTATTAAACAGTTGGTATCATTAGCAAGGTAATCTTTTGGTGTGAGTTTAAGACAATATAAGCAGCAAAGGCACCTTAGTCTGCGATGCTCTTTGCAGAACCTGGGCTACACATCATCCATGTCACATCTTGAGAAGGGTCTCAAAAGTATCAAGTACTCTGTGGGAAGAGTTTGTTTATTTCATATAGAATTAGGCTCTGAAGGTGAACCTAAAGGAAAATGGAGATGCCTCAAGAGCAGAGCTCCTTGAAATCAATAGCCTGATTTCTTGGTCTTTCATGTGGGTGCCTTACTCTAAAGTAAGGTTTTTACCTTTCATTCAAGGTAACCGGTATTGACTGTGAAGTTTTAGCACTGTGACTGAAAGCTTATGATGAGTTTCCATGATGAATTTCGTGGAACTGTTCAGTTGCAAGCAGGATAAATCTAATCCGACATTCACCGGAATCAAAGCAATTAGTAGAAAAGACAGGAAAAAGGCCAATACCTCCAAGAGTTCAAGCTGACCAAGTGTTGCTGGAGAGCTGTTTCCCCCCTCCCTTTCCTCCCACTATGCTATTGCTTCAACAGAGCCAGGGTAGCAAAGACATCACGGATAAGGTTGGAAGGACTAGTGGATAAATATTCTAGGGATACAGCAACAGTTCACACAGTCCTCCCACGGAATTAGAAAGAGCAGCTCATCCATGGTATGACCAATATATTCAACCAAGCTAGAATCCAAAGTCATTACTGGACACGCATTGTACAAACTCCAAAGACATCATTTCAAAGTACTCCAAACTGGAAGGAAATGGAAACTGAGCACTTCTTCCATGACTGTGCCACTGGAAGGTAAGAAAATTTTCTGTAAGAATTTGCACATAAGAAGTGCAACTGAAGAGAATTGCAAATGAGAAATACCTTTGCTTACCCAAAGGAGTCCCCCTACAAAGAAGAAAAATTTAATACAGAAAGGGTGCCACAAGAATTATCATCAGCTGCTGGTCTTGGCATAGGTAAGTCAGAACACTCCTACAGTTAAAAAGATGTGGGAGTCTGGAAAAGCACTGTATCCTATGCATCCACATAGGAATGAACCCTGCAAGTTACTACGAAGTGGCTGCAGACACATTCATTCCGAGTCAGAACTAATGCATATCACCACTCAGACAAAAACATCCCAGCTTTGATTTTACTTGGGAGAATTAATATTTACTACTATATTATACTGAGCTGTTGGTTAGAAAGTCAAATATTTACGGTGTGATTTAAGTCTGCAATAAATCAGGAAAAAGTGACTGTCTTGCCTGCTACTCTGTTTCACTCATTACACTTTCACTCCGCCGAAGACTTCTGTACATCACATAGGGCTCCACCCTAAGTTGTCTCCAGTGTTTAATGCCCAGATACTCTGCATCTTTTCTCCACTTGAGAGCCAGAAGCTATACCTGTGTCTCTGATGGGACCTTTTAGCATGATGTCAAGTCAAAAAAACATGTAAAATCTTCCAGCTCACTTATGGTTGTGTATCACTAACATTTGCTCCACTGCATTTTTTTAACATGAGAACTGTTCTTTTTCAGACTGAAGAATAGAGGCTTTTCAAATGTGTAACCAAGATCCAAAATACAGAACCAGAAAAAGAACAGATGAAAACAGCTTGCTCAGTATCCATGAAGTTTTCCAGAACCTGGTTCACACATCAGTATGTCTGACTAATATTTACAATGCTAACAAAATGAAGCAGCATGAACAAAGGTCAAAGAAAAAAAAAAAAAATCAAAGAAAAAAAAAAAAGTACTGTGAAATCTTCTTCAGGGAGTCACTCCAGCAGTACAGCTTCCAAGGTCTGTCATTTCCAACTTAAATCCACATATCCAGTGAGCTGAACACAACTCTTTTTTAAAAGAGCAAAAGGACCAGATTTTGTATCTAAGGTACCATTTACTTATTTTTTGTATTTCTAAGACATAAAGACAACTACATTATTTGATTATCATAAAGTACCAAAATCACTGCTAGAACATTTACAATCACAGAAACATTATCATAACTTAGGTAGTTTAAGTCAAAACTCTACTGGGTTTGAGGGGAGAAAAGAAGTCCAAGCTGATTATTTTTTTTCATGTATCATTCTGCTGAAAGTCCTGATGCATGATTTTCAATTACCCCTTGTAACACAGCACTATTTTTTTTCTGAAGTGAATAGTCCATCTACAACTTCCTCTGCAATGAACACGCTCTGCACAAAAAATTAATAGTACCAATAACTAAATAAACAACTACTCCTCACTAGTCATGAGCAGATATTACCCTCAATGTATAACATAAATACATAACTGTATTTATCACTTAATAAGGGATCAGCTAGTGATGAAAGTAAGAGCATTTTAATAACACCTACCCAAAATATTATTTGTCACCAAAAGCAGACTTAGAATCACCACATACCTCAGTTATGAAAAGAAGTGACTGGACACTCCTGTTCCCCATGTATCTTTGCACCTAACTAAAAATCAAACATGGTTATGACTCCACTCTACCACTACAGCTTACAAGGTCTGTTGACCACAAAAAAATTGAGGAACTGTGCTAAATTTGCGGACTCTTAAGCCCTACAACATCTCTGAGTCCAAAGCATAGAAAACATTTGTATCAGAGCAGAAGTTTGTATGACATATGGGACAAAGTACAGGAAGTCTTGTCACGGCTTCCTAGCAGAGATGATACAAGGTTTGCTGCTGCACCAAACAAATTAAAAACCAGGAGCTTGCCTGTCAGCAATCCTAGTGGCTTGTTCCTGGACAAAGCCGAGACTTTCGGTTCCCCTCTGTTCTACAGTCAGGGGAGCTGCAGCATTTGTCCCTCCCATAAGAGCCATCTCTAGTGCAGCTGGACTCCAAAAAGAGGTTTCTTACTCCTACCAACAGTACAGGTGTTCAGCTGCTTCCAGTGGTATTTGTAACCCTGTCTTTGGAAAATGATGTTGGATTACTGCCTGCTGGCAGACATGCTTTATGCTTTGGAGACTATCATCCCCTCTCTTTGAAAGGCGACTGACTCTGCTTTAAAACAAAGCCTCTAGGGCAACCCTTGTTTCCTGTATCCCACACCTTCCAACAGACTATTTGCTTGAAAACATTTACAGGAGTAACTGTAAGAGAAGAAATGAACAACTAAGGTACCTGAATACTCTGCATAATCACTTGTTACAGAAACCTCGTAAATTTTGGCTGGAGTAGCACATCATAGAATTATCCAGTGGTTTGGGTTGGAAGGCAGCTTTGAAGACCATCTAGTCCAACATCTTGCATGAAATGATGTTTCTCAAAGTTCTGTTCCACCTGATCTTGGACATTTCCAATGATGCAACTTCTCCGGGAAACCTGTTCCAGTGCTTCTCCAGCCTTATCATAAAAAAATCTTTCCTTATGTTCAGTTGAAATCTATATTTCAGTTTAGAATTGTTGTCCCTCTGGTAAAAAGTCTTTCACAGTCTTTTTTATGTAAGAAAGTACCTTTCATGCCCTTCAGGTACCGAAAGGCTGTAATTAGGTCTCCCAGGAGCCTTCTCTTTTCCGGGCTGAACAATCTCAGCTCTTTTTCCCTGTCTTCACAGAAGAGGGGTTCCAGCCCTCGGACCACTTTAGTGTCTCCATCCTTAACTGTAAAAGCCTAGCACACCCCATTAAAATTCACTTCAACAACTTTGTGGGATTGTCTAATGAAGTACGGAGAACCTGCAGGGATAAGTGCTGAAAGCAAAAAGCCTTTCAAACCCATCATCTGTTCGAGGATCCATTTAAAAACACCCTGCGTTTGCCAAGCTACTGGTCCAGGTATCTTATAAACGCTGCTGTGTGAATTCCAGTTCTCTGGAGCCCTCCAGTGGAACGAACTCACAGGAGCAGCCGCGAAACCCATGAAACAGCACAAATATCCCACAAATACATTTCATCTGCAGGAGCGAGGCTGCTGACACAGCCAACTACCAAATCCCAGAGCACATGTTGCTTCCCTAGCTAGGCTGCCGGCTGAACCCGGCAGACACTGCCCCGCGGAACCGCGGGTGCTGTTTCCCAGCCGCCGGCGGCTCCCCGCTGCCGGCAGCAGCCCGGTCCCGGTCCCGGTCCCGGTCCCGTTCCCGGCCCAGCGAGGGGCGCG
>JAWWMU010000153.1:72216125-72271004 GCA_035048155.1 Cinnycerthia olivascens | reverse complement strand
CCCCCCGGGCGGGCGGCGGGGGAGGGCGAGCGGCTCTCGGCTCGTCCCTTCTCGTCCTGGCCACCGGTTTCCGCTGGCGGCGCCGCCGCTTCCTCACGCCCGGCGAGCAGCTGCCGCCGCCACCGCGGCGCGCGGCGCCCTCCCGGTTCGACTCGGAGCGAAGGGGAAGACCGGGCCAGCGACACCCGCCGGCCCCCCGGGAGCGCTGGCGAGCACAGCCCGCCCCGCTACTTACGCGCTCCCCCGCCTCCCGCCGCCGCCGGTGCCGCCGCTCCGCGGCCGCGCTGCCCCCGCTATCACTCCTCGTCTTCACGGACAAGACAATATGGCGCCCGCTGCCGCTTACCCGGAAGTGAAAGGCGTCACGGCGCTGACCCTCGCCTGGCATATACGGGCGCCTGCCGCCGCCATCTTTGCTGAGGGCTGCTGGGCGGCGCTTCCCGTTTGCCTGGCCGCAGGAGGGAGCGGCTGCCATCTTTAGTGCGGGCGGCCCCGCCGGTCCTGCCGCGGGCCGCTCTCCGGGGCGGCAGGCGGAGGCGGGAACGCGCTCCTGCCCGCAGCGCTGGGAATGGAACGGGATTCCCCTTCCCGCCAGCGCTAATGGGAGGAGGCCCATGGGAGGCTCGTTACTCCGTGGCTTCACAGGTAACTTCTAGTCAGAGCGTGATCCGTGTTTCCAGCACAGGATCGACGTGAAGAAGTGTGTAAAGTGTATGAAGGAGTTTATAAAGCTGCTAGCCACGCGTGTAAGTGGTGTAAATTCGTAAGTGGACAATGGCTCTGGGCAATGGCCCTACACGGAAATCCATGATAACTTCTGTGTTGCACAGCTACAGGGTGTGAGCGTTCAAAGTCAGGCCAGTGTATGGCTATCAGGAGTGTTTGTGAAGCAGGACAATTCTCCAAGTAGTTTATTCTGAAGGTCCAAATTACCTTCTGTGAGTTCTGCCTTGAAGTTTTCTTTTTATTTTAAGGTACGAAGGAAAAAAAAAATCACCTGCAGTAAACAGCTCTTCTTGTATCGACGGTGGGGATGATTCTGTAGGCAGGGCCTGGGTAATTCCATTCCTTTGTGTGGAGCAGAGGTTTCCATTAGCTGGCACATTGCTTACCGCTGGGATCACTGCCTTCCTTCAGCTTAAATCATTCAGCCTAAAACATCCAGTCCCTCTGATTGCATGAAGTGATATTAATACCCACACGGATTAACCAAGTTAACTCTTAAAAAGCTATAGAAAATTGAAGGATTCAAGAAACTTTTGTAATGATTTCAGGGTAAGATTTGTCGGTGCCACTTAGGCTACATACTAGCGTTACCAGAAGTATTCTAGATTTTTCCCTTTTGTGTCTCATGGTGTGACAGGATTGAGAATACTTTCCACGGACAGAAGTGTTGTGAAAGTTTAGTCTGTCCAGTGTCGACTTACAGCTGGAACTCTGGAGTGATGCTTATGGATGGACAAACTTCCAGCTGCTACTGAAATCAGGCATGTGAGGGAGTCCCACTCTTGGTCCTGGTCTTATCACAGAACTCAGCTCTTGTAAAGAGAACAAACTTTATCTATTTGTCAAACTTTATCCTTTGTCACAGAGGGTAAGGGGAAACAAAACAAGCAGTGCACCTTAAGTGTTCAAGGATATGGACTCATCTCTGGGGAGCTCTTCCACAGGCAGTGATGACGTGAGACAAGACAAAATCAAAAATATATGAACTCAGATGTACAGCATACAGCTTATATTTAAATAACATAGTTTTCCAAATGGCTGGATGTTTTATTTATACATATTTCTAACAATATATAACAAATGAAAAGACAAAATGAATAGACGACACATGCAGCTGTTCTCTCAGAACTTATTAAAGCACCTTGGGTAGACTGGCAAACTGATCAGACTTGTGTTTGTTTTTTACATACAGTCTGTATGTAAGAACCTGTTTACTTAGTAATATTTGGAATTAGAAATCTACAAATTAAATGTACCATGTATCAGCACTGTAGTCAAATTCTAAAAATACTACTTGTTATTTAAATACTTGCAGAGTAGAGTCAGACTATTAGTTCAAATAGATGAAAAAAGGAAATGAATGAAAACTAGATGAAACTTTTATCATGCTTGATTTATTGCTCACAAGTATTTTGAACTTAGCAACAAGATTTTTGATTACTTGGATTGTCTTTTGTGTAAATGCAAGCACACATGAACATATCAGGGATTATCTCCGTGTATAAATGACAGTAGAATCAGAACTCAACTTTATGGAATGGCTAAATAGGGAATGGTGGCCATTGACATGGTGGTTTCATTACAGAATACACTAAAATGATTCCCAGGTTACACAGCTCAAAAGCAAAAAAACCCTAAACTAGCAAAGCAATGAGGTAATTGCTAAGATGCCATAAACCCACTCAAAATGAACGCTCTTGTTTTCTTTTAAAAGCAGTACTGCACATTTACATTTCATACTAGAAAAACACTGGAAGCTGCAATAGATGTAAGAAACATTCTTGACACTTAAAACTTAGTTTTTTCTACTGCTGTCAATGAAGATGAAAGTATTTATAGCTTTATATAAGTGGAATGTACAAGTAGTTTTGAAGTGGTTGCAATGCATTGCAATTGTTTTTTTATAACATATAAATTCACTTATGTAATGTTGAGCTAAGAAAGTGTTTTGACTTGCAGGAACAGACATCCATCTGAAAATATATTTTATTATCTCATTTACAAAAAAATAGATTACGAATCATTTTGAATAATCACTTTTCCATCATTTCTGCAATTTGTTTATGCACCAACAGGAGAGGTACAACAGCTAGAACAGCCTAAGACATGGTAAATAGACACGGAAGCAACAGTAATCTGTTCCAAAATAATTAGACTGAAATGATTCTTCCAAAGAATAGTGGCATTTCTTTCATATAGATATATAAATCTTTGTACAAATGCATGAATGTGTACCAGGTACAGCAGAGTCCAGATATTGAAAAGTAAGGAATATTAAATCTTTGTTTAATCACGGCTGCTGTAAAGCTGTTTTCTGAGGTGTGCTACCACTTTTTAATGAAAATCGAATGTTTTCATTTTTGTTAACAGAAGAGTTGTATTTAAATGCTTGCTTTATTCCCATCTAATTTGTTTCCATTTTAATACATCTTTGAGTTTCTACTAAAGAAATAACTCCATTCTTAGTTTGTTACTAATATGTTCAAATAAGGTTTCTATAATGGGTTGGGAACATAGATGCATTAATTTCATGTCCCTTTATGATTCAGTTTGTGTTGGTATAAAAAAAGAAGCGTACAGAGAAGCAAATGGTGAAGTTAAGACATTTCAGCCTTTTAATGAATTTATAAACCACTCTCACCTGCTACCACTTGAAATCCCTGAGCAAGAGCACTTCATTGATACACACAGAGGGTGCAGATGGGAAAGGGGAGGAAGGTTTGGCAGACTGCATGGATTTAATTTTCTAAACAAAGGCGATTACAGTGTGTACCTTTTGGGTGGGAAAGTTCAGGGTTTGTTTTTCCTTCACCTCTATTTGTAGCCCTCTCTTAGGAGAGCAGACTAATGCAAACATGATGTCTGTACACATATTGTAGACAGGTTAGTATAATAAACCTTCCCATCACTTTTTGCCATTTTTGGTGTAAATAATATATAAATCCAAAGATAAGAAAGCTTTCTTATAGTCTGTACTAACTGCACTAACTAGCTGATGCAGTGGTCTTTGTTGATGCCTCTGTACTGGGGAAACCTGTAGGGGGTTCCAGTTGTCCATATATGTAAATCAGGTACTTCTCATAGGTGAGGTTTACTTACTGATGAGTGAGGAACTGTTTAATTTGAATCCTTTGTAATTGTTTTACAGGCACTGTCTTGTGACTGGTCAGCAGAGAGCTGCTCAGGAGTCACAGCTTTTCTCAGGGCTTGGTATTGCAGCCTGTAGGCAGAGTCAGTGTGGTGGTGGGGACAGACCAGACCACAGCTTGCAAGAGCTTTCCAAGTTCACAGAATAATTTGGGAACCACTCTATTATGCTTAAGGATCAATGAAAGCAAAGACATTGACACAGAGGCTTACGGAGACCCCAAAAACATAAGGAACAAATGGGGCTGATGAATAAAGCCGTGAGAAGGGTGGGATGAAGCGAAAGCCATTTTGAAACTATGCCACACAAAGACCCAGGCTACTGCACTTTCTCAGGGTGGGAGACCACAAAAGTATGGTGAAGCTCTGTAATGAGTACATGCTGTAGGCCTGAAGAGACTTTTGGTTGGTAACACCAGACATTTTCAGCAGAGTCTTAAATTTTCAATCCCTTCATCTAAATTCTCAAAACACATAGCTTTTTAATAGTGTGCACACATCTGGCAGTTCAGGAAACTGCCAGTTCCTTCACTCTAGAATCATATTTAATATTCTAGCACATAAAGGATATATACTCTTGTTTTCCCAGCATGCTCTGAGCTTCTTTTCCAATTCCTATTAAGGAATTATAGGAAGTCTTCAGTATACACATTTATGTAGTTTCTTTAGAGCCAAACTTTACAAAAAAAAAGTATGTCTGTGTAAAGGACATTGTGATTTGCATCTAAAATTTTGTGTGACATCTTGCATTGGCCATCACTTTTTTCATTTTGAAGGCATAACTTCACCTATTGCCTTGATTTTTGCAGAATGTTTCCTTCTGTCATGTTTTCATACCTATTCCTGACTCAAGGCTTACAGAGTTCCTGCCAACACTGCTTTTATTTCAATTCAGAGCACCTCATCCAGGAGCAACAGTGATGGCTATCTTGAATAAAGGCGTTGTCTCTTTTTCATGGCACTCTCTCTCCATGTTCTGTAAAATACCTGTAAATACAAGTAAATATTCCCTGGCTGTTAATGAGAAAATAATCCTGCCAGCATCTTTTGTGGCATTCTAGACAGTTATGTCCACTTGGGAAAATTTCAGCAGTTTGCAAACTCAGTTAAAAAGAAGCAAAGACCACCTCGCATTAAATGTAAGAAGTAACAGGTTAAGAACATGGTTCCATTTCTCTCCTAGTTGTGCAGTCTAGAGAAGTCGTTCTAGGTTTAAAAGTAGATTAATACAGGTACTTAAATTCAGTAGTTTTACAGAAGTCAGCAAAAGGAGGAACATCAGGTGTCAGCTACTCGCTCTGTCTGCTTTAGTGTGGAGGATTCACTGCATGTGTCCTCCTAGCAAGATTGTGTCACACAAGTGACAGTTGCCATTTGCTGTGACTCTTGCATGGAACTAATTCTGTTTTGATCAGTTTTATACAAAGAGGAGAAAGCTGTGTGTAGGTGGATGAATGGTATGGGAAGATAAGGAGCTAAAAGAGAAGGTATTTCAACCAACTCTTGTCTAAATGTTATCTATCTTTCTTTCTTATTTAGTGTAGACAGGCTAAGATGATGTTAGCTGGAACACAGATCACAAAAGCTGGCTGCTTGGTTTCTCTGAGTTTTACTACTTTTGGGTAGACTGGACAACTTTAATTTGTAGAAGGAAAAAATCCATGGTTTTGGCCAAAACACATAGCCTAATTTTGATCTAAAGAGAGGAGTTTTCCTTTTGAAAATAAAATCCTGTGCAACCAGAGGCTCACTCCATTATGACTATCAGTTGTATGGCCTAACAATCCTTAGTGCCTGCACGAGAATGTGCAAGTGATGTGGCTGCAAGATACACCTCAGCAGTCTCAGCAAATGCAATTCTAGCAGGTTGTGCCATTTTCTTATGCAAAAGAGGGAATGCAAGTGGGATGAAGCTCTGAAACAGAAGTAGAGAACAGGAGAGTCAGGAGGCAGGTATGACAACATGTGGTACAGACAGTAATAGGGACAGCATGTTTTTTCATTAAAAAAGCACTACCATAAATGGAAACAGTAAGCATATATTAACATTTTTTTTCCTCTACCAAAGAGCAAGTCATACAGGATGGAATTGTTACAGAAGTAATTTGCATTTAAGTAACTGCTTATTAAATAAATTAATTACCACATAACTTCAAGTAGTCATCAGGCCTTGAGCTTAGAATGTATCTGTTACTCTCTGGGATGGAAATAAGAAATTACCAAAGGAAGTAACACCTCAAAACAGAGCAAACAGTCTTACCAGTTCTGCCACTAGGACACCTGCTGTCCCCCACTGCAGACAAAAGGAAGTTCAAACGTATCAGAGGGCAAAAGTCATCATTTACTGTCCAACTCACACACACAGTGCAAAAATAATTTATAGTTTATTACTCCTGTGAGAAAAGTATTCAGGAACAGATAAACAAATTCATGTTTGGAACCAAAGGTAACAGAATTTACTGAATTACACTTAAACTCTGTACATACACAAGCTTCTATGCTGTACATTGTCATAATTGTGAAGTTGAAAAATTACTAAATACAGAAATTATTTGTAATTCTCTTTCCTAGAAGGTAAAATGACAATATCTATTGATGGATCCATGGTGTGTGTATATATCTCGGAGGATATACTTATGCACACCAAGTACATATTTATATTGAAACAGGAATACATTGCTATACCAGTGCCAGCTGGAGACACCTGAAAGGGTACTGGGTATCTGAGGATTCACTGTCACTATTTAGAAGCCATGTTTTCCCAATCCATTCCCAGCTCTTCTCAGGAAAGTGCACTGAAGCATTACGCAGAGACAGCTGTTGTTACTCCATTCTGGAAGGACTCTGCTTTCCAATTACTGAATACAGAAGCGACACTATTTGACAGGTTCTTGTTTGCAGAAATCATAACAGCTGACATCCAGCCCAGAGATGGGAAGGGTCTGGACTGGATCAAATGAAGTTGAACACTTTGTATTGTTACTGAACACCACCAAATCCAGGCACTTAGCGCTATTAGTATTTCTATTCTTAACTGTTTAGAGCTATGGGCGAAAGCTTATCTTTATTACAATCAAAAACAAACTTTCCCTAGACCTCAGTAGGATAGGACATCATCTTACATTCTAACAGTACTGCATTTCAATGAACCCAGGAATTTTCCATGTTTGGCAAAGTGCATACTTTAAGAGAATCATTCAGATATTTATATAATAGCTTAACTGAACTTCAGAGTCAAAATATGATAAATTCTCTACAAGAAAAAGGCACAATATTTACAGGTACTCTTACCACTGCAGCTTTAAATAAGATAAACTAAATAACACTACCATCTTTGAAATTAAACTGTTAAGAATTATAGTAATAATCTTTCATAAAAAAGTAGATATGCTTGTGCATTTAGTACTCTTGATTCTGGAACCATCTGAACATGGGCATCACTAACGTACACCCACTGTCCTCCTGATGCTCCCATGGCTTCTTTTAAACCTGAAATGAAGAAGCAAAAGAAATTTTTTTCTTGTCTTTCACAACATCATCAAGCAAATACTATTTGCTATATTTTGAAATATGGCTATTTCAAAAAGCAAGAGAAGTTTCTAACCTACAAGACTAGTTCATTACTTAGATACAGTCTGCTGTTCAGTTTGAAAGTTACATGTCAAAGAGCATGGTAAGAGAAACTGGTGGAATACAAAGCCTAGGAATGGATGCTGCCATGGCTTTTTTCATATTTTGTTAGAAAGCCTAAGACATTTCCAGTACAGCTTGCTGAGTTCCAACAGTAAGTTTTACTAGAATACAACCACTTCTGACACAGAAAAAGATCTTATTTTAAAAGCTGACCAGTGTGACATTAAGAACACGAAAATACCTAATCTGTTCTAATAATCATTGCAAGACAAGTGTAAGACTGAAGAAAACTGATTTAATGAATAATGTAAAAGATTGTCTTTCTGAGAAATGAGCTTCAAATGCAAAGTGATACTACACAGGATAGAAAGGATAATGCTTGGTTCTCACTTACTGAAGGCAAACAGTAAATATATTTACCTAACTTTGACAGCTTAACATATTATTGCTGCCACAAATTTTTCATTAACAAATTCTGTCCTGGAAACTTATTTCATTCTTGTCCTAGAATGACTTTATGATACTTGTATCCCCAGTCATCTCTTCTGCATATCCATCAAGTGTTAATAAGAAAGAACTAGTGTGCTCTTTTCAAAATGCCAACAGAAACCCTACACCAAACCTTGGATCTTCCGTGAAAAAGATTCTTGCTGTTCACATTAAACCAGAGTATTCCAGATTTCTAAGTATTAAAAAATTCCCAGTCCTAAAATACATAAGATACATAAAATGCTCAAATATTGAGAAAATGTAATTTAATTTAACGTCATACATTTTTGACTGGTGTACTAAACCATTTTCAGATACCAAATAGGCCAAATAATTAAATTTTACTAGGCACAGCTATTCATCTGGATATATTATTCTGAGTAGGAAAGAGAAAAGTTTTATCGATGACCTCAATTATCTGTTTAATATCTGAATCAAAATTCCGTTACTCAGCTCTACATGGGATTAATAGCAGAAGTAGAGTATGCATTGTGTGCAACAACAACAAAAAAAAGAATAATTAATAGAATCATAGGTTGGTTGGGGTTGGAAGGAACTTCAGAGATCATCTGGTTCTAACAGCTCTGCCATGGGCAGGGACACCTTCCACTAGCCCAGGTTGTTCAGAGCTCCATCCAGTCTGGCCTAGAGCACATCCTGGGATGAGGTTTCTACAACTTGTCTAAAAATCACAGAATATTCTCAGCTAAAAAATTACTTGCTATAAATCCCTGTAGACAGATACTTTTGGTTTACAGTAAAGGAAAAGAAGCTCTGTTTGTACATACCCAGAACAGTTTTAGTGGTAGAAATATGCTCCAGCAATTTCTTGGAGGATGTCCTGACTTTCACATATGCTGCATAATGACCACCTCTCATTGAGCCACTGTGCTCCACTATTCCATAAAGACTGTACAGCACTCTTGCACCATCCATAACGTTCTGCATTCCCAGAAACACAGAAAACAAAGGTGAATTATTTCACGATGAATTTTACAGGTGTCTTAAGTAGCTATCAGCAAACAGACATCCACAGCATTTCCAACAGCAAAATACCTCTATTACAAGTACACAGTAGTCTTACTAATTTAGTTACCATAAAGGCAGTAATACTTGTCCTTAATGCTGTTACATACACCAACATCACCAGGGCACCACAGCTTAACTAATACCAGCTAATATCACTATACTGTGATATTCTTGATATGAATGGGATTGCACAATTACAGTTCTGATCTCAGGACACTATTTGGAAAATTCACTCTACAATTTAATTAAAAAAGGAGGAAGTACTCTTCCTTATCGTCAATCCAATTTAACTTGTGGTCAGGACACCAACTGCTGAAGTACAATAAAAATGAAGATTTGAAATGGTACCTTGCAAGATGCAGCACAAAATGGTGCTAAGTCTAAAATCAATGGGAAATCCACATGCCTGTTTACTTTCCGTAGACTCAAACCAGCCTTAAAAAGAAGAAAAAAAGAAAGACTGTAAAATAAATACTTTTACTAGGAAGCTTTTTAAAGCTAAAGTGTTTCACTAAACTATTAAAATTAACCAAATCCAAGAGTAAGATTTTAACTGATTTACACCTTCTTTGTTATGTTTTCAATACAGCGTCTGCTACACATAAGCATGAGGGACACATAAAGGGTTTCCCTGGATACATCGGGATGGCTCAACACTCTAGAGGTGTTGAGATAATCACAACAAACATCAGCATGTTTCAAACAGTGCTTCTACCAGATCTCCAGCTAAAAACACAGTACTGGGATCCACAATGACACTTGAAGAATTGCTTGTCCACCAATGGGGCAGAGGAATATACAAGAGTGGTTTGGCCTCTTACCTGGTGGAATCTTTTCAGGTGGAGAATAAGAATAGCAGGAACTGAAGAAATCAGCAGCTGTTTCCGAGCATTTGTGTAGACACCTTCCATTTTCTTTTCTGTATTTATAAATATCAAAACAATTTGTAAAGTGAAGGCAGTCATATGGAATTTTTAAAGCACTTTTTAAACATCTGACAAAATAGATATATGCTGTGATGTTTTTGTACTTGTTATATAAAACACAAGGGAAATTTTGTGGAATAAATTTTTTTCTCATTTTTCTAGTTATTAATAAACATAATCTGCAAAATGCGAGCATTATTTTAGCCAGTCCTGTGCAAATCAGATCAGAAGCTGGAAGCCTGGCCACTATCTAGGTCAGCTTGCACACTGAGATACCTACATCTTCTGTTACTATAGCACCCAACTTTCCTGTTAAAACCTGAAATAGATGGATGATCCCTGGACAAAAATTGGAAGGCACAAGTCTCTTCATCTATGCTAATGTCCTAATCACTGAGTTTAGTTCTTCATTCTTCAGTTCTTTCTGAGTAACTACATGCTTCATAGTTAGGAGAAAGGTCTGTGGAGGGCTATCTTCTTCAGAAAGCTTCCTAACCTGCTGGCTTCAGCATTCAGGATTGGGATATGTGGCCTCCAAAGCCCCTATGGTGCAGAAGGCACAGAACACAGGGCGCTTGCCAAAAGCAGCACAGTGAAAGCTCCACAGTAAAAGAGAACATGCCACTAGCATTTGTTTTTACTGAAAAAAATTAATTTACTGGTTTTTCATATGTTCAAAAGAAAATAGTTCATTTGAGGTATAATGGAGCATTTAATGTTTAACTGTCTTTTTTTTTAGAAGGGAAAAATAAATAATGATTAGTTGTAAACTGATTTTCCTTTTCTATGGTGCCGATGAAACCAAGGTATTATTTATATAGCACTTACAGTCCGATGATTAATAAAGGAATGATTATAAAATGCAAATAAGTTTTCTGAATTTACTCATGCTTAACTTGTATCTCTCTAGATATCTATAAATGCACAGCAAGCAGGCAATTTTTTATTATTATATGAACTCCCTTTATTGTATTTACAAATTATCAGAAGAGCTTAATTTTTTTATTCTTCTGAATTTCTATATATAAAAAACCCCAATCCTCCAGTCCTTCTAAAATGCTCAGTTTTCATTAAATTTGTTTTTCTTGTTCAGTGAACTTTAATGTCTGTTTGGACTATACAAGAATCAAGGAAAACATTGTCACAAGAAGGTACTTCTCTCATCTCCATTCTTACAAATTTTTGGATTTTTTTTTTTTCTCTCTTCATTACAACTCTCTTTTTTTGCCTCTTTTCCATATGTAATTACATTAGTTCCCTGAGTATGTAAGCTACAGGGGCTGAATATTCCAGCATTTATTTCAAAGCTTTAAGGATTTTGAGGAACAGAAACAGCAGCAAAGATTAGTATTGAGCAATGACATACTTGGTTTATGGTCCTCTTTAAATTCTTTATCTTGGCTAGAATAAAGGTGCAAAATGAATTCTATGTTACATCTGTGATTATATTCTAATATAAAAATTAGTCTTGTTGCCATTGCCTGATGAAGTTTTAAGTTATTAGAAGCAAGTTTTGCTTGGGGAGACATTTCCTATATAAGCACAGCAGGGAGGCCCATGCTGGAGCAAGGGAAGAGCAGCCAGCACACAGGCTTTGGGAGGCAATGCTGGAAATGGTCCAGAGGTACAAGCGCTTTACCTGTGGAGTTGGTTTTCTTCTGATACTTCTGTTTCCTTTCTGTGCAGCTCTCACATAAAAGCTTGTTGTTCCCCATTAAGAGCTCTACAGAGGTGAACTGGTAAAGGCAGGACTGAACAGAACATTCCTTTGAGCTAGTTATGTAGCTTTGGGAAAGCGTCTGGAAAGCATTTTGAGGGTTTTGGGATAGTGAGGATTTGCCTACTGAGAACATGGAATTATTTGACAAATCTAATGCTGGATCTCCACAGCTTGATTTTTTCTCTTCGTTTACAGGCTCGCAGAAGCTAAGCTTGGATATGGCACTGGAAATCATCTCTTCGTTGCCGTCGCTTGCCTTGTGCTGCGGCGTTTTAGGGTTTAAGTGGTTGGTGTGCACACCAGCCACGCTGCTGGCTGGACTCAAAGTTGTTTGCTTCGAAGCACTTTCGCTTTCTGAGGCTTCACTGTCTGCATCAAAGCTGCTTTCGGAGCGGCTGGCTTCCTTCTCACTGCCCTCCGTCTGGCTTCCATTGACAGCCGCCTCCACAGAGGGCTCTTTGGAGTACAGCACACCAGAGCTACCTTCCAGCTCAAGCTTTTTGGCTTTTTCCTGCATGATAACACGACTTCTTTCTTCTTCCTTTGAGGAAGCCTTTCTGGCAAGCTGTCTCTCGTGATTCAATTGATTCTGTAAATTATGGCATTATTAATTCAGTAATAGAGGGGAGAAACAGGAAGCAGGTTTGTAAGCGAACAAATCTTTCGAAACATGACAAATTCAAAGCAAATTATTGGTAGTTTATATTGTTTTATATTTTCCATCTCTCACACTTAAGATAGCTGAATTCTTTTAGATGTTTTTAAACTAACTTAGGATTAGAAACCCACATCCCAGTCAGCTAAAAGCATTATACTTACTGTGAGATCAATACTTCCCACAACTAATTACTTTGACTTTGTGACAGCTGTAGATGGCATATCTGAAGTGGTATTCACTTAATCTAATTTAAGCTTCAAAAAGGTCCTCAAATTTAAGCTACTCCCCTGGGCTCCCATGAGAGGCCTTAGCTGATGAGCAGCTCCAGAAAAAATTCAACTCACCTTGCAGGCATTTGTCATAGAATTAACTAAGGCATCCCTAGGAGGACATTTGCTGATTTGAATATTACCTGAAGTTGGCTTTTTTTTTTTAATCAAGATTGCAAGAAGAAAAGAGAGATTGCTTCCTCAAAAAACTACTCCTATGGATTTAAAAAGACAAATCCACAAAGGTAGCATAGTTTTAGGTGATTTGCAAATATTCATGACTTTTCTTGTCTTTTGTTTGGCTCCTTTTCAAAAGAAATTAGCAACTTTCCTTCCCTTTTTTTTTTTTCTCCTTTATTTGAATTGGATCAAAATTACAGTGGTACCAATGGGAATCCTTCCATTCATCTCAATAGTTTGAATTTTAGGTCTTTTCTTCTATAACAATCAGTTTTTACACTACTTCTTTCCACCCTTTTCTTTGTTTCTACCTCATGTCTTTTTTCTCCTTCTGTCTCATTCTCTTCTCCTATCATTATTTTACATTCTGTTTTTTATATGTTGTATTTTATACATTGTATTTTTTCTTCACGTGTTTAATGTGTTAGGACCTGATTCAGGAGAGGTTTTATGGTACTCAACAGAGCACAGACCCTTGCAATAGTCCCAAAAGCAACATGAATTGAAACTAGCCTGCAGATTTTTTTTTTCCTTATAAATGAAACCCTGTAACTGAAAGCTAAATAGTTACCAATGATTGTCATTTCTCACACATCTAATGATGACCTAAATATTTTAAAACAAGTCTATGTCAGCTATACATATACTAAAAAAACCCACTGACAAGTGCTGCAATTCCCTAGAAGTTTTCAGTCACCCTAGAAACTTGAGTTAACTCAGGATGACTGGTTAGTGTGAGTCTTTAAGTTCTTACCTTATCTTTTGTTAAAGTGTGTTTCTTGACAATTTTAGGTTGATTATTCAGTGTACTGATAGAAGAACAATTATACTGACCAAGATCTGCCTCCTGTACACTTTTACTTTTACCTGTTCTTCCCAAGGGCACAGGTTTTGCAACCTAAGAAATTAGACAGGAAATTAGGAAAGGCAACATCTCAATTTTGTATTCCTTTGCAACCTACAGAAAAGATGAATGTAGGTGGATTTTTTCCTTTATTTTAGAAAACAGTGACCTACATAAAACCAATTATATGGCCCCCTGAATTGTGAAATAAAACTACTTTCTAATTTTTTTTTAATCATAAACTCACTGTCAATGTCTCTGAAGGTTCAACTGAAAGCCACAAGAAATGAGAATGATACAAAATGTCTGTATGTAATACAAAACAAAATAATGTATTCTACTATTGTATGAGCACATGCATAGCTGTAGGAAATGTGACTTTATCAAAAGGGACACAGGTCCCCCTGAGTCAGTCCCTGGTGCAGCCTGTGACAACAGAGCTGCCACACCCCGGTCACACTCCTGGCAGCAGCACAGGTCACCTGTAAGGGATCAGTGCTGACTATAAAGTAATGCCCATCCTCAACTGAGTGCAGCTGAACACCCACAGAAATCGCTCCCAAACAGAACCCACAAAGTTCCTTTGTTACACATGGGAGCCAGGAAGCACAAGGGCCCAGATGCTCAAAATGCCCCGAAAGCCTTAACTCCCACAGGCATCTGCACTCAGTGCACCAACAAAGACAAAGAATTTGTTATGAAAAAAAAATGGTGTTTGGAGAAAAATTCATTTTATACAGAAATAAATATTACATTAATTACTGTCCCTTAAATGTAGATGACTATATGCAGGATGGAGGAAGAACCACTCCCAACCCACCCCCACTACTCTCAAATGAAAAGCCCAAGTCCTGAAAAAACAGCTTATTCCTTCAAAGGAACACAGTTCCTCTGCAGCTAATGTAGGCAATCCATGAAATGCTGAGAACACCAGAATAAATAAATTCAAATATCCATTTTTAAAGTGTCTCATCCTGTAGGTAAACATCAGCCCAAGGGACTCAGATTCTCTAGATCTAAACCAATTGGTTAGAATCTGACTTTCTGGACCTCCAAAGAAAAAAAAAAAAGGCTTATAATCATTCTATTTATTTAAGTACGTACTATTAAATTAAGCTAATCTCAGACATATATTCTGTGGGTTACTATGGGCATTTGATTCAAGTTTGGACTAATTTAAAGATATATGCACTCATGACATTGCATGCCTATATATATATATAAAGAAAATCATATAATGAATAGATGGACAACAGTACATGTATTTATGGACAAGGTTACGTTTTTAGGCTTGAAATCAAAATTATGTGTATATGGATAAATATCTTCATAAGGCTATTAAAAGCAATCCACTGGAAGCAATAGTCACTTATTACATATTCTGTTTCTTACCCTCTCCTCTATTATAGGAAGTGAAAGATCAATGAAAGGTTCTTTTACTGTTGAAATCTTGAAGAAAAAGAGAAAATGCACTTAAACGCAAAGAACAGTATATGGGTTTAGTACACAGACCCCTTTATTTAGTCAATTATCAAAAACTATACAACAAGCTAATTACTTACAAGAGGTATGAAACTGCAATGAAGAACTTCCCACTAACTTTTAAAAAAAATTTTTAAGTTAGCTCTAATTTTTTTCAAACACCAACTTCAGCATGTAGAGGTAAAGGGCAAGGCCATTCATCTGGGCATGAAGTGACTTGAAGCAGTGTGGTGCTCACGTTCTCTGAGCTCCAGGTGGATTTGCAAGTCACATGAGCCTCTGTGGTACCATTTTGCAGAAAGCTACGTTTTAGAGTTTCCTGATTCTGGACACTTCTGCACAGGTGTTTGAGCTGTTATGCAGCAAGAACTGGTTAATGACAGTTAAGTGACAGATTGTAACCTCATGCTCTCAGTTAAGATTAAGTCAGTCTTACTGGTTACAGTCAAAAGCTTTGTTAGATTTTTTTGACACCATATAGTAATTGGTAAAATAAATTCAATTACAGGGGAAAACGGACTTGAAAAAAACCCAACCTCCTTTTTTGTACTGAGGTTTCATTTTGCCATATATAAGCTGGAAACATCTTGCAAAGCATACCTAAAGACAATCTCTTTCAGCACTTTCCATCTGTCTTTATCACTAAGTTCCTTAGGCTCTCTCCCTTGCTGTTAATTCCTTCCAAAACTGACTTATCTTACCTCTGAAAAGACTGTGAAAAACAAAACCTTAAAAAAAGAAGTAAAAATCATGTTGTAAATTTAAGTCACAGTCAAGCCATCAATTACTGCCACCATGTCCCTTCTCTTGTATTTGTGACCCCATCTTCCACTGCAAGCTTGTTTTTACCTGTTGTGCAGGGGACTCAGGAATGTTTAGGTTCCAGTAAAGCAATAAATGAGATCAAAAGCAGGCAGCTCTGGTGACTGACTGCCTGGTGAGCCATGTTCAAACAGGGGTTCCTCTAAAGTGTCAGTTTGCATGAACAAACACGTATCAAAAATATCTTGCCAGTGCAGGCAAAGGAAAATGAATGCTAAACTCTTCCTCAAAGGGCTACAGCTAGCATATTCCCAGGTCCTGTGCAGGCAGAATATAAGAATCCAGCAAAAATAGATAAGACATGCAAAATACATACAACCTCTATTTTTTAAATGGTCAAAGTTCTTCATTGGTACTAGTAGCACATTGAAGAATAATCTGCACATCACACACAGGAAAGTTTTTACCTGGCACTGCAGGACTGTGCTTAATTTTTCAGATTGATTTATTTACTTAATCTCTATAATATGAAATAGAATGTTTTAAACCAAACACAAATGTAACATTCAATTAGAAAAGTCATGCAATTAAGATTTTTCTCTGTCAAACTTAAAAGAAAATTATAAGGATCATGGAAAGCATTTATGATGGAATGTCAGTAATATTAATTATGAAAGGAATATACTGTTCATTAGGGTTATTACGTTAATTATAAAAAATACTTCAAAGAAAAAGAAGTAATTTTAGCATTTTCCCACTCATTTTAATTTGAAGTAAGTAATTTCCAATTTTCAGGTGTATCCCAGAAGAGCAGGCAGGAGGATTTATGTTTTGAAATAAGTGTTTCAAAACTATCAAATAACACTGGTGTGTAACACATATGATTATAGAATTTGGAACCTCCAGCCTTAAGTCAGATGTAAAATCAAGCCCAGTACTTGAATCCTTTTTAAATTCAAAGGATCCTTCTTCTTAGGTTTGGGAGGATAATGCTTTAAAGAAGGAATAAATTATTTCAAATGAGAAAGTTTCAATAAAGTCTTGTTTTTACAAACAAACAAACAAGTATAAAATTGGCAAAGCAATTTTATACTTTCAAGACAATGTAATCAAACCAGAATGTGATCTATTCCACATCAAACCAAATTCCAGAATACCTACATTTTCACATTCCTCACACATGACAGTGCTAGTCAATTCACCAACAAAGATCCTATCTATGAAGTTCATCTTCACACCCTCTCTTCCATATGCTGAAAAAACATTGCCTTTTTTAAATGTGAAAAATAACACATCCAATGCCACACTATAAGTACAACAAAATTCTTTCCAAGATATATTATGAAAGCACAATTTTAAACATATTCAAAATGCTTTGAACACAATATAGTAACTAATGCATCATATACTGTGTTATCTTAACATTTAAAAATATTTTTGTGAGAATGTTCCCTTTTATCCTTCCCTTCCCCATCTTCTCTAACAGAGTAACAATATTGTATGTCTTAAGAAGAAGCTTTTTAAATCTCAGTTTTCATTTGAATCCATAATACTGCATTGCCTTGATATAGACACTGGAGTAAGCAGAGAGATTATTACCCTTTCAAAATGGTTTTTACAACTATGAAGCTCTAAGACATGTAAAAAAAGTCCTTTTCTAATACATCTTTATGCCTTAACTTTTGCAGATTTGGGAAGGATGACTTACCAAATATCTTAATCATTAAAACTTTAATTAAAACAAAGAAAAAATCCCCCAAATTAGATCTACTGGATAAACAAACACTTGCAAAAACAAAAACCTGAAAACCTCTTCTTTTGAAAAAAAATTCCTTCTTTAGAAGAAGCTGCCTATCTTGACTTTGTAATTGTATTTAGAGTGCTCACAGTACCAGTCAACTGACAGAAATCAGTTTTATTTATGGAAAGCGGCCTCTCTGAGTATATAATAGTTATGACTATGTAACAAATACAGAGCAAGCTATTTTAGAAAACAAAATTAAATTCCCCTAATATGAAGAGGTGGAATAACGTTGGGGAGCCTTTCTCCTGGACACAGAGATGCAAGTCAGCACATACTAAGCTCTCTACACTTCAGGGACACGCTAGGCGGCACTAGAGTGACACAGAATAAAGTCTGGCCATATCAGCACCTCGGAGCTCCTGCTGGCAACAGGCAGTTCTGAAGAAAATGGTATTTAAAGACTACTGCAGTTTTAGAAGTTTTCAATAAAGAGTTGCGTACCTTTGACTTTTCTTCTAGTCTCTTCATCTGCTGTCTTAGTAGTTGGGTTATTGAATGCTTTTAAGATACCAGTTTGTATACGCTAGAAATAAAAATAAAACCAAGTATTTTAAGTGTAAACATTCTAAAATCTAGTCATACATGATTAGACTTTATCTTATTTCCATAAAATAAATGTAATTTAATATTTTAAAGCTATTGTTGTTATTCACTAACAATGTCAAAACAATATGACCCTAACTTTAGTAGATAATCATCCAAAAATTTCCTTCCCTTTAAAGGGAACCATCATAGGGCACTTCACAGATTACCAAGAAACCATGAGATTTTCAGTGAACTAATGCTATCCATTTCTCCCATTGCAAATGGACTTATACTGGTTGACTCGGATACAAAATACTTGCAAGGCAGCTAAGAGTCTTTCAGTAGCCAAACTTCAGTGACTGTGTTTGGGGAGCGTTTTTATCACTTTTGTTTATTTTCTAACACTGCCAATTCCAGAGGTATGTTAGAAAACCTTAAAAGAGAAAGAAAACTTCTTACGAATCCATGTCAATGTTATCAACATTTCCTCAAAAAAAATCCTAAAAACTAGAGTTTTGAAAGCAGCAAATTTATTAATGAGTTGTAGCTGCCTCTCCACACAGGGGGTGCTTCTCCCTGCTATTTCTCAACTGCCTGGAGGTGAAGAGACATTGTATTCCTGGCAGTAGAATTGCATGGGCTGGTAGAAAAGCCCAACCTCTGACATGCTGCAGAGAGAGAAGCAGGAGGATGAATCAGGTCCCCTGATTCTAGCTAGCATGCATGACCTGTGCTTTCCCTTTTCCTGGCAAATGTCCTCTCTGATACACCAACTGTAGTACCATGTACGAGTCTCCCTTGTCGGTGTGCAAATGACATTTATAATCAAATACTGAAGCCACACTTAGAGCAAAGTACCAATCTAAGAGACAAATGGTGATACCAAACATTCTGCAAGCAACTCAAAGCCTCTGTCCTAACAGGAAAAGATTAATAAATGGCTCTAGTTTCCAGGCAGCAAAGCACACTTCCAAGCCACATATCACTGTAGTGGGAGGATGACAGTGTCAGAGGTTTGGTTTCCAGTTCAGACACCCATCAGACCAAGTCTTATGAGTATGTGACCTGGCTTGTGAATTAACTCCCGCTGCCCGGAGCTCAGCTTTGTTCATCTTAAAGCCAACAATATACTAAAAGGATTAATCAATAGGTAATTCATGAAGTTGAGCACCATAAATGGGTTTAGGGCCATAAGCAACCCTTTTGTTGGGATTAGCTCGTTGAACCATTTATTTAGGTCAAAGAAAGACATAGTCTTTGAATGGGCAGGGTGCTGTGGACAATGGCAGCAGACATTAATCAATTAGCAGCAGGGTTCAGCCACTTCAGGCCCCGGTGTGAAACCATCTCCAGCCCACATTGCTGGAGACAGCAGACGCTATGTCATCTTTATTGTTGTATGGCCAAGCCTTTAGCTTAAAAGTCCACCTGTGTACACTTTCTAACTTTTTTTTTTGTGAGAAAAGTATGAATATGAAAAAGTTCAGCACTGATGTCAGATACAAACACAAAACCACACAGAAGAGGCAGAAGCGTAACAGGATTTTTGGTTAGCTCCTATAACTAGTGCTATGTTATGTATTATATGCATTTCTCATCAAAACTAAGGGTTTAATAACAACTAATCCTGACAGGGATGGCTGGGCTCCTGCCTGTGCCCAGCTGGTTGTCTCCCATCTACAGACCTGAAACATGGTATAATTGAAAAAAAAAACCAGAGAGAGTAAGGGGGAGAGAGCTTTTACTAGGGCTGTCGGTGGCAGAGCACCCTGAGGTGATAAAGATGTGTTTGCAGTCATGCACCATTAGGGCAGCAGTGGGATGTAATTGCAGGGCAGGGTGGCATCCACATCTCTCTGCCCGGTGATGGAGTGGCAGAAATGCTGCCCAAAAATCACTGTAAATTCTTACCATCATCCATCACTCTTTCGAAGTAGGTACTGTAGCTGTCACTGCTCTCTAATAATAAATGATTCAAAAGGCAAATGCTAATGCAGGTTTTATTGCAATGATGACACATCTACTGGTGAAGCTGACAGGAAGACTGACTTGAGAGGAAAGCACAAGCCCCTCCTGGAGAAGCAGTTTAGTTGCTGTAATAATCCTGCTTTCTGTGACTCGTCCTTTATCAAGAAAACATAGTTTTCACCTTTTATTACATGAAAATAAAAAAATTAAAAAATAAAGTTTCCTTCTGCTGCAAAATTGTAACAACTGTTTTCTACTTGAAGTCAACTGCTTCTGTTGTGTGCAGTGTTCAAAACATCATTTTCTAAGTGTAGGTGACAAGGTTTAACTGTTTCTTCTTGCAGTTCAGTTCTGTTTAGAATCAAGAATGCTGACAGGACCAATAAATTTTAGTATTCTGGCAGGATGGGTATTTGTTCAGCTCTGCTGTAGTGCCAGGAACCAGGCTCAGACACCGACAACTTTACATCTTAAGTAATAGCTGTGAGATAATTCAGCTCAGGATCACAACATTCATCGGGTTACTAAATGAAAGGGAAGAGGAAGTACTCTGGTCAGTTCAAGATTTAAGGCCTTCCTTTCGAGGAGGCCTAGAAAAGGCTATTTACTACAAAGTTATCATCTGAAAAGAAGGGTCCAAGACCAAGTCAGACAGATGAAATCTGATATCGTCAAAATAACAACCAAACACTCCTTTTCTTGCATGAACAATGCAGGAAACACAAGTACTGAAGGAAAAGAAACAAACAAACAAAAAAAAACTCATACAGGGATGTTTTCAATATAACAAACTACTACTACACTTCACATACTTGGATGTAGATTTTAAGCAATGATTAAAATCATTTTTTTCAGCACCTCATTGATAAAATAAGGAGTTCTTCACACTTTCAAGAGACACAAGAAATTTTGCAAGATTTCCTTCTCCCCTTTCAATTTTCAGTGAAAATTTTCTGTTAAAATTATGGGCAGGCCCACAGCTAAGAAATGCTAATTTTTGTTCCAAAGCTTTAAAAATTCACTTTGTCAGCTAACGCAGAGGTCCTACTTTTACTTTCTTGACGTCACAGATATCCTTTTATTCCTCCTTTTCCTTCCTTTAAAGGTAAACAACTTGGACTCCTAAAGTTACTATGTTCTACTTACCATATTTCTTCTAACTGAAACTTTGATTCCAATCAACTATTTTAACAAACCAACATGAACATAATTAAATATCTTTCAAAAAATTATTTTTCTCAAGGTAATGAAAATAGACATTCCTACTTCATTAAGTACATCTTTAAAACATTGGGAACAAGAAGAACATTGCAATGACTAGTAGTTCAAAAGACACACAAAGACATTACTTTTGTCTCCTCAATCCTGATTGCATCCAACAGATAGTGCAGAAGCTCCTGGCTGTCCTGCTGCTGGAACCCCTTAAATCGAGGAGCCCTATGAAAGAAACAGCAAAGAATTTAAAATGATCTTGGGAGATTCTTAACAAGACAATGTCAACATTAGGTACTTATTGAATGCTGGGGTACAAATAGGTACAATCCCTGCAGAACCTCACGGGGCTTTAAGAAGCTCCTGGTGCAGCAGGCAATTTCACAAGCAAGGCTGCACTTTAACCTGGGTTGCAGTTTGACTCTGTGGAGCATGGCTTGACTAAAATACAGATTTCCCAGTAGAGTCTCATCCACACTATCAGCCCTTTTCTGACAGACTACGCCAGTACTTCTGTATCACCAGACCTTCCTAATGTCATGGAAGAGCAAGAAAGAAGATTTTCCAAGTGCTTAACCTCCTTTGTTATCTCACCCTTTTCTCAATTGAGGAGAAATCTCAAATGTGCATAAACAGTCCTCTTAGATCACCAGTGGCATCCACATCACCTCAGAAGCCAGAAGAGGAAAAATGTCTGTTTCTGACTGTGCTCCCCTTTACATTGGTGATCTTTTAGGCAACTGCACAGGGGTAATGTTGCATCAGTTCTCAGACAGCCATTCAGTAGCATCAATCACTACTAATCAAGAACTGTTGAATTTTATTTTACTATTCAAGCATCTAAATGTACTCTAAATACCATATTTTTCAGGCAGATTTCTAGATTACATAGAAATTAGAAAAAATAAACCTACAAGTACATGGATAGATCCTTAAGGTGTTCTCCTTACAATAGCCAGAAGGCTTCTAATAAACAGTTTGAATCTTCAAGACCTTGCAACCCCAAATAAGTGAAGAATATTCACTATTAACACATCTCTATTCACATTGACTGTAACTGACTGGCCAAACTATACCTGTCTTTCCAGGCAGGTTACCCTGTAGATCTTTAATTACAGTCCTGAACTACTTAATCTACAGTGAGATTCCACAAAATCACAAGGAGATGGAAGAGACCATTGGAGGTCACCTCACCCAACCTCCCTGCCCAAGCAAGGTCCCCTAGAGCAAGTCACCCAGGATTGCAATGGGTAGGTTTCTGAATTTCCAGGAATGCCACCAAATGGCAGCTGGGACTCTTGCTGTAAACTGAGGTGAGCACACACAGGCCTAAGCATGTGCACCCCTTCCAAAACCTAGCACAGGGAACAACTGGATTAGCACAGTTCAAACAGGAATTTTATCAAACTGGCAGAGCAGCCAGAAAACCCAAGCACTCACTCAGCTCCTCAATTCTCTTAAACACACATTGAACCAGTTTCCACTCTGAGCTGTGGATTGCATGCTGTGGCTGGCCAGTACACAGAGCTGCAAATACATGTTGGTATTTCCCCTGGCACAATTATCTCACTTGCCCAGCAAAGCTCTTCAGCTGTCCAGGGTTCTTGAGGGTTAGCAAGGCTTCCATCCCACTCATACACTAAAGCTGCTCAGATTTGCCTTAGAAATCTGTGCTCATGGGCAGGAGAAATTAAAGGTGACCAGAAAACACCCCAGATGTGAGAGGTGCCTACAACAGTAAAATGTAAAGCTGGGCAAGGTGTTGAGATGCCAGGTTAGGGCACAGCAGACACGGTCTACAGGCAGGAGAGTGACCCAGGGGTCTCAGCTTTGAGCTGCTCCCTGAAGGCACTCTGGGGTGTAACTGGAGAAGGACTGAAGGTGACAACACAGATATCTAAGGGCAGTGCCTAAAATTAAGTGGAACAAATCTGGACCTGCACATGCAAAACAACATGTTCACATTTACAAATAAGACACTTTCACATTTGCCCTTCATATCTAGTTTTTGAAACAAAGTTGAAAATATCCCTAGTTCAAAATGATTTAAAGATGGTACTGTACTGTGAGGCTTACTATAAAATTTGGAATCAGTAGAGCGGGTTACTTTTTTAAGCATTCTTTTGAAAGTGAATTTTTTTCCATGAGCAAGTCAACCTTAAAAATTAATTTCAAATTTTAAAAATTGAAATAATCTTTAAAATTAAATATTTTGTTTAATATTCCTAAAATACTATCTTTTCTTCTATTAAAATCCTATGTTTTATTTCTAATAAATTTGATTATAAACCGCAAACTTTCTGAAAAGCACTGAACCTTTATTTTGGTTCCAATAAAACATTAAAAATAAAAATTTGGTTCCAATATACATTAAAAAAAAAAAATAACATATGTAGCTGCATGCACGTTTGCATGCATGCACAGTTTCACTTTTCAATTTGCTAAAACAGTTTTCTCTCATTGAATGTCCAGGAATCTGAAAAAACCCAGATGCCAAAATCAGTTAAATTCTGAGAAATCTGATTAGTTAGCCACAGTATTATAATTAATTTATGAGAAATTTGTTGTTTTCCTAGGCAGTGAGAATCAATGAGTATATTCATCCCATCTCCTCCAGTACAGGCACATTAACAGCTCGAAGACAGAAAGAAAAACTTCCATATATACATACATGTTCTGGATAGAGATTTTAATTTTTTTGGCAACAAAAGCAGGACCTCTGCAAGAGACACTATAATAAAAGGGGAAGAAAAAATTAATAATTACTTGACAAAGGAGCAAGCAAAAACTCCATCACTATTACAGGAGGGTTTTTTTCACTGCAGAGACACCTCACAGAACTAAATCTTCAATGCAAATCAGGAAAAAAAGCCCCATACATGCTTTCTGTTACTGCGGTGTAACTTCCCACTGAGGAGTATACAGATGAAATTTAATTACTAATTTATATTTCAAAGTAAAATAATTTACCTGCATGTTCCACAAAATTTTTTTTAGCTAAATTAGAGAGGAGGAAATTAACTCAGCCATGGAAGTTTTTCATTTTGGTTTGTTTTGGGGTTTTTTTATTTTATTAGAACACAGTGCATTTACAAGACTATTTAGGCTTCTTCAGACTCCTGTACTAAATCTATATGCCTGATTTTAATGGAAACAAGGATAATGGGAATGTAAGAGCTACCACTTTAAAAGTGAAGTGGCAGGGAAAGTGACTGGTAAAGATTCCCTGTAAGGTTGAGTCATTTACTTGGACAGAAAAATTATGACATTATTAACGGTGCTTAAAATGTATTTAATCTGTCATTCATGTACAAAGTATGCTATGCAATGTTGCATAGAATTCTAAATATCTCACGTTTTGTGGCAAAACATTTGAAATTAGTACATTTGTTTGGGGGGTGGAACGCCAAGAGGAAACCAAAAAATAAAAATAAAAAGAAAGGAGGGAAATTCCCACCTCACAATGCATTTACTGGAAACTTCCTACACTTACAAACCACTGTGAGAGAAGAAAAAGGAATTAATCCATGCTGATACACGGAAATCTGACAGCTAAAAGATGTGTGCTCTCGTCTCCTTGAAAATATGCTTCAAGCAATCTCCTTGGCAAAAGTGGGGCCCTTGGAGATGGTTGGTTGAGTTGACCGCTCACAGATGTGCTGGCATATGGGAGCCAGTGCCAATGCGATCCAACCTGTTGTACAGTGTCAGCAGGATAATGACAGAACAGGTTGAACTCCTGCTAATGGCCATAAGTGGTGAAGGACAACTGTGACATCTTATCTAGCCTCTCACTGCTCATCTGGAGACCAGTTATAATTGCTTACTGTCACTTAAAGAAATACTTTTCCTAGAATGCTAGGAAATAATAACAAAAACTACAAAGTAGGCAAAAACTACATAGAAACATAGTATTTCAAAGAAAAAAAATCTAATAGTTTTAATTCCTATATTATATTCATTTGAGGGCAATTAAGCTATGCTTTAGAAGCAGAACTGGGATTCAATTAAAGACATTCAATCATACTGCAAAGAGCTGACATCCTTTTACTGTCTGTCTCTAATAAAAATCTTCTCCAAAACCATCTTTTCAAGAATTACTATCTTTGTGCAGAAGATAGCCTAATACCTTGGAAAGCTTTAGAAACAACAATAAACACTTGGAAACAGAAACCAGAAGATACTATTAGATTTTTTTCTGTAAGGTAACATGCAGAGGAATCCTCTAATGCAGTACTTACACTACAGAGTTCTGCATGGTAGGAGGTGCTTGGGAGGAGCCCAACCAAACATGGGCTTGCCTCCACATGTAAGTAACAGATAACACCAGGCACAACTGCACTATCTCAAGGGCATGGATAGACAGCACTTAGCTCTCCTTTGGATCTACTGGCCAATTTATTCAACCTTTTTCATCTCACCTTCCCCCAAAAGAAAAAATGAGATACCTCTAATTTCTTGCAATGCACCAGATCTATTCTTTCTTTCTTCGAGTCCTGCTAAGCACTCCGCTCTGACAGCAAGTTCCATACATTAACCCTATAAAATGTTAAAGAAACTCCTTTTTTCTTTTTCTCCCCAGCTCTAAATCTGTTGCCTTTCAGTTACACAGACAGCTCCTTGAACACTTATGAGGGCAATTAAAGAAGCACAGCTAATTTATCTTTCATCATTCATCGTCTTCTCTTGCTGTCATGTCTTCTTTTCATGTTCTCTCCTGCCTAAGCTCCCAATATTCAAGCCCTGTTGACATAAACACTTCCTATTTTTGTTACTCATCCCTAAATTCTGGTTAACCCAAATGGAGAATACACTGCCAATGTACCTAATAAAATTACTGGGTTTCTTCTTCATTTTATCTATATTTTTATCAGCTTACACAGCTCACCAATACCGCACACTGAAAATACTTGTGTTCTCCAAAATGCTACACAGGTCTTCCTCCTGAGCAGAAGTGAACATAAAGCTCAGGAACACGTGCAGATGATTGCTGCCAACACACAGCTTTACATGCAATTTGTCTACTGTGCACTCCTAAACTTGTGCCTAAAATTACGAAAACTCTGACAGAGTTTGTTGAAAAAAAAAAGACACACAATCTCTCAACTGCCAGTGCCCAGAGAAGCTGTAATCTCCTCTGTCAGAGCTCCTTAACATGATCCAGCACCACCAGCAAGGCACATGGAGGCATGACAAGGACACAAAATAATTCGTAACTACTGGTCAAGGAAACATAAACTGTGTGTTCTGCTGCTATTGTAAGAGTCAAATGGGAAAAATAAGCAAGCAAAAAATCTTTCCTAAGGAGATATTTTTCCTAAAGCAGTATTACTGCAAAAGAAAAGACTCAAAAAGACTCAAAAAGACTCCTTAATTAATGAGAAATGTCCTGTTTCCTTGATCTCTTATATCATATATAGCACCACCTTAGTTTTCCTTAGCATTTGCTCTCAGAAGTGATAAATGTGGAATTGGTTAGGTTTCCCCTCCGAAACGATTGTTAATATCAACAGTCCTAACCACACATGACCTCCATTCTGCCAGTCCCACCTCTGCCTTCAGTTCTACTTTCTGCACATGAGAAGGAAGGATGAATATTGGAGAATTCTTTGGAGAAGGAAGACCTATGTAGATTTTGTGAACACCAATAAAATCTTTGTTAGGGTAGTATTTTTTCCTGCATGGTAATGTAGCAATAAAATACCTCTATTAATAATTATTTAATGGAGGTTTGAAGCAGCTAAGTTCTATAATTCCTTTCTGGACTCATCACCTACATGCTGCAACATTTACTTGCTACACAAAACTAAGCTTTCTTCCACCAATATAATTATTCAATCATAACAAATAAAGGAAATAAAATTTATGTCCTCTTAATACATCAGTGTTGCGTTAGTCACTAAGTCTCCAGATAAGTCAGAAGTCTGCAGTCCTGATATTCAGCATAGTGGAAAACCAACAGAAGGGCCCTGTAGCTATGCTCACAATCTGTCCTTGCAAAACATCTGACAGCTGCAACACTAACAAAATTAACAGTGGATGAATTAGTACCAGACGCTAAACAGTTGCAATAGAAAGACTCATCCACTTCTTTTCTTCTTCTCCCCTTCTTCAACCTGGCTACTCCACCACTTGATAAAATTTTAGTATCATTTTTCTTCTTTTATTATTTAATAAAAAAAAGAGCACCACAAATGTCCTTTCATACACAAGATTATAAACTTCACACCATGATCTTCTCAGACTCCTAAGCAGTTTGCAACTGAAAATGACTGTTCCAGTTCTCTTACTGCTTTTGAGCAGTGAATGTGTATCCACTTGCAGGTTTTGGGATCCCACTCAGGGACAAGCCAGAGCTGCAGCTGAACAAGGCAGTGGCTACACCCTTTTCTATCCTATACTATCTGTACAATCTCCTTTATAAATTCTTTACTGAAGAAAGGCATGGTGATATACTGTATACTTGCACTGAGACAGCAAGATCTGTGATGGGGAAAGAATAAATTAAAAAAAAAAAAAAGAAAAAGAGGTTGCAACTGGACTCAGCAAACCTTTATGTAATATATATAAACCCAAAACATTACTATCACAATAGTAATGCCCTTCCCCATCTCCTTCTCCCCTGCAGTTCAGTGTAGTTCTTCCTTTTACACATTCATCCTGCCATCTCTTTGGGAAACTTGTAATTTGAACTTTGCTTGTTGAATAGAAGAGTTTGTGCTAATGCACAAGTAGTGCCTGCCTCTAGGATTACTTCATTTACATGACCTCTTGGCAGCATTCAAAAAGCAGTTTTACAGAGAACACTGCAGTAACACAGACCTCTTCCTAGCTGAAACTCCTGAAATCCTGCCCTGCTCTCTCCTGCATTTCAACTTTGATGAAAAATAGAAAGCCAACTTTAAAACAAAAGAAAGAAAAAGGCTTTGTAAAAATGGCATGATGGAACACTGCATTCATACTGTTAAAGCTAATAAACAGTCAATGTATTCAGTTTGCAAAGATAAAGAATTCCCATTCTCCTGCTTTTACCACTACACAGTGCTGGATTTTCTGAAACCCTCCCTTTCTTGCTTGTGTCACCAACAATGAGTAAACAAACCAAAGACCAAAACCTTCTGTCATACCTGTCCAGCCCCTTACTGCTCCTGAACATCTAACTTCTCACTAACAGGATGTGGCTGACACTTTTGTTGTTGACAGTAGAGCTAGTAAAGGATTTGTATCTAAGTGGTGTTCTGCAAAGATAACAAAAGTAAGAAGTAGGGTGAAGGCAAGAGATGGTACAAGCTGGCAGATAGATGTCTAAATAGCAAATCTGCTGACCACATTAAAATGCTTCAATTTTAGCTGCTAGTCAAAGTGTATGCACATCTTAATGATCAAAAGACAACAATAAAAGAACAACTAGATAGCTCAGATTTAATACTGACATCACTTGATGACTACAGAAACACACACAAAGCAGACACAAAGTGCCTGTCACTTCTTAAAATACCGTGACATCTGAAGTGCACTGCATTGTGATTATTTCACAATGAATTTGCTAAGGTGAGCTTCAAAACATGTTTTGCATCATCTTTTCCCTAAAATCCTAAAAACTTACTGGGAAAAAACTGCTATTGTAAATTAATAATTTTCCTTCCATTTATCAGCCAAATTTAATTCTTACACTCACATTATTTGAGATAGCCTCAAAACACAAGAAGGAGAGAGAAAACAATATAGTTTTCTTCCCTATGTATTTTTCTTCCAGGTAGATAATGCTAAACAAAGAACACTGCTGTTTGACTCAAAAATGCTGTAAGGTAACTTTACACACATTTCCTTTTACAGCTAAAAAGAATCAAAAGGAAGACAAGTACAATAGAAAAAATATCATGTTAAATTTCTAAAGCTGGATTTTGAGGATAAAGAAAAGGCAATGATTTATTTCTTTATAGAATTAAATTGTCCCAGCTCTATTCTAAAACCTTTTGTTTCTTTCTACCATATTTTAAATCCATTCCTGCTCAGTGAGGTTGTCCTGCAACTCCATGGCAGGAGGCTGCAACTTTCCTCCTAACTCTCCTGCTACAGAATGCTTAAGGTTCCATGCACTAATAGTCTAGCAAATAAATTATCATGCAACATTATTCTTTTCTAAATATGGGATTCATATATACCATCCTCCAGTTACTCTGCTTCTACAGATTCTGTTACTAGTAAGTCAATATTTAAACATTTGTATCAACTTTTAAGTAGGTCTTCTACAGGTGCTTTAAAAAGCCAGATTGTTTGCATCATAATTGAAAGTACCTACAAAGCACCACTGTAAACATTTTCCACACCAAGAAACAGGAGTTTCTTTAGGGCTTGAAAGATCTTTGCAATCTGGAGCCATATGCCGTTTCAGTACTGCTTCAAGTCCTTACTTGTTAGATCCTTTTTAATTTTGAATTGATGCCAAGGTTAGACATAATAGCAGAGGTTTCCCATTTAAAATCTTATTCTTTTTTACAGAATACCTACATACACCTTGGTGTGTTAGCACAGCTTTATACTAACAAACAACAAAACAACAAAAAGAAGATAGTCCTATCTTCTTCAGTTTTACCATGCCCTCTTCTGCCCGCTCATACTCATTTGGATGTCCATGGTTCTGAACTGGACCACACATTACAGGAAAAGCAGGTACAACAAGGAGTCCTTCAACTTTAAAACATGAAGAAGCTGTTTTCTGGACTGCCTGGTAAAAGTCTAACAGCTTCTTTAGAAAGGACAACAGACATTGCACACTTACAAACATATCACTGGAAACTAAAATTAAAAAAATAAGTGAAAGATGAGCTTGAGGACACAATACATACTTTTGACAAAGCTGGCTGAACAGCACTTTGGGAGACAGAGGACCTTTTCCAGCCTCCCTCATGCTGTGAAGGAACAAGAACATTGCTGAAGTCAAAGGTCCTGGGCTGGACAGGTTTACCACCAAAGGATCCTTTAAAAACAAAGGTAAATTACACATCAGAATTCAAAAGTAATTACACAAGACTTCTTTCAAGTTACTAAGCACATGATAAAGACCAATGTAATTTTCAGTCTTAAGAGTGTTTCAGGATATTTTTTTTAAGTGTTGATGTCACCCATTTGGTTGAAATAATTCAAGAGCAGGCTTATTATTTAAGAAGTAATAGTTGCAAAACCAAACAATTCTTGATGGCAACCAAGAGCTTTGGAAACAGGCATGTCAATGTGCCAGTCTGCTTCTCACAAAAACAGGAAACCTTTGTTTTACCTGCTTTACTCTTACCCCCACACACACTGAAATTCATCTGGAGAGACAAGCCAGATGAAGAGACAACTTCAGAAATTCATCTGGAGAGACAACCAGCTCCATGGGCCCGCATAAGATTGGGCTCAGTGGCTCTCTGTTACCCAACCTCAGGAATGAGCCATCCAGCTTCTCTGATCTGTGAGCCACACACTGAAATTTCCACACATCTGACAGCCACAGAAACACACCCTGTTCCTCCACAAACCAGGTGCTGTGAAGCAGAGGTGAACCAGCAGTGGTTCACAGCAAGAGCTGATGGCAGATCCCACACGTCCCCTGTGGCACTGGGAGACAGGCACAGGGTACATCCTGCACAGCCCCTCTTGGTATGATGTTCACCCCAGCCAGCAGGTTCTGGGTCTGGAAGGATCCAGCCAGCAGCCAGTCAAGCCAATTTTAAAGCAGAAGAGAATCCTGCACTGCTTACACACCATGTGTTACAACGAGCACGGACCACCAGCACTCCCTAACATGCTCCAAGGTACATATGTGCCCAGAGTGCTCCCTACTAGCTGACCTGACTCAGATAAACAGATTACAAGTGCCAGATAAACACTTGGAGGGGGTGCCTCGTCCAGAAAGCAGATCCACACAAAATGTAAGCACTATAGATACACACAAGTATAAAGTATTTGCTTTATATGCACTATCAAAAGGTTGGAAAAGGCCCCTTAGCAAGCAAGAAGCTGCAGGTTTCTACACTACTAATAATTACACTACTGCAGCCCTCTTATTCTGCACTGATACACAATGACCAGAAAACACAGTCTTTATCCAAAGATCTTATTTACATTGTAAGCATTGTCATGAAACAAAAAGTAAATCTTTCAGCCTTATGGCTGTGCAAGTTACATATCAAGCATAAGCCAACATCCCACTGGCTTGCTAAGCCTTTGGGCAAAAACAAGCTCCAGACCTCTGTTGTGGCTTAGGATAACTCTGTGGAACATGTTGCTGCTCAGAACTGCCACTGGAAGAAATAAAGGCAGCAATGCAGAGAATTTCACACTGTTCTCGCCTGGAGAAGCTATGAACATCACCTACAGCAACACAGTGAAATCATCATCATTTCAGAGGTATCTGAAACAGAATATCACTCCTCTACCCTC
This sequence comes from Cinnycerthia olivascens, assembly GCA_035048155.1. Classification (NCBI taxonomy): domain Eukaryota; kingdom Metazoa; phylum Chordata; class Aves; order Passeriformes; family Certhiidae; genus Cinnycerthia; species Cinnycerthia olivascens. Next base: position 72,239,205 of record JAWWMU010000153.1, on the reverse strand, counting down.
ACTGCCACCAGAAAGATCACAGCAATCAGAAGGAAAAAACTAAGAAAAAATCCTCTGTAAACTGTTTGCTTGAGCTAGAAGAGGGAAAGGGGTATTATCTTTATTGCCAACAACATACAATGAAGTCCCAAGTCTCTAAGACATTCATGCTGCTAGAACAGCAGAACACTCTTTGGATAATAGCAAAGGAGACACTTTCCCATATGCCTGCAATGAGCTTGAGGACAAGAAGTTTGTTCCTCACTGAAATTTCCCTTCTCTCATTTTAATCCCCTGGCCTGTGAAGCATGTAATAAACTTTATCAATGAAGGGCTAGAATGAACTGGAATAAAATCTTTCACAGACTTTTTAGAGCCAAACAGACCATTTCCTGTATCATACATTCATCCCAAAGAAATTAAATGGCAAATAAAATTAAACCAGCTGCTCTCTCTTAAGGTGAGGCATTATTTGATACTTCAATATCACAAAATGTGAAAGCAAGTAATTCTTCCTCCTTCTCCAGGGCTGAGTAATGGTTTTGTAAAACCTGCTAAACAATTAAAATGTGAAAGAAATGGGAGAGTAACAGTGTGCTTTTAATGGAGGTGTGATTTTCTCTCCTCCAGCTTCTTCCCACATTTTCCCAAATTTGTATTTCTCAGTGCATACTTACCAATTGAGAATCTGAAGTATGACCGATTTTTAACTTTGTTCCTTTCTCCTTTATCTCATACATAAGTTCATTTAGTACGTGAGTCTGTGCCAAGTTCTTAAAGAAAAAAAACAAAAAACCCAAACATAAGAAACATGCCAATTGTTCAATTACACAATTTCTTTAGTTATATATTCTAGATTTAGGGGTAGACCAAACCAATATACTTCATAACATGAAACTGAGGTTTAGATATGACCACTAAAAAAAGCACTGATCTGACTGTTTCTAAAATTGTATTTATTTCTTTTTCTGTAATTTCAAAATAGTTCACTAGTGATAACTTTGTTATTTACGTTAAGCAACAAGATTAATTAATTTTTTTTTTCTTTTAGGATGAGGACATTATTATCAGAAACCATTTGCCTCTTTTAAACTCTACAGTCCCTCTCATCATGCCCCATAAAGCACAAAGGCTTTGGCACAACATAAAGTATTATCTCTCTGAATTTAGGAGAGAAACCAACTCAACATATCTCAGCTTTGTTTCTTTATTTTTGGTCAACTCTGACAGCAGATCACTTAGGTTTCTACAAAGCCCTAAGTATGGACAGATAACAATTTGTTTGATGAGTTTTATAATCAGCATCATAAACACAAGGTGAAGTGTGCCAGTGCAGAACATCTTTGTAGCAGTTTTCTTTCACTTGTTCACTCTTGTCTGCAGACACAGAGATGTCTCTACTCAGCTGACAAGCAACAGGATGGCGCAATATAAAATCCACTAAGGCTGCTGCTTTTTTTGAGGATGTTGGATTGGTTGTACACTAAACATCAATAGATGTGTATTAGTATAGCTCATTCCTCTTATTCTAGTCAGGAAAAAAACCATAACCAATAAAAGCAATTTTATAACAGCATCCATTGTAGGGGTTTAAAATCATCACAATGAATAATGCAGACATTTACATTTTGCACACAGTCCCACTATTCACATCACTAGTATGGTAGATACCCTGCATTAGGCATGACTGATAATGCTGAACTTCAAATAAAACCATATGCTACAGTACAACCCACACACATACGCAGTGTCTGAAACACTTGGCATTTTCACTTGTTTCACTACTGTGCAAAATGCTACTGGTCCAGGAATTCTTTTTTATTATAACAGGAAACACTCCTTGGATAGCAAGGTGTAAAAAGAATTTGAAAAGGACTTTCAGAAAGCAGAATGAAGACTCATAACACTCAAAACCTTTTCAGAAGCCCATAGATCATACAGATTTAGTATTTCTGAAATCTATCAAGAGAAAGTGGTATGATCTTTCCATCTTACCTGCATGACAGCATTAAAAAAGCAGGTATTTCCTAAATTATTTATTCCTTTAACTGGAACTGATGCACCATTTCCAGAGCTTTTTCCTTTCAGTATTTCACTTGTTTCACTGTTTCCTTCACGAAGACGTATGATTTTTGATGAACCTATAATTAAATTATTAGATTAATATGATCACATAACTGCATAGTTTAATCAATGTAGTCCTTCCATGATTATGTTTATTAATTTTAACACATGTGGAAGATACTTTGATAATACTCTAAGCTACTGTATGCAGTCTTAAAAACACCAAAAACCCAGATATCAACAGACAAAGCCCTCGGGGGTAAAAAAATGCCCTCAACAACTACATATATCCAACAAAACCTCCCATAACAACCATACTGTCCTATAAGACTGTAACTTTCACAATTACACAAGCAATAAATGAAGTAAAATGAGTTAGTTTATTAACAATAGACAGCCAAGGTTTATGTTCATTAGACACATCAGAAACACCACCCAAAGGCTTTTTGGTGCATTTGAAAGGAGGTAGCTCAAAGTTACCACTGAATGCTCAAGTCCTTATCAACTATAGTGTTCCATTCCAACAGCCTAACTGGACTCATTATCCCTACATTTATTCCTCAACTCACCTCCCTTTTCCACAGCCTGAGGAATTACTAAAGCAATCCACATACATACAGTGCTAGTGTTTTAATTTCAAGTAACAAAAAATTGATAAAACTATGCTAGAACATCCACATAATTTCCCTGTTTCCCTTATTATTTAAATAGATGAGGGGCAGCAAAGTTAGACAGTCATTAACTTGTAGCCTAAAGGTAATGAAAGACTTGAGATAACAATATTTAGCCTTGAATTCTACTAGCAACTTTCATATTGTCATGGTTGCAGAACTAAATGTGAACATTACTGACATCTGCAGTGTCTTAAATATTGATTAACAATGCACGTCAATGTAAACGAGTTATGGACTTAATAGATGCCAAGAACTGTGATGCTACAACCTCTGTCTTGACATATGAATTCATGTATTTGTTCTAATGAGTTTCACATTGAAGTCTCATTAAAGTGTTCTTGAGAAATAACTAACAGACCTATTTACGTTAATGAAATTCTCATGCCAAAAGGTTCTTTTACGTATGCTCCTAAATACCTTCTTGCTTAGAAAATAAAAAAAAAAATTAAATAAAAAAGAAGTCATTAAAATATCTATTGTATGTGGCAACAAGCTTCTGACACAGTCTGCCTGCACCCTACAGTGCCATTGAGGCACAACTATTTTTCCAAATTGTATCAGAGTTTTTCAAAACAGAGTTAGAGGTGCTTTACTTTTTAAAAACATTTTTAAATGTTCTTGTTAACAGTGTTTACACAGCTTTAAATTACTCTCCTTTCCACTCAGGTGGAAAATTAAGACAGTACAAGGGCAAACTAGAAGACTGAGCTCTCCTTGAAAATGCAAAGTGGTTTTCAATACAATGAGCAAGCGAGCTGCCCCTGAAACAGTCACTGTTTCATGGGCTACATGAAGCAACACCTTTTAACTGGCACCCTAAGAAGGGGAATGCTACAGTGTTTGAGGCTCTGCCACCCACAGAGCTCCACAACAACCGCAGCATGGGAAAGGGAGCTCCAAATATCTGCAACTCAAAAGCACTGCTCTCCTCTCAGAAGTTTAATATTATAACTGGAGATGTTTTCACCTCAGAGAAGTGGGCCATCCAGAGTACTGCTGGGGAAAAGAGATGGTTAAAGAGGCAAAAAAAAAAAGATGGAAAAAAAAGCCAAAATTGTGGAAATAATTTGTGTATTAGTATACCACAGTTGTTGCATTTATCCATCGGCATTCAAAAACATCTGGGACAGCATCTTAAAGTAAACAATGTTCACAGGGCCATCTGGACAAAACTGCAGGCAAAAATTAAAGCATAAGCATATGGAAAAGCAGATTTTTCTCTTCCCTTTAGCAGTACAGGATGACAAATGTCAAACCTAGATCTGTCCACGCTTCACTGTGCTATGCTTTGCAGCACCACCTGGCTCTCCTTGCACAGCCACCAAATATGGACAGCACTGCCACAGCGGACCATATCTGCAGGGCAAACTCGATAAAAGCATTTCACTTCATGGTTAAATGGCAGCTTCACACAAGTAGCAAGGTTCCATTTGCTGAACCTTACATATAAATTATTTAAGGGAGGGAAAACAAAGCCGAAGCATCCAGCTTTGTGATAAGAGCTGGATGAATACGCAATTACAAAACACAATAAATGAGAACCAGACATCTGACTGCCACAAAGCCGGATAATTAGTACAGGGATAAGGAAATCAGAAAACTGCCTGGATGTTGGTATCAAAGTTAGGAACCTCCTTTTGTTCAGAAGGTTTTAATTACTGCCTCTTGATATTTTTAATAATTTTAAAAACACAATCCACATGACATTTTGCTATGTTTTTTGTATCTGTGAAAAAGTCCTGACAGGAAAGTGCTGCTTTGCCATTACAAACATTATTTGCTGCCTTGCTTATAACACACAGATATTTTAAAGCACATCTACAGAGCCAGAGGAGGGACAGGAGTTTTTAATTTAGCTCTGCTCAATGTCCCCGGCTCAGTGATAAATGACAGACAGGCCTGAAGCTGAATGTTTACGTGACATGTGAAGAGTTGGTCAGTCTTAATAGAACATGCTGGTAATGACTGTGATAGCTAATACTTCTACAGATTGGGGCTGGAGGGTCCTTCTGCAGGATTAACCCAAGGCTACAAGCATGTTATTAATCAAAAAGCTAATACGTAATTTTTTAAAGTGAATTTGCACTGAACAACTGTTTCATGGACCCTTGCCGACTCAATCTTGCAATCCTGTAATTTAACAGGCATGCTTTTGGGTATGAAAAGTGACTTTTAAGCCAGAATATACATAAGGATCCCAGCTGAAGGATTCCATCAAAATGGCTGTCATCTGCTGCTGCCCACAAGGACCTTCAGCTCCTTGACCTAACAGAATAAATAGTCCAAGTCGTTCATGCACATGCAGTAATATTTGTTATAAAGGACCCTGTTAACATTAATGAGAGTAAGATGGGTGAAAAGCACAGAAGTCATTAGATTCAGACAGTCGTTAGTTAACTCACCTTTTAGAGAATTGACATGGTGACCCTTAAGCTCTCTGCCTTTCTCAGGTAGTGTGGACATCAGCTCTAGGCACGCCTGTCTGTCCACAGCAGGGACAGAGTATCCCACTGTGCCTGGGACTCACATTCAGACCATGCTGCTCTGTCAGACTCTTCCTGCTGTTTTGCTGCAGAGGTGACCTTTCTGATGCAGCCATACAAGGAAAACTCTCACCTAAGCTGTGCCTTGATCGCCACAACCTTCTCTGCCTTTTACAAAGTGTATGTGGCTGCAGAGACACTCTACCTGAGCACTCTGCCGAAACCCATTGCCCAGCTCTCCATCCAGATCATCACACTCTACTGACCACCTCTCCATAGGCACCAGGTCAGTGTTCACCTCTGGTCCCACTGTGATATTCACCTCCAACTCTCAGACAGCTGCCTCTGTACATAGACACAGCCTCACTCTTGGCAAAGCTTCCAGATAGCACCCTGCTCTCCCCCATGCTAGAAAGCCCCCTTCCCACCAGAGTCCTGGGAAGAACTGGGCAGCAGAAGCTGCTCCTCTGCTACAGCTCTTGCCTGCAAAGCGCCCTTTTCTTGCTGCTCTTTTCTCCAGCTTTTCTTGTGCCTGCTCCGCTCACCTGTGGTCCTGTCCCTGCTCTCCGGAGGCAGGGAACACTGCTTTGTCCCACAGCTGCTCAGCACCAGCCTCATGGGCAGTGACTGAGACCCCTCAGCCAAACATTAGCATGGACAAGGATTCATTCCACGAAGCAGAGCCACTTGCTGCACCAGGTGTACAAACACACACGGTGCTGACACATCCGAGTGCAAAAGGAAGCTTATGGTGGGTTCCCTATCAATTTGTTTTACCAGCATTTCCAACATTTGCAGTGCACATGGACTTCTGTACTGCCCTAGCTGAAACTGAGCTGTGTCTGGGGGTGCAGATGGTATGCAAGCAAGAAGATAAATGACATGAAATTTTTTTTTCAGCCAGGGTAGTAAGCACTTTTGCTGATCTTTTCAGTGCAACTTTTTTTTAATTAAAAATATGGGTTCCAGGAATACATACTTTAATTCCAAGGTTGAGCCTTTTCTATTGAATAGGTACTCTGGTACTTCAGCTGAAGGTCTTAATATAAAAGCAAGGTTAATAGACTGCCTTTCTTTTACCAAGTTCTCATCATGCTGTACTACGAAATGCTACTAAATTGTCTGGCACTCCTTTTTTATCTAAAAAATTTTGATTTTTTTTTTCAACACCGTACAACAATGAGTATCCAACCTTTAGAAAAACAGCCTGGTTTTCTTCTGAAATGGTCACTAGCTTTACATTTTAAAAGACCAATTTTTGTAGCAGTGTTATGACCCTACCAAATTGAAGATTATAAACTGTAATTTTATTTCTCCAAGTCTTGCCATAATGTTGTAAACTAGAAAAGACATCTGCACAGGGTTGAAGAGCAACCTATTAAAGGACTGCTTTTGATCCTCTATTCTCAGATGACTTGAGTTACACCTCACAAGTAAATAAGTACCCGGACAGGAAAGGTAAGAATCCATGGTTAAAAATGACAGAACGCTGAAAAAAGTTTTCTGTCAATGATTCAGTTTTCATCCCTTTGCAAGGAGCTTACTAGCAAGTAAGCAAATTTGAAAGAAAATTTCTGACCAATAACAAAAATGTCTTTTTGCCAAAGTGTATTTCAGATTCAGAGAATCAACATAATCTGTTTTTCTTTGCTGGTTAATTTTAAGTAGATAGAATGTTCTTCCGTGACTCCAAATTATACGTAGTAAAAGTCACTTAAGAAAGAATACAATTTTTTTCAATATGATCCTTTGTCAATTGCTAATATCTACAGCAAAATGCAAATCTGTGAAGTTATTCACCACACTACCTGTTTTTCCATACAAGTCACACATACTGTAAAATTATATCTATTCTTATACATCAGTTACAGCCATCAAAACAAAAAATCGAATTTCTAACTTTCACTTTTTGGCAAATACGGGCAGCTGAACTAACTAGCAAGCCCTCATTCCTCTGCTTGCCCCTCTCAACAATAAACTTAACTACAAAATTCAAGACTATACCTTCTTCCTTCTCATTCTATTGCCACAGAAACCAATTTAATTAACTCCTCTATAAAAAGTATGCAATCTTATGTTTCCACTAACATATAATTTGGCTTTTGTAAAGGAAAATACGCATAAGATTCACTTTTAAGTCCACAAAGAATTTGTTTTCTCCAGTAAATGAGCAGACACACAGATTGCAATGTCTCAGCATGGCTCCTGTGTACTACATGTGCATTATGTCCATGTGAAGCTCACAAGTGTGCCACACGGACAATACTGCACCTGCCTTTCTGTGGAAATCATCACGGCCTGCTAACCTTCTCCACAAAACAAATTTCTGGGTGGTACACCCTAGAAAGCAATCTTGCTTTTTTCTTCCAGCTTGTGCCCAACATGACCTCTTAACCAAACAGACTCCTCTAAAAAAAAAAAGAGGGGGAAAAAAAGAAAAGAGCAGGCATTGCTGGGTACAACAAACCATAGGATCAGATGTGAAAATCACACAGCTGCAAGCATTCTTTTGGGAACCCAGCACTGGGATTTATCTCAATCGCTTAATGTAATTACAAAAGTCAGTCATGTAGTAGTAATGTAATTTGCACATTTTTACAGCTGAAGTGAAGTTGAATCTTTATGAGGGGCCGAATGAAAAGCAGGGATCCTGCTGCCACACTATTCCACCACATTAGTACCAAATGACAAGCATTTTGCTTTTGTTTATTTTCCAAGATGCATTAATTAGGAAATCTATATAACCCTCCCTCACATGTTTCAACTGATCATTTTATCTTTAAATGAATCCTGCACTTTTGAGAACTGAAAAAAAAAAAATCCTAGCAGCAATCACTTGCTACTTAATTCATGTTCATACTGCATTTCTACAGAAATTCTACACAATGCTATTTGAATTTTAATGATGCACCATGCCAACCAGTTGTTACAACAGAAAGAAATCCAGACGCAAGATGAATTCTTGTTACAGTGCCACATTCTATGAGAACTGTCTTCACTTTGACTGCGTTTTTAGAAAGAAATGGAAAAGCAATGGGGAAAAAAGCATAAGATTGATTTTTAATTGAGAAATACAAATTAACTGTCACTTTTACATTACTTGTTTCTCACAAGATTTTTTTTCATTTTTTTTTTAAATTAGCTTATGTTTTTAAGGAGTGAATATACAAAATAGATTTTAAAAATCAACACCAACTAATAATTTAAAGAATGATAGTTCTGAAAATATCAATGTAACATGAAATAAAATGTTACAATAAAAAAAATTGAACCAAAACAAAAGTAGAATTAATTTTCACAGTGATAGATCATGCCCTTTTGTGTTCTGGACAACAGCATGAATTACATTTCAATTTCAGATTTTATTTTTTCAGACTCCCCAAAGGTAGTCTAATTTAAGAAAAGAAAAAGCCTTAGATAGATTTCTCTAAGGGAAGTCCCAAGTATCATCAAAATGAACCAAGAGTGCCAATTCTGGTTGGCAGTTCCCTGTCATGCACACCAGTCATTTATGAATACACGGCTGTTTTCCAGCCTCTTCCAGCAAGGAGCCTGGCCCAAAGCAACAGACAGTCCCAGCCAAAGAGCTTTTCTGTCTTTTCTTTGCCACTCAGGAAAACCCATCATCTTTAGGCCAACGTTCCCAGAGCTTTCAGGAACGCAATCCAAACTGCTCAACACAGACGGAGTGGAGAGAGTCACAGACTTTCAACCCTAAAACATCACTGGAAGAACACACACAGGCTTTATGCATGAATCCAAGCCTGCACTTGAGCCTCAACCCTTTCCCAGAATGGAGCAGGTGACGCGACTGCCCTGCAGGAGCGACCCTGGCACACTCAGACCTCTCACTGCCAAGGCAGGCACCCTGCAAGGCTATGTCTGAGCCCTAAACAAAAAAATATACAATTTTGGTTCCAGTTACAGCAAAGTTTCCAGTTGTATCAGCAAACATTTACATGAAATGTAAGCATTTTCAAAATAGAGTATCAAAATTAAACACAAATGCATATACAACAGAAACATATGCTGCCCTGCTCTGCTATAAATATCTCACTTTTCCTGAATTAGTTTGGAATTTTAGTTGCCTAATTTAAGACATTTCGAAGAAAACCTCTAAATTTCTTAATCTGAAAGCTTTAGATGTTTTGAAGTTTCCCACATAAAGAATCTAAACCATGAGGCAGAGTTGTATCACTCAGAAAGTTTTATGCAGCCATACAATAATGGAATAAAATTGTTTTCATTATATTAACTGAAAAAAAACCAAACACCACGGCATTTTCATCTGCAAGAAAGCTGCGACACCCATTTCTTACACATAAATTTGAAACTGAAGCTGTAAAAAGAAGTGAAATCACATGCTCTCTTTTCACTGCTCCAAGAAAAAAAGATGCAAAAGGTAGCAGTGTATCGATTTATTAAAATTGAATAATTTAATATACAACCTGTGACTAGATGAAAATATTGTATTTTTAAGCAGCCCTTCTTTTTTTTCTCAAAAGAGATGTAACGTCTCTTAAAACCAGTAGGATTTATGCACATGCAGCTAGCAGAATACTTAGACTAATTCTGTAAGGCAGCTGTTCTTTCTTACTTCTAACTCATTAATTATCTCTGTTAAAAGATGCAACCAGTTGTTTTAAAAGTTTACTCAAGGCGGGTTCTGAGAAGCAAATGTGGAATTCAATGCACTAAGTCACAAGCCAGAAATGCTGCCAAGTGTGTCACAGCAGGGATGAGTAACATCAACATTATCAAGAGTAGGCAGCTGAGGGCCACACATACGAAGTTCTATCGCCTATCACATATATTGAGAAGGTATAGTATGCTCCTAATATAAGAAAATAATACTATCTTATTTTAATAGAAATTATTTTTCTATCAATTAAATTCAAACAGTAAAAATGGACATAAGTACTAGAAAATCCACTTAAACAAATCTACCTAAACATGGAGAACAAGTTTAAATCAGAAAAATTTAAGCTGTGATACACCCATACCAAGAAAATTAAATTCTTTTATAATGAATGTATAGTGTACACTTCAACATATTTTTATGCATTAATTTATGATTAATTTACTAATTTATATGGTCTTATCTTATTTAAGGTAACCACTCCTCTATGGTAAGCTTTCTTTCTTAAAGACAAAATTTGGAAAAACTGTCCTACAGCACCCAAAATATTTTTAAAATATAATCACACTGGAGAAAAAAAGGGACATTATGTTTTGACAGGCATTACTTCCCCAAGTAGCTTTGCAATTATAAATTACATTATAGTCACATTGTATATCATTTTTCATTTGTTTTTTAACATGACTCAAAATCTGAAATGTTTTATTTTAGAGACAGTACGTTACAGGTGCCTCTAGATAAAACTATTTGTGCAAACTTACTTGGTTCAGCCCTGGCACCATGTTTTTGAAGAAAATCAACTATCTGAGTCAGAACCTTTTTGTTGCAATGCGTTGACAGCTCTTCATCACATTCGTAACACCTAAACAAAAGAAGAAACAAACTGGAATTCAAGGCTTTCTGCATGCACATCCCAGCTATAGCAAACCTCCCAAACAGCCTTACACAAATTACTTGAGCTCTCACTTTCAATTTTTCACACTAAAAAATGGAATAGAATTGAATTGCTTCATCTCACTTATGCTCTTCTATAGATCAGTCCCAATTCACTGTGGCCCTTACAGATTTAAATAATTTCAGAGAATACAAAGGACAAACACATATTGCCTCCAGAAAGCCTACCTTTCCTCTATAGAAAGCACCAATTTAATCTGTCAGAATCACTCTTTATCATGAGAAGACATTGCTTTAAGTTCTGTGAAGTCCTTGTGTGCAGGCACACCCAAACACCTGCACAGTGGTTCTTACCATATGATCCACGTGCTGAGGTTGATAACGATGCAATGAGGTTCTGTGCGTGCAGTCTGGAAGTGCTTCAGAGAATGCTGGCCTTCCGAATTCTTACTACATCCCTAAAAATGGACACATCAATCCAGTCAGGGGAGGGGAAAGGGAAGAAGGAAAAGACTATACTATTAGTAAATAAACTACAAAAACTCCACTTTTCAAAACTAGACAAGAAGCTATTCTGCCCTACTTATTTAGCACTTATAAGGATTGAGAGGATTTAAAAATTCTCCTATTTTCTACTTGAAAAATTACTTAAAAATATAGAGATTAATTAACTTTGTTCTGAATAGAAATAATTCCTAGCTTTTGGATTGAGTAAATACAAGTATTGAGTAAATATCAACAGACAAAAAATTATACCATTCACAAAAGCAAGAATGCTCTAGTAATTGTGAATAAAACAACTGTGTACCATATTTGGTCCACAGAGTACCAAGGAAGAGGACAGCATAGGTAACCCTCACTACTCAAGAATGTCAAATTCATTCCAGATAGGAAATGGAAAAAGTACATTAAGTACTTTGCACTACAAAGCTGTTCAGAACACACCATTTATGTAAAGCAATTTCAAGAGAAAGCATTTGCAATTGTTCAAGTATGAATAGAGTGGGACTTAGATTCTGGACTGGTCTCTGAAGAGGCATGAGTTTTAGAAGCTGTTAACAGCATGAACATGAAGAAACACACAGAATTAACTCATTTTAAAAGCCTTCCTTAACAGAAATTTTTCAAACAAGATATGTGAGTCCTCCTCAGATCTAGTTAACTATCTTCTGAAACCTGTGAATAGCATGGTTCTTTGCAAAATCAAATCTGTTCATATTATACTGGTAGGAGCTGGCTTCTATAGTAAAACCTTCTGAAAGTAGTTTTCTATGGTAAAACCTACTGAAATTCCAAGAAAATTGTGAAATGCTTTGTTCAGACAACTATTGGCTGAACCAAGCCTGACACTACCCATAAACTGAATTTTGTTGTATCAAGCAAAATTTTTTCTTTACTTCACTCTCACTTGGGGTCAGGACCTGCCATTTTAAACTCTGAGGCCACGATTGACATTGTAACTGATCCAATCAAATGGCTAGTTGCCACAGGAGCAGAATTCTCACTCTAGCACAGTCCATTCTCCCTGGTTTCAACCAAATCTAGCAATTGAGTGTTCACAGCACAAACTCATTCAGCAATACACGTTTGGTTTTTCATTCATTCCTATTTATGGGAGCTTCTGCCAGAGAAGCCAGCTGAACGGCTGCATTTTGCAGCCACACAGTTCCCAGAGCCAATTCTCCACAAGTGGCAAGAGGATGCAGATAAGAACAGAGAAAAGGCAAGGCCGTCACTAATCGTGATGCCACACCGCACCGTGACACGTAAAGTCAACCCTAAACATGGCCAAACACGAGACAGGAACGTAAGGTCACATCCCACCTCCCGAGGAGGCTGAAGCAGGGACTCTCACAACCAAGCACTTCGGTCACACTGCTGCTCTGGAGGCAACGAGATGCCAAACAGACAAGGATCCACAACAGTGGCGTCCTTTAGAAACCGCAGCTCCGCAAACAGAGCGCTCGTGCTTACCTGAGAGCCGCACTTGAGACACAGCCAGATGTCCGAAGGCGCCACGGGCTCGCCGTCGGCCACCCGCCTCTCCTTCAGGCACTCCGCACAGATCGACCACACGCTCTGCGCCACCGCCCTCTTCACATGGTGCACGTCCACTGCCTGGCTCACGTGCTGGCAGGTCAGCCCTGCGGAAAACACACACTCGCTTCTGTCCATAAAGCAATGGCTATGGAAGACAGCATGGGTACACTGAAGGACTGTGGCGCTGTGATGTCATGATTTGTCTCAGATACTCCAGCCCCCTGCCAGGTCTGTCAATCATTCCTCCTTTCCACATCCTGACCCCTGATGAGTGCTGCCTGTCAACCCTGGCGTTCCAGAAGGGCATCTAGTGGTTGGCAGAATTCAAAAGATGCTTCCCATCCCTGGAAGGACATTGGGCCATCCAAGTGTCCTCTGTCCCTTAGGACATCCCCCCCGTACCTGGTTGGTGTCACTTGTGTTCCTTCCTTCCCCCTCTCCCCTGGTTAAAAGGGCAAGCAGACCATGCGGTTGGGAGTCGTGGTGGAGCTGTTGCAGGATTCACAGGACTTTGGGCCAGGAATAAATCTTCTGAATCAAAACCCTCCATCAGAACCAACTCCTCTCTTCACCTTCGCTTTAAAGCCTCTCTGCCAAAGGTAAACCTGAGCTCCTGCATGCCTGGACTTGTCTCCAAACACCCAACTGCAACACCCAGTGAGCCTGAGGTACCACTGGGGTGAAAACACCACAGTGCCACCATCTAGGCTAACAGCAAGGGCCAGCAAGCTCGGGCACAACCATCTGGTTATATTGGACATAACTCCAATAAAAGACCATAATCTTCAATGACTTCAGCAGTAGGGGAAAAAAACAGCAAAGAATCAAAGTAGAAAAAATCAGCCAGCTGCTCCCCACATACTGAATTTTATGAAGGAATCTCCTTCAGTCTTTCCGTAATGGAAATTCTTTTCAAGTCAATAAATGCCACCTCTTATAACCAGATAAACTACTTTGTACAAAAGTACAAGGATTACTTTTATACAAAACCAATTTCCCTGCTTTTTTACAATAAAATAATAGATAAATCTATTATTGCATATAACAACACAGGCCATTGACCTCTTTTGAACCCATAAAGAAAGATTTTCAAACACCCATGCATCCTTTCTGCAACTGCTCATTCTGAATGTGAATATCAACCATTCTTCTCTGTCATATTTTTTTGCACAAATCCCACTATATCACAGAATGAGCTGGGTTTGAAGTAACCTCTGAAGGCCATCTTGTCCAAGCCCTCACTTAAAGCAATGCCCAATACTAATTTAGTTCTGTTTGCTCATGGCTTTGCTCAGCTGAGTGTTGAGTATCTTCAAGGACTGAGGCTTCACCAACTCACTAGAAAATCAGGTTTCTGTCTGACCACCCTCAGAGTGAATATAAAATAAATTTCCTCATGCGTAGTCAAATTTTCCATGCCCTAAATCTGGTCTGTTGCCTTTAGTCTTCTCATTGTGGATTTCCTACAAGGTTCTGCCTTCTCTGTAACTATCATCAGCCAGTCAAACAAAGAAATTATACTTTCACTCCTTTTGGTTTAACGAAGACATTCCCTTCAGCCCCTCTTTCCCACATTATGTTCTCAACCTCCTTAAAAATGTGGAGGGGGTAAACCACTGGCCCCACTGACAAGTCAGCCTTTCTTGTAAGGGGGAGCCCACAACTGGGCACAGTTCTCCCAGTGAAGTCCCCCAAAGTGGTGAAAAGATAATCACCCACCCACTCTGCACTCTCATTAATACAATCCTGCCTACAGTAGGCACAAACAGTACAGCTTGGTTTTATTCAGTGTGTGCATTAGGACCCTCAGGACCTTTTCTGCAAATCTGCTTTAACTCCCACCCTGTAATGGCACATGGCTATGCCCAGGTGCCAAACTTTCCACTCAGTGTTCAGTTGTTGAACACTGAGAAGTTTCTGCCTGCCCATTTTTCCAGCCAGTCTAAGTCACTCTGAATGGCAGACCTATCCTCCTGCATATCAACTGCTCTCCTCAATTTGTTGCCATGAAGAGATGGCAGAGCACAGCCTCACAATGACATCAACCAGTTTTCTCAGAACCTTCAGACGCATTCCATCTGGCCTCATGGACTTGTGTGCACCCAGTTTGTTTAACAGTTCTCAATCTTCCCCTCTGAACAATGTTTATATGCCAGAGTCTGGCATTAAGGCCAGGAGCCAGGGAGGAGCAAGTGCAGAGCTCACATGTGAAGACAGAAGCAAAGGAAGAAACAAGTTCCTCTGCCTTTTCCCACATCCTGTGTCCCTAGAACTCCTGCCCTCTCACTCAGCAGGTTTGCACTCACCTTAGTCTTCATTTTACTGACACTGTATCCATACAGGCTCTTCTTACTCTTTACACCCCTCACTAGATCCAATTCTAACTGAAGTTGTTTTACCTAATCCCTAATCCTGCACACTCCAGGAGGCAGCCCAAACCTGCCTCCACCCTCTCTGCCATTCCTTTTTCTCTCTGAGCTCAGCTGGAAGCTCTCTGTGCAGCCACACAGCCTCCTGCCACACGTGCTTGACCTCACGTGGAGAGGAAAGGACCACTACACTTTGAAGAGGTTGTCACTGAAGATCAACCAACTCTCCAGCCCTTCAGGGAAGTCATGTAGTGTAGCAACTGATCATGTCATAAACACTTGACTGGGGATATTTCTGTAATAAATTCAAGCAAAAAAAATATTTCATGCTACCAATGATTTGTGGTTTTCATCAGTCAACATGGAAGTTATTAGACCTCCACCTCAGGACAAACATCATCCTATGTACTCACCTGAAATATCATCTGAAGAGTCCTCATCCTGTGGCCTGTTAGGCCTTTTGCTCCTCTTTGACTTCTCAGGGTTGGTTCTTGATGGATCTTTCACCCGCATCTGTTGCTTACTAGGAAAGACAAAAGAGGTTACTTTATTGTTTGTTAAAATGACTTGTAGCTACTGAATGTAGCAAGTGAACTCTAAAAGCACAAGATCAAATCAGGCATTTGAACATCACGGCTTAGTCTAATGTCAGCTATTGTGTAACAAGAAGTATGAACGTGTCAGGAATGAAGTCTTAGAAATGTTGCAACACTAGCTACACTACAGGACACTATGAATTGCAGCTGTAGAAAAAGGGGGGACACACACATTCACTTCTAGGCAGTGGTGTTAAATACTTGAGGTATTAAGATTTTCTTTATTTCTGTTATTGCGAAGTAAGTTATTACAACTGTCACATACCAGAAAAACTTCATCAAAATAAATGTTTCTCTTCCTTAACATATATCCCTTATAAAAGGTTTCAGTCATTATCTACCCTTGGCACATTCTCTAACTCAATTTCAAACACTTTAAGAAAATAAAAAAGTCTTTCAAATCTGATTAAAGTGTTCTATCCTACAAGGGATGACAGACTGGAGTGCAAACTGACCCTTCTACTAAACATTGGTGAATCCATAAAGATGAAGTCTCTCATGGAAAATCTGTGTCATTAATCAAGGAGTCCTATGAGGAACAAAATTAAACATAGGCATTTGTGAGTAAACTTTAAAAAAAAACCTGAGAGATTTCAGCACACCAGTCAATCAAAATCCAAATGTGAATCCACTGAAGGACTGTAGTTGTGCATCATACAGACAGCTCCTGGAGCTTAGTTAACAGTTTGTCTTTTAACAGTGAAGTTCATAAAAACAGATTTTTGTTTTCACATACATATGAATGTAAAATAGCCAAATACTCACACATTGCAATCATGTGAGTCATTCTGCTCAGAAATAAAACTATATCTTTTATCAGAAACAGGCTAGCAATGTCACCTGAGCCACCAAGACCAAAGATTTTCAACTGCACTACTGCGTTTAGGCATAGGAAACCTATGCCCCACATTTGGGGATAGCAAAAGGTATATTCTTACAATCAATTAGTTAAGTTTGCCTAAGTGTAGCAAATTTGTCTATTTAAGATGTTTTAATCTTTTCTTTACATGGATTCAGACCTTTGTAATACTGAAGCTCTGAGAGACACAGGAATCAATCAGTATATTGAATTCAATATTCCCTCTCCTTACTTATCCACTAAGCCAATCAGCAGAACAGTCATCAATATTGATATCAGAGCATCACCACGACCAGTTCTGAACAGCCTTCCCTGAAGCAAAGCAAGCTTCAAATATGTACCACCAGGCTCCTGTTTCAGGTTCCTATACATCCCTGCATCTGCCCTACATTCCTACATACTGTTAGTGCTAGAGGTTTTCTGCATGAACCTACCCATTAGAGATTTGCTTTGGACAAGTCAAAATTCTGTAGAGTATGAAAGAAATCTTTACTCTCTGATTCCTTGCATAACAGCCTCCTGTCTCTTCAGCCTTCAAAACATATTGCATTTTTTGCAAAATGCTACATTTACACAGAAATTAGCTTATACTATATTAAATAACATGATGTTCTTAATCACAGGTTTCAAATTTCCCTATACTTATGGTTATAAAGCCTAGACATGCAAGTGAACAGTGCCACTGAACTCAGCTTTGCTCATTTCATGGGTTCACAATACCTGCTCATACAGTAAGAAAGGTCTAAAATATTCCAGCTCTTGACTACACATTTTCAACAGATGTTAGCTCACCTAAGGTCCATCAACCTGGCATCCCTACAAACAACTCCAACTGTGCCTTTCTGCCTTGGCAGCTGCCCATATATACCCAAGTTTCATGTGAAACTACCCATCACCACTTGTCGCACTGCCGCTTAACTGAGCACAAGATTCATGAAGACATTCATCAAACAGCAGGGCCTACAGAGCTGCTGAGAAAACACAAGACCTTACAACAAATTCTGTAAAGAGTCAATAGCAAAGACTGCAATAGCAAAAATGTCCTCCCTAAAGGAACATAGCTGTGTTTAGGAGATTCACCATTGACATAAACAATCTATGAGTTCATTTCAGCATAACAACTTTGATCTCTTTGGACAGATTATGTAAGACTGTCCAAACCATAGACTTCATCCCAATGAAAGTCATCTTCATATCAGTACATTTAGAGAGCTCTAATAAATAACTGTGGGCCCAACCAGCTGGAATACAAGCCTTTCCCACCTGTGAAATCCTGGAGCCAATAGCACAGGTGATACGACCTGGATCAGGGCAAACACAGCCCACTGCTGGACCCATATCCTAGGGACCCTCAGGACACGGGGTAAAAACAGAGTCAGCTGATATCCACAATGACTGAAAGCATGGCACTTGAAGCCCAACCTAATCAACACAGCATTAGAAATGAACACTGGCATAAGAAGCTGCATTAACACTGCACAGCCCAAACACTTTTCAATCTCCTTTCACTAAGAGCAGGCAGAGGAAAAGACAACACAGACCATTAGATTAATTACCTTTCATGGACACACGCATAGACAGACATCCATCAGACAATGTTTACTGACCTGTGAGCTCTTGGAAAAACCAGAGCATATCAAGGACTTAGACAGGGTTTGTGCCTGATTTTGAAAAGCACAGAAGAGTGATGGAAGGGTAAGAGCAATGAGCTACTCTACATGATCTACGATGCAAGCGTATATGGAATACTGCCTGCTATTTTCCAGTACATTCAGGGACTGAAAACATTACAAATTAAAGATCTCATTTAATAAAAACATGATCAACATCAATCAACAAAATGCTTATGCCAGGAATTTGATTATTATATTTAACTGAGTTAAACGAGGAAGAAACTTAGGGTGCTTCAGAAATAATCCCTCAGAAATATTTCAGTCTATGGGAAATAAAAGATTTGAGATTTTATTGGAATGAAAATCCTGAACAAACAGACTCAAGAAAGCATAAAATATAGCTAAGAAAAAACCAAAAGTGATGCCCTATAGCTTATTGTTGGCCACAGCCACAAGTCATCCGGGACAAGCAGGCAAAAGAGAGAAAAAAACAATTTAGACAAAATTAATTCGACACACTGAAGATTAAAACCCATGGCATTATTCCCATGATTTGCCTCTTTCCAACCCATTCTCATATTTTTTGATATGTTAAATGAGAATTTTCTGTCTACAGCCACCAACTATGGAGTATCCTAAAGGGGATAGAGTCTCCTTTTCCTATGCAGAAAGAGGTCACCACAAATCTTCACCTGAAGTTTTCTTTTGGGATGGAAAAACAAATACATTTAAGTTTTTCATTTCATGCACATAAAATCAAGTCATGGTGCACATGATATTTGAGTAATGAATCTAACTAATAAAAAGACACTGATTTTTGAAGTAGAAAGACCAGAGTTTAGAGGGTATGTTAGCTCTACCCTTGGCACACAGTAAAAATCTTAAGTAAAAATTATGCAGTTTAGTTGGGAAAAACCAAAAAATATAAAAAGTTAGATTAGAAAAACCTAAACCTTTCCCTTTTAAAAATTTGTTTTCGTACAAACCTAAGAACTAATCCTTGCCAAATCCATGTTCAGACTCTTTGAGCTCAGCATACAAGAGTTTGAAGCGTAATCATTACCATCACTAGCTATTCTCAGTTGACTTTTTACTTCTTAAAAGACTCCTAATGTCAATCTTCCTACAAAAAGCTGATTAAGATCAAAATCTCCTTATTCAACCGCTCATTTCCACCACTCTAGAAAGAACAAACCACTTCAAAAGCAGCAGAACAATCTGCCTATCTAATTTTAAAAGCTTCAGATTTGACAGAGTGCCAAAAATCAATGTGCTGAATTTGTTAAGTTTAATCTACAGTGTGCCTAGACTATTTTAAATTTAAGATATGCTTGAAATAGTCTATATTTAACAGCATTAATACTGCTATATTTAGAAATTGACCCTCTTCATAAAGTATATATTTAGATATTTACAAGAGTTGAATATAGTTCCTAAAATAAATAACTGCTATTTTAAAAAAAATTTACATTTTACAGTAATTCAGTAGAGCTAAGACCAATAAAAGTTACAAAGCTAGTATGAACTAAAAATCACTTTTCCTTGGGAAACCAAACCAACCCAACCAACAAAGTTATTACTCTTCACAACTTCTTTATGTAAAGGAGTTGGAGAAGCAAACTGCTTTCACTGTCTTCATTTCCCAAAACCTTTTCCCATCTTACCATCTTGCACTTTTCACTTGGAAGATGAGTCCCTCCTCCTAGAATGTCTACAGCTCACTTACTAAATGTTGAAATGTGTCATCCCAGTGAGTCTTCCCATGCTGTACCTTCACCATGATGCTTCTAAGAAACACAGACCAGACCATCAGTATGTTAGAGAAATAACCTGCTGCACTGATTAATATCATATCACTGCTTCCATCTGCCTAGATTCACTTTTCCCTTCCTCTTATAATTAGGGTGCGAGTTCTTTCAGATCACATTTTTGTTCATATCTGTGTAATACCTATTACAATATTTTTCTGATTCTTGATTAACTAGGAGGATTACAACTGCATTACTAGAATGCAAACAAGATAAAAATTATGCAAGACCCACCAGCCTATCTAAGCATATTGACCCTATGAAATGTAGCCAAGTGAGTCTACAGATAATCTCCAGTACTACTTTGGATATGGGTAACACTCTCCCAGTAGGACTGTCCATCAGCTGTGAAACCAGTATTGTTAATTATTTCATCAGTGAGCACTTGAATTCAAAGAATAAAATACATTCACCTCAATCTCTCAATCTGAGGTAGCCTAAATTCCAACTGTCTCACTACTTGTTGTCAAACTCTCAAAATTGTATCATTTTACATTGCTAACGCAAAGTAAATCCTGTGTCTGAAAGGGCAGAGCACACACCGAACACTGGGAAAAATTAGCATTTTCATGTGACTTAGAACTGTCCAGCTGTCAACAGCAGGGGTGAAGGAACAGCACAGATGTGCAGATTAAGTCCAAAGATGCTTGGAAACACATCTGTGAAAGGTCCCTGTATGGATCAGTAATGCCAGATGCTCCGCAGAACTGCTACACGTTTTGATGTAAGCCACAAGTTGATACATTTCGGACGTCTGTTCCGAGCATTACCTGTGGCATTTTGCCTTGCTCGCCACTAGCCCAAGTGTCACCCAATCAAAACAGGCACCGCATCCATCATGGTCAGCAGCCAGGCAGTGTCACCTATCAGCAGGCCAGGAGGCTCAGCGCTCTGACAGCCAGCGAAACCTCTGCGGAAAACGAGCCCCCGCTGCCCGCGAGAGCAGTAAAAGGACCAGAATTGCTGACTGGTAGTGGCAGCGAAGCTTCTTCCCCTGGAAAATGTCATCTGGAATTCTGAAAGCGTCATCTCCAAGATTTCCTAGCCCAAAGGCACATCACACATCCTACGCTGTCACTGGAGCTCAAACACCAATCCTGACGCTGTATTACAGTCCTAAAAAGGGTGAGACACTGATGTACTTCTTGAGCCACGAGTGAGATGGAGGCTTTGGACCACCAGATACAACTTTCCAAGTGACAGTAAAAATCTCATAGCATCTCTTGGTAATCCACTTTAGCCAGCTGCCCATGCTAGGCATGCTCTATCAGCTTTCATGTTCATATCCTCCACAATCCCCCTCAGATTTCCTTCTAAAACCACCTGCCACAGAAAAATTACTTCTAGGGATGAACAGAAGCCACATCCAGACATGTCCAGAAACAAAAAATGAAAAGACTCTGTAACTGGGTTTATGACTAGAGTATAGTAAAGCACTGAATGGGTAAAAAGAGTAGCATTTTATGACATATTTTTTGCTACTATCTTATAGTAAAGTTTTATGGAAAATTTCAGATATACCTGATAATATCTAGCCCCATAAAGCAAACTGCAACTTTTGTTTATGTTCTCTATCCCACATTAAATGTTTGAGATTTTTTTATAACATAGCAAAAGGGAAAAACATCTATGTAGATGCATGTGTGGTCCAACATAGGTAGGTCTTTCTAGAAAATTCATCTTTTAAAAAGCAAAACACCTAAGAAGCATAAAAAGAGCCATAGCTCATAACTAGTGATGTTGGCTTGCAAGTGAAAACTTTGTAAGTGAAAAGGCAGTCAGATGACAGACTGTGCACTCCCATGATACAAACACCAACGCTACTGTACCATCACCACAGAAAATCTGAGGTCATAAGAACTGAAACAGCTGGAAAGTAACCAGTGAACTCAGTACCTTGCCAGGATAACCACGTGGCCAAAAACTGGGGAAAAAGCAGTCCAAGATGTTGTCACAGAAAATAAAGGGAAATATGAGCAAAGGATGAACTTTGGAGAAATGCTAATTCTGTGAATTCAACGAAATAAAAAAGGAATTATGGTTGCAGCATGTGTGTGAGACAGAAGGCTGAAACCCACCAAAGACAATATTTTAAGTTAAGACTCCTGCTGTACCTCTGTCTAAAGGGCTGAGTTGGAGAACATAAAGGAAGACAGTGGCTGCCCATAACTTCCCATCTGTTCTGGAAGGGTGTTATGGGAGTTGGCTAGTAACTGAGGGTAGAATAGATAAAACAGTAAGTTACTACTAGTTAGAGCTCTTTGAAAGTCTAAGTATTACCATCAAGAACAAAAAATTTAAGTCCAGTTTCTTCCTCCACACAGACTGCCCCAGTTTGCTTTGATGGCATGTCAGAAGTGGAACAACTTGTCCTCGATCTACAACTGATGCTCAAAGCTGAGCCCCTGAGACACTAGCTGCAGTTCTGTGAATCTCACAGAAATAAAGCTACAGAGCACCAGTTCTTCAATATTTCATGAAGAAACATGACAAAATATTTACAAATGTAGTAAACGAGAACAATTTCACAAAGGCATAGTCTGCTTCAAGCTTGCACATGCCATTACTGTTTCTGTTTTGAAAGCTAGAAAACGAGAGCAGAAAGAATAATTTAAATACAAGTCTGTTCTTTATGCTTGTATGAGAGGGTTATTTAATGGAATTGGGAAATACTTGTAGTTAAAGATGACATGCAACTAGAATACAGTGCTACACCTGCAGCTACTGCCATCTGCTTCTATGTTCTTGATGTCTTATCCTGTTTAATAGTGCAAGTAGCAACATAGCTATAGTAAGGGCAGGACAGAGTCCTAAAGGACAAGACAGCAAAAGAAAGAAACAAAGAGATTAAAAAAAAGGAAACAAATCAGAGAGTGTCAATAATAAATAAAAGGTGGAGGGTTGCAGCTATGGGTCTAGAACACCACGTCTCAGGCTAACCGCGAGGGCCGGCCCCGGGCTGTCGCTCAGTGCGCGGGCAGGGACCGCTCGGTGCCCGCCGAGCGCCCCGCTCGAGGCCGCGGCGGCTTCAGGCCGGCACACGCAGCGCCCGGCCGGGCGCC
>JAWWMU010000153.1:72192686-72215508 GCA_035048155.1 Cinnycerthia olivascens | reverse complement strand
CGCTCTTCCGATCTTCCCCGCCCCAGCCGCAGCCCGGGCGGCTCCGCGCCGAGCCCGGGGCAGCCGCGCGAGTGGCAGCGGCGATGGCGCTGGTTCCAGGGCAGAACGCGTCTCCTGAGTGGGAAGGGCGGTGGGAAGCGGGGCTGTCCGGGAGCGCACCGGGGCCCGCTGAGAGGCAACAGGTAGCGACAGGTCTGGCTGCGGGGTGCCCTGGAAACTCAGGGCAAAGGGTGGGGTGACCTTCACTTGTGAGTTTTGCTGAAAGAGCTGGAGATGCTGCGCTGGGTTTGTGCCCGTGGGCAGTGCGCTGAGAGGAGGTTTGCCGCTGCGCAGGGCTGTGGACAGTCATGCCCAGAGGTTATACAGCAGGGTCTGGGCCCTGCGTGGATTTTCGAGGCAGCCGCCATGGGAGGGACTGGAAGGAGAACAGCATCAAATGTGCATGTCCCCACCAGGATAGGCAGAGGAAAGGGTGTCCAACACTCGAGGGAGGAGCTACTGGAAACTGGGTTGGGTGCCACTGGGTTTGAGTGTGGGAGGCTGTGCAGAACTGGAAAGTCAAATGAAGAAGAGGTGAAATGGAGAGAGAGTCCCAAGAGATGAAATAAAGGAAGCTGCTGAGGAGGAGTTGACTGAGTGCAGCCGTGAAGACAAAAGGAAAATTGAATGTGCTGCTTCCCACCTTTTCACCAAGCTGCGGAAGTTTGCTAAGCTTGATCTGTTCTGACCTCAAATTCTCTGTCTTTCACAAGATGGCTACTAGTGAATGCTTTCTATTTCAGCAGACAAGCCAGTGTGTTCTCTCTTTTTGTACCTAATATGATCCAGGGTCAAATCAAAATCATAAAAATGCTTCTTCCTGTGAATATGCATTTCATATGACAAGTGTTCTGGTGCTTCATATTGAACACTTTATGGTCCTTATGGTGATACATGCAAAAAGTGAAGATCAACTGTCATTATTTTACTATAGATAAAATATACAGTAAATTATACTTCAAAAGATAATTTATAGAAGTAATGTATTCTATTCTTACCTTGAGGGACATGGAAAATGCATTAAACCTCAATTCATATATAGATATACTGCTTCAGACAGACAATTTGTAAATGCCTTTCAAGGAGGCCATATGGAGAGGCTGGCAGAAGGGCAACTAGTGAATCAGTTATATGTGCCAAGTTCAATTTGTCACACTTTACAGTACCAAGAAATATTTTGTTCTTGTTTTCAGAAGGAAAAGTCTTATTAGTAAAGATTCAACAACCTACTCTTCAAAATGAATCTTTTATGAAAAGATCCATCATGCTTGGTTTTAAAGACTAGAATTGCTGGTATGGAACATATCTGCAAATGTATGCATAAATACAAAGTACTGATCTAAAATGTGTGGAACAGAACCACCCTCATTTCTCCACTCACATACGTCTGGGCTGTTAGTCCTTATGGCTAGAAGACTGACAGCTTTCAAAACTAAAACTAGGGTTTTGGTTCAAAACTGAAACCAGAGATCATCAAATCATAGAATATCCTGAGCTGGAGGGGTCGTAAAAAGTTTGAGTCCAACTCCTGAGTGTGAACAGTACAACCACAAGAATCACACGCCATGTGCCTCAGAGTATTGTCCAAACACTTCTTGAAGTCTGGTGGGGCTGGGGCCATGACTGCTTCCTTGAGGAGGCTGCTCCAGTGCCTGACCACTCTCCGGGAGAAGGTTTTCCTAATATCTAACCTAAACCTCCTGTGATGCAGCTTCATGCCGTTCCCTCGCATCCACTCATTGGTCACCAGAAAGGAGATGGTGCCTGGACCACATCTCCTGCGGCTGTAAGGGGACAGTGACAGTGGTGAAAGTGGTGCAGGCCAGTGCTAAAATCATCTTTTCTTCTTATCGTAACACGCAGAGGCTGGGTTTTTTAAAATTGCATTTGGCATCAAAATTCCTCATCTCCGTTTCATCTCCCAGCCTTTGGTACTTTCAGGTACCTCGACAGTTTGGGTTGGCTCGTACCCCAGGCAATGCAGGGTAAACGCTGAAAGCGGAGGCGGTGTCCGTGTGACCCGGCTGCCTCCGGTGCCGGCAGGTGCCACGCGTGCCCGGGCCGGCGGCGGCCGAGGCTCCGAACCCCCGCCCCTGTGGAGAAGGCGGTGCCTCCTCCGCGCCGGAGGGGCTGGGCCGGGCCGGGCCTGGCTGGGCCGGGCCTGGCTGGGTTGGGCTGGGTGGCTGCCATGGCCGGGCGGGCCGGGATGGGGCTCGCCGGCTGGTGGCGGGCGGCGTGCGGCGGCTGGAGCCGGGCGGCAGCGCCCGGTGAGCGGGGAGCGGGGCCGGGTCTGCCCGGGGCGGGCGGGAGGGAGCTTGGCCGGCGCCAGGGGACAGCCCCGTGTGGCGGCGGCGTTTGGTGGCGCTGGCCCGCCCCGAGCTGACCGGCTGTGCTCCCGCCAGGCCCCAGCTGCCGCAGCCTCTGCGCCGCCGCGGCGCCGAACCTCTCCTACCAGGAGCTGAAAGACTTGAAGAAGACCAACGTCCTTCACATCGACGTGCGGGAGAGGTGGGAGATCGACAGGTTTGGCAAAATCCCGGACTCCATCAACATACCGCGTGAGTTGTCAGCGCCGCTGTGCGCAGGGTGTTCCGTGTTCCTCCTGGCTGGAATGGTCAAGTGGTGGTGACTGTGCAGAGGAACGGTGCTAGAAAGCTGCTGGCATGTAATGAGGCTGAACTTTTCCTCCAGAGGAATTAGAAGTCTTGCAGTGTAAAACTGTCTGTGGATGGAAAATAAACAATAGCTTGTTTTCTGTATTTCCCAGTGAGTGAATTAATGGAAGCTCTACAAATGGACCCAACGGAGTTCAAGGAGCAGTATAATCAAAAAATGCCATCCAAGTCAGACCCTGTGGTTTTCTCCTGTTTGGCAGGAACAAGAAGTAAACAAGCACTTGGTTTTGCTGCGTCCTTGGGTTTCAGCAGGTATGTAAGGATGGGATTAATGCTGTTTCCCCCCATACAGCAGAACACGTACTCACCTTGTGGGTAAGGGTAAAAATTTACATGTGGAATATGAACAAAACTGTTGGCATTTGAGTTAGACACCTCCTCTTGTCTCTTCTGAACCTTGAAAGATGCCATTGGATGTTCCAGCCAAGTGAAGTGTACTACCCTCTGAAACAACCCCAGTGGCTCTGCACATGCAGGTGACACAAACTGCTGCAGGACCATGCTGCCACTGAAGGGTCCCTTCTGCCTCCCAGGGCTCCCGTGCTGAGATGTTTCTTCCTTAAAGAGCTCCATAAGCACTAGTTCTGAGATGCAGGAAGATTGGAAGGGTGGAGAACTGCTTGCTTTGGTAGTGGTACAATCTTAAATAGTTTAAGAAGCCCACACCCTTTGTTGAATTGCAGTTCTGCCTGTACAATTCACTGTTGACAAAGGATGCCTTCACTTCCCATAAAGCTTTGGATTATTTGCCAGGAGTAAAGAAGTGAAGGCAATAGCTAACAAAACAGTGAGATGATGACAGAGAGAAATGCAGCATTTGGTTTGCAGAATTGTTGAACCTATCTTTGGAAGGTGCCTTGCTGTCCTGAAGACTGAAGATAAAATTTAAGGCATTGTTTACTTGTTCATGATTTCACTGAACTGCAATTCAGGAACTGGTACATTCATATTAATTGTAGTCAAAATATGGAAACATGTTCTTGTTTCAAAATGAAAAATATCCTCCATTACCTGTTTTTCATGCTGTCTAATTGAAGGAGTCAGTATTGTTTTGCATAGTGGATTTTTGTTTTACAGACTTTAGTTTTGTGCAGGTTGATGTCAGACCTACAGAGCATGTAGGTTTGCAAGGAAGTCAAGATCAGTGTGCTGGGTTTATTTGGTGACAACTGAAGTATTAGACATAATAAATAGACATGTAAATCTCCCACTGCTGGGAGTCTGTTTTTTTTTAAGAAAAAACTGGCAACTGTTTCAATGATCCAGCTGCTATTTCTTGCTTGATATTTGAACTCCAGGAGTCATTTGGAAGAAAAGTTACAGAACTCACTGCATGGAAGGAGGCAGTATTAGAGTAAAAGGAATGTCCATCTGGCTCACTGAAGCTAGGTACAAGTGTATATGGTTGCAGGGAGTTTTTGTGTTTTCTCTTTTTTTAATCTGGTTTTTGTAGGTTTTTTTTGTTTGTGGGGTTTTGGGTGTTTATTTTTCACTTTTGGTTTCAGTTTTTTTTGCTATGTCCTCTTAAGAGATAATATAATATTAAGGATTCTACTTGAGAAAGGTTATCTTCTGCATATTTTCAGAGTTCAGCAGTATGCTGGTGGCTTTGACGACTGGGTAAAACATGAACCTACAGAAAAGAAATGAAGATGACAGCCCCAGCCCTTAGCACATCAAGGCTTCAGGATGGTTCGTAGGTTTTAGCGAACCGCCTGCATTCCACTTCCATAATAAAGCTCACTACTGGCTTCTTGTGTAAATGGACATTCACCTTCAAACAGCCATGCACATCAACTGCTTGGTTTAAATTATTCCCAAAGACTACAACTGGAACAGAGGACATTAAATTTGCTCAACCTTTACTTTGGATTATGGTTTTGGTGAATGCATGTGAAGAGAACCTATGTGCAGATTATGTTTACTTTTTTGTATGATGTAGCTTATGACTGTTTAAACTCATGATGATAGGACAAATAAAATCATTATTTCTCAAATACCTGTGTCAGGTAGTTTGCTTAGAATAGTCAAACCACAGATATTTTGGTGTCAAGAAACCCAGAAACCCACTGCTGGCTGTGTTGTGCCAGGCCTCACCAGGACAAACCACGCCTTTTGAAGATCATTAAGGTCAGACCTATAGAGGATTTCAGAGCCACTGAAAATACTTTGTTAAATGTATAATTCACCATTCTTAGCTGTATTGATCAAGCCACCAAACTTACAAATGAACAAAGCAAGACAATCTAATCAACTGAGTCAGTACTTAGTCATGAGCAGCCAATGCTCCCTTTTGCAGCTACATTAACGTTTGCTGGGAACACCTAACACTGCATAACCACAAAAAATAAACAAGTTATTCTGTGTTCCACTAAGATCTATCTAGCCCATTATTTTGTTTGGCAGTAACTGGTAATAAACATCTGAGGAAGAGCATAAAACAGGATTAGTATGTAGTGATACAAGTTCCAGATTACGCTCATTTACAACTCAGAGTCCTTCAGGCTTTGCATATCTACATATTTGAGTATTTGTAAATTTTCAACAGAAACTCCCATCAGACACAGCAGTGGTGAGAAATCTTTTTGTTGCTTCCCAACTTGCCATGTATTCTTTTCATCAGCTGCTCTGGCTTCTTCTGTCTGAAGTGAGCGGTTGTCACCTATCAGTCTTCACACCACCCGTGATTTTTCTAGACCCCCGCTGTCTCCTGAACTGAGGAGCTGTAGGTTGTTCTTTTTATAATTGGAAAATTACTGTATACCTCTTTCTTATTAATCGTGGTGGTTTTTAGCAAGATGTTTCTCAAACTATTTCTAGCTTGTCAAATTAGGTGGTCCTTTCTAATTTGCTTTCCAAATGATGGGCTTTGAGTTTAATAGTTGTCTGATCCAGTTTGTTTCCTTTGGGATTTTTCCTTAAGTCTTTTTAGCATAGATGGCTTGTGCTTTGCTTTGACACTTCAGAGTCACCTGTTGCCACATAAGCTGTGAAAACTTCCAGCTACCTCTCTTTCAATGATACCACATTTTTATGCACCTCTCCTTTGAAGTGAAGGACAAGAAAGGTGATTTTTTTTTCTGCCTCCTTCGTAGCAAGACAGTTGAATCCACATTATGTTCCAGTTCCTGTTGTTCAAAATTACATATTTTTAAAACTGTCTTCACTGAATCCAGCTCTTTTGACTGCACTTTATTGCCTTTCACTGTTTTTACTGGAATCAAAGCTGGTCAAATTAGCCTCATCTTCGCAGTAGAGAAATGCCTTAAGAAACTTCTAGGTACCATCAAGAACTGCCTGATGTTTTAGCTCTGAGATTTAGGTTCCATTGTGCTTTAGGTGTGAAGTAAGTCTGCAAAGATTCTTCAGCAGCAGGAAAAAATTCAATCACTCTGGCCAGAATTCTTCATTAATTCCTGAATTCCAAAAGATGAACCTTCTTGGCAGATTATGTGGCATATGTGAGAAGACTTACCTAAAGTGTAGTTCCTGTTTAAGAACTCCACACAACATAGGTCAAGTTGCTTTGATTTATTTCTATTCCCCAAGTCCACATTACAAATAGCACATTTTAGACTTCAAGAAATGAAAGCAAATAGCCAAATTCCACTTCATCAATCAAGTGTCTATAAAAGGTATGGATCCAATGGCAACCAAGTAGCCAAAAGACTAAAATGTTTATTTTTTCCACCTCACCAAAGTATTTGGGGCTGGCTCACATAATGAAATAACCTGAACTGAAATAAATGCTAGTAGCCTCATGGGCTACATACAAAAACACTTCAGTTATATTTCAGTGAAAGACCAGCCAATTACAAAGACAAGTATTTGCAAAAAACAGGTGGGGTTTTTTTAAGGGGACAGATTTTTGAACCAAGACACATCACAGAGCACATGTTATCAACAATCTCCCTCCAGTATTTCAAAGCAGTGAAATGTGTTGTTTCAGGAAAACAAAACAAAACAAAAAAAAGGAAAAAAAAAGAAAAAAGAGAACAATGTAACTGAATTTTATCATTCAACTTTTATACTTGGACAAGTTGGCATTATCATTCAAAATAAAGTTGTACAGAACTTAATTAGAAACAGTTGTCTAAAAAAATCAAGAAATCAATTAAGGCCAATTCCTGTCTTCAGTGGGATATCTGCCTGAGTAAGGAATGCAGGATATGGCCTTCTGTTTGAAGAAATTTCATTTTCTCCAGCACAATGTTAACCAAGGAATCCCATTTCAGTTATTCTAGAGTTGCTCCTAACATCCCAATTAAAATTAGCCAGTATGAAGCTCACCAAACACTTGATCCTCTTAAATAAACTCTCTAATGAACCACACAAATTCACACCAACAGCGAAGGCAGACTAACAGTGTATAACTTTTCTACAAAAAAAATCCACAATAAAAAATACCAATAATATCCAGATTTGTACTTGATTGTGAAATATTCCGATTGTACCATACAGTACATTTATTTGAAAAAAAAAATCCTAGCATGTTGGGTTCTCTTAATTCTTAACACTTGAAATGTTTCAGAAAACTGCAGAATCACTATACATATTGCACTTCTCTGGTAAGCTGGGCTACTATGTATCATGGCAAAAACAACCAAGTAGATCAACTGAGGAATACAGCTTTTTTAAACCCAAAAATAGAAAGTGACTTTCTTTCCTGCAGCTTTCATTAAAACTGTAACAATATTCTTTACAGGCTCTTCTAGACATTTGTTTCTGAAGGACTGTGTGTTACTTGTTGCAGAATCTGTATTTATTTTTTTAAATCAACAAAACTGAAGGTAATGGATAGATTAAACAGAGTGCACTATCTTCCTTCAGTCACAAACAAATGAAGACAACACAAGTCATTAATACAGTTACACTTAGGCCTCGGGTTAATGTCGCTCTAAAAATGGTTCACTTCAACACAAATAAAACCAATAATGAACTATTTGTTTTGAGAGAAAAATGTTAATCTTTTGCAGCTTGGTTTAAGGTTTGATTCCTTACACTGAAAAACCTTAGCACATTTGCTCCAGCGTCAGAGAAAATGATGTAGTTTTAGAGAAAAAGCTTTCAAATGCTTGACACAAACAAGCTATTTATTCTTCAAGTTCTCTGTCAAAGATGTTACTAAAACCTTCTGTCCATTTCATGAACACAGCAAATATCCCAGGATGTCTTGAGTCAAAGTGGTCCATAAATAAATTCTTTGGAATGCCTTAAGATTGGCTGTAACTAGAGTTCTGGCTACCATTTGGACCCTGTTCTCCTTCACTGTTGAAGAAAAAAAACAACATGTCTCTTTAATAAGAAGCATCACATTATATTTTTATCCTTTTTTTTTTAAATTAAAAACATACAGTATTCTGAAAGTAAGAAAAACCTTTTGAAAGAAAATACTTCAACATATAAATAGGCCAAAATATTCTGCTCAGTTTCATAAAAAAATGCAAAGGTTATTCTCAGCATGCATAAATAACTTCACCATATTTATGTGAATAATAATTTCACTATATGCCCATGAAGCTGCCTGCTGAATCTCCATCTGAAGTCAACACTGCAAAGTTCACGTTACATAAGCATGTGCACAGGAATTTGCATGTGCAGATTCCCAGCAGTGATATTTAATCACAGTAATTAAATACGACATCAAGCAGGCCCAGTTCCACTGAATCTGGCCCGGCCATGGAGCCTCACACTGGGGTTCCTTACATTTGCTGAGCTGTATTGATCACATTCTAATCACATTAACACTCTCCATAAGATAATGAATGCTATGCTTCCCCACCAGCTCCTGACCAATCAGGCTGGTTTTGTATCAGAAACATCTGCACTGTAAAAACATACACTATTATACCTTCAATTAAACATTTACATATTCTTGATATCATAGTCTAGTTTTTCCATAGGAAAGGTGCAATAAGGAAGTACCATACCTGTTTGGAGGTGGTTTTGGTTTAGGCATTTTACTAAGAATAGTAGCCATCTCTTTCCTCTCATCAAAGTTCTTCCACTGCTCATACAGCTTCAGAATAACCCTGATTATTTCTAAAATCTGTATTAGAAAAGAGATCTTAAGGTCAGACACTATAGTGATCTTATCTTTGTTATAGCCCATTTAGGTGTGCAACTAACTAAAAAGGTCCTGAACTGAAACTAAACAACACAATTTTCATATTATAAACAGAGCTGTCTCATACTTAATCTGGCCACAAAAAAAAAAGAATTAATAAGTTCTGTTATTTAATTGTGAATCATAGCCTGAACAGAATACTTTCCTTTTCACTTTTATTTACTGCTTCTCTTCCCCTGCAAACTAAACACCTTTTTATTTATTTATTTTATTTGCCACTACTGTCACAGTTTATAACTAAGCTCCTGGAAAATTGCAGACTTGGGCAGCATGACTGCAGCTATATGACCATGCATTATCAATACAGTAATTGATGATTATCAATGTTCTGTACATATTAGGGGCACAGAGTTTCAAAAAAAGGTGAACTTTCAGAAAAAGACAGAAAAAGATACGTGTTAAGTAAAACAGTGAGATAAAGAATACGAGTACTACTTTGATTTGCTTGCTGGAGCTAAATAAAGGTTAAAGAAGCCAACCTAAAAAGTTAAAGAAACTAGTGAGGATGAGGAACATTGTCAGTTTTAGGACAATTGCACCCTGAAACCTAATAAATTAACTAAGGGGATTATTTGACAAGGAATTTGCATTAGAAAGGAACTCAACTGAACGATCTTGGTGTCTCCCTATTTAGCACTGATTGAAGTCACAGTGCTGGATGTCCTGAAAGTGTCAAAAATGTTCTACACCATGCTATACTCTGCACATGTATAGGGAGAAAATGAGAATGGTGTGCTGGCATGATGCTGAAAAGTGAATCAGAAAATTACATGCACTTGACCTTTAAAGTCAAACTCGTGCTGGCAATCTTGTGTGATGGAAAGACACTGTGAATTCTTTTTCTGGCAAACAATGTAAAAAATATTGGGTTTATATTTCTGTCTGGAAAATGACAATACCAGCAATACTCTTCTGTCAATGGTTTTGTCTTGACTTTCAGAGCAGGCTGATAACCAAATAACCTGACATCATCTCCCTTCCAAAGAGAGCTGCCTAACTGCAACAGCATTTAACAACATCACTGAATTTTAAGTTCAAATCAGTATTGTGGATGTGTAAGACAACCATGACTACCATTTCTGGTCAGTCCATAACAAGTGGTGGGAATAAAAAACAGAGTACCTTTTCCATATCAACAGACAGCTCAGCAAACCATTGCCTCGCATCCTTCTGCTGGACAACACAGGCCACGTGTAGGCAAGCTGCAAAGATCAGGTGACATGGATATTGAACAAAGACACACTTCCCAATACAGTTAGAAATATTCAATTTTGTGTAAACCCTATACAGTTCAACAGGAAAACCTGACTTTTCTTTAAGGCTTTTTAATTTGCAAGGCTACAGTGTCAGTGCTGTAAGAAATACAACCTGAAGCACCTTATGAGGGCACTCTGAGGAATGCTTGTGACGGGACAGTGCACAGAATACATCCATTTAAAAATGACAGGAGACATTACTTGTTACTTACCTAGAGCTATCATGAAAGGAGGGTACAGCAGACAAAGATCAGTTCTATATGTGTCATTCACTATCCTCCTGTGCAAAAAAGAACTTGTAAGTATCTTCCTATTCACCTTTAGACTATATTCCTTCAAAGACTGCTGTTGGTTTACAAATATTTTGTCAGTTTTCCAGATGGTCGAAGCAATGAGGCTGCAGGGCAAAACATCAAGGAAAGAGATCTTTTCCCTCATAAAAATCTCTTAAAGCCTTTCTTTTTTCCCTTGTAGTCACAGCAGAAGTTTATTTGGAAACACTCTTTTAGTAGGCAAATGTCTTTCTGCACTGGATGTGTATGTATGCCATCAAATAATTATCTGCTTCATAAATAAGAGCTAGCATAAAAGTAGTACTTCTACTGTCTTTCTGTATTTTAAACAGTTGAAGAATAAGAGTTCTGCTAACACAGCTAAAAAACCCTATATATTGTTTCTACCTCCTATGACACACTACAACAAAAAGACAATGTTAGAAAGAAATCTACCTCTGAATGGTAGTCACCATTCAGTAATGTTAAAACTGTGCCATTAGACCTAGTCAAAAAAAATAAAAATTAGACCACTGCAAAGTAAAATCATTACAGGATTAAAGACAGAATAAGCTAAGTCAGGGACATATACCTGCATAGGTTAACTAGGGCACCCTTTGTATTCAAATATGGCTAAGCCTGCTTGGTTCAGCAAAAGCTTAACCACCTTTGAAGCACAACTGTTAAACACTTGCTTTCTTGATGAAAGGAGGAACTATTTCCATTGTCTTCATTACCATGCGAGAGGTAGCAGCATGTCTTCCTGGCCCATATCTTGCACATATTGGAGCAAAGGTCTATAAGGATGATATACTATCAAACAGCAGTCCTAGGAAAAATGTCATTGGGACAGAAATTACATTACAATGCAGAGCACGCTGTCAGTTTGTATTAAAACATTTGGTTTACAAGTCAATTACTGATTATTTTTTTAAGTAGCATTCTAACACCTAGCCCTGCTCTAACGAGGGCAGTGCTCTCTCTAGAATACCATTACACAGCACAGTTGCCAGTCTGTCGATGTCCTTCCCCTAAGAGACACAGAAAGTCACATCTGCAGCACACTGAAACCTCATCTGCTTACAAACCCGTAATTCCCACTTGGAAATACAAAACGCTGCCAGAAAACAGTCTGCTACTAAATACCATACATGGACAGCATGCCAAAATAATTGATGCTGGTTTGGAAAGAAAGAAAGGAAAAATTCCACTGTTCTCAAATCCCCTCATTTTAGGTCCAGGTAAATAAGAAGGAATAATCCTCTTGCTAAAAGCAGCCAACCGTGTGGACACTACAGGGAAAAGATGCATTAAGTAACATGTGCTGAACACTTAAGTGAAACACTGTTACTGCACACACCATATAATTGCAAAGTACACTGGAAAAAATGAATCCCAAAAAACATAACTTCTTGTAAATGCAATTGCTTGTGCTAAAACCCCTGTATACAAAACTCAAGAGTTACTGCCACATATAGCAGAGGTATCAAGGACTAAATCTAACCAGGAATCTAAAAACCACTTGTAGGTACAAACAAAAACTTTGATGTGATCTCCTCTGAGTTCAGTTCCCAAAACATATTCTCTCATCTGCTGTCTAACTCACTAAGCTGTTCCCTGGTTTCTCTCTCCTTTTCTCTGCACTTGAGCAGAACTACTATAGTACAGTAGTACTAGAGTTTAGTGTTTAACCCATCCAAGTCCAAG
Organism: Cinnycerthia olivascens; assembly: GCA_035048155.1. Taxonomy (NCBI): domain Eukaryota; kingdom Metazoa; phylum Chordata; class Aves; order Passeriformes; family Certhiidae; genus Cinnycerthia; species Cinnycerthia olivascens. The sequence goes on along the minus strand of JAWWMU010000153.1, from coordinate 72,203,432 downwards.
CCATATGCAGAAATTAGGCACCACTTCACCCAAGCCCCCTAAGAAGCCTGGGTTGCCTCCTTTCAGCTACCCTAGCAAACACAGCAATGGGATAGCTACTCATAAAAAAATCAGGTATGGCTCCTTTCTTCTAAAGGGTCTGGAATAAAATGTCCCACTGTGCTCCTTCCATCCCACAGCCTAATATTACAGCACCACCTCAGAAAATGGGAGGCCTGAATTCGGTTCCTTCCTCACAGGATTCAAACCCACATCTCAGTTCCTAGAAGATTACTCTAATTATTAGGTTGTTATAGACTAGCCTGGATGGGATAGTACCCACACCTTCTGCTAGAACATGTATGTGTAACCCCAGATTCTTCCAGGCAAGAAGTAGAGGGCATAGAAATACAACTCTTCATGGTCATGACTGGCCATTCCATCTAGGGAAAAAAGGACACTGACATCCCAGTCTCTGCATCAGAACTTAAGATACAGTATCTCTCTCACAAAAATAGAAGCAGTTCCATCAAAAAACCCAACCTACCATTAATTCTAAGAGATAGAATTCACATTCTAGTATCTGTAAAGAAACAAAATCACAGTTAATAAACAGTATGTTTCAGGCAGCAGAAAGAATTAGCTGACACACAGCTTAACATCACAAATGCACAGGAATTCTCAACAACTATTTCCAACACTCCTAAATGCATTTTATCTGAAACTACAAAACCAAAAAAAAATAAAACTATTATTGGCTATTGCTTTATCACTATTATAACTTAACACCAGTCATAATAACAATGAATTTAAATATTTTGCATCAAATTTGCTATGCAAGACTGCTTCATTGGCAGCACTTGTCTGATTTGTTTCAACACCAGGTAGTAAATTGTTCCCAGTGCATAAAAACTTCACAGCAACAGAGAAGTTCTTTTGTAGAATTAGAGCATCTTCATCAGCCACTAACTTGTCAAATAGCCTTTCAAAACATTTTCAGAGTTACTTTCATATGAAATATTCTGTCCAATTGCAGCAATTAAATCAGTTCTCACTCTCAATAAAGGTGGTGATGTATTGGTAACATCAAGGAAAAGACTGGACTAGTTTGGCTATAATACAAAAGCAGTACTCCAAAATGTATTTCCATTTGCCTTTATCTGTAAAATAGTAGTGCAGTTTTATTATATGGTCGTAGGTATTTTGCATTCTGATGTATCACTTGGCTTTCTAGATTGGGTGAAAAGCAAACCAACAAAAAAGTATTATTTGTAACAGCAAATAAAAAATTATTTAGATGTTTAGCTTTCAAAATTCTACAGCACAAGTCAAATTGGTTTTCAGAAAAACTAAAAACTTCCTAATATTGTCACTGAGAATACCTTGAAAATCACTGGTAAATTAAAATTTTAAGTACTAATAAAAAATTAGTATTTTTCAAGAGCCATTAAATTTTACAGGCAAAAATAAAACTGCCTTCTGTAAGCCAACTGCTCATGTGTGCAAGCTTGGAAGCATTCCAGGTGGAAAGGCCATTTACTTTCCCTGGAGCAATGTGTCTGTAAGCAAGAATATTCAAAAAAACCTAAATCTCTTTTCTCACCATGCTATAGAAAAACTACCATTTCAGTCACCCTATCACATCACTTGTCTTTCCTGTCAACAATTTAAGGAAAGGAGGTTACGTAAGATTTTTATTGTTTTGAAACTTTCCCAATATTCTATACAAAACTAATCACAAACAACCCTGACATATAAGTATGAAAATATTTCCTAGAATTTAAAAGAAAGAATTTCCTGCTAACAATTACTAATTTATTTAATCAAATTGTATTTCAAATAGCATACTTACATGGTTCATCCTATAAGGAAACTCCTTTGGAAAGGCATATGAAAACCTAGTTTTCACTACAGTAAACAGAAAAAAGTATGTTAAAAATAATGTAATTAATACTTTTACTCCTTTCCCTTTCTATGCATTCATCTGCATACAACCCTTCAAATCTATTTGTCAGCACAACTTTCAGTTTGTGGCTTTCAGTACAAAAGGTTTGTATTTCAAAGAGAAGAGATAAGTTACAAGATTTAAGATCCTGAAAAGGAAACAGAAATACACCTGAAACCCAGATTTGCACAGACAGTCAGACATTTGACTGCTGCTTTGGGCACTATTAAGTCTTCTGGTTAACCACCAACCAGCTCAGGAACACCTAACTTCCCACAAGTTATCACTCACTGAGCTCTCTGGCTACTGACGTCCAGGATCTCAGTTCCAACACAAAATCCAAATGGAATTTTCACATGGGATTTTTTGCATAGGTTTGATCCTTCAGCATGCAAGATTTTAAAAAAAAAAACAACTAATAAAGTCTTAGAAAAGCAAGCCCAAGGGCAGGGTAAGGGAGCTCAGACAGACTTCTTGCAGGTCCATAATGTAACGATGATCTCCAATTGAGATATTTAATTAATCTTTGTGTATGTTACAAGGGGAATGAGTACAGCTAGTGCACTGGTAAGAAGCATGTTAATATGCAAAACCAGACTGATTTCATCTTAGAATGTTGAACAAAGGAAAACAAGAACACTTGAAGGTGTGGATTTGAGATCTGTACAAGTAAAACATTTAAAAATCTATTTTAAGTCCCTGTCCTCCAAGGAAAACAGGTAACACTTAACATCCTGTAAGTAGACAATATTCCTTACATTAATGACAGACAGTATATTATTAAATTGATATTGATATCTATTGATATTACTTCCAGAAAATCATTATAACATTCACTTCAAAGAAAAGACACCATCAGTCCTCTGGACCAAAGAATTCCCCATTTAGACCTACAGCGAGCTTTGCCAGAAAAATTGTTGCAGGACACCAAGACTGGGCTACTGGCTGGAAATTTTAATTATTTCAAGAAACAGAAGAATTAATAGAAGAGTTTCGCAGGATGTGTGCAAACTGAAGAGGTACATGGTAAAAAAAATACCAATTTGAGAAAGAAGATAGGGAGAAAAAGCATTTTTCTCACAAAGCAAGCTGCAGAGAACCACTACACAGAGATGTGATTTTACTGAAATGCGTTAACAGAGGAAAAACCTTTTCAAGAGGCTGTTGAAAACCAGGCTAAGATTATCTTCCTTATAAAGGAAGCAAATGTTAGGAACTTCATGTTGCTACCTAGCTACATTACATTAGTCACCCCTTTTGTTAGCTTGTTTTTACTTTTACTTGTCTTGCCTCATCTTTTCTTTCCTTTGGTATTAAGACCTCCAAAAAACTGTTGTGTGCTACTGAAGCAGCTCTGGTAAAGGAAGACCAGGTAGAATAAAAGAAAAAATGCTTGCAGAAAGCCTGTTGCATTTTGTCCCCACTTCCATGAAATGCACAATACTTATCAGGGCTGACAGGACCCCTAGGTCTGAAGGAAGAGCTGTAGGGAAAATCTTTTATAGGATCCTAAGACTGGGATTTTGAGAAACAGCACAGCTAAGAACTAGATGTCCAAGTAAAATCAGCTGCTGCATATTTACCAAAATCCATCTAACCTTCTCACTGATGCATCAAAACTTCCACATGATGCTTCTGATGTAAAAATACCAACTCTCAGTGCTAAATCCAGTACTGGTCTTGGCCATGCTGGCACTGAAGATGTGTTTCAGCTCCTGGTGGCAGAACTGTCACACAGCCAACCCCATGGACTGATACACTCTGCATCTGGAGGCTACAGATGCAGCCAGTCACCTGTCCCCTTAACGGCTACAAGGGATTTTGAAAGCACTGACCTACATTTGGAAGAGCACAGCCAGGAATTGCCCACTGAGAGCAGCTGGACCTTCTGGGTCAGATAATAGCATTCAGCAAAGGAAGGCATCACTTTAGGAGTTCAATGGATGAGATGTTAGCTACATGAACTGAAATACAGTTCATGTAACTTACTGGGAAATACAAGGCAAGTGGGAAAGATAGAGAATTAAGTAACTACAGTGTAATTTCATTGAATTTATTGTGAACAATAGGTTATAAAATGTATTTGTAGAAATACATATCATGAGCAAAGACTAATTTTATGATGGGGGAAAAAGGATTAAAAGATATTTGAAGGTACATAGCCTACAAAAAATTCTTAAAACAGGTACTTCCACAGAGCCATACCTTTTACTGAACAGACAAAGCCATAAATTTCCAATTCTATATTCGAGTTTTCAGAATTCAATTTACTACTCAAGGTTGCTTATAAATTTCAATAGTTTTATTTTATGACTTTGTTTTCACTTATGCCTGGTGTAAGTTCCAACCATAATCAACCAAAACTAGTACAGAAAGGACCCTTCTGTCTCTGTATTTGGAAACAGAAGCTATTTATTTCAAATGGTTTTAACTGGCTCTTATAGTCCTTCATGATCTGATCAAAAGCTACCTTTTAGAAAAAAGCAAAGAAACCAACTGATCTCCCTACAGAGATACCTAACTAGAGTGTAATGAAAATTACTCATACTTACATACAGAAGTAGCAGCAGAAATCAACCTTGTATTTGAAACAACACCAAATTCCTGAAGAAAAAGAATGATAAATGAGGTGAACCACCTGACACACCATACACTCACACTGTTATCAAATTAAAATAATGGCTTCTTGCTATACTGGGCTTCTTTTTGCACTATTGTAGTATTTGGGTTTTTTTCCCCCAACCCCTTTTTTTTTCCTTAAGGTGAACAGGGTTAAACTCTTTACTGAAGAGTTATTTCATTGATTAGTTTCTTGGTGGTTTGTGAGAAACAGTAAAGATTTATGAAAGGTACTAAAGCCACAAAAGCTCAGCTGGCTAACTTTCTTAATATAAAGTAGATAAGAGAGCATCAAGAAGGTATTTTCCTTATCCCATTTAGAGAATGGTCTTTAGAAACCTGCCATTAACTACCTTTTTTATTTATGTTTTCATGAAGTCTTAGCTCCTGTGCTGAGACAGACAGCAATCTGAAAATTTTCTGTGTACAGTTTTCTTTCAGAGAAGTCCACAGCTGAATCAATAGTGCTGCCCTCTAAAGCTGCAGAAGGTTTAAGAAGGCTACACAGGAAGGAAGGCTACACAGACTTCTAATTTGAGGTACATCTATGTATATGCACTCTATGTCTGTGCCTGCTAAAAAGCTTATTTAACAAGTTGATAAAAAAACACTCTCTCCAACATACTCTCTCTTTTCCTTGATGTCTTCCAAACACTAGAAGTGTCACAGTGCTTGTACAGACAACAGTATCACATGTCACCACCAGTTTAGTAGGACTGTTTCAACCCTCTATTAAGTATTTGAGTTCCTTCTGTACAATTCCTTAGTGCTGACATATCATAGATCAGCCAATTTGACTTTTTTCCATTACAGAGAGACTTCTCAAACAGCTGTAAAACTTGCTGCACTACAGAGGACAAACAGCAGCACCCAGCTGATGCTAACTCTCGGCCACATTCAAAGGGGAGTACCAATGGTGGAGGCATGGACCCCTCTCACCACAATCCCTAAAGGGTCAGCTCCTAATGATAAATTCTCAAGGACAGCGCATGAGCTACGATATACTTTTAATTCAAGTAATGAAAGTGTGGTAAACTCTGAGGATCCCTTGCTATATGAAATAGAACAAGATAGTTGGGGGAAAAATCCAATTATGTTTTAAAGTTTAAGTGAACAGAAGTAAGGAGAAACACACCAGAAAGGAGACACTGCTTAAGATACACACAGTTTAGGATACAGTGTATGTAAATACATAAACACTGTGTCACAGTGAAACAGTCATTTAAAATATTTTTTTTTCAATTTTCAGAGGCACTTCAGGGTTAGTAATTCAGACAAATTCTGAAGGCCTTCTCTGTCTCCTTTTCTTAAATGCTACAGAAATCTATGCAAAAAAGAGAAGGTTTCAACCCCCAAAGCATGAAGAAAGACAAAAAAATTTAAAAGTAAGTCCTAAACGTTTTCTTTCCCTCATACATCACATAATGTTACATTAAAAAATCATACCTCTACTTTGGATGCCAAAAACACACACGTAGGAGCCATTAATACTGGATCTATACTTTTTAGGGAATATCTGAAATGTTACAACAAAATTATAATATGTTGTTTCATACATGTAGAACGATTAATCTATTAAGAGCACCACACTTCCTTTTGAAAAAGCAAAGCTTAAGTTAACTTTATTAAAGCATAAAAGCTTTACACCATCCAGAAAACAAAAGTGGCACTGTTTTTAATACAGAACTGCATTTTTAAAGGGCTACCAAAATGTGCCTAGCAAATGTTTTATTCTTGTACCATCATAGTAAACAGTCCTACCTGGCATAGAATCTCTTGAAGTAGACTGTAGCAGTGGCAATAACTTGTTGTCTTAATTTAAGATGTTCACCTAAAGCCTGGATAACTTAAAAAAAAATGAACAAAAGCTTGAGTTGAGTTTTTTTAAACAATTTGACACCAAATAGCAAAAGGGTCTCAAAACCTAGCTAGGGCTGGGGATTCTAAGGAGCAGCACCACAGTCTTCTCCCTCAGTGCAGTTGCCCTAGAGGGACAACACGCTGCTGTAAACTTACAGACCTGCACGTGAAGAACCTCTGCCTCCTGAAGCTTAGGGACACCTTCAAAAAGGAAAAGGTACCTTGACTTCATTGTGTGCAAAGTGAGTATGACCTTTAAGAAGATGACAACACAAGTCTCAGAAGAGTAAAGCTCAAGTATTCCATTTCAGAGCAAAACAAATTCAGACACAGGAAATATAAATCCTCAGCTCTTCAGTGCCACACAAAATGGATGGGTTTTTTCAAACAAATAGAGCTGCCAACACAAACACGGTCATTAAATTTGGCAGAGGCAGCAGGTGTTAAAAAAATGACATATTTAGTCTAGGGAGAGGGGGTGGGAGACCAGAGGATGCAGTCAGCTGCTCCATCACGGTGGTCCTCTGCCAGTTGGCCAAGAAACAACCCTGGTGTCATCTGTGCAGGTAGCTCTTGTTTGGCCTCCCAGGCAAAGGAAAGGTGCCAAGCAAATTAGATGCATCAAGCTGGGATTAAGAGCAGGGGCTGGATGTAAAGAATGGCCCAGTGAAACATAAGGTTGTTACTTGTTATTTTTCCCATACTTCTTCACCGGCATTACTCTGAGCACGGCTCGGCTGTGTGAAGATTCCCTCTTCTTTTTTTCCTCCCTCATGAGAAATGTCAAAACCAATATTTTAAAATACACTTAAGTAGGTATTTAAAATATGTACAGCAAGACCAAGACAGTGTCCATTGGTGGAAAAGCAAACAATTCTTTTGTCAGTCATCACTAAATTCTTAGTCTCTACTTTCATGCTCAAGTAGAGGGTCTTTTACCCGTGCTCTTATCATGTATCCCCTGCAAACAGCCAGGGTAGACATTTGTCACCCACTGGCAAGGCACAAAGCAACACTAAATCCCTGTCTGTGTCATATCACTCTTTTTCTAGAGAAGGATGCCAAATTTGGACTAGTTTGAAAGTGACAGTAGGACAAGCAATACTTTTGAAAAGGGTGTTAAAACTACTATGCAATGTCTGAACAAATATTAAATATTTTATCAGCATATCTTGGGAGGTTGGAAAGAATTTTTGCCTTTAATTTGACCATGGGGCTAAAAAGCTGTCCTACTACCAGGGCATCAGAAAAATTCAAGTATTAGGCTAAACAGAATTCTCCAAATATGTTTCATACTCCCATGGGATTTTCAGGAATGGTTAGGCCATCTGCTGTCAGAGAAAAATCAAGTGTAGTTTAGAAGAAAAAAATGGACAAGAGCCTAGAGAGACTTAATGAAATGGAAGCTTGTATATGCTGGGGCAAAGTCCAATGCTTGTAATTATTTTAATATTTGAAAAGAAACTATAGGATCATTTATTCCTATATGTTTACAAAGTAAGTGGTTTCAGTGGTTTGGGTTTTTTTTAATAAAATTTTTTTAAAATTTTTTAAATCTGAGTATTTTGAATAGCCTCTAACACAAACATTACTGCTTCTGCCCAAAACCTAAATAACTAATACAGTTCTCAACCAAAATGAGTTAAGGCTTGGTGATCCAAATAGAGAAGTCAACATCAGTTTCTTTTTTCAAACTACTTTAGAAGATGATCTTTTTCCTTCTCTTCATAGCTGCAGGGAGCCATACAATCATTTAGTGAACTACTGCACTTGTTTTCCAGTGAGGAAGCAGCAGGAAATTGCCCCTCTCCATGCAGATTTTAATTGCTTTAGGGAACAACCATGTCCTGGGCTGACACACACTGAATGTGACATGCTGTGGCTGAGCCTCATCTGCTCTCAGGTAGTGCAGATGGGAGACAAGGGGGGAACCCAAAGCAGGGTCTCTATTCAGAGACACACAGTGACACAACACATCGAGGGCTTGAACAGGGGAGCTCTGTGGGGCACAGAGCACCCCTGACTGTCCTGCCCTCCTTGCTAGAGAGGGGGAGAAAGCCCAGCACCACTCTGTCCTGCAGAGTAGGCTGTGTTCGTACAGGCACAGGGGAGATGCTGGCAGAGCTGCTCTCCAGCTGCCCACAGTCACTCACCTACCTTCAGGGGAAGCTTGGAGTGCCAAGGAAAAGGACCCTGGGAACCACAAACCAAAACTAACAAACTAACTTGTTTACTTTGCAAAGCTTTGTTTACTCAAGAAAAACAAGGCAGTGAAACATTTAAAAAATATGTTTCACAGTTCAAATTAATACTAGTGGAAATTAGCATAAAAATACAGTTTCAGAAATATCCGTAACCCTTCTTTTGTCTCATTTTGTATTATGAAGTTATGACATTTGGTTTTACCCTCAAAAAATTTCAGGAATGGATCAAATGGGTAAACCACTGCTAGCTTGATTTCTTGATGCCCTATAAGCAATAACACAGAGGTATCCATAGTGATCATGTTTATAGCATATGCAATTGTTACAAAAATAACTAAGCTAAGAGAGAAGCTGGGATAAGAATCTTTCACAGATATCATTCCAGCACTGACATAAGATCTTCCAGTGGCTCTGGGAAAGTGACTTCACTTCTCTGTCTCAGAGAAGTCTGGCCAGACAGCTGAAAAAAATAAGCATTCTGTACTTTAAAGGACTGCTGCAAAAATATATATAAAGAGCTTCTCACAAACAAATTACTAGTCAGCAATATCCTTTGCATAAGGAGATTTTTTTTAAATACTGAACAATTGCACACAGAAAATGTTAAGTGCCTTTCTAATCTGATATACCTATGTGTGGCCATTCATATGCCATTCAATGCTTTGCAAGACCAAGTAAATCTTAGACAACTTCACATAAAAGTCCTAAATTCTTGAGGAGAACAGGCTGCCTGCCAACAGAAACTTGTTGACTATTTGAGAGCCACCTGGTACTGGGAAATCAGTCAGAAGACAAAACACGGGCTGTGTTGCAGGTTTCAGAGAATCTAAATAAACACGAACAACAAGTTTCCAAACTCTGTTGTTTAACAGGACAGCACAGACCACCTAAAATACTTACCCCCACCCTAAGAACCCACCAAAAGCCCAGGCTGAGAACTAATGCTTGACATTGAGCCTTTAATACTCCAGCTTAGCAGTTTCTGCTTGCTTTTCCTCCTTTTATGTTTTGATAAGAAGCTCTTGAAAATAAGAAAATTTACTGTTCCATCTTATCACAGGTTAAAATGTTATATATGCAGCTAATTAGCCTCCAAGATCTCCTAGAATTGTTAGTACGACTAAAAAATAATTATGTTATTTATATTCCACGTCTTTGTTAAAGTAGGATGTGAAAGTACATGTAACAACACAATGAAAACATTACACTCTCTAAGCAATTCAAATCTCCACTTAGACATGGCAGATATTGCACAGATTTTATGGCAGAAATAAAAAACTGTTTTACCATTAGTAAAAAATATTTGTAGCTTCCAATATTCCTCTTCAGTCAGAAATTTCAAGTCTTTCTGGCGTTCTTTCAATAGATCTTGTTTATCCAAAATCCATTGTAAGCTAAAGGAATGGAAAATAATTTCAGCAACTCTTTATCAACATTATACTGACCGTCTCCTGTACAAACAGACTATGAACTAAGGCTCGAGGATAAAGGGCTTGTGGCCTTTAACAAAGCCACAAACTATCTTCTCAAGGAACTGTTCTTTGGGGTTTTTGAAAGTTAGACAACTGAAAAAACAACCCAACAAAAAACTAAAAACCCAAACAACAAAACAGGAACTACCAGGGCTGAGATTAGCCTCTACCAGTAGCAAACTGAGCAGGCTGTACAGATCTTAGACCCTGACAGTCGCTATGTTGCAGCCATTTCATTCCGAGCACCGTTCAAACCTTGACGCGCTCAGCACGAGGTGTTTCAGGGCAGAATCACAGAATCAATTAGGCTGGAAAAGACCTCTGAGATCACCGAGTCCAACCCATGACCCAACACCACCCCGTCAACTACACCGGCGGCACAGAGTGCCACGTCCAATCTTTCCTTAAAACACTTCCAGGGACGGTGCTTATCACAAGATACCCACCGCCTTCCCGGCCAGTCCGCCCCAGTATCAATCACCCTTCCTCATGTCCGGCCCGAGCCGAGCCCCGGCGGCCCCACCGCTGGGGACAAGCGCGTCAGGGACCCGAGCTCCCGCACTGACTCGGGCACCGACACCGGGACGCGCCCCTGTCCCGGAGCGCCGAGCGCTGCCCAAGCGGCGGCTGAGCGGGGCCGGCTCGTGCTGCTCCGCGCTCCAGCCCG
>JAWWMU010000153.1:72106773-72167658 GCA_035048155.1 Cinnycerthia olivascens | reverse complement strand
GCGGCCGCGCTGCCGCCCGCCCGCTACCCTCCGCTGCCCGGCGGGGCCCTGGAGCGCTTCGCTCTGCCGCCCTTCGAGGGTCTGAAGGCGTACGCGGGAGAGTGCGGGCTGCCCGTGATGCCGCTCACCGTCTACAACGGGGAGCTGCTCTACGGGGCCGCGCCCTACTACCCGCTGAAGCTGCACCTCGGCGGCCTCCTCAAGTACCCTGAGTCGGTGTCGTACTTCGCGGGGCCGGCGGCGGGTCTGCACGCCGCAGAGCTGGGCTCACTGGCCAGCATCGACCGGGAAATCGCCATGCACACGCAGCAGCTCTCCGAGCTGGCGGTCGAGAAAGGCCGAGGGAGGCTGGAGACGCTGCCGGCCGGGGCGGCCGGGGCGGCCGGAGGGAAACCCAAGACCGGGCACCTGTGCCTGTACTGCGGGAAGCTGTACTCCCGCAAGTACGGGCTGAAGATCCACATGCGGACTCACACCGGCTACAAGCCGCTCAAGTGCAAGGTCTGCCTGCGGCCCTTCGGGGACCCCAGCAATCTCAACAAACACATCCGCCTGCACGCCGAGGGCAACACGCCCTACCGCTGCGAGTACTGCGGCAAGGTGCTGGTGCGACGCCGCGACCTGGAGCGGCACGTCAAATCCCGGCACCCGGGGCAGAGCCTCGGCAAGGCGGCCGAGGACAAGAGTGACTCTGGCTATGCGCAGCCCGAGCAGGAGCAAAAGACTGACAATGAGAGCGACGTGGACGTCTGCTTCACCGACGACCAGAGCGACCCGGAGAGCGGCAGCCGGCACCGCGAGCAGTGATGCGGGAGGCGGCCGGGGCGGGGCGGAGGTGAGGGAAGCACTGCAGCCCTCCCTCCCTCCCCTATTACTCTGGGCTCCTGGGGCGGTCCCATGGGAGGCCGTGTCTCGGAGGAGAGCGGGCTGGCGGACAGAGCCGCCGGCGGGGCGGGGAGGGGTGCGCAGGCGTCCCCGGGTTCCCTCCAGAGCGTCGCCCCCGGCGCTGCAGCTGCCGTGCCGGGCCTGGGGCGGGAGGGAGATACCCTGGCGGGCCCGGGATCCCGCTGGACAGGCACCGCATCCCGAGAGGCGCTCGCATTTCAGTGGCCATATATTTTTATTGTACCTTTGTGTCGAGAAAATTGTGCCTTTTGGAAACGATTTTTTAAATATGCGCTCTCCCATCACTCGTTCCAGCGGTCTGAGCCGTGGGGCTCAGCAGCAGACCCGGGTCTGCAAGCGCCTCTGGCACCTGTACACTTTATTTGACACCTCATCTGTGCTTGCTCGGGTCCTAATGAAGCAATACCAACAGCTTTTTGGAAAGACAGGAAAAAAAAACCAGGCAACAAAAAGCCACTCTTGCAGCATGGAAGAGGTTCGCGTAACAGGTGCACCATTTGATCAAGTTGCAATTATTTATAGCAGATAATATTTGCGTAACAAATGTAAAATAAATATTAAAAAGCATGACTCTAAAAGCACGCACTATATAATTTTAAAGGAAATACACTCTCTGTTTGGTAGAATACAAATGTGGTGTATGTTTGTTTTCTAATGAACGATGTACAGTGGATACAGTATTTTGGTCTTGGTTACAGTTTGTCATGCGATTTTTTTAAGAAAAGAAATAAAGTTACTGACAAACTACTGTTTGCCTAGTTGTTCGTTGAAGTGCTGTCAGCAGGATCTCGTGTTTCTTCATAATGCTTCTGATGATTTGAAGCTCAGACCCATCTATGTACAGCGTCTTTGGGTAAACCTCTAAAAAAGTTGCTCCTGAAGATGTCGCCTGAGCGTTTTCCTTCTCTCACTTGGCAAAACCAAAGGGCAAAAATCCCCAATCCAATCCGTTCTTCTCTATGCCTAGGATTTTTGAAATATTTTTTTGTTATTTTGTTTTGCACAGGGCTTTTAGCTCTTTGTACTCGGTGAAACGTGCTACTTTTGCAGACACTCTTCTTTAGAATCGTTGTTATTTTTATATATGGTAAAAATCTTCTTATTCTTTGATATGAAAACCTGAAACGAATTCATCTTAAAAAAAAAATACTGTCAGAAAAGTATCTGTTTCCCCTGGCAGCTCCTCCAAGTCACCAGGCAAAAGGATGCAACACTGCCGACAGTGACCCGCCAGCTGTGCCCCGCCAGCTGTGCGGGTCTACCCGCTCAGGTCCAAGCTGGGGCTTTCCGTGTGCCCTCGGGCAGGCACAGTCAGGAGGGAACCCCGCTTTTTGGTTTGGAGTAGCTTACACCTCTGAAGCAGACTGCAAATCTCTGATTGTTCGATACATTTAGAAGACTGTGAGTTTTCAGGATCGAGCCCTGTTTCAGCCCGGGGTGTAGGCGATGCAATGTAAAATACAAACAAATTACTTTCAGTATCGGTGAGAATGTCAGTCACAAATCTGATCAGTTTGCTCACTGAAGGCTATAACGTGCTTGACAGCAATAGGAAGAGGGAATTCAAACGCCAGTCCTGAATTTCCTTTAAAGGTTTGACTCTGTAGCGTTGTTTTTTCTTTTTTATCTTTTTATTTTTATTTATTTTTCTTCCCCCCCCTCCCCCTATTTGGGCTTGTGCACCCACTTACTCGATTCATTTTATCCCAAGATGCAAGTTGTCTTTCTGACACGAAAATAAATGGGAAACCCCTGTCCTACAAAGAAAGGGATCTTTTCCATCTGTTGGCAGAGCCGAAAATCTTGTTGTCAGTTATAGCATCGTCAGCAGGATTTGGAATATTTCCTTCCAGTTCTTTATTTCAATGTATTTGTCTGCTGCTTTCCCATAGGAAGGCATCCACCGTGGAGCTGCTGTCGGGGAGGGATGCATCATGTGTGCTGTGAGGTTGTGGAAAGGGTAAATAATTCAACTGTGATACGGGAAATATTTCCATGTCTGTAGAGTTTTAGTAGAAGTGTTCCATCAAATCGTAATACCTGAGCCATCCTCACAAAAAAAAACAAAACAAAAAACCACGTAGTCCAGAGAGTCGGTTTCTGTGACTTAATGGTCTGTATATATAATAATATAATAATCAGTCTTAGAGTTAAGAAAAAAACCCAAACCCGAACTAAATGTAAATAACCTCAAATAACCAAAGTCAAGGAAACAAAAAAACCCAAAAAACAACAAAAAAACACCCCAAACCAGCATATGATTTGGCTGGGTTTTTTTGGTTTTTGGTTGGGTTTTTTTTTTATTTTATTTTTTTTAATTGCTATGCAGCGACTAGATCGAAATACAAAGTACAGGGGGAGACACGAGGAGAAATCCTGCCCCATTCACTTTTAGGGCCCCATTCCTGGGGCGTTCCTAGCGGACACGCACCCTGCAGCCCTCCAGCCCGGGTCCCGGTGACCGGCCCGGGATGCAGCGGCTCCCGGGGCTCCGCCGCCCCGAGCGGCTCCCGACCCGTGCGCGGGGCTCCCACAGCTCCTCGGGAGAAGCGCCGCCTGCTTGGTGGCACTTTCCATTTTCTTCCGTATCGTACTTTATTTTACTAAATTTTACCACATTTTGGGTTATTTTATTCAGTTCTGATTTATTTTGTTTGATTGTCCCTGTCAGGCCAGGCATGAGGCGACAACGTTCTCCAGAAACCTCAGTGACCCCGGGCGCCGTCGGAAGCCCGGGATGCAGCCAGGGCCAGGGAAAGCAGCATTTCAGACGGGTCAGAAGCCGCCGCCCTGGGATTCCGACGGGCCCCTCTGTCCTCGGGATGGAGCTCAGGGCTCCGCGGGCTCGGGGCTCCGGCTCCCGCTGCTCTCCCGCTCCCGCCGGGCGGCCTGAGGCTCCCGCCGGGCGGCCCGACCCGCGCTGCCAGCGCGGGCGCTGATTGGCTGAGCTCCGGACCGCCCGCACTCCTATTGGCCGGTCGGGGCAGCGCGGCCCCGCCCCTCGGCCGCCGCGCTGAGGGCGCCGACGGGAGGGGCCGGGATCGCCCCGCGGCCGCGGGAAGGGCCAGGAGCGGCCTATGACTGCGGGAAGGGCCGGGAGCGGTCCGCGGTCCCGGCAAGGGAAGGGTCCCCCCGTGGGCTCGTGGGCCTGCGGCCTGGCAGATTGCAGCTCCTGGGCTCATTGAGTCGTGTGCCGGTCATAGCGGTTCCCGCGTCCTTCGGCTTCCCTGCGGGCAAATTTGGGTCGGGAGGGAGGTGAGAAAAGTTCAGGTCGCAGGCTCGGTGCAGAGCTGATGGCACAGCCAGCCTGGGCACAATACTCTCTGGATTTTGTGTTCTTAGCGTCTCTAGGTCTACTATTGCTTCTGGCTGGCTGCCATTTGAAGCTAGGGAAAAGCAAAAAAAACCCAAAAGAACCCACAGGTTTTATCTTCTGAATTTGTAATTATTGATAGCTGCAGTAAAGCAGGCATGTCCTCTGCATTTTTAAAATAAGAGAGAAAATAATTAACTACATATGCGGGAAAAAATGTGGAAAACGTAGGCAGAAAGAATGGGTGCTAAGACTGCGGAAAGATTAACTCCTTTAAAATATTACTCATTGAGATGTTTGTTTGGTCAAGGACCATAGACATTAAATGACAAGATTTCTCTATTTTATTTTCTATGGGAGGGCTCAGGTTTTTTGAGTCAAGTTGAACAGGGAATAATGAAGGCTGCATTTTGTGAGTGAAGAATAGAACATTATTTGCTTGTTGGAAGTCAAGAGCCAAGAAGAATAAATAAATCGAGATGGCTTTTGGACGTTATTAGAAACTAGTCTAGGCATTTTGCAAACTGGTCTTTCAGTTTCCAAAGATTCACACTCAACCTTAGCTATTCTTGTAAAAGCAAATGATTTCAGTAACATCCCATTTTTTAAATTTGAGAAGCAGTTTTGATGATTATTGACTTACCCTCTATTAGCCTCTTCATAGAATCACCATGAAGAAGTCTGGATGCATCTGGCAGTGGGTGCAGAGAATTGCCAAGAAGTAGATTGTAAAGATTTTGAAGGTAATTTTAGTTTTCAACCAAACTTCATTTTGGCACAAAACTCTGGCATATATTTTACTAGTTAATGTTGTAATTACTGTTGTATCCATTGCCTGAGGATGCCCTTGGGAGATGAATGGTGCTGTGAATGACCAAGCTGTAGGACAGGGTCTTACTCCTCTAAACTTGCTAAATGGGTTTGAACATAGTGTTGAGTTTGCAGCTTTAAACAACTCCTAAAATTACCTGATTTTGCAGAGCTGTTGATCACCTGCTCTCCCCAGTGAAGTTTGTGGGACTGATTTAAAATCTACCAAGCCCTTTGACATGTAAGTGGGATAGATGTAGTCTGCTGGAATGCAAGTGAGTTTAGATTTTGAACTGGTTGATACTACAATACTCAGGGAGGACTTGATCACTTTAAACAAAGAAATGGCTCTATACACTTTGAGGAATATAGTTTCAAAGATTTTTGTATTAAACGCGTATTTTAAATCCACACACATGTACACACATGATCTAATCAGAAAACTCTGCTGTAGGTATAAAAACGTGTGTTCTTAAGAGTCCCTTTCTATGGCTACAACTCTGGTGTTGCAAAGAAATGATTTATCGATCCAGAAAAACCTATGAGTTTGTTTGGGTACATTCATGCTGAAAATATTTCCAGGGAACATTTTTTTTTCTCCCCACTAGAAGTTCTGTGCTTGGAAGTACATTTTGTAATAGTCACTGTGTTTGTAAGCTGTACTTTCTGTATAAAAAAGAATGCCCACACCCACATCTGATGAAGTGAGCAGCAAGGCTTGGATTTGTACTTTCTATATTCCAGGGAGATATGAGGATGGGAGAAAATCTAACTGCACTTGGCTTCAGGTCAGGGAATGGTGAAGATCAAGAATTCTGTCTGAAAAGAGCAATTCTGCACTTGACTGTGAGCAGTTACTTTCTGAATTTTCACCTGAAGGTAAAGTTCAACATGTCAAGGTCATGTTCAAGCTCGCTGGAGTTCATTGGACCATATCAGATAAAATCTACAATCAACAAAAACGCTTTCAGGTATATTCAAAGTCAATCCAATGAGGAATGATTCCCTACAGCATATATAACACTATAAACTTGTATTTTACAAGAAACAGGAGAAAGTTTCTTAACAACAGAAAGACGCTGTAGCCGAAGAAACCAGTAACTAGATCTGAGGTGTATATTCATCTGTGTTTAGAGCTGATATTCTGAAATGTTATGGAAAGCTACAAGCAAAGTTCATAAGCTTTTTATGTAGATTTGCATATATGAATGTGGCTTTTTGATGTTTAAATTTTGATTTTTAAAATCTGCTCTATTTGGAATGTATTATCCAGTTTCAAGGGTAATGAAGGGGCTTGCATTTGTATTCTTTTTTAGAAATTGTAGACTGCTTCTTCTGAAGAGAGTGGTTTAGTAGCAGGGAGTTTGAAGTCCTGATCTGAAATGGAGTAAGTGTGATTTAAAAAGACAACATTAGTAAACTGAGGTCCAGAGTGCTAAGGAAAAATTCATCACTGTTCTGATATTTGCATCACTTTAGTTTCACTGCTGATGGGTAAGCAGTCGCAAACTTTAGGAGGAATGGGAAGAGGTGAAGTCTTTATACTCCTTTGTAGTTTTTAAAACCTACTGGTGAGTCAGAGCAGCAGAGGCCTCTATTTTAGCTTTGAAGTGTATGACTGGTTCTAACAGCATGAACAATTTTTTGGCTCTATTCAGAAAACTGGAGGACTGAAAAAAACGTTTCAGCTCTGGGTCCTATTTTTCTGTGTGAGACTTAACACTCACCTATTTTGCAGTAGTCTAAGCTATGCAGTATCTCTCCAAAAGAAGTAACCAAAAAAGCAATCAGTGTATTTTTCTAGTATACTTCTTGAAAAATCAAAGAGGCTGAACAGTCTGGGGTTTTCAGAGGTACTCCACCAAAGATCCTGCTAACTGCAGCACGAGGCTAAAGAGTCCTGTTGGGAATTCATGTTTCCAGCTTAGCAACAACTTAGAATTGCGTCGGAGTAGCTGCACAGCTGATGGGGTGCCTCCAGTTTGTGCTTGTTATTCCTCCGGAGAGCCCCTCCCTCCTTGTAGAAACAAGCAAAACTGACATTTTTTTGATAGAAACAAAGGACTGTGGGGACCTTCAGCCTCTGGTCTGGGTTCAGGCAGGATTCTGGTTGCAGCTCACAGCGCCCTGTGGCCCACAGTGACAGTTGTCTTTGTCAGTGCCCATAAGGAAAACTACTTCAGCCTTGCGCAGGCCAGAATTCACTGCAACAGCACACTGAAATTTTGTGGTTGGTTTTTTTCCTTTTCTGTTCATAAAGCAGGAACTTAATTTAACATCCCTTTTGTTTTGTGTTGCTGTCAGCCAGCTAGCTAAGAATAGTGCCTTTTGGACAAAGCGAATAAAGGAAGCAAAACAATTTTTCACTGCTTCAGTCTAAGAGATCTAAATTGTAAACAAGTTCATGATATTAAATTATTTCAGTGGTTCTGTATCATTGTATGCTAATATCAAAAATGGCAGCTTAATTATTGAAGAAATGAAGGAGAGTTAAGTGCCTGAATGAGTTAATTTTAGTTTCATGCGGGGTAACATAGTTGCTTAAGTTTAATTTCTTGGGATAGCCTGTATAAGCTTTAGAATATGCCTCTATGCTTTGCCATGATCTTCCAAAAGGTTTAAAAATAGACAGAGAACCTTAGAATTTCAGAAGGATGCATATTTTTTTTTTAAATAAAGGAATAAATAGGAAAGAAATGTATAACTTCTGTTCCTGAATGGAATTTGTTGGGAATAATCTCTCATGCTTTTGTCATAGCTAATGAAAAAAACCCCAAACCTGTTGTAAAGGGGTATATAAAATAGGTGAAAAATATAATTAGCAAAATAAAACCCTTTAAAATGATGCAGACAATTATTTGTCTCAAATATTAATTTGATATTTGTCTTAAATGAGAAGAATATAAAACCCATAGCCCTTATCTCTGATTATATGCATCTGTTCCATAAAGGTCTGATTCACCACACTTAAGATAAGACCGTCCTGCTTCTTGGTCTCAGCTTAATGCTTTGGAAATAAAGGAATTTTAATGTGATGCAGAAACTAGTAGCAAATGTGAATCAATAGTTAGAAGGATTTTCTCAAATGGTTCTTGTAAGATGCTTGTCATATTTAAAAGTCAAACTGCATATTTGTAAAACAAAGAATACATTTTACCGATTAAGATGTATCATGTAGGAAAACAAACAGATCCTTTGCTTTTAAAATGCCTTCTTCCTTTACGCAGCAGATGGTGCTAGATTGCGAATATATGTCAATTTGATTTATTTCTAGTCTGAAGAATATACGGTGAAAGACATGGCATGTACAATGTTCAGATAGACTACACAGCAAACTGATCTTTATAAACTCATTTGTTTTGGCACAGTCTTCTGTGGTGTGCATGCTTTTCCTGATGTCTCCTTTGCACCCTTCCAAGACTTTCAGAATTGCTACTGTGCTTACGAAAGATGCCAAACCTAACAAGCAACTGAGTGACAGAATTACAGTCAGTTCTAAAAGGTACCTTTTAGCTAAAGAATAAGTTGAGTAGAAGTAATAGGAGTTTAGACAATCTTTATTTGTCTTTTGTACTAGAGCCTGTACTGTCAGGAGCATCTCAAAAGCCAGGCAATTTTCCCAATTCAGGTCTGTGTCTTTGTACTCCTGGACTTAATTGTACCAGGTACAGCTATGCCACTAAAAAGGCAAACATCTGCAGAAGGATGCATGTTTAGACCTGCACATAGACTGCCCCCCAATAGGTCTTTGGGCTCACCTAGAGTGCCTGTCTGCAGCCTGGCACCTAAAGCTGCCAGAGGTAAGAGAGCTGCAGAAGTGTCAGTGCACAGCTATCAAAGCACAGAATGCCACGTGGCTGCTAATGTTATCCTGCCCTTGTGCTCTCCTGCCCCCATCCATTGTGAGCCATTGTCAGAGCACAGTCAGCTCCAGTCACATCACCTGTACCTCAGCATAATTGGATTTGTTGGCCGAAGCGTTACTCAAGGAGCTCCATGTCTCTCTCTTGAGGGATTACAATGGACATTTGGTGTCTAAGTTTTCAGGGCTCTTTGGAAAATTCCAGATGCAACAGTATGCAAAATAGGCTGTTTTGTCCCTTGACAGTGGGAGCCTTTGTTAGAGTCTGTTAGCTTAGATCCTGACTTCTCCTTTAGGAAGTGATAGATCAAGAAATATGCAAAGTTAGAGCTTATTTGCCTCATCCAAGGCCTTGAGGATGAAAGAGGTCGTTTCAGCCTTTCCAGGGGCCTTTCCTGGACTGGGAAAATACCCTTTTGGGATCCTTCAGGTGCTTATTAGAAATTCAAAAGAGGCGTGCTCAAACACAGAGGAAAACTAGTATATATTCACTAAGACATTCTCAAATGCTACCCCAGAAGTCAGATCCTAAGGTCAGTACATTGGTAAGTAAGAAGAATTATTATTACTAAATTAATGCATTAGTAATGTAAAAATTATTGAGTTTCCAAAAGAGTGAGAGAATGTTTAATCCTGTCTATCCTTCACTAGAAGTGGTTACTAAAGCAACTGCAGGGAGTTTCATCACTAAACCACAGCTAGTGTCAATATAACCAGGTGTTCCTGTAATTCCTAATAAGTGAGACTTCAAACACAATAATGGCATAATTATTTAGTGACTCCACAGATGGGGAAAACAATATGAAAAATAGTCCAGAGTCTTGGATTGCCTAAGTAATTTTCTCAGAAAGACAAAATGTTACCCAAATTCATATCGTATTAAGGCTTTTAAATATCATTGCCTCAGTTTGAATGTTTATGGAGAAAATCTCTTGTATTATAGCTTCCCACATACAGGTCAGACTCCTTGCTTCAAGGTTTCGCACAAATTAGTTCCCATCTGTCTTTTTTCCCCCATCTTCTAGCCCATTTCTTGCCTGCCTTGTCTGGCTCAAACCTACCCCTTTTCAATACTTCCCACCTCTGATTTATTTTCTGGTAAAAAAAAAAAAAAATTCTAAATTTTACAGGTTGATTTATGGGATCACAAACATCTTGTTTTCCCAACTGAAGAAGATTAAAGTGTAAAAACAAAGAACTTATACAAGAATAATGTGTATATTCTGTGTGTTCTATATGAAACTTGCCCGAATATTGAGAATGTAAGTAACAACTCTACTTGGTAACATAAAAAGTGCTTAACTGTGCAACACACTCATTCTGGACCATATTATATTGTTAATAATGGAAATCATCTTACACCCTGACCAAGTTCTTGTCAGGGGATTGGCCTTTGGGAACAGGGAAGGTGTCACAGAAGCTGACTAAAGGAGAAGGAAACAAACTTAGGAGAACCAGTGGTGATGCTGAGTTAAAGCTGGTTGGTGCAGATGTTGTTGAGGAGTTACAGCACCATATGATTAGACTCTGAATTTCTGAAAGATTTCTGAAATCTTAAATAGAAATCATGGACAGCTTACTTCAGGCCCCTCTTAGCAGAATTAGTGCTTTTGCACTCTGAACTTGAGTTAGTCAGTAGAATTTAACTCAAGCTTTAGCTCTTTAGCAAAAGTTTGAGATAGCTATTCAGTGGTGTTAGCTCTTTTGAAGAAGTCAAACTACTTTGTAGTCCTCACTTGAGTTACTGGGTCAAGTTTTAAGTCCTGATGGGTAGGACATATTAATTTGGATCCTTTGCTTTGCTAATACATAGACTTACCTAAAGTCAACTTGCACTTTCCCCCTTCCATCTATTTCCAAACCATTTAAAAAGCCATTTTATTTTCATTCCAGGTGACCTCTTTCTACATTTTTTATTGTGAAACATTCCAGAATGTCCAATGACATCAACATCAAGTATTTTGCTCTGGTCTAGGATAGAATCTTCAGATTTTCTAAACACTGTTTAAACAATCTTAACCTTGTTTTTACAAAATTGTTATATACTCAGAAAAATTTCATTGCAAGCATGACTGCCATAAAAACTTTTTTGTTGTAATTCTGTTCTCAGATGCCTTCAAAATTAGCCCATTTAGGAAGATGTCTTAGGTGTGCTCAATAATGGAGCACAATATGCTTGAATGATTAATTTTCAGTTCTGCCCTTCTGCAGCTCCAAGCTTTGCTTTGTGCCTGTTCTTGCTTGTCCCCATAAGAGATGTTCATGTTCCTTTGTGGATTCTTCTAGAAAAAATATTGCAAAGTTCCTAGGAAAGGTTTGAGGAAAATTATTTTTTTTTTATCTTAGTTTTTATTTTGTAGCTTGGCTGAGACTGTTCTAACTGCTTTTTCGTTCCTGTCTGCCTGGCCAATTAGTCCTCAGGTTTTAACGGCTGAGAAGGAGAGATCTGGCTTTTGTGGGATTTGTTTCCTTTGAGACAAGTCTCCAGATATTGCTGTGTTTCCCTGAATCCCTCTGACCTCAGCTCAGTGGACTAAGCCCAATTCTGTCTGTAAGTGGCCGACTTCAGGGTGTTTGAAACTGAGAGGCAGATCACTCTCCATGAAATGAATTAGATAATCATGGGGTATTAAGGAGGTATTAAGAGGGCCTGCTCTCTGCCCATGATCTCTTTGAGTAAGAATTATGCTATCAGACTGCAGTAGAGGTTTCTGGCAAAAATGAAATATGTCCTATGTGTTGACATGTGTCTTGTCCCTTGAATCAGTGCCCTGGGGAAGGACCTTAGCTTCAGGATTCAACCAAACATACACTAATCAGAGAAGGCCCCTGATTCCCCACCAGCCTTGGCCATGTCCCTGGGTAACAGCGAGCACTACCCACGTGGAGCCAGGCTCACGGGCTTCCTCTGAGGAGAGGGAACCCAGGCTTGGGGACACATGCTGGGGAGATGACAAATGAACACCACGAGATGTGACAGTGTGCCTCTTCCCTGCAGGAGCCTCCTCTGTTGTGATGAGCCAGTCCTACAGAGCAACCTTCGCTGCTCTGTATATCTTTTCAATAATTCAGCATGTGGGGAGAGTGCCAAAAAGGCTGCTAATCCTGATCTGTCCTGTTTCCAGTGGTCCTCTTTCCTAGCCCCTGGTTTATAATAAAGGGTAGTCACATGTCTGTTGTACAGGCTGTGAAGGATGCACATGCGGCAATGGCTATTGAGACCCCAGGAGAAGGAGACCCGCCAAGTGTGCAGTAGGACCTCACAGGACAGGTGAGATGTGTTTGCCACAGTACGGACATGACTGAGAGCCTCCAGAAGTGCACTGTGGATAGAGGAGGATGATGTAGTCATGGAGGCATTTCCAGAGACATCTCGAATGAACAACCTCCCAACAATATTCAAGTGATTCTTCCAGTTGCAGAGAGGGGGCAGAACTTAGTGCCAAACGTGCATGGCTAAGTTGTTACCCTGTACCATGCACATCATCTGCAGAGGCATGGTTTTGGGAAGAAAAGGTAAGAACACTGCTGGAGGTGTGTCATTTTTTGCCTCACTCTCTCCAGTGGGAAAGCTGTCAGCATCAGCCCTGTGGACTCCGTCCTTTTCTGCCTCCATCCATCCTCTCACATTTTTCTGGCACATAGCTACAGGGTGTGGTGCTGAAAGAAAAGCGTTGTCCATGTGGGACTAAGTTGAGGTGATGAACATCTTTCTACAGGGATAACACCTTCTTTTTTTTGTATACTTTTTTTATTAATATTGCTGCTGTGACTGTGTGTTTCCTATTTAATTGCTTTTTGCTTTCAGTAAATTGTTATCTCAAGTCTGTGCTTTTGTCCCTCCCTTACCAGAAGGGGCAAGGGAAGGGAGTGGCTTACTTGGAGTTTAATTTCTGGTTGTTGTTAAAGCACCACAGTGACCAACCGGACTTAATATCTGATATATTTTCAGTCTGTAACTAAGTGACTAAGTGTTCCGTTTCCCAAAACTCTCAAAAATGTTATCTTTTTTGAGATTTTATCTTACTTTACCATGGTAAGGAGGGATTTCTTGACTTCTAAATTTATTAACTTCTCAGTTTTATCTGTTTGTGTTCGACTTGACTCAGTCATGTTTGCACATACTATCATCTTTATATCAGGTACTGCCTTAATTTGTTCACCAGCTACTGTTTTTTGCAATTTATACTTCTCAACTTTTTATTCTCAGGGTAAAAATTTCTCTGTTTTGCTTTTCAATTCCCTGTGCCATTATTTATAATCCCTTTAAAACTTCTCTGATTCTGAAACCTTTAGTAATCTAGATGAGTATCCTCTAAGAGCTACTTTTTCAATTTTGTGTTTCTTATTGTAAGTGGATACTGAGTGAATGTTGCCATAGGCACTACAATACCCCATGCCTGACTCAAGAATCTCAGCCTTGTTAAACGATAAAAAGAAACCACCAGTTTGAGACTTTTTAGGAAAAAAAAAATTGTCTTTCTGAAGTTTTTTTTTTAGGTTCTCATGTCCTTTGAATTTCTTTAGCACCATCTAATAACTGCATTCTCTCCCCACTGTACTGTAGGCTGTTGAAAGTCTAACATCTTTGAACAAATAATTGACAAGTATAAAAAACTCCAATTCTTGTAAACTGCTAAGTCTGCACAATTGGCAGTTCTTTCCTTATTTACCTCTTTCTGCCTGTTTCCTTCTACATTTACCCTCTAGTTTTCCTTTCAATCCAGCCACCAGGAAATGTTCTTTAGCAGTTGGAGAGGAGTGCTATCAGTCAGCTCACAGTTATCAGGGGGCTCACCCAGGGCATCTGGCTGGTGAGGCTGTTGTGAGGGGCTTCTACCCTTGGTGTAGCAGCTGCTGAGCTGGGCTGGTGCAGTATCTCAGTGCTGAGTGTGGAAACGACCTTCCCAGCAGCAGCATTCACTGCCCTCCTCTCTCCTGTCCTCCTTTTGCCCTGCTTTTTGAAGGAGAAGCAAGATTGATTCTCCATGATGTTTCCCTGTGTCTCCTATCCCAGCTTCCTTCCACAGCAGGAAGAGCCTAGCCCTGGGTCCTCTCCTTGGTGGGCAGCAATTCAGATGTTTCTGCCATAACACAACACGTCATCATTCAGGAGACCATCCAGTCCAGCATCCTGCACACAACAGCATCAGTGCAGGGTCATTCAGGCCAGGCTGCTCGAGGCTTTGGAGACTTGGTAATGCAGTGGAGATAAGCCTGATCATAGAAGAATGAGAACAGAATTTCTTGCATAGCTGTTTATCTTGAGATCAGCAAGGCATCTTATACCATCTCTTACAACATATTTATTGATGAACTGATGAAGAACAGACTACATAAATGGAAAACCATTTGAACTGCTGGTCTTGAAAGGTTATGATCAGCAACTTGAAGTCCAGCTGGAGGCCAGTCACTAGAGATATGCCTGAAGACTCCAATAATGTTCTTCAATAACATTTTCATTAATGACCTGAACCACAGAATCACAGAATAAGCTGAGTTTGAAGGGACACTCAAGGACCACTGAGTAAAACTCATAGCCCTTCACAGAACGTTTCCCAAAAGTCACACCATGTGCCTGAGAGCATTGTCCAAACACTTCTTGAACTCTGTCAGGCTGGTGCTGTGACCACTTCCCTGGGGAGCCTGTTCCAGTGCCCAAACACCCTCTAGGGAAATAACCTTTTCCTGGCATTCAACCTAAACCTCCCCTGGCACAACTTCAGGCCATTGCCTGGGGTCCTTTCACTGTTTACCAGAGAGAAGAGATCAGTGCCTGCCCCTCCTCCTCCCCTCACAGGGAAGATGTAGACTGCAATGAGGTCTCCTCTCAGGCTCCAGACTGAATAGACCAAGTGACCCCACATTGTTGTGATGCAGTTCAAAAGGACGTTGCTAGCCTCCAAGAAACAGTCTGAAAAGAGTCCTGTTAAGTTCAAAAAAATGAAATGTCATGTCCTGCCACTGTGAAGGAAAAACTTCATGCATCACTACGTGCTGGGGACAAACTGTCTGGAAACCAGTGTTAGAGGAAATGACTTGGGGCTCCTGGTGGACGACAAACGTGATCCAGCAATGTAGCCTCACAATGAGATGACCAACAGCCTTCTGGGCTGGATCAGGCAGAGCATTAGCAGCATGGAGGTGATCCTCCCTCTTTACTCAGCCTTGGTGAAGGCCTAGTGAAAGAGAGACAGGTGCTTGCTGGGATGAGTCCAATGAAAGATTATGAAGATGATTAAGAAAGTGGAACATCTTGCATAGCAAAGGCTAGAAGAGCTGTGGTTGTTCAGCCTGAAGAAGAAAAGGCTCAAGAGAATCTGATCAATGTGTCCATACGCCTAAGAGGAGTGGCTAAAGAAAGAAAAGCCAGGTGTAGGACAAGAGGCAACGAGCACAAACTGAAACAGGAAAAGGAGTGATTATGCAGATTCCCTCTGAACACTCATCTTAAAACTGCAGCCTGGCAGTTGGGCTCAAAAGCGGGAAGTAGTAATTTTTAATGACCCGTCTTAACCCCATTCTTCATATTCAGATACACATTATTTTGTTTGTGATTTGCCACCTTTCATGGTTCTTTTTAAATTTTGACTTCATTATTATATACAGGCTTCACTTTCATAAAACTTCTGTCTCTCCCTCTCAGCTCTACTCACAGGCAAATGTCTTTTGTCAAACTGTAAATACCAGGTATTTCTTATTCCAGCTAAAGAAGACTGGTAGATATTTCAATGCAAAACCAGACATGTAAATAAGGTGCATTTTGTGATCAAACAAAGAAAAAGACATTTATTTGTAAATTAGTGCTGCGTTTGGTGTGATCTCACTAGAAGATCTTGTTGACGAGCCTGTGAGGTCTGTGAATACTTTTTCAGGTACTCACGTACTTGTTATATCTAGAGTGTATATCACAGAATTTGATCTATAAGTTGTGATTTTTTTCTGATTAACACATGTAAATCTGTAAGACCAACTTCTGTGCCCTGCAGCAGATACTGGGGATGTAGCCACAGACAATGGCTACTTTGAGTTTTAAAATAAAAGATAAAAACTACTCTGATAAATCATGAAGATGTACACAGTTTTACTCCAAGCTTTTTGGTGCCGTTACAAATAAGTGACAGTTTCACAGAAAGTATTTAACACCATGTATAATCACAAGAGAAAAAAAAAGACTACAAAATTTTGCTAAACCAGGATGTTTAGCAATTAGCCAGGAGGAAGCCACTTTAATAATCTGAGTCAGCTAAGGATAGAGACTCTTCTCATCATCAGTGCAGTAAGTGGCAGATTTTCAAGGAGCCGGATGAATGTGTTAAAAAAGTTTATTTGCTATAATAACAAAAACCTCTCCATCATCTGCATTATTTTAAAAAAAGTAAAAATGACCTTGTCTTAAAAATTAAGTATCTTGCCCACCCCCTCATAGCAGTACTGATGCCTTTGTTTCTTACCATTAGCTCAGATCTGACCTGTAGCTTCGTGCTGGGAGAGAAACAACTTCTGCCCTTGGGAGAGAGCCCTCAGAAGGCAGAAGCATCTGGTGTGACAGCATGGGCTGGAGAAAGGAGACACAAGTTTGATGGACTGCCATTGGAGCTGGAAAGGGTTTCTGTCTGCTCTCCCACATTTTGAGTTATGTTACTTTTTTTGTTTGGAGCCTTCTGCTGCCATTGTGTCCCAGGGTAGCTCAGGACAGCAGGAATCCCCTGGACATCAGAGCCTCAGGGCTCTTGAGGAGATGTGTGTTGTTTTACATTCTGCCATCACAAAACATCTTGGGAGACTGAATATTTACTTCTGCATTTCTTGTTCTTTTTTGCTGTTTTTATCCATTTACAGAAGCACTACCAGTAATAGAAAACAATTTACCTTAAAATAAAGTTTCTGGTGGACTCGATGATGACATGATGATATTTATGCATCTGATTCCAATTCTTCTAACATGAAATACAAGTCTTTCTCTCTTCTTTGTTCTTTTTATCACTCCTCTACATTAATAATATTTAGTACTGATTTCCAGCCTCCAGGATATCTAGAACTGTACACAGGGTGAAATACATAACCTAAGTTAGATCTCTAAAATCTGTCTAGACTGTTGTTCATGGAGATTTGTGTATCTCCTAAGAGATGTTTATTCTTTATTTTTATATTCGTTCACTAATATATTGCTACTGTTGCTTAGACACAAACATTTCAGATTTTACGTGGGAATGAGTGCTTGGTTAAGTGTCATGAATAACACTTCATGAGTAGTGACAGCAGGGAGCTCTTGTTGCTCTTTTCAGAATTTTGGTGGTCTTTCTATGTCTTATTTTAGGATTGTTGCTGCAGGTCAGTAGTTCACAGACATTTTCTGAACAAATGAGAAACTGAGAAAAGTTGAGAATTTGAAATAACGTGTCAGAGATGATAGGGATAATTTATTTCTTCATAGTAGAAAGATAGAAATTAATCCTTTTTCAACACTGAAAAAAGTTCAGTTTGTAGTTTTCAAGGAGAGATCTTTTCCCTGCCACTTGTTTCATGCTGGACTACCAGTTCTAATAAGGAACTTCCAGTATTTGCATCTTTGTGATTCTTTCAGAAGCACTGGCTCATTTGTTCTTAATAACATTACTGAAAAATACCAGTAATTATATAATGGCTGTAGAAATCACATTTTAAATAAATGAAGAGAGAAATGATTTTTTTTTATTATAACTCTCCAATTTATATGTAATTACCAGCCATAAAAGAACCTTCCTGGTATGCATAATGACCACCTTTTGTCCTTGCATGAAAAGTCGAGGTGTTTTCATTCAAGGTTTTGTTCTCTTCAGCTTATTCCTGGCTGGTTGGGGAGACAGAGGCAGCTGTTTTTATGACAAGTCACACAGCCCTTCCCTGGACTATTGAAAGTGTTGGTTTGAAAACCAGCTGGGTGTATTCTTAGTCTGTCAAGCCCAGGCCATAGAAACAAGAACCCTGGGCAAACTAGTTGAAATGTGCCATTGTTAAAAGGGAGCTGTTCCTGATGTTTTTTTTTTTTTAATGTTAATAGAAACTAGAAATTACTAATTACTTGTAACTGCTATGATTTAAGAGTAATACAATAGAAACCACACAGACAACATAAAGCACCGTGTTGTTTTTCCAGCTACTTTGGGCTCCACTAGAGATTTGATTCTCTGCCATCTTTTGTGTAAGTACTTATAAAATTCTACAAGAAAAAGATGCAGGGCTAGTCTTGCTGTGTCAGTTGTGTATTATCTGTAAGTTGCAGTAGAATTCATAATCAGAAAAAAAAATACCTTTATTTTTTCAACAGAAGGAAAGAGGTTTGCGTAGCGCCACAGCAACCTTTTTGACAGAAATTTGCCAGATAACTGACAGGGGATGATGATGCTTTTGGCCTTCATCTTATTTGGACTGGAAGGATATTGCTAGAGATGGAAAGTGTAGAAAGTACGTGGGGTCTGTATTTGATACAGTCATGGACTGCATGAAAATTGTCGTCACTGGGACAAAAGAAAAATGCTGGACATAGTTCTTGTGGAGGTGTGAGACCTGGTGCTTGACAGCAGCCTGGATACATAATCTGAAGGTGAAAGAGCCTCAGGCGATTGAATGACAGGTGGGAGAATTCCTGTGTAGCAGTTTTTGTAGCCTACAGCAGTTTTGTATACTTTACATACTCATCATGTGAGAGTGCTCAGAAACAGCAGTCTCTTTGTCATCACTTTTGTGATGGCATGGTACTACAGGAACAGCAAATGATGGGTACAAAAAGGACACCTGCATCTGTCGGCTTGTCACGAACTTAACAGCAACTGAGATGTGTGCCTGCTGAATTTAGTACACATATTTCTGGAATAAACTTTGCTACCAATAATGCCCCATATTCTCCTTCAAAAAACAGGGAAATGGCCAGATGTTTTTCCTGCTTCAATATCTATCTCAGGTTTGATTCTCTTTTGGCAAAATATTCCCAAGAAGGTGGACAAGAAGAAAAAAATATCTTGCTGCAGTGCTATTTTTTTCCAAATTTAAAAAACTCTCAGTTTTAATTTGGAATATGGCTGAGTGAAGAATACTGAAGCTTGCCTTGGCTCTTCTGTTGTTTTCATGAAAATTTCCCCAGACTTGGCCTGTGAAAATTGCTCTTTAAATCACACAAACTTTATTTTGTACAGTGTGCTTTTTGAGTATCACAGTAAGCAATTTGGTCAGTAATAGGTCTTCTTTGCCAGTGCAAACTTCATGTGTTGTGGCTGCCAGACAAGTGAAATGACTAGGTACAAAAAAGAGAAATTTCAGTTGAACAAACAGCAATAAATTCTAAGTGTTGCAATACCCAGTATCTAACTTCGGGTCCTAAACTGTCTTCCTACAGGTGTGGTTTTTATAGATTTTGAAATTTTGTTTCAAGACATTTTCCTAAAAGACTAAATCTAGTCCCAGATCTGAAACATGGAAAGGTGGAATAAAAGGTTTAGTTTTAGTCACCACAGTGGTTCAGAGTCTGTTTTTCCATGGATCTGGATGATTTTCCATTCTTTAAACAACCCCATACTCCCTATTTCTCTGCAATAATTTTACTTTCACTTTTATTCCCTACACTTTATGGTGCCATCTGCATATCCCCCATTGCCCATTCCCCCTCTTTGACTGAAGCCTTCCTTTCAGCAGAGGCAAGCTGCCCATGCAGAGGTGTCTGTCCCAAGGGAGCTGAGTTGCATTCTGATCTTCCTGAGTGTCGCCCCAAAACCTCGGCTGACAGCAGTGAGAACCAGGGCATAAGTGCTTACCCACATAACTCTCAGCTTGGAGTTGAGTCTTTCCAGCAGCTAAAATTAGAGGGGAAGTTAAACCACTGGCTGTGAATGGAATAGTGGTTTCTCATAACTATGGGTCTAAATTGTCAGGTTGGATGAGGCTCTGAGCAACCTGGTCTAATGGAAGGTGTCCCTGACTATGACAGGGTATTGGAACTAGATGATCTTTAAAGTTTCATCCAACCCAAACCATTGTAATGATTCTATGATTTGCATTTTGGTGCAAAAACAATACTTTCTTCAGTCAGCTCCTTTTAGCTCTGAAGTGGGATCAGTCGGGAAACACAAATTACTGCAGGGGTCTAACATTTGCTTGGCAAAGGCATTTTATGTGGAATCGAATTTGGAAGGTATGGAAGTACAGCAGCTGATGGTTGTTGATTCTGCTGCTAATGAAATTGTCTTTGTTGAGGTTAGAACTAAAAACCTATTCATCAAAATATATAGGCAAATATATTTGTCATATCCAATGTTATAATAAAAATCACTAAATATTTAACATCCCTACTTAATATTGAATTAAAAATGTCTATTGTTTTCAGCTATCCACTTGTTTTATTCAGTTATTATTTTACAAAGTGGACTAAGTAATGATCAGGGGATTTACAATATGTAATTGGTTCCTGGTGATAATGTGTATGTATCTAGCAAGTAGCTAAATTTTCTCCATTCGAATGCATTACATTTATTATCTTGATAGGTGTTAGAGATAATGAATTAAGGCAACAATTCAGTGCAAAAATTCCACTTAGGTTCTACTGGGAAACAAAAAGAACAACTCTTCACATTTTCATTTATTTGATTCCAAATTTCAGTGTAAACCCATTTTGTACCTATCCATGTAATATTAGGAAGATTTTATAACTTGAAAGTATGCAATAGTGAGTCTGGAGGTGATGATTGAGTGGATCACAGCCTTGAGGAGTCCAAAAGAAGTGTGGTAGTGTGTGCTTCACACTATGGTTATGGGTGGTTCAGATAGGACAGGATCTCCATAGCGCTTCTCTGTCAACTTCATCTTATTTATATTTTTTACTTCTCAATTGCTTGCAAAGTATTGAGACGTTATGTGATTAACACATAGGGTTGAAGTGATAAGATGTAACTGTATGTGTTATCTGCCTACTGTGACAGGCTGTTGCATCCTCTCCCTCAAAGGCTTCACAGCGATGCTGCTGCTCCTTGGAGCCCTGTCCTGAAGGAGCCTGCAGGAATCTGCAGCCGTAGCCTGTAACGACCCTCGGTGCTGAAGGAGAGCTGGGAACACGACAGCTTCTTTATCCCACCTTCAAATCTCTGAAGATGGGACAAAAATGTTATCCCCAAACACAGAAAACACCAGGACATAACCCATCTAAAGAGTCCTAAAATAGTACTTTCTTTTTCATGCCACAGAGCCCCTTGTCTTCCTGACCGTCAATAGCAAGTGAATGGTAAATTTAATACACAGTAGCGCATGCTAAAGCCTACAGGTAAATTACTGTCTTCTTTGTAATAATTTACTTTCTATTTAACATACTGGAGTTGTTCCAAGGACATCTTTTCATAGAAGAAGCAGATGTAGATGAAGTTTTGCGAAATTTAAGCTGTATTTTTTTTTTCTGAAACATTTAATTAGCAGGCATTAACACAGCCAGACACTTGAAATGGCACTAAAACAATTGTTTGATGTTAAACAGCACACACATTCAACTTGTGAATGGAGTAATACTGAAAAGCTTGAAAATATCAACAAATTGTAGTGTGTTTAAAAAAGAAGTTTTAATTTTCTTCCAAGGTTTTTCCCTGCAGAATTTAAAAGCTGGGGGAAAAAACATTCCAATGAACACCAAAAACTAAAAGAAAATGAAAGAAAAAGATTGTTTATCTGAATGCCAAGAGCTTATTAATGTGTCTTTCACAGATCAGAAAAAGAATTGTGACCCATATTCTAAAAGCTGTATTGAACTGCTGCACTCGTACTTGGAAAAGTTTGATCACATTATTGTGGGGAGAGTTGGACTCTGAATAATCCTGTTAAAAAATTGAATGTGAGAAAAGAACCTAAATAGTATTTAGAGTAAGGTGTTGGTAACAATCACAGTAAACTCAGCTGTACAGTCATTTTTGCAAGTTTTTGAGTGTTTAGGGCCAGTTCCAACAGGTGATTGCAAAAGCAACTGCTTGCTTTTTTGGACTTTTCCGACTGCACTGAGAGCGCCTGAATGACTGAGACATGAACATGTCCCAAAGGGTCTTGGATGCTTCAGGATATAGCTCAGCATGTCCCTTGAAGATGCTTGTGAGTAGCAGCCTGTAGCGTGATCTGGATGGATCATGCATTACTCAGAAAAAACCTAGATTGCATCACCTTAAAACATTGGCTTCACAGTTTTCTACCGTCAGTTAGTCATCATTTCATTAGTCTTTGTCTGGAGTATTTACATACCCTTTATAGACATTATAAATCATAAAAAAAAAGGAGAACATACAGATACATGAAAGACATAAACCTACTTCCACAGAATCAAAGGTTTTCCAAAACAAGCTGAAAATTTGGTTATTTGCACTACCTCTGGATAAGTTTGGTTTATAACTGCTTACAAGACAAAAAACAACTTTCCCCTGAGTCATACATCCTAGTAAACATGTACCATCATAGACAGAAATTCTAGAGAAAGTCTTTTATACAATTATGGTCCTGTGCTATGAGAAGACTAAATCCTGAAATATATTTCCCCAATACCTCCTCTGTCATTTTTGGCTCATGTCCTAACCTGACCTAACTTGCAATCAAGAACAAACTTCTATCAAGTCAACAAATACTGAATGAATCTGTCCATGGCAGAACCCATGATCCAAAACAAGAAGTATGTGTGCACATCATTCCCACAACTACTGTGGCAAATGTATTTCACAAGGGAATTACAAGAATCCAGGAGTGTATTGCTCATATAATGCTCCCACACAATAAGCCAAATACTTCTACAGAATTTAATCCCAACAAACAGGAATTAATTAATACAGAGAGCTGAGAAACAACTAGTTATCAAGCAAACACTTTGTTGAAACAGCCAGTGCATCTTGGACATTTTAATCCTGATTTTCAAGAAAGATCTGTGTAATTCTTTCAAAACACAAGGGAAAAAAAGTGTATATTTTGATGGATTCTGGACATAATAGATATGGTAAAAACAAGAATTATAGAGTAAGTTAGTATTGCAATTTATACAGTTGGGAAGAGTGAAAAAGCTGGAATGACAGTTGTTGGTGTGCATGTAACTCTAGAAACATAGCAAGCAGTCTTCTAGAGAACAATTTGCTTGAGCTTACCATAATTCTTTTACCCAGTTACACAAGTAGACAGGCAGTGGGAGTTGTTACTCCTGGAGAAGGATGGGGAGGTTATCAGGACAGGAAATTGATAGGGTCTCTATGGCAGTCTCATGAGGAGTAAATAGTTTTTTGCCAGTTGTAAAAGATTAGCCCTGAATCACAGTATGGAGAAGGGCACAGCAGAGCCTGTGTGAAACCACACAGCGTGGGATTTTCAAAACAAAGCACTCATGTGACAAAATAAGAGAATAGTTCATGCATATATTATTGTGAGAAATTAGCATATGTAGTACCATTTTCACACTCAACCCATGGGGTTTAGAAAGAATCAATTATTGCCAGCACCTGCTTTGGATAGCAGTTTTTTTTCAGCTGGCCAAAAGGTCATACAAATGAGTCGGAAAACTTATGATTCCCTTTATGCAGTGTGGTGAGATGGTGGTTGCCTGCTGGCTAAGGTGAGTTTTGGAAAGGTCACTGGGTGTGCTTGGGCATGCATTTTGTAGGGGAAAGGAAAAGTGTATATTTGGTCTGCTGGGCTTAGAGGAGACAGCTCTGACCACAGTCAGGGTCATATGTTCACTTGCAGGTGGAAAAGGCAATGCCTCACTTAGTTGTCAGATAAGGATTCTTCTTCCATACCTCTTATTTTCTAATTTGGAATATAACTGCACCAGGGGGTTACACAGCTTATTGCTGGACACTGTCAGAGCACTGCTACATCAGCCTCAGCCTGACCTTTGCTTTTTCCCACATTGATACCATTTCAGCTGCTGGCATTCAGGTAGTTAATTTCTTACAGCACAGTAGGTTGGTACTGTGTAGAAACTGTCCCTTATGTGGCACCCCCTGCTGAATTCACCAGAAGTGGGCTGTTTATCAAGTGGCCTTCTATCATGGCCTTATTTTCACTTCAGCAGTGTTTGAACTTTGAATAAATCTCAGCCATATTTGCTTCAGGTAAGAACATTTCAGCACAGAACATTCAGTTAGTGTCACTTGACATATGTGTTTTGCTCTCAGTCATGATTTTCCTGTTGCAGGATTTGAAATTGCAAATGTTTCCAGCAGCAAAGAAACCCAGGTAATTGGCTTAGACCTTCTGCCCCTCCAGAGAAAGACTGCAAATGGGCAACAAGGGAATAACAACATCCTAAGTACTGGAGAAATGTCCTTTGAAATGATAAAGTGGAAAAGATTGGCTATGTCTGCACCAGTAAACCAATCAGGACCAGGGTGCATGACCAGCTGCTCTGTTGCAACCATCTGCACTGTATTTTTAGTGTGGCCTGTGGCATGGCTACTCTTGTTCCAGACACCCAGAGAGGGGCAAAGAAGTGTCATGCTGGGAGGCTGCTGTGAATCTCCCGAGCAGCCTCGCCTGCTCTGAGCAGACCCCAACAGCTGTTACCACACCAGGCTGCTCTGGAGACACAGGGAGGATTGGGAACCATCAGAAAGGGCAAAGTTCCTCAATCTGCAAGGGAGAAGCAGGCAATACATTGAGGTGGTACCTGAAGGCTGGCATGTCCTATGATGTCACAACATATATGTGATAGTTTTCAAATACACACCAGAGCACTGGTTACTCTGAATATTTTCTGCACATTGTAGGCAGGCTTTGAAAAAGTGTTGCCATTTTAAACTTGCCATGCTGGTTAGCCTCCTTTTTTACCCAACCTTTCTCTGTTCTACCTGAGGTAAATATTACACAGGAAAAGATTTGTCAAATAATTTAATCACCTCTTCATATAATGATAAAACAAAATTGGCATAGGAAGCTTGTTATCAATCCAGGGTACTGGTAAGCAGTTATTATGTATAATGAGGCTTTTGTCTTGCAGCATTCTGAAGATCATCTTGAACCCCTCCTTTTGCTTCAGCAAAGGGACCGTCATGTCAAATTTTCTTTTAACATTTTTTCCCCACTCCCTGAAAAGAAATTATAGGTTGTTATATGGAAGCTCTTTTGAAGCCTCAATTTTCTTGAGTATCCTGCTCTTGTGGGGAGTACCAGGTGTGCTCAGAGACTGTGGCCTTCAGGTTCAAACTCAACTGGCATTCTACAAGTCTTTGATTTTTTTCCTCTTCTGCTGAAGAGGCAGTGGTTGTCTTGACAGCAAGAACAAAGCCTCATCCTTGTACTTTGATGTGTAGCAAGGTTAAAATAAATCCAAAATAGGCTTTCGAGAAACTAAGTATTTTTTTAAGACAGAGGTTGTAGTAAAGGCTCACAATAAGATACAAAAAATTGTTGAATGTATTCAGGGTATTTTATTACACTCCTTGCTGTCACACATGAAGATGCCACCTATAATAATGTATGCTCTGCAAGGTGATTTGTGAGGTGCAATACATTCTGGACTCAAAATGATGTTATGCTCTCAGAATCATATCCCAAAGGAAGATAGAAGAGCACTCCAAAAATAGTTTTGCTTGAGAGGCACAAATATTGAAAAATAACCTGATGATACTAAAACTAATAAGAGGAATCCTGGAGTGCTGGAGAGACAAAACAAGCTATTGAAAGGGAAAATAAGCATTTTGCCTTTCACCGTTTCATAGGAATTCCTTCATCAATGATTTCTATACTGTTGGCCAGGTTTGCAGAGACTCATGTTCAGCTATTCCATATTGATAAGAAGGTCAACATAACACTGCAGGAAGCATTAGGAAAAACCTGCTTATGTCACTGGAGTTTTGAGCTTTTTTTTAAGAAAAAAATTGTCTAACAACCCTCTGTTTTCTTAGTTTGAAACATATTGGACTCAACAATGAAGAGGTATTTGTATATAAAAACTTCTGTAAAGGCAGAAGTTACATATTCATCAGGTTCATTTGGTACTAAGAATTTACACATATCTGAGTAATTCTTTTTGCAAATGTACCTTTTTTGCTCTTTCTCTTCTGTGGTCCTGCCTCGCACCCACGCACCCCCCCCCCCCCCCCCAGCTATTTTAGGCACTTCGGGAAAATAAAAATAAATGAACTAATAGTGAAAAGAACTAACCAAGAATTTCACCCACCTCTCAGGGGAAATGCTGTGAGAATAAAATAATATGTCTGTGTTAAACTAATTTCAATATCATGTAACTGAAAAGGAAATCCAAGAGGTGGAAGTCCATATTGACATTCAGATCTGCATCTGTTAGAACTCAATGAATAGTTTCTTTATTATTTATTTATTGCTATGATATGTTGAGGGACCGGAACAAGTAATATCTTAGAATAGGCACCTGATCCTCTTTATATTACATCAGTTTCAATCGCTATGATCTGCATTGATGTAACCTTACCTTGAATACTGTGTGCAGCTTTGGCCACTGTAGTAGAAGAAAGATGTAATGATATCAGAGAGCATCCAAAATAGGGCCATGAGGAATGGAAGGGAAGCCTTGAGGGGAAGCTGTATGAGGAGGGTAAGGGGTCACTTGGTCTATTCAGCCTGGAGGAGACTGAGGGGGGACCTCATTGCAGTCTACAAATTCTTTGTGAGGGGAAGAGGAAGGGCAGGCACTGATCTCTTGTCTGTGGTGCCCAGTGACAGGACCCCAGGGAATGGCCTGAAGTTGTGCCAGGGGAGGTTTAGGTTGGATATCAGGAAAAGGTTCTTCAAGGTGGTTGGGCACTGGAAGAGGCTCTCCAAGAAATGGTCACAGCACCAAACCTGACAGAGTTCAAGAAGTGTTTGGACAATTCTCTCAGGCACATGGTGTGACTCTTGGGGATGGTTCTGTGAGTTTGACTCAGTGGTCCTTGAGTGTCTCTTCAAACTCAGCTTATTCTGTGATTCCACAAAAAGTTGGTTGCATTACAAGAAAGAACATTAATTTCTAGTGCAACAGACTTACATTTAATATTAGTTCCTCTAAAAGAAGCAAAAATTATGGAATAGAATCACAAATACTGATTATTGTTGGAATATTGGCAGAGGTTAGGGACTAACTTAGAGAAAACTTGAGACTGACTAATGCTACCCTGAATGCTGTGCAGCTGCACATGTCAAAATATTTCTTTGGGTTGCTCTTCTTACAGTAAAGGGGATTACTATTGATAGGCAAAGATGAATGTGTTTCATGGCTTTGTCAGGGACCTGCAAGTTTAAGACCATGGTTCCAAACAAATTGTCTTCTTCTTAAGACCAGTTGTCAAGATGTAGGTCCGGTATGGTACATCTAAATGTGAGAATACCAAAAGCCAATCTAAAAGATTGCATTTTACCTCCCTGCTGGAATATTATGCGAGCAGAATAATTGTGACAAAATGTGAGAAAATGTTTCCTCAAAATATGGGTTTATTAACCTAAAAAGGGTTGAGAAGTACAATGAAACCAAGAAGAAGAATGATTTTTAAAGACCATTGTAGAATTGTAGACTGTTGTTAGAAAGAGGTTATGAATGATAATCTCTTTAAGTTATAACCCCTATAGGAGACTCCTAATACAAAGGACATTCCAGAGTAGGTGATACTTTCTAACAAAACAAAATGAAAAAAAAGAAATGTCAGATGCTTGGATAAGAACACAAATTCTTTAAATTCACAGATGATATTTCTGGTTCACTTGTTTTCAAGAGATTTGACTAGTTGCTAGTGTGAATTCAGTGGTCACAGTATGTTACCAAAAGCAGAAGGGTCTGATGCTCATATTAAACATTACCCTCTTTCCAGTCATACAAATAAAACTTGAGAGTGCTGTTGCTGATAGCACAAAGTTCTTGGTGCTTGGAAATTCAGTGACTGGATACTGTAAAATTTACATTCTTGCTGCATAAGAAGAGATTTGGAACACATTTTACTGTGAAATGTAGCTGTACACAGGCCTGTGGGCAGCTCTGTGTTTGTGTAGTTTGCTGTCACGGGTGGTTTTCTGCTGATTTGCAAATTGCTCAAAGAAGCCGGTGCTTCGCTTTGTGGGAAGGATGGTGAGTTGAGCATAATTCACTGTTTCAGTTATACTTTCCTTTCTGTACTCACTGAAAAGCTTGTCTCATGCTTACAAATGAACTTCAATAGCACATTTAGAAGGAAAATGAAAGTCAAAAATATATTGAGCCTCTACAAAGCAGATTTTTCCCTCTGTACCAACATGTCTCTGTTCCACCTTGCATATTAGAAAACTTGCCAGCCAAGCTCAGGGTCTTTCTTCATTTATTTGCCACACAGGTAGCAGTAAAAGGACAAATAGCATGGGTGATCCTTTAGATCCCTTGGTGGTCTTTTAAGGCTAAAAGAGTATGCAAGCAAATACAAATATTAATCTGTATTTAGAAATTAGCATACTGGATGTGGAATACCTTAAAATGAAGATTATGTCTTAGAATCAAATTGATTTATCATCTGCTGAAACAAGTATAGGTGCTTAGTAGAAATTAAATTATTTTCTAAAAAAGATATTTCAGTTAATAACTGCAGCTTAATCAGAGCACCATATAATTTATTTTCATTAGGTTCTATCAGTCTCCTGGGAGATAAGGGTTTAAGGAAATTCAGCAGTTGTAGGATCAGCCAGCAGTTTTTTTCTTGCTCTGAATTTTTAGAGTTTTAATTTATATTATTTCAAACAGTTTCTCTTGATGTCCCGTCTTTGTAACTGCATGTAATTATCTTAAAGAACATTAAGAGAAAATATCAGAAATTGGAATATATGAGTCTCTCACATGCCCATAAAGAAGTGGGTCACAAAACCACAACTTTTTCTTGTGGATGGCTTTGCAATTTTTTTTCAATTATTTGAAAACCCATAACAATTATTTGAAGTGTTGATAACTAAAAGCTAATTTGTTTTATACTAATATAGAATTAATATCCAAAGACCAAGATCAGATAAACTGTGTAAAGATGTACAGTTACAAAAAAAAAAAATGCAATATACATAAGATTATGTCTGTGGATAGTCTTCAAGCAGTAATGAAATGTACTAAGGCTGTACATTCAGATGTAATGCCAAGAGCAGCCAGAATCTGGAATTATTGCTATATATCAAAGTAATAAAATGGTGCTGCTATTCATAAAAGATTCATGACTTAGATTTTTGTTTCCTCTGAAGAATTCATGATACCAAAAAAACCCTACCACCTACTTCCACAAAAGATGTTTTCTTTCTTGGCATCTTTGGAAGATGCCAACCATGGGACACTGCCCAGTGGGGGAGTCATCAGCTTTGATGCTCACACAAATGGTTATCAGTGAGTGCAGAGTGAGAGACTCCCATTTGGCTGGGTGGCATTATTGCCAGCCAGCTGTGCTGCATGTGGCTGGTCTGGAAGGCCAGCTGTGCCCGTGCTGCCAGCTGTGCCCATGCTGCCAGCTGTGCCCATGCTGCCAGCTGTGCCTGTGCTCCAGGGCAGTGGATGGCTGAAAGCACAACTCTGTCCTTCTGTTAGCCTCATGGATGGCCTGTCCTTGGATGTTGGGATGAAGGCTGTTTTTAACTAATTTTTCTGAGTCTTTCTCATTTACCTATAGAGTCAGGCTCTTGAAGGTTTTATTTTTACTTCTTTCACCTGGCATTTTATTTTTTTGGCTTTGCCTGCTATTAAATACTCAGTGCTGTCTTAATATTCTCCTTTAACTTTCTTGAGCCGTAGGAGGTTAACTCTTGTGGTGGTGAGTTGCTCAGCCTTGGCTGAGTTACAGAGTGACTTTCTGAAGCTCTTGCCAGCAGCTGGACACCACGCTGAATGAGGCTGCTGCCACAGTGCTGGCTAGCAGCGTGCCAGAGCCTCAGCCCATCTCTCCATCTGCTTGCTGGAGCTTTCCTCAGGCAAAAGTGTGTCAAAAAACTGCCCTTTCTGTAGCTCAGCAGTGGATGGCTCAGCCAGGGCTGTTACTTCCACCACTTGGCACGGAGTTACACCACAACTGCAGCACTCCCATGGCAGGTTTGCTTTAGTCGCTTCCAGCCCAGTACAATAGGCATGTACAGGAATAAGTGAACAGTTGCCATGTGGCATCAATCTTTAACTTTTGTTTTATCTGTATTCTCCTGCTAGACACCAGGCCAGGCAGACAAATATCTCTGCTTCTCCCTGACTGCCACTGGAGGCTGGCTTGTCTGTGAATGAGAGTTATTTTTATTAAGACTCTGAGAATGTGAGAATGGGCCAAATTCTCTCTTCCACTCATATGTAGTGATAGTAACTCCACTGGGAACAAAATAGTTAATCTGGCTGCAGGTGGATACAAGAGGAGGGACATTGAGGCTCTTCATCTGTCCCTGTGGAAGCACTGATGCATGTTTGATTTCTCCAAATAAACAAGGAAAGACAAAATGAGGGCAAATCCTTTTACTTGATTACTGGTTTAGATGTGTATTAGGGATACAGAATGCAACATGGTATTTTCTTAGGAGTGAATGTGCCTTCCATCCACACCTGGGGGAATCAAGTATGAAGCAGTGTGTACGATGCAGACTGAAGGCAGGATATGTCTAGGAGAAAGTGAATGTATATAATTATTTCCAAAGTACATGCTTTTAATGTGTGCAAAGTGTCACACAGGGCAGTCTGAAGCAGTCCATACTGGCTTGGCACACTCAGTTTTAAACAGCTGAAGAAAAGGTTTTTGTTAGACAGTGCCATGGAGGACTCCTGCTTGTCACCAGCAGAGAGACAGGGTATGCCAGGTCTTTCTGCAAGCAAGGAAGGGGAAGATACTTCTGTGCACAGCCAACAGGCTGGTTAACATTCACAGGGAATGGGTGAAGAGTATTGCCAGAGCTCATCTCACCTTGTGGCAGTATGTGGAGGTCACATACCAGGTGATACGGGTACAATTGTCGTATATAGGTACCTGTCCCTGATGTACTTGTAATAGGCTTCCTTTGTAATTGATGGCTGGATTATTCTGTTTGGATGGTTGGTTGGTATGTGAGTGTTCAGAGTGTAGAGCTTTCAGTCTAGAGGACATAAAACCATGCTAGGGTGTCTAATTGCATTCTGCAATTTAAAGTCTCTCTATTATTTTAATGCATTTCGAGTCTCTCTGTAAATTCTAGCTCTATATTATAGGAGATAGAGAGGACTTGCCTCCTCTGTGTAATCAGTGTGTTTGGGAGATGTTGGTTACATTCCAGCTTCTTAGAACCTATTTCTCAGCTGACACCTCTCAGTTTCTTGAAATGCTAGAGTGTCACACAGGGAATAAATCAGCAAACCAATCCACCCTGCCTGACTTACAGTAGGGAAAACTCTTCTCCCTCTCACTCAAACTTCTCCCCCACCAGAAAAGGCTGTCAGCATGCAATGCCTTTGGGAGATTTTAACTCCAAGGGTTTCTATATCAAACTCGGCAAATGAAACTGTGCTGAAAATTGTCACTGCTGGGATGCTCACGACATACAAAGAGCGATGACTAAAAAACTTAAAAGGCAAAAAACTTTTATTTTAACTGCGTATTCTCTTTTTATACATTCCTTCACCAAAGCGTGCACTGCGCTCATTGGTTATACTAAGACAGCTCATTGTGTTCATTGTTACAAGGCATCCTACACCACTGTTGTGAGGAAGTATTTGCAAAAAGTTTCAACGCAGATATTTGTTTTCTATTTTCTACTTGCAGGTGTCCTTTGTTTTTCTCTATTCCCTCCGTTTCCATGTTAACGACCTTGCTTTCCTTCACTTCTCCGAAAAACGTGAAACTTATCAAGTTCTCCTGTCAGCTCATTCTCTTGGTTTGTAGACTTGCTGTTAACCCCTTCCACAGAAACTGGCACAAGGAAAAATCCCAGCTGGTATTCCTTTCCCTGTGTCTGGAGGGGCTTTACCTGAGCTGCACTGAGCAGCCACAAGCATAGACAGAATCTCTTCCTGCTGTTTATTTCTCTTCTCGCCACCCTTTAAGGTCACATGGGGAAAAAAAGGAAGGAGAAAGGGGCTCTCTGCTGCAGAAGGACCTCCCTCTGTTCAGCATGTGGTGTCTTGGGTTGTGAGTGTGACAAGCCTAATTTTCCTTTGTGCTCTAAAGATCACCACATTGCTTAAAAACGGTGGGCTGTAAAAATTACTGTGTTCATTGTGAGCTACACTGGACACATATTCCTGTAATTATTATGTCTCCCATATCTGTGTGAAAACTGTTAACACAAAAAAGGCTCTGCAATTATGTAGCTACTTTCTCTGTGAGTGTTCTTGTGTTCTTGAACAACTTTGCTAATTTCTCAGTGCTATATTCATAAGAAAGATAATAGAACAGCAGACTTTTAACTGGAGTCTATTATGTGTTTTTCCATCTGTTTGTGATGAACCAGAAAGAGCTATGTGTTAGGTCTTGCCTTATGGCAAATCCTGATCTGCAGTTGCTGTTTTCCCACACTTACTTAAGCTTCCCTGCACATCCCCGTGCACAAAGCAGATGCCGGTGCCACAACAGGCCTGAGAGGCTCCTTCTGAGCGCAAGAGGCTCTTACACAGCCAGGTCCTCGGGTCTAGCCTCCAGCAAAGCCAACCAACCAAACAAAAAAAGCTGCTTTCTGCTGACATCAGATGATCTGAAACTGGTTTATCGATTGAAAAGGCAAAAGCAACACACGAGATCATCAGTTGTCTGTTGCAGGCCTTGTGGTCTCAGTAGCCACTTTGGTGAAAGGTTTTGGGGAAGAAAAATGACTCCAGAAAGTGCACAATGTTTTTTCCTACTTTTCAAGTGTAGCAGAAAGCATCAGTGCTGAGGAGACCCCACAAGGAACAGATAATATCTTCTCTTTTTAAAAAAGACAAGGGATAAAACAAGTAGTAAATTCTCTTTCCTTGCATTGATGGTGATTGCTCCCTCTCCCCAGGGTTGAAATCTTGCCATATTAAAATAATTGGGAGTATGCCATTAATGTCAATAAGGCCAGGTTTTTAC
Organism: Cinnycerthia olivascens; assembly: GCA_035048155.1. Lineage (NCBI taxonomy): Eukaryota > Metazoa > Chordata > Aves > Passeriformes > Certhiidae > Cinnycerthia > Cinnycerthia olivascens. The sequence goes on along the minus strand of JAWWMU010000153.1, from coordinate 72,134,789 downwards.
ACTTTTATTCAGACCTGGACTCTCTTTTGGGCAGTTGGCCCCATCTCAAACTTTCCTCCAGGGAGCCATTCTCTTTGCATTATTCTCCTATCCCCACCCAGTGCCACAAGCTGTCTGTCAGAACTACAGACTATTGACAAAAAACAATGAAGCTGATAAATGTGTTATTAAAAGATTAAAATAATCTTGGATTTCTCTCTTTTATTTTTTTTTGTCCCTAGAGTATTTCAAGTTTTTTTGTAGCCTTTTGGTAGGTTTTGAGTGTGAGGTTGAAAATACTTTCATGTGCAACATCATGGAAATAAAACTCACAGTTCATTTGTGGAGTTATGCTTGCCTATAGAACAATTGCATGACAGTTTTTCAGAAAAAGTACATATTTGTAACCATAAAATCATCTATCATGCCATTTTAAACACTGTATTTCAATAAGAGGTGTGATACGTGTTTTCTTACATCCTGTAATTACGATTTAAATTGCAAAGCTTTATATTCATACTGACAGAATATTCAGAAACATGTATTAATTTAAAAAGCAGTCGATTTTTCTTCTCATCTTTCCCATGCAGTTTTTTTGGGCAAAATTCTGCTTACATTGTCTCAGCAATTAAACTAAGACTAGCTTCTGTTTTTTGTATCTATCTTGTGTAAAAAAAGGATCATCTATATTACAATACATTTTTTGGCATTTTATATCTCAGACAACCAAATCAATAATTGTTCATACAGGTTTTAACAAACCAAAATTTTTTATCCCTTAAACTTAATCTACATAATGGATTTTTAAAAGACTTAAATTTCACCCCTATGTAATCTGCAGCAAAATCTGTATTTATTTATTTCATGCTACAGGATCATGCACGGATATTTACATATATCCTGTCTACTGAAGGGGCTTCATGAGTCAGCTTTTCATTTCAAGTTGGGCTACCAATATTTGTGAGTGGATGTTAATGTAACCAGTCAAGTTAATGTTTTCTTTGCCATTTTAAAGGCCTACTCTTAGGCTTTGAAATTCACCAAGTAAAAAATACATGGCCCAAATGATAATTTTTTTATATCTATAGGTTCCTGGATATTTGTTTTTCAAATTTATCCATTGCTTGGCACTGTTGTTGTTAAAGACAGTGTTAAATCTTTCCAGTCTCTGCTTTAAAAAGTAGCTATAAGGGTGAAAACATGACAAACATCTTGCTTTTGTGACAACATTTTTACAAGTCTAGCAGGGATCTGGTTCTACAGCCCTGAGAATTTATTTTGTACCAAAGCTCTTTGAATACATAATGAATACTCACAAATGAGAACCTATTCAGATGGTTTGCTATTGAGTCAAGTTCATCAAAGTTAAAGCAGCATGTATTTTCTGAAAGCTGTAGATGATTACACATTGGTCTAACTTCAATGAGTTCTGATAATCATAATTTCCTGCAATAGAGTTAATTAAATTATGTTCTGCCTTGGGGTTCCTTTTCTCACACCAGTATGATTGTAAAAGACTCTATTATGTTGCCTTTCTGCCCAACAGATTCTACTTAAGAGAAACCAACTCAACAACCACATTTGTTACACGGATGTAAAACATTTCTGTTTAGCGTACACTTATTCCTTTAAGCTGTTCATCCTAAATGGCACCTGCCAAAACCAGTGGACAACAGGCATCTCCTGAGTGAAAAGGAGCAGGACAGAGAGCAGCCTGCCTTTTCTCTTGGGGGAGCTTCTGGGGATGCCCCTCCCTGGCCCCTGAGCCTGCTGCAAGCCAAGCAACACAGCAGCACTGGTGAGGGCAGAGGCGCTCTGCACCTTGCCCTGGCGCTGCCACTCTGCACTGACACGAGGGTCCAGGACTGAAGCTGCCAGCTCAGGTTGAGTGCAGGGACTGAGGTCATTCACTGCTTTTCCGTGGCAGCTTGTAAACTGTCCTCATGTCTGCAGCAGAGTCAGGAGACTCCCACTTTTGAGAATTCAATACCTCGTTTATGAATAGTGCTGCCCTCCATAGTCTCATCAATTCTTCACTCAATTTGAGTGAAGAAGAATATTAGAAAAATATTCTATTTACCATTATCCCCAGGTAAATAAAAAAGAATATTTAGTTTAACTCACACGTCTGGGAAAAGATGGTGTAACCACTATGGAGAATTTAATGGAGAAATTGATTTCCCGAGGTTCCTATGTTATACTTGATATATTGCTTGCCAGTTGTTAAATCTCCTCCTCCAAATCTGGTGAAATATGGTGCTTTTTAGATTTTAATTGCTAGGAATAGTGCAAGAGAATATCTGAGTCCACGTTTGATGTTATTTTCATCTCACAGCCCAAGAAAAAAAAAACAAAACTCAAATTTTAGGTAAAAACTTGCTGTACTTTTTTTGTCGCAGATTAATGTTATTGACCATTATTAATTTTAAGAAGTATCGAAGACATTTTTTTTGCACCATTGTGATTCTAACACAATACCTCAACTAAATTTCCTCAAGTGCTTTTGTCTGTATTAACCGGAGCTTCATTGAAAATTATTTTAAGTTACTTGTCTATAATTGTGTTATTCTACTATTATAATGATAAGAAACACGTACTGTTATTTTTTTTTAAAATCAAAATTTGATTCTAGCTCCTGTTTACATGGTTTTCAGGAAATAATGAACAAATTACTTGAGTATTTGCTGTGATAACAGAAAGTATTAGTGATCTTCTGGTGAGGTGTGAGTCCCATGGGCTTTTGTGGGAGCAATAACAACTTGTCTCTTGTTAGTCATGTACTACTACTGGAACATGCTTATAACACGTAATTCTACAAAATTGTATACTTGTGGAATAATACTAATACTATGTAGAAAACAATGGATAAGGCCAGATGCATAAAAAATATGAGCAAATTTCAGCTTCTGACCTTGTTTAAACAATTGATCTCTGAACTTGTGGTTTATGATATCCTTTGTCAAAATCCTATAACTGATACATAGTTCATCTTTCTCTATCTGTTACACTTCAGAATTCTTAGACTTAAGTGGCAGTGGAATATATACAGTAAAATTTTATTTACAGTAAAATAGTATTTGCAGTAAAATATTTTTTGATTTTTTAAACTCTATTCCTATCTCACCTGAGATTATTTGAAGCTGAAAAGGCAAACACATAGATGTATATATGTAGTCCGGTTGCTGCAATACAGTGAGCAAAACTGGTTTAATTTCTGGGGGGGGGGGGTGGTGGGGAACGACAAAATTTAACAAGAAGTCAATGTATGACTTATTTCTGAAATGCTCAGCCCTTAGAAACTCCACCATGTCCTGCTGCAAGGAAAACACATACACTGTAATATTTGTTTTGGAAATTTGTATATTGGCTGACCATATGAACATGTTCTCATTGCCTGCTCAGGCCTTTGAGCAATTTGCAGCCTTTTGTTATCAAATAAAGGCTCTCTGAGCCTCCTACTTGAGCACCGAGTTTACCAGCTGCTATCCACTCCTAGACCTCATTAGGGCCCTGCTGTTCTGCTGAGAACCACACCACATGCGCTGCCCCACGCTGGAGGCTGATTAGCCTGTTGCTGCTCCTTAAATTACCAGGTACAAAAGGTTGCTCTGCTCCTCCATAGAGAGCTACCACTCTTATCCTCTTCGAAGAGGCTCCATATCATGATCTCTCTGACTAATTAAGGCCCGCAGACAAGCCACAGGTTGTTACAGGGGATTCGCCCCCATGGTTGAAATCAGCAAAGTATTTTTGAGTTTTGTTCATGAAGGATTAAAGGTTCTGTTTCTTAGGATCGAGTCCTGGAAAAGCCAACAAAACCCACATATATTTATGTAAGCATTTAAAAAAATGCTTCCTAATAACAGCTGTCATCAAGCAGATTTAATGCTACTTTACTTCTACTTTCAAATGTTATTTGGGAGAAATTTTATAGATGTTAAAAGTTATTTTAAATATAAGGAATAAGTTGAATTAGCTTCTGTGTGTCTAGAAAGAATTCCTTACTAATTACAACCAGAGATATTTTCATACAATTCTGTTTGGAAAGAATAGGGCATTTAAAACCCAAAATATTTACCAGGATGGGTCAGTTGGGGGATATTTTTCTTGTTTGTTTATCTGAGCTTCAGATTTGATGGATTAATGCACATGTATGTATAATTTAGAGTGTCATGTGGGAGAAGGGCTTTGAGATCTACACAGACCAGATTCCCACTCCTGTGTCCACAGTTTGCAGTTCTCAGTGAGTTACTGGTCCTCACATACTGGGCCATGTTTAAGGCATTTAGAGGGATTTTTCTTGGTTGTTTTCTGTTGTTGTTTATTATGTGACAGAGTATGTCCTATCTGTTACATAATGACATTAGATATTTTCTGTTTTCATTCCCAGATGCATGATGCCTATGGATGAAATAGGAATTAGTTGCATGTCTAGCAAGGTAGCATGTGTTCCACAGATATCACATATCCATCTGAGACCTTGTCTGGCAACTGAAGCACTCAACACTAAGTCCAGTATTTTGTGCAAGCATCATTCTATACTGGTGCCAGTAAAGAGCTGCTACTTGCCTGTCATTGTGGAATTATTTACATATAGAAAATATCAATATTTGTAATATGTATTTCTACAGTGTGTTCTTCAGAGAGCCTCAAATAATGAATAGGGAAAAAAAGAAATGAATATATCAGTTAAGGAAGTAAGTTAAGGACCCTTTTTATAGGAGATTACTGATTATACAGCTCGTTTTTCCTGCTATTCAGTGTGCAGATGTGAACCACTACTGTCTGGACCTGATCTATAAATGCATCTTGGCACATAGTAGAATAGTCTTCTTTTAATTTAGAATGAGACAAAAACAGCATTGGAATCTTTTGGGGAAGTCCATTTATATTATCCAGTGGCAGTCAATGGCTCTATTATGTGTTCTGCCATCTGTTCAAAACACAACCAACCCCAGCCATCCTTTCCTCCAGGATCTCACAGCACTATCATGAGATGTAGCAGAAATTCTATAATACACGTGAGTATAAATGTGTGTTGAACATTAAAATGGTTGAGAAATGCTAACACATAAATGGTTGAGAAATTTCAGTTGCAACGATACTTCATTCTATGTGTTTAGTTGTGTACATGGTTAGCATCAACATTCCTGGTGATCCCAAATATCTATAAATGATAGTGTAGTCTGGCTCCTCATGTACAACATTCAAAGATGCACATTCAGTAATCTGTAATTAAGACCATAAAATTTGCTTGAGCAATGTTGTATGTCTGAGAAAGAAAATCATCCTGAGATCTGCAGGAGGGATGGCACAGCAGGACACAATAATACAGCACTTGTGATAACTTCCATACACAGATGATCAAGGAGCCAGTGAAGGGAGATGCTCTGCTGGACCTTACCTTTTGCAATAAAGTAAGCTTGTATTGGATGGACAAGGAACTGCTGGAGCTCACAAGCTAAATGTAAGGAAGAGTTGAAAGAAAGGACAGGTGATTTGGAAGAAGTATACAGACATGGTCTAAACATGCAAAGATGAAGTTTGGAAAGCTAGGTGCCTGTGGAGCTGGATCTGGCAAGGGACAGGAACAAAAAGGGCTTCTGCAGGTACATTGCAGTAAAAAGAAGACGGGGAAATTTGGGTTCACTGCTGAATGGACCTGGTGATAAGACATTGAGAAGAGTTAAGATACTCCATGCCTGCTTTGTCTTGGACTTTACAGTCTTGAACAGAGATAATACATCACTGTGTGGAAAGAGCACCAGAGCATGCACAAATAATTGCATTATTGAACATTATTCATCTAAAAAGGGTTTTAAAATGCAGCAGTCAGTCCCACCAAGGGACTGATGTTCCAGGGAAGTAGGGCCAAGTTTTATTTGTAAACATAATTTCCACAATAATACGTGCTAAGTGGGACATTTTAAGCCCAAATGTCTGAAAACAACCATTTGTGCACACATTTGTGATGTTTCCACATGGCACTGTATACCTGCTTTGTGTAGATGTCATGACTTGGAACCAAGAGTGCTGGTGAAGCAACTTCTTGAATGACAGCTCTATGAAAAATATCTCCTTGGTATGTGTGCTTAGTTAAAAGTCTCAAGGAAAGAAGCAACTGGGCTGCCATTGCTGTGGGCATGGCTACAGCAGAAATCTGCCAGCCCAAGTCACTCTGTGAATGCAGTTCTGAACCCTAACTTATTGTTACAGGTCCAGGCAACAATTGAGTAATTACATGGTTGCAGCTGGTAAAGCTGGCTGACATTGATTTGACTACAAAACAAAAATATGTGAAGCTGGTCTAACTACACAGGCCCATGAGGATGTCTTCAAATAAAATTCACAAGGATAAATACTAAGAAAGCAAATTTGAAGGAATGTACAAAGCCCATCTGAAATACTGTGGACTCTGGGATTTAATGGGATTTTTCAAAAAACTTAATGGGTGAAAATTACATGCCTATGATTTGGAAGTTTTTCTGATTGAAATACATGCTCCAGACTTGTTTACTTTTCTTGCTAAAACCATTGCTTTCTGTCCTGCAAGCTGGGAATCACATCAACAAAATATACTGTAATTGGAAAAATTCTGGCTGTATGTTGCAATTTTTTTTGAGGTTTAAAATATTCGCTTTGGACCCTTGTACATGTGCAATTGAGGATGTTCAGATTTATCTCTTACAGATTTGTTTCAGAATGTTCAAGTGGTGATTCTGGTGAGATTACTTTGCAAGACACTCAAACAGAGCAACTGAGAAGGGAGGCAACCATGATTGCAAATTATAGCGGCTTGACCTTCATGCTAATGATGTGAAAATTTAGGATTGATTATTCTTCTTAAGTCTTGAGAAAAAGAAATTATAAAAGTAATAAGTGTATAGAAGAAATTTGTAAAAGCGTTTGGAATATATCACCAAAGAAGGAAACCTAGTGATGGATTTTTAGTCAGGTAATTTTTATTCTGGATGCTTTTTGCCCTTCCACCCAACCCAGCACTGCTGAATTTATTTAATAGAGGGCTCTTACAGCCCAGAAAAGCTGTGAGATGCACAACCTCCTCCTGGGCTGTGTCAACAGAGGGATGGCCAGCAGGCTGAGGGAGGTGATTCTGCCTGTCTGCTCTGCCCTTGTGAGATCCCACCTGGAGTGCTGCCTCCACACCTGGGATCTTCAACACAAGAAAGGTGTGAACTCTTACAGAAAGACCAGAGGAGGACTGTGAAGATGATCACAGGGCTGGAGCATCTCTCCTGCAAAGACAGGCTGAGAGGGCTGGGGTTGTTCAGCCTAGACAAGAAATGGCTTTAAGGAGACTTCACTGCGATCTTCCAGTACTTAAAGGGGGATATAAATAGGAGGGAGAGCAACTTTTTATAGTCAGATAGTGTCAGGACAAGGACCTATGATTTTAAACTGAAAGAGGACATGTTTAAATTACATGTTGGTAAGAAATTCTTTACTTACTCTTTTCTTACATGGAAAGAAAATAGCATGGATTAATAGCTATTATTTCCTTCAGATGTGCAAAACTTTATGTCATTTAATGGGATAAGTGATTTTTTTCTTTAATGTATAGTGTTGTGGCACAGATTTTTGCACTGTCAGCTTAGGAATACTTCTGTCTCAAAAATAAAGCTAATTTGTAATTTGGTATTGTGCAGATGAGGAGACATCTGAAGATGACAACAAAGATAAGAATAGGAATGAAAATAACAAAGAGCTGCTGGTCATTTTAGGTCTGTGAAATGAAACAAAATAGGAATATTAATTCCAATCTGGGAAAAAATCTTTGGCTATATCTTCTTAATTAGTTCAGCTGGGTTCTGCAGAAGATACAACATATTGCCCAGCAAATCAGCTTTTCCAGCTGTACATGCTTTCTAAACTGGAAAATGCTTTAGTGCATTCTACACCTTTTGAGATGCTGAAGAGTCTTGTTGCTCTCAAGCTCTCACTACAAAGACTTATTTTTGTTCTATATAACATTGCTTTCTTATTTGTTACTCATGCAGCTCTCTAATCCCTGCAGCTCCTGACTTTATTATTAAAAGAAAATCTTCTGAATTAAACCCCAGCAAACTGCTCTGTCTGATGTTAGTTAGCATCTTGCTGCTGATGGAGAGCCTCTGCCTGAGATACATCATTAGGTCTCCTCAGGAGCAACGTTTATTCTGATTTTTTTCCGGGAGCAGCCACATGGCTGTGAGTGGGCATGGCTCAAACCCCAGAGGTGGAAAGGGAAGCCAAGGCTCCAGGGCATGCCTGCTCCAGACTCCACAGCATGCACTGCAGCAGGAGTGACAGCCACCAGCTGCTGTGGCCATGTGAAGGCTGGGCTCTTCAGGGTATCCATCACAGAGTCATAATGACAGTCTTAATGACACAGTATTCTTTCTTTATGTGCCCATGTGGGCACATCTTTTTGTAATAAATACAGGCAGGTTGTTGGCTGTGCATTTACCTGTGGGTATAGTATTGCATACTCTCTCTTCTTACAGGAACACAGTCTAAAAATACATGTATGAATTGAGGGAAGAGAATACATGAGGCTTCAGCTCAGAAGTCATCAATGGGCTCATGTGAGGTGCCTCCTCCTCCCCACTTCTTGGTTAAACAGCATTACCTTCTCCACCTCCCACCCCCTCCCACCACCCCAGCACTCCTTTTTTTCAATACTTCTATTATGAACAAATTGAACTGTTGAAAGTGAGTGCCATGAAATAAATAAATTTTGAGCAGGGGTTAGAACGGGGCAATATCATTGGCCAGGTCATTGTGCCACCAACAAGCAGAATGGGGCAAATTGTGGGAAACCAGCCACTGCCCTCAGATTGTCTTCACTGGCATCATTAAGGAAATATGTGTGAAGAAGCAAGGCTGAGGCAAATAAATTTATCTTGGTCCTTGAAATCAATGAAAGTCAAAGAATGAAGTCTAAGAATGAAGTTTCATGAGGCAGAAGAAATAGCATCAAGTTAACACACATGAAAGACAGTCAAAATTATAATCTCACGAGTAATCTCACTTAGAGTTTTCCACAAATTGAAAGCAGGTAATATAGTCAAGAGAAAGCTGCAAGGACCATGCTATGAAATCATTAGAATCTGAATGAGATATAAAACCCAAGTGCCATTTTTCTGTGCATTGTCATGCTATGGTCAAGAAATCTAGTCCAAGAATTCAGTTCCAGTTGCGTAACATTCAGGACAAAGATTAAATATTTCCGACAGAATGCCATAGCGCCTGGCTAGGATATTGTGCTGGCTGGAAGAAGACAGATGAAGAGATTGTGGTTGTACTTTCAGTTTAGATTAACATGAGAAAGGCCATACTAAGGCAGACCTAGCCAGCTATACTGGTTGTAACAATGGCCAAAAGAAGATGCCACCTGGGAAAAAAAGAACTGCAACAGAGCAAGCATATGATGATAATTTCCTGAAGAAAAGTGGAAAACAATGAAGAAAGAAATAAAAAAAACTGGAGGGCAATCTCAAGGATTAAGGGATTAAGCAGACGAGATACTCTAATAACTGCTACTCTCTCCGTGTGATGTGGTGAAGTAAGAGAAGATATGTTTAAAAGTTTGAGGGAAATCCAATGCTGGGGAGGTGAAATTGCTGGTAAGTGCAGGAAGGAGTATTGGTGCCCAGAGTAACGCACAGCACACGATAACAGGATTTGCTTTCACAAGTAACTATTCAGTGACAAATGAAGCCATGGGATGGCTAACATGTTCATGAATTTATAGTCCTTTCAGCCAAAAGAAACTTGGAAAGGTATTTAGAACATTAAAAACTGCTTTAAATTCCTTGAATGCTTTATTGTCTGGACACTTGTCAGGAAAGAAACAAGAAGCTAGTCTCAGAAAGCTGAAGTGGGAGGCTGATCTTGCTCTTTGTTTTCCTAGCTCAGAAGCCAAAATGGTCCATCTAATTTGAAAACATGATTGCATGTTAGAGGGAGTTGATATTTGAAAAGAAAGAAAGAAAGAAAGTGGCTAAATGCATGCAGCTATGTGTGCAGTGGCTGTTCTTGGGAGAACTGCAGTGGAAGCACTAGTGTTGTAGATGTAGTGGTTGATATTTTGGGAAATTGGAGAGTAATTGAGGATCAATATTACAACAGATGAAGGAAGAAGGGCACAAGAATATAATTGAGAACTGGTATTGATAGGGAAGCTGGAGGAGTTGGAAGTTGGAAAATCTCAGAAACAGGTGCAGACAGGGTGTTATGAAAGTAACAAGTGTCCTCTCCCTGGTGGTGGGCTATGTTTATCTCATGTAAAGAGATATGAACTGATGGAGAAAACATAACCTATTGTGCTCAGCATCATAAATTCCCAGTGTTGAAAAAAAAAGGAGCATTGCAATGGAATCCACAGGTATGCTCTTTTTTAGAAGAGAAACTCAAAACAATAATGTTGCTGTTTGAGTGAACTCTGTGTGACTTATATCCATTACCACCCCCCTTGATTTTTTTCTTGGTAAGCCACACGGAAAATCCAAGGCTGGATAAGGATACTACCAGTTATCATCATTGTCCCTGACAAACAGCAGCTTTTCACCCTTTGAGGCTGATTAATAAACATATGACTCAAAAAAGATTCACCCAGAGGTGAATTTGGCACTTGAGGCCACGCCATGTTCTGATTTAACAGCTTTGGTGTTCTGGGGCCTGGCTGGAGTAAGAAGAAAATTTGTTCCTCTTCAGTTCATAACATCTATTTTGAGACTTCATCCAGCATAGCTACACAATTAGTGTTCAGCAAAGCAGTGCTAATGACTTACAAAAGCTCACATCACAAAAGCTCGTGACATTCAAATTCAGAGTTTCTGGAGCAAGTGAAGGAGGTAGTGACACCAGTTAATCTCACCTGACAGCATTCAAACAAATAACTTGAATTTTATGTTAATGCCTGCAGAGTTACCTCCTTAGATACTGAATCTCAAGGACAAGATACCTAAGCCATTCCATGATTTTGGGGTATCAGCAGTCCTGATGGTCTTCTCAGGTAACAAAAAGACCAAGAGTGGAGAATCTACTCTAGACATATCAATTTTCTTTCTTTTCTGTGTTCTGTCCCACAATGGAAGGAAAAGGGAAACTTCTGAAATTCATCACCAAGATACTTGATACAAGTAAACTGACTGGAGAATTGGATGATTCTGAAGCCAGATGTCTTAAAGTTTGATATGGAAAAATGTCCAAGTTTTCACATTAGTGGCTTAAAAGTATGCACTGACATTTAGGATATCTTGGTTCTATCCCTCTACTTATCTAAGTAATTGGCTTTCGAAAAATATATAAGTTCTTTCTGCATGAGGTTGGCAGAATTGGTATGAAGTAGTGGACTAAATTCCCTACAAAAGTGCATTATTATTCTACACTATAATGAAATCCTCAAGCAATGAGTGAAAAACAAACTTTTAAAAATCCAAATTTCTTACTCATATTTTGCTTGAAGATACTGAAATCAAGTGGGCAGTGGAGAATCAAGCCCATCATCATTGAATTCAGGATGGGATTTCTAGACATAGAAAAACAAGGTTCCCACTAAACAAAGTGTCGTAGGTTGGCATTGTTCAATAGAACCAATGAGATTGCTATGTTTTTTGTAAAGACACATTCTTAAGACAAAAAAAAGCAGAAAGTGACTCACTTCACTTCTGACCTTGGGAGGATGTGGCGGGCCCAGGCCAAGCGGGGTCTGAACCAACACGCTCGGCTCGGGGTGGCCAGGCCTGGGCTGATTTAATCTCTCTGGCCCAGCTGAGATTTTCCTGTTCGGAGGGGTGGTGAAAAGGCTGACAGACCTCTCACCAAAGAGCCTGCCAAGCCCTAAAACCAAGAAAAACTCAGAAGCCAAAAGCAACCCCAAGAGGGAGAGCGGCCACGTGGCCGGGGATCGCAGCAGCCAGGACGGTGCCAAACAGCCACAGCCCCTCCTGCATGGCTCACAACAAACTCTATCTACTCAGCTCCTTTAAATCAACTTTACTGCAAGTAAAAAAGAACAAAAACATCAGCTGCAGTTTTTTCTCTCAGTCTCAACACTTCAGCAGGATGACGCCAACATAACGCTAACAGAGACCATGTGACAACAGAAAAACACAGCAAGTTACAGTCACAATACAGAACTCAGATCAGACTAACCTTTCGACATTATAAGACTATAAAAACTGTTACAATCAATAATAAAACTCAGCTCTTGAAGTCAGTAAGAAAGAAGTTTGATTTTAAATAGAAGGATTGAAGAAAATGCTTTGAACTTAAATTTAAATTCTTTTGTAAAGCTATAGTAAAGATATATATATTTGATATATATCAGACTTTGTTTATTTTCTGTGATGTATAAATATATATTGGGGGAAAGTAGCAATTTTGATACAACTGTGAATTAGAATGTTAGTACCTGAAACAAATAGATATTACTGTGATTTAATGAGAAGCTTGAAGAAAAGTGAGAGAAATGAAGAAGATGGGGGGGAACCTTTTGTTTCTAGAAATAAATGAAAAAACTGTTGTATACTAAAGTAGCTCATTCTTAAAAATAACATCCCAATAGTTAATATAGTCTATGAAAGCAGTTATGTAAAAGCCACAAAACAAGAGAAATGATTTGACACTGTGAATATAATTTTATTTATGGACAGTTATTTTTATTTGTGACAAAGCCACAAGAAAACCTGTGTTCTTGTGGAAAAGTCTCCGAGCATAACAAGAGAGACTCTTCTCCTTAAGTGAATTGAGAAAAAGACTATTTTAAGAGTACTAAACTAACTAAAAGTCATAGGCTTTATCTTTACATTGTCAGTAAAAAAGAAAAAAGTTATCTGAAATTTTATTCCGATTGTCTTATTATTATTATTTTCCCTTTTAGTTCTGTTAATAAAGTTTTCTTTGTATGTTTTCAAGTTTGAATCTGCTTTGTTTTCTTTCCTTTTAATCCTATCTCACAACAAAAATAAACCCCCAACATAAAGCCATTATGCCCTAGATTTTCCTTCTAAAAATCCATCAGTTCTTGACGATTTTTATTGCATTAATCCACTCTGTTCTTGCTCTTTTTGTTGCTTTCCTTGTGGGCTAGACTGAGATGGCTGGAAATTCAGTATCTCCTTTCGGCCTCTGGCTGGGGGCTGACTGTCATTCCAGGCGTTCCCTGTCTGTCCTCCCTGCCTGGGGGAATCAGCCCTGGGGCCAAGGGAGGGAAAAGTCCCTGCAAGGCCAGCCTGCTGAGTTTGCTAGCCAGTCTGTCAGTAATGCAAATGGTGCTGATGTTTGCTTCGAAGCAGACGCCTGCCTGTGAGGAACTGGGCTCAGACCACCAAATTGTTTTAGGCAGGTCAGCAAACAGCTGTCTGCTTGTGTGATTTGGTTCTCCTAATTTGGAAAGGGTTCTTATTCAGGGATGGAGCTGTTTGCCTGCTGACAAGCTCACACGTATTATGTTGTGCATAATGTGCGTGATTAACGCTTGTTTATTGGAGCAATTGTGCTGTGGCAGAGCAAGGGCTGCTTTTTTTTGTGTGGCAGGGGGCAAGTGGCAGCAAGCTCTTCTCCCTTTGGGAGAGGCACCATAGTATGCAGCGGGAAACTTTGTGCATCTTGAGCAGCAGAGTTCCTCTAGCCACGTGGCAAAGTAAACGTTTTGTAGGAATCAACTCTTCTTGTTGCCTGATCCAGGTTTGCAGGCCAGTCTGCAGGTAGAGAGCAAGGGTGACTGTATTGCCTTGTTTTGCAGTCTTCCTCATATATGGTACAGGCTAACTGGCCACCTGTAAAGCTTTTTGGGCTAAAAGTTCTGTAGCTACTTTCAAAATTTGCCTTTGGACCTGAGGGAGACTCTACAATAGCATTTTCACTACATTTGTGAGCATTCTTCTTTGCCTTCCACTAATTTTGCCTGTGGGTACTAATCATGTGAGACTCTTACAGTTCTCCTGCCCTTATATGACAAAGTTTTTGATATAAGGAAACTCTAATTACAGTCCTGCAACTGACTATATGTTTTAATCAAATAGATCACATTTTTATGTGTTATATTTGCTAAAAATCTGGAGGGTTTTTTAGGTTGACTTCTGTGCTGGTTTTACCATGCTGCTGAACACAGTGCTCAGAATTTGCAACAAAATTAAAAAAGAAAAAACAAATATTCTGATACAAAATTACATTAAAATTTATTGTCATTTGATAAGGATTTGATTATCCAATTGTATTTTTTCTTGTGTGGAAAATATTCAGATTCAGTTAGTAATGTCTACATCCACTCTTATATGGGCATATGTGTTTTTCTTTTTGTCTTTTCCTAGTTTTATAGGACTTTAAAAAAACATGGGGAGACTACTGGAAGAAGTTGTAAAAAAAGAACAAAAAAAAATACCCCACACATTTTATCCCCTATTTACCCATATGAGGCATCTAGCTACTCAAACCCAAAGCACATACAAAATAAAAATTCCCTCATCTTTTCCTGCCAGAAAACAATGTACCATATGAACCATTACTCCATGAAAACACCCTCTATTCACTTGCTGTTACATTGTTTTCTTTAGCACTCCACTCTTAATTTAAACTGACCTCCCCACTAATAGAATTTAACTTATTTCACTCAGCCTGTAAGATACACCTGCAATTCTCCCTCACATTTCCTCGGCAGGGCTGGAGAGCTTTCCACCTTTTTCCTGCCTCTCCCAGCTGTGTGTTCTCACCCTTCTCCACGGGAGGTTGCTGCCCCCCTTCAGCCCTGCTCCTCCCATTGTTTTTCCATCCCAGCTCTCAGCTGGAGCTGCCAAATGAGCTATTTAAGCCCCTCCAACCCTTGCGAGGAGGAATATTTTGGTTTGTTTTGCTTGGGACTAGAACATTTACCAGACTCAGTTTAGAGGTACAGTTAAATAGTTTAGTCTGTGTGGCAGACAAGGTGACAACTGGGAAGGTGGTGATGGGGGGAGCTGGGGGGAAGTGGGTTTGGGAAGGAGGGACCTGAAGCATCTTGGTGTGCTGGTGAAGAAGTACGGCAGGAGGGAAACCTTAGTCACAAGATTCCCTGCCCCTGGTGCAAGCAATCTCAGAACGAGTTACAAAAAATGTTTTTGGAGATCTGGGAAGTGTTACCACACAGGTCTCCTGACTGGTTGGAATAGTGAATAAGGGAAAATAGAGTTGGATCCAAGGGAAAAAATAAAAAATGAAGGGCTGGTAACATGACCATTAGCAGGGACATGATGAAGATAATGATAGGTGGAGGAGTTTAGGAAAGCTGTTTAGAAACTTGATTCAAAGGGAAAACCCTTGCTTTGAATTTTCCTGGTGCTGATTTAAATGAAATAAAAAGCAAGTAGATTTTTTAGGTAGGAAAAAACACCTTCCAACTCTCTAAGTCTGGAAAAATGAAACTTAACCATGATGAGAGCATCCCCAAATGTGCTACTGAGTACTCTCCCATGGGATCATCTGAGGGACAATCAGACCTTGTGTTAGACCTGGCCACAGACTTTTTTTTTTGGTCATGGGAAAGGAGGTTCAGTAACCATGTCTAGCTATTGTAGACAAATATGCTGACAGCTCTGCTATGGCACCTCTGGGTGCAACTCTCTCAGTCTTTCCCAGCAGAGCTGTTTGCTTTTGTAGCTGATTACCTTCTGGATGAAAGCCAGTAAGGTAGGGTGGCCTGGTCTTAATATCAGCAGTTAGAAGGGTTCATCAGACTTCTGGGATGTCGAATTATTTCCCTACTGTTTATTCAATTTATTACGTGGCTTGGGAGAGGCTTGTTTAATCTAGGTGCTGATCCAGACTCAGGCAGGTGTTGTGAATGTGGTATTTTCTTGTCTCTTAAGTGTAGTCCAGCAGGCAGGACATGCTTCTATGACAACCTTTCTTCATCCTACCTTGCTCTTCCTTTTTACAGGAGGTGTGTGATCCAGGTCTGGGTCCCACTGCAGGCCCCTGGTGATCTCCAGTCTGTGGGGGTTCATGGGTTTATGGGCCTTGGTTGGCTGCAGCTGTGGGCAGTGACATGAGAACAGTTGCAGCAAGTGCTGGAAATCACACAGGCATTGTTGCTCCTGGAGGACAGGGACATCACCTAATTTGCAGGAATGCTGCATATTTTTTATGTGTTTTCTGAAAGGAACAAACTGATTAAAATCAATGAATGTGAGTTGAGGATGTACTGGCGGTCTGTCACAGCACTTATATCACTTCATATTCTTCCAAATGCTGCTGAATGGTCTGGCTCTTGTGAGGATTGAAGCTCTGTTGTTCCTCAGCTGCACATTTTCATTGACCATAGCAGCTGGGAAGGGCACACAAATCTTTCCATGGCACCTCAACCCTTCCTTTCTTATAGTGAGTTTCCTGAACCAGCTGCGTTCAGCTGATGCTGCAAGACCTTTCAGCAGCTGCCCAATCACACCTGCATCAACTGACCCTGGTGGGAAAAGAAACCTTTTTAAAAATATAGAAGTGCACATCTCAGTCTCTAAAAGCAGCTTAGCCCTTCCCCAAACCATAAGAAACACTCCCTGGGTGAATTGAGGACAATTTTCTCATGCCTGTTTTTCAAGGTACAGCCTGCTGCATTCTCAGGCTTTCCAATGCACAGCTTGCATGTGTGCATACAGCTGCTGCTGCACGGCTTGCTGAAGGTTTAAACCTGCAACTTTACCTCTTTGCTCATGATTTTACGGCCCAACTGTTTTCATGTCATCTGCATCTTTTATGACCCCTGGTTTTTGTTTTTTTTTGCCAGCTGCTATGGCTCCTCCCTATATTAAGCAATACTGCCTTAATTGTGTCTATTTATCACCTGTTACACAGAAAACTCACTTTTGCTGTTCTTTCATCCCCCCAGTCATTTTTAATTCTAACATCCAAGCTGTTAAAATTATAGTCAGTCCCTTAATAGTCCCTCTCTTGCTGAATTTTACTGAAAGCTTTTGAAGAGGACCCTCCTCAGTTTTCCTGTATGATATTTTCTTGATTCCCCAGAGAAAACCTTTTCTGCTGATGAACAAGATCTTTGTCTACATATCCTGTCCTCCCTTGTACTTTTTTAGCATGCTTTTCTTACAATTAGTTTATTGCTTAATTTAATTTACCTGATTCTCATAAAATACCTTGTTCTCATCCAAGGATGTTTTTTTAGCTATAAATCTTACTGTAGCTTCTTCACAGGTTCCTGCTTTAAGAAACAATCCCTAACATTCACTATTTCAGACAGGAGGAATGGCGGCAAGGAAAGGCTCTTTTCAACCAGTGTTACCAGCTTGGTTTTATATTTCCATAACTCTGGTCATTAAACAGCATTTGGCAGAGACAAGAATGTGAAAATGTAAGTGTTGCCATCTGGGTTTAATCAAAGGCATAGTGAATTCTATACCACCTTCTAGACCTGCAGTAAATATTTAAGGAAAGGTGCATCTGAAATGCTAAAGTTTTTGTAGTAGACTGATCCCATCTCTTGTGCATCCTCCAAACTCCCAGAAGATACTTGGTTAAGGACTACCTCAGGCAGAATCTGAGTCATTCTATCAAATAGCCCCAGTGGACTTATGTCTTTGACATTACATGAAGAGTCTTGGGAGCAGAGTGGGAACACTCCTGCATCCAATCCTTTGTCATGGCAAACAAGACCTTCAAGACATAGCTTAAAATTATGTAGCCTTCTTTTTTTGAGCCTTTGTGATGTAACTCTCCATTCCCTTCATTTAGAGAGAGAAGCCTGGGCCTTTTTCCATTCAGTGCCAAAATGAACATTATGGTGGTAGGAGAGACAGCCTGAGGCCTCCAGCATCAACTGCTCTGAATTAAAAGTTTCCCCTGCTGCTGATTACCCAGTGTTTGGTTATCTTGTGTGGCTTCAAATTGCCAGTTTATTGTCAGATTAGTAGATGTGGGGCTCCATTGTTGGATCTAGGAAGGACAGAAGGTGTTAGAAAATAATACTGAAATTAGTGTTTGGGGACAGGGTGATTTAGATGGTGTAAAAAAATCACTGAATAGCTGCAGACTAACCTCTGTGTGTATGTGGAGAAAATAAGTTTGCAGCCACGTCAGCTATGTGGTTCAAGATGGATAGATTGGAATAAGTATCCAGGACTTGGACAGGTCTGAAATGGGGAAAGAAGGGAAATACAACATACTGCAGTTGGATTCATTGCATGTCAGGATGGAACTGGAACCCCACACAGTGTTCCCATATTAATTTCCTTCTCCAAATTTGGACATTTGTATCCACGTTTTGCTTAAAAATACGCATGCTTCCAACAAGCAATGTCTGTTTTATTTCTGTTTTGCACTCATGCTTCAGGGGTAGTTCAGATAAATAGGTTTGTTTTTGGAGTTTCTGGCTGAAACAACATTTTCACCCAGAATTTGGCAACTGCAGATGGCATTTTAGGTAGCTTTTCTAACACAAGGATCTTGTGCCTTCACTGGTTCTTTGTACAGGACACTAGACATATAATTGCATGAATTCCTTTGTGTATTATTCATTATTTTCAGTCACACAAACATATAATTTCCTCTGTAAGCTGCCATGTGACTCAAAATAAGAGTCAATTAATTGCTATTTTTACCAGGGGCAAAGTTCAGTCTTTATTACTGAATAATCAGTAAACAAAATAATTTTGCAGCATGATTACAGGATGTTTCAAGTTGTTATTTTATATAATATGGGTTATACAATCTAAAAAACAGTAGAAAAGAAGATTAATTTTTTTAGTTCAAATCCAGTTTAAAATTAAAATTAAATTTAAAATAACTCATAAAAACATAGCTGCTACTGCATTATGTGAAGTTTCACTCCATTTTACATCAGTGTGTTCTCATTTGGATAAAGCTACGTTGGATAGATGCTGCCTGATACTAAGAGACCCTAAGAGATCTGAAAACTGGCTTTTCCACCCTTTTTTTGCTTCTCATCAAAAACATCCCAGGTTTACTCAACAGGTTGTGGATAAGACTTATGCATGTAAAATGTCAAGTAGCCTTTGTGAGGTCTTTGCAAACCATGATAAAGGCAGAAATAAGAAGGGTGCACATACTAAAATTACATCCTGAGCAGAAAAATAAGTTATGGCATACCTGAGTACTTTAATTTTAAAAAAAACAACACTGAATACCTATGTTAGCTTCTAAAAGCTCTTCAGTGATGCTGCAGTCTTGTGCTTCTGAATATGCATGTCTAATAATCGGAGCCCTTAAACTCTTTTGGAGCGTATTAAATCGATTTTTTTGGTTTTTTTGTTTTGTTTTTTTCCCCCCCTCTAATGAACATCAGTATGTGGAGGCTTGTATTTTGGATCTCACTTTATTCCTAAGCCCTCTTGGGATCTGCAAACCCATAGCCCAGTACACAGACCCAGTGCTAGAGCTCATGAAGGTTTCCCAGGGCACAGGCAACAACACCCACACACTGAGTTCCACATGAATCCAGCAGCAGCTGGCTTTGAAGTACAGCAAAAGAGAAGCTCTGGTTCTTCCTTTAGGCAGAGGTGCTCATTTTGCAGAGTGCTCGGGCAGATTGGAGAGGACCCATGTTCAATGGCTTCTTCTTTTATCTGCTGATACAGGGACAATCCCGTCTCTTTCTGCTTTGCCTTATCCTCCTTAGCTCACTAGCTGGATAAAAAAGTTGAGGTCTTCTCTACGAGTCTTCATTGCAATGAAGTCCCCATGCTCTGTGGAGGCCTCTGGCTGTGAATTGAGTGAGGAACATCAAAGTGTTTCTGAATATAACACGTCATCTCCAGTGTGGGATAAATTAGGCATAAGCTGATATTTTCAACTTGTCCTGGCAGTTTGCTGCTCGTGGAGTAATCTGTTTGAATTGAGGTAGCAAAGACAGTGTGCAGTAACATTTTCATTTTTATCAGGAGGGTGTTCTGGAGCTGAATCTTGTTCTCATCCCCATTGACAACTGTTGCTTTGCATTGCAGAATGCTCCCACAGTGCTCAATCTGGTTTCTTTTGCAAGAAATGAAATCAGGAGCTTGGTCCATGAGGACACATGATGCTTTCCTCAGACCAGGCTGTGTTGCTGTGATGGAAACCCACAAAATGCACATTCTGCAGTGTCTGAGTTCCCAGCATCAACTCTTCCAGACTGTAGAATGGCTCCTGTTGTGTTGAAATACTTCCTAATACAGACATAGCCTAATGAGACCTTGTACCTGTGTAGAATACTATAGCCCTTGCACAGGAATGGGAGAAATTCAGGCGCCTTGAAGCTGCATCTTGCAGAATTTAGAGTCAAAACACCTCAATCCTTTTTCGCTGCAGACTTGAGTACGTGTTCCTTGGCACCTACCCATATAATTCTGCTATTCACTTTACCAAATTGAGACATTTGTGATAAGCATGTGAGAGATTTATAGTCTACATTAAAATCTTTCATCAGGAAGAACATGCTCATTAGTGCAATATTCACTGTAATCTCATCTTTTTCTTCTGCTGCTACTCACTGCTCTTGTATCAACACTGATTAGCAACTAGAAACCTGGCCTGCTTTTTTCTTACTTGAGCATCCTGCGGATGGGGGATGGACCTTAACTGTTGGTAGACGGTCAGTGAGGCTCTCTGTATTATGTTAATGTTGTCACTCATGATGTTTTCATTACGAGCTTCATTGTTTAGAGTTAATTTCCTGGCTGTTACAAATTCTATAAGGATGAATTGTAGCAGAAAGGCTTGTAGATTTGATTTGATTTCATTTCCCAGAGAGGTGCAAAATTGTTCCCTGTTTGGGATTTTTTTTTAATGTAGGTTTTCAGATCATTTGTATCTAAACAGAACTCTGATCAAAACAACAACAACAAAAAAAAGAGATAGTTGTTTTTTCATTGGCTGCTTCTGCTTAGCCTTCCAAGTTCTTTGTTCCTAGAGCTCTTGGTGAAAAGACATGGGAGATCTTGGGAAGCCATTTGCCAACTCTTTCTTAATGGAGCTGCTGCTTTTCTCTCTGTGTGTGCTTGTGTGTATGTCAGGAAGGAGATAATTTTTTTTTAAAGCAGAAAGCACTTAGTTATAGAGTGCTAAACTACAGAGGTCATCAGCTCTCAAGCACTCTATTATCCTTAGTAACAAAAGAAATTATTTGGTGCTGTAAATCTAAACATCCAAGTTTAAGTTTGGAGATAGTGCAGATTCTCATCTTTTAGAGCTGATGTTCAATGGGCGCTTGTGAAACCTATCTGTTAAACCACAAGTCAGACACAGTTTCAGAGTGCTTACTCATCTGTGAACGTGAGCATAGTAACAGACAATAAAATGGGATCTGAGAATGACTGCTGCATGTTTTCACAAAACAATGGAGAATGTGGAGTCAAAACCCCCAAGTTTAAAAGCTGTCATGGAAGGATATGACTCTTTTATCACTAATTTTCAGTATAATCTTTGATTTGCCCTCTAACTAAATTCTACTCCACTTATCTAGCAACTTAGAAACTATTTTAAAAAAGGCATTAGGGTTTTTCAATTATTTCAGTCATTCAGTTCTTTTGTCTTCCTTAGCCCCTTCATTTGTTAAAGAGATGTTTCTATGCTTACATTTGAACTCCTTTAGAGCAAAATGCAGATATAAATAGTTGTGATTAATTTTCCTCATTAGCTGAATACAATCTTTTGCAGTTGTTGATTTGGGACACAATAATACATTAAATGAATTCCAACAGCCCTGGAACAAGCTACAGCACCTGCACAGAGATACCTCAGGTTTGAATGTTTCTTCTAAGTGAAAGGACTCAGGTGTATGCCAAGCAAGATCTTCCAATTTACCACTCTGTCTGTGCCCCCCAAAGCTTTCTTTAAGTCAGCAAGCTGCAGCATATTTCTTTGCATGCAGAACCTTTTTCTTACATGGCTTTCAAAAACTTAATGTAAAAATATATATAGAATCAACTGGCAGCTGACTGGCTACTGCATATGCCACATTTGTGATTGTAGTCGAATGCAGTGCTCCAGGAAAGAAAACCCACTCATAATTTTGGCTACTGCCGGGCATGGCTCAGGCCATCACTCAGAATCTGCTGTGCAGCTCTGTCAGGCACATCAGTCCTGGTTTGCAGCACTTCTGGTCTCCCACCCCTGAGGCAGCGTGCAGCCAATGCTAGGGTTTGCAAATGGCTTGAGATAGGTGCAGAGAAAGGAGGGGAATATCACCAAGTTTCTGCTACCACTTTGCTGCCTGAAACCTTGATTTTTTTTTTTCCCCCTTTCTTTCTTCCTTCCTTTTTCTTTTCCAGTACAAGACAGAGGAGAAGCCTTTTGTATTAACAATTGTAGTTTTATCAATTGCAATCTGATCTATAGTGAATTTGTTTTGTAGAGTGTTTTGTCTTAAAAAAACTTATTCTTGTCTACTAGAGCCAATGGAATAAATGCTTCATATAAAAATGAGCTCTGTATTTATTACAATATTTTCACAACTAATAACAGCAAATTTACCAACAGGAAAACTCGTCTGAATTAATATCAAAGTGTTTGCTACATCATATTGTAATTAAGAGCAATGAATTTAAATTTTTAGAGGAATTACTATTTAATGGTTAGAGATCAAAAATCTCACAAAAAGAAATATTTTACATAGGCAATCTGTATTTAAGCAATTAAGGGCAAGTGCAGATCTGGGCTTTACTTGACCATTGAAGCCTTTAGTTCGTTGCTCATCTGGGTATTAAAAACACTGTTTTGTATCTCTGCATATCTGGGAGGTGACTAAGTAAAAATTATTGACTTAAAATTTCAATATAATGCTTCTAAAAATTAAGCACCTATATTTAGGCACATGTGCAATGAGAGAATAATGGACAGTAATGTGTTTTGGTGTAAACACAGTAAATTGCCTTGGATCAGTGTCATATTGATACTTTAAAGTGTGAATTCTTTGGTTGGATAAGTATATAATTTAAGTGTAGAAGAGGAAGGTAATTATGATTGTTGCTTTTTCCTTCTAATTCTACAGAAAGTCTTACTAAAGTTTGGTGTCATATAAAGCAAGAACTGTCATCAAAACAAAGAGAATGGTCATTCTGCTCTTAAATGCCAACTATTTTTTGTCAGGGTTGTAATGACTATAAGCTTACATTTGGTACAAAATTCCCTCCTTCTCCTATACATAAAACTTTATTACTAGAAAATCTCTCTGTTTAAATTCCAAGGAGAATTTTGTGAGCAGATGAGAGTCTTTTTAGAGGATTCTTTATACACCCAATCTTTTTGACACGTGGTTTGTTATTTTCATAATCCATCATCACCCAAGTTTGTAAGTGATCAACCAAATCAGCATGGATAGCCTAATCTGAGCATGTTCCCCTACTATAGCTCTACCTGTGTTATTGATACTTTTCCTTCAGTATTTTTTCCCTGTGAATACTTTGCTCTATCTCCAGGTGCTTGGCGGATTTAATTCCATTTATACATGGTGGGTGGAGTTTTGGGAAGGCAGTGGGTAAGTGATGCAAGCAGCGATCCAGTGAGCTTGCTGGAGGCTTTTTTCAGTTTGGGTAAGCCTGTACTCAAGGTTTAAGGGCATTATAAATGTTATAACATGCTATAACATTATAAATAACATGTTTGAGAGCTTTGGTTGCAGAGATGAAGGACTTGGAATGAAGTGCTGCAGGAATATGATGTAGAGCTAGAGTGTAGACGGTGTGTTAGGGACTGATTGCAAAATGAGGCTTTTTCTAAACCTTGTTTGGTCTGCATATCTCTTTGTAACCCCATGAAGAGCTCAAAACACACCAAAAGCCAATGAAAAACTGCTAATATTTCTTGTTAAGAAACATGTTCAGCTTTCATTCTTTAGTACATATGTAGGTGTTTACACCTTATTTTGTGACTTTCTGGCTTAAAAAGATGTGGCCTAGTATGTTAGAAATCAATTTATCTGCAGTCGGTATGAGCTGATAGCAGATTTATCAGGATTATCAGATTTGGTGACAACTTTTTACTGGCTGGCTGTCTTTATTGTATATAACTTGATGCTGCAAACCCTTATTTTACAATTTATTATCCAAATTTCTCCTTATACACTCAAGAAAGTGAAGCTCAAATACACAAGTTCAGGCAAGAACTTTGGATTTACTGGCTCCTTCTAACATATCACACTTAGTGTTTGTGGAAACACTGGAGCCACCAAGGGGAAAGCAGAAGTGCTGCACATCAATTTTCCTTTCTAATAAAGAATAGGGAGAAGGATTGCACTTATGGATACAATAGAGGGACATGTGAAAGCCACTCAGTTAGTATTTTGATAATGAGCCTTCATCCCCTTCTTCAATGACTTCCCTGAAAATGGAAGTGCAGCATGAGACAACATTCCAAAAGCTGTAGGGCCATACCATGAAAAAATTTGCTTTTTTTTTTAAAAGAAGGCAGGACATTTTGCAATACTGTGCATGGTGTCCATCCAAGTGCATCCTTGCTGGAACCTGTGTCCTAGTGAAACAGTCTGACTGACTTGTGAGCAGGCACACAGCCAGTGTAACAGATGGAGGTCAGTGAAGTCAGCCAAGAGACCATGCACTAAATGCACATAGAGTGTGCTAGCTAACGGCAGGATTCCCAGACAGAAACATCCAAATGTCTCCTGGTAATCTTCTATTCATGTAATGGGATGAGACAAAGATCAAGAAAATGGCTCTAGCAAGAGAAGTAGAAACAGAAAGATATGAGAAATGGTTTCTGTGTGGATTACACCCGCAATGTAGCTGTGGTGTGTGGAATTACATTTTAAAAAGTGAGTTGTCTTCTAAGACAGAGCTGGGTAGGCAGGGGAAGGACTAGCTCTCTTCAGAGGAGATGCATCCAATGTCATAGGGTTTGTTTATAATATATTAATGAAAAGAGCCTGATTTTCTGTCTCTTTTTTGCCTCGGATAAAGACCAGTAAAAGAAGACCAATCTTTTAGAACTCCCATTCTTAATAAGCTGATCTTTATTTAATGCTGTTGGTAATGAGGACAGACTTGCGTTTGTAAGTGATTTTAAACATATGTGATAACCAGACAGTGGTAGAAACCAGCAGAACTATCATGCAAGGAGCTGAAAATGAGGATCAGATAAACTGCCACCATAAAGGGAGAATAAAAATGCAATCTATATAAAGGTCAGCTAGTTACTTGCCAGACTCACTTGGTGCATGCTGCAATAGTAGGACCTTGTCATTTGCAGAGCAATGTAATGAAGTTATGAAGAGCAGTGTTATTTTTCATTTGGGATGCTACACAAATATAATAAAAAACAGTCCGCATTTCCTCTTTGACTGGCTTTTGAAGTGTTTAGAATTGAGCCATACACAGGCTCCCTGATACAAAAAAGGCTTTCAAGTGGAGCAGGGCCTGCCATTGTGTTTTTAGAAATTCTTGTATTGTTGTGAATTGCAAGAGTCAAAAGGAGAAAGCAGATTGAGTTGTGTTTGACAGACAGCACAGTCAGGACTATGAAGCTTCAGAGTCACCACAGCTTCCCCTGATCATGCACTGGAGAGTGGGCAGAAAACTGACTAAATAGTACCAGTGCTTCACCAGGCAGATGGTCAGGCAAAGGCCAAAGCCCTCTGTCCCTCACTCCCCTGAGTCTTCCAGTTCCCAGATGCAAGTTGAACTGGCACAGGGGTTGCTATAATTTGCTGCTGGTATAGACCAGCAACAAATTACTCCCCTGAGGAACAAGCAGGAGCAAGGAAGAGCATCTCTGAGGCATAAGACCTCCAGCATGATTCCTTACGCACTACCCATCTCTCAGGGCTATGCCCAGAGGCTCAAACTACCCTGTGGAGGATACTTCTGAAGCCACCAGAGAGAAGAGAACCTTTCTCCCACCTCCCGAATTTCCCTCTCCCCTTCTGAAGTGTAATCAGTGTAGATAGATGTCAACTTGATTACACTAGAAAAAAACTATATTGGTACGTGTCTTGGACCTCAGTGTAGGAAAGACACACTCACTTGCTGGCTTGGAACAATACCTTTAGCTAAAGAAACTTGCTTCTCCTTGCTTGTTTCTTTTTGTATTTTTACATTTTCCATAACTTTGGATGCAAAGGGCCACCTTCCAAAAATGCTTTCTGTGTAATAACTGGTAAAACAAGACATTACTCAGTGTGACTACCAGGGTCATGACTGAATCCCAGAGGTAATATATTCAAATAGGCAGCCAAAATAAAACACTAATGGTGAGCTCTTTACTATGAACTTGTATTTGCATCATAAATCGTACGGCCTTAACTGTCTGGAAGAAACTTTCATTTGTATTTGAACATAGCCATACTTAAGGATAGACCAGTGCTTTTTTCCTCATGTTGAAAGAGATTTATGTTATACAGCACCAAGGTCAGGGATTCCCATATCTCAGAATCATTGACGAATTTATGATAACTTTTTCCCTATTAGGATGTGATACACAGTAATTTCACACTGAAAAAAAAAGACTACTGGCAGTGGGGTTCATCTGAGCAAATGTAGATGCTTGCAAGGTAGGCCTCCAAATCCCTGCTAAGCATCCTCAGCTGTTAAGGGTCAGTGGAGAAAGAAAAGCTTTTCTAGGCATCATTTATCTGGTTTTTAGATATTCATAAAAGATCAGACTTTTGTGTAAGACTTTTT
This sequence comes from Cinnycerthia olivascens, assembly GCA_035048155.1. Classification (NCBI taxonomy): domain Eukaryota; kingdom Metazoa; phylum Chordata; class Aves; order Passeriformes; family Certhiidae; genus Cinnycerthia; species Cinnycerthia olivascens. The sequence continues at coordinate 72,108,192 of JAWWMU010000153.1, read as the reverse complement.
CTTAAAGTGCTATTGCACAGAGTTCAGGGTGAGCAGATGAGATGTTTGCATTTCAATTAAGCAGCCATCTTACTCAAGGAGATTAAAGATTGCGGAAGGATTTGGATATTTACATCTGAAATGTAGATACTCAGAATGCATTTTTAGTTGCCACTTCTCCTTGGAGATACCAAGAGTTCCCGAGGACCAAATCTGTAGATTTGCTGAAGGCAAGCATGCCTGTCTGTGAGGCACCTTGACTCCCAGTGACATTCACTGCCCTAGGCTTCCCCTGTTCAAATAAGGAAAAAAAGCAAAAAACATCAGTCAGGACAGAGTGTAGCTCTGAAGTATTACACAGTATAAGCAAAGACAGACAAAATATTGTCTGAAAATCCAGAGACAGAGTCTGTGTTGGATTTTTAAATAATTTAAATTTTTGGATTGGCTGGAAATTCCTTAAAAGCATCACCTCATTTTGGGGTGATATTTTGGTTATGTCTAATTTTGTCAAAGTACATGCTTTCCCCATGTAAGGGAAAAAGAATAAATCTTTTATTAATATAGGACTGTGAATATACTGTATTTTAGTTATGATGGCATTTGATGCATGCCTACATATATCTGTGCATGTACATATACATATAAAACCTGCAAATATTCCCAAATGCTAAGAACATTATAAATTATAAGAAGAGAAGGACAGTACTGCATTGACTCCAGCTAATCCCTGGTAAACACAGAAGCCTGGGAAGGCAGGTTTGACAGGTCTTACCACAGTTGGTTACTTATGGAAGGTAGCAAGTGTGAAAAACACGTCACAGTATGATGAACATGCGGCTTTTCCTGTTTCCAGGTTCCATGCCCATTTTTAAAGACCTATAACTTCCTAAGGCCTTTGCTGGCTTATTGTTAAAAATGACATTGCGTAGATAGTAGGACTCAGACTATAAGAAGGAATTTGTTGCCTAATTCCTGATGGAATCTAATATCTCTCTTTGACACACAGCAGAGTTGTCTGAGCTGTTACATTTCTTATTTATGCTCCATCAGCAATACGGTTTCTCCCCTCCATCAGCCCGCTTGAGAGAACTAGAGAATTCTTACTGATGGCGGTGTTCTTACTTCTTTGGTCCAGAGTGGTTTAGTGGGAAAGTGACCATAAATCTTCTTTTACCCAGTGGCCCACTTCTCCTTTGGGATGTCCAAAGTATCCTAGATTTGCACGCAATTATTCAGAACTCTTTGTTTTTTCCAATAAATCAAATTCTGATTAAGACACACTGCTGCTGTAGGTGACAGCTGGTCTCCTCTGGTCAGCATAAACAAAAGAGTGAAATGACCACTTGGTGCAGGGAATGTTTGCAGGGAAAAGAAGTTCTCAAAGCTGCTTTTTGTGCAGTATAAAATTTTAGACCCTGCTATTTTTCCATGATTTTT
>JAWWMU010000153.1:72063622-72106673 GCA_035048155.1 Cinnycerthia olivascens | reverse complement strand
TGCAGGGAAAAGAAGTTCTCAAAGCTGCTTTTTGTGCAGTATAAAATTTTAGACCCTGCTATTTTTCCATGATTTTTACAGGGACATGCACTGACAGAACAAGGGAGAATGGCTTCAAACTGAAAGAGAGTAGGTTTAGGTATTAGGAGGAAGTTCTTTGCTGTAAGTGTAGTGAGGCACTGGAACAGGTTACTCAGAGAAGATATGGATGCTCCACACTTGGAGGTGTTCAAGGTCAGACTGGATGGAGCTTGGAGCAACCTGGTTTAGTGAAACGTGTCCCTGCTTGTGGCAGGGAGCTTGGAACTACGTGATCTTGGATGTTCTTTCCAACCCATCCTATGATTCTATTATTCTATGATTCTATTATTTTCCCCTTGCATTGTGGCTTTGGTAGATTTTTTTTTTTTCTAAAGCGAGTAGAAAGAAGTGCTTCCAGCTTTTGATAAGAGAGTACAAAACAGAGGGTCTGAATTCTGCCACTCTCAGTTATCACAAATACCACCCACCCTGCAAATAATTCTGTGTATTTTTGTAAAAGTACTTTTTTATTACCATATAAAACTCCTTTCTAATTAGAGTGAAATGCAAATTGAAGAACATAAACATCACTTTCCTTGAGGTTAAATACAGTAAGATTCTCCTCCTGCAACCTTTCCTCCATCTCCACTTTTATTTTTCATTTCATACAATCTCTGCCTTTGAAGTCATCCTCTTCTTGTGTATGAACAGTTCACTTGTAGGTTTTGTATAGAGATTGTAGCAAAGGTTCCTCAGAAATGTGTCACGGTGGAACAGCAGTACTGGTTTCCAGAAACAGGGAACAGTCTGAAAAATAGCAAAGAGATGGCTGAGGGAGAGGTGAACAAGGAAGATGTGTAAGACAATGTATGGAGGGTCTTCAAGGCTGTGAGAGAGGACTGGAAGCTTTGCTGAAGAATGGCAATAGGGGGATGTTGTTGTGCTGTGGCTGTACAGGATTGTCTCATTGTCACAGGAAGCACTTACCTACATGGGCTGGCACAATCACCTTTCTAAATCACATCCCTCTGGACTGCAATACAAGGTCCCAGCCCTATAAGGCAGAATTGGTCCTCATATCATCATTTTAAGGAGGTTGAGATAATCTCCTGACTAAAAGGATCTTCTCTTACACAGAGAACTAGATGGAGCTGAGCCTCTTTGCCTTTTCCTTCTCTAATTCACAGGAAAAAGATGAATCAGAAACAGAATCAAACCCACTGAGTTCCAAAACTGGTTGTTTGCCTATGTGATAGTCCTTCTCCTTCTTCTCTTTGTCCCTGTGAATCTTCTTTGCCAGACCAAGTGCATCTTTATTGAGACAGTTCATGGACAACATTTGTGAGGGTTGGAGCTTCCTAACCTGTATGGCGTGGAATGAGATCTTGCTTTTTCCTGGGTGGATTGTCTAGGGGAAGCAGGAGTACTTCTGAGACCAGAGGGGAGGATATTTTTGACCTCTTAACCACAGACAAGAAGCAAGATGAGAACCTATGGAAAAAGACTATTAATGGTATCTTAAGGTGGATTGTAACAAGAAGGAGATAAGAATTGAACTCCTTTCCATGGATGGCCAAAGGGTCACACAGTAGTCAGAGGGCCAGAGACGTCAGACATATTTGATGCCTGAAGGTAGGAAGAGTGTCATGGAACAAGAAGGATGAGTGGGAAGGGTCCAAGTGTTTGCTTCCAGCTGAGTCCCATCTTACCTGCTGGGACCTGGCAGACATCAGGCAGCCAAGGAGCTCTCAAAAAGAAGTCCTTTGGGTTTTTCTTAGGAAATATTTTCACTTTAAAGGCATGATGAAGTGTGAGAGATTGTGAGTGAAACTATCTGCAAAGTTTTTACTTTTTGTTAATTTGTATGATGGATCTTGGTTTCTCTCTAAGAACAAGTTACAGCTGGGCTAGAAGCAAGGAGTTACTTATTTATATATTTATTTAAAATTCCATATTAAAGATGGAATTCTCATGAGAAGGCTGAAACAATTTTTCATTATTTCCATAAAAAAATCCAAACTGGTGGAAATCTCATTATTTAGAAGTTTTATATATAAAATCTGTAAATCAGCTGCAGCTAAAGAGGAAATAAAAGTCACTTTAATAGTTGCAGTTCTAGACATTTAAATTGCATAACATTATCTGCATGTGAAAAGCTGTATTTGTACGTGCCTGCATTACTGAAACCTTTATTTGTTAGAATCCAAGTGCTGCTGCTGTGCATAAAGTACTCTGTGAGGTACACCCATGTGTTGCTGAAGCAGCATGAACGTGAGCACTGATGTTGATCCAGAGGAAGCCTAGGGGTTCTTCCTTTCCCTCTTGTACACTGATTATTTCTGCCAGGCCCAGAGAAATCTGCGCGAGCGCGCGGGGGCCGTGCCTTGGTGACAGGATGTACATGCAAACAGATAGCTTCCATGATGCTCACAAGTCTTTCTTTCCTGAAGGTGCCGTGCAGCAGCGTCTGTGAGTTGTAGGAGACAAGCACGGGGCAGACGGGAAGGACCCGGCCCCACTGCTCCAGGGCTGGGGTTGGTTGGTGCACAGCGCCCTGCTAAAATGAGGCCCAGAAACACTCCTTCTCAAGGCCTCTGTGTAAAGATGTCAAAAATAAACCATGTAAATATGCCAGAAAGAATGATACTTTCATGTTTTTATGCTAAAAATGGGTAAGGGAATTGTCAGGACTCTTGTGAGCAAAAATGATAATGTATGACATTAAATATTGACTTAAAATATCTGTTTTGCCACCCCTTTCTATTATTTCAGTATGTAGTTGCTTGAAGGTACAATATGATTTTTCTGTCCCCTCTGTGATAATATATAATACATCAGAACAGAATTTTCTAAGTCTTATAAAAATCAATCCACTTTCCCTATTCAAATGCAGATTAAAGGTATCAGATCTCATAGCAATTATATTTCGGATCTTTTCATTGTTCTTTGTCTGTCATGGAAGTTTTTTGGGAATGTTTTTCAGGCTGAAAACCTGATTGGAAAATTGTGAGATGTGAGGTTTTTATTTTGAGTGTTTACTAGCATGCTAAGTAATGACACTTGCATAGCCAAATCATTAAATTACTAAAAAGTGATGATGTAGTAGGGATAGTATTTACTGGTAGGATCAGTAAGATGCTGTATGTGTTAATAATTGACAGGAAGAGATATCTTCCGTCTTGAACTGCAAATTGCACAGTTAATTCAACAGTGAATGAGTTTTCATGGTAGATATCCTGTATAATGTATTCAGCTGGGAAATGTGTGTCACAGTCCAGCCAGATATGAGCAGAACTTAGCGTATGGTAGATGCAGTTCTTTACCTGATATTTTGTTAACTGAACTGTGTGGTCATAGGAAGTGAGTAGGACTTATTCAAAATAACACATTTGACATGCACATGCTCAGTATTCTATTTAAAAAGCAACACTGAATGCATTCCTGTGCATGATGATATCTTCTCATTCAAATGGTTTCTACTCATTTGATTTTAAAGTAATAGTTAGTGTTACATAGAGATGCTTCTGTTGAGAAAAATGCTCTTCCTTGGCTGTGATGGTGTGTGCCAAGCAACCTTTGGATTTTACCTGAAATAAGATTGATTTTAGGACTTTGAGCTGTGTGTATATTGCCTGTGAGCACATGTGTACACACGCACACATGGGTACTGGCATTGTGACACAATGCAAACACCACAGGCGCAGGCACAGACATAGAAAGAAAATTATTCTTCTCCTGCTTATTTTCTTGGCACTTGCAGCTTGGTTAGATGTGAGATAGATGAAACATTTGCATCTTCTATCTGCATAATGAGTTCTATACAAAATGATCGCAGCTAATGCAAAAGACAGGGTGGCATGTTTTCAGTTTTAATGGGGACACTCAGAAAACTTCCAATCTTTCTTGACATTTCTTATAGCAAAATAAATGTGGTCTAGGTTGGAGTGTCTATTATGAAAATAAGAGAAGAGCAAGTCAATTATATTTCAATGACTGAATAGCCAGGGGTCCTCATTAAAATGATCAGAAAGGCTGCAGTGTTGCTTTCTTGTATGTAGCCACTGATTAAGTTGTATAAGAATGACATGGCCTTTTTGGGAGGAAAGCAGAGTATGCTGTGGTCTCTGGCCAGCCAGCCAGAAACCGTTGACACTTACAAAAGTGAGATGCGCACTCCATCAAGAAAGGGAAGTTACTACTTATGGGGTCATGGACTCCTGATGTATTTAAAAATAGTTGTGGCTGTTTTATTGGACACAGTCAGAGAAAGCTTTGAATTTGCACTAGGCTGTATGAAAATGCCTGCGGTATGGTGGTGATATGGTATGTTTTCCTTTCCGCTGGCTTCGATGAAGTATGCATAGCTTAACAGAATAGTACTATTATTGCAATCTCTCTGTATTTGAACCTTTAAGCAATATTTTAGTTATCAGTTCATTACTATTCATTTCTTAGAATTTAAATTCTTCTTATTTGCCAATTATTTTTTTGGTATAAAATGTTAGGAGAAAAAGGCTTGGTAATTTTTTCCCGGGAGAGACTATATCCTGAAACGGTAAAAAGAATATTTGTTTAAACCTCCTGAGGGTTTGCAGTCTAAGGAAATACAGTATTGCCTAAGATCTGCTAATCCCAGACCAAGTTGCTGTAGAATTTAAAAAATGTATATTTTCCCTTTCATGTTACTTAACAGACCTTATATATTTATTTTAAAATAATTCTTCTGCAATTATATTTTATATAATTTCACCTCTTTAATAAGGTGATTGCTATAAAGAGACATATACCTCTAGTAAAGATTTCTATAAAGATTTATACTTTTTTTATTTTTTTATTTGGAGAGTGTTGTAGAATGTTTTACATTTAAGAGTGATACAACACAAAACAAATCTCATGTGCTAATTAGGCTGTCATGGTTTAAGTTTCTTGCCCCTCTAAATTGCATCACTGACAGCTTCTAGAGATGAATTGATAAATAAAATAAAAGGCAACATTTAATAGTGATCTTATATCTATTAGTACAGTGAAGTTTGAACCAATATTCATCTTTTACAGAGGTGGGAATACACCTCAGTATTTTCCACTTTTACTATCTGATTCAAGTAAATACTCAAGCAACAAATAAAACCAAATAAAATCTCTGCTATTTCTAGCAAGCACTAGCTAATCTAAGCTTGTATTCTAAGTCAAATCACATCATACAGTGCTCCATCATTAACAATGATATTTCATTATAAATGAAGACAAATAGAGTTTTATATGTCTGCTCACATTTTGATGAAATAATTTTTAGTCTCAAGAAATCCAATAGCTGGACACACTGTAAGTAAAATACATTAACATATCAGGTACTTAAAACTAATTGGATTTACTAAAATTAGCTAATAATGCAGCTAAATAATGATGCTCTTCATTTGCAATTCAGGAGCTCAGTAATGGACAAGGGAAACTGCAAGTGCTTGCAGTCAACAATAAAAGAATTGGTAATTTTGCCAATTATTATGTAGCACAAGATGGCTATTTAAAAAGTTTTCATTTTTTATTTACATACATGGCATCTAAAGAGGTGAAAAAGTGTCTCTGCCTTATTTACTTACAAATGCATGAGTGACTTTGATTCTTTTTCATATAATTTCTGTGATATTTTCAGTCTTTAAATTATTTGTGGAATTCACTCAGTCATTATTTTTTGTTTAGTGGATGAAGAATCTCATTGTGCTAAAAGTAATTCTGCTCATTTCTCTTTTTACCAGTTAGCAATATGTAATAAAACTATAAAATTCATATGTCTTATTATTTTTGCAGTGGGAATAAAATTCATAAATAGCAACCAATTGATGCCTGTTTCTGTATAAGGAGAGATACAATTATTGGTGTAGTACCCTGAGTATGAACACATGGTGCTTAATACTTGAATTTGGTTTGAAACTCCTGGATGTCTGTTATCCCAACATTTTAGTGGCTGGTTTAATATATCTTTTCAGTGATATGTAATACTAAAATTCTGTAGTGGCTGAAGAAGGCAAGTAGACTTATTTCTTGAAGAGAACTATGAAAAATTTGGAGCAAAGCTTGAGATTTCTTAGGGTGCTCTGGTTTTGTTCTTAGCATGCATGAACACATGAACACATTAAAAATATTCTTCAGAGTAATTGGGGAGATATTTTTAAGAACTTTACCATTCTTCTCTAATTTACTTCCCTAAATTTATGATTTATGTGTCAATTTTTTTAAATGAAAGCAAAGAAGTAAAGTACTACAGGTCTTTGGTAGTAATTAGTGCTACAGTCGCTGCTCTCTGAAAGTCTAGCAGACCCTAGATGTCAGATATGCAGGCTCTCATCTGACTGAGAAGACCTTCCAGACTGTTTATAGTCATCTAAAAAATCACCTTGGAGCTGATGTTTCTGAAGGGAAACATATTCCATGAGGTGGATATGATTGTACTCTGTATGTAGAATTTTCGAAAGCAATTTGCCTTCTTTCAGAAGCAGAATTTCTTACATGACCTACACAGGTCTCTACAGGCATGCACAAAAGCAAAAGAGCTTTGCAGGAAACGTTATGTGCTCTTATCTGTGTTTTTATTTAAACCGTAGTTTTTCTAGCAAGACATGTAATTCAGGACTTGCATTATGGGAAGTGTGGTCTATGTGCTTTACAGGTTTAAGCAAGATTAATAGATTGAAGTTGAGGACAAGTTACTGTATGTGAATTGAAATGCAAAATATCCTCATTATAATAATTCACAGGAAATTCACCCCCACTGCTGTAGAATCAGAACTCGCCAAACACGGCCCAGTGCCAGCAATGAACTCCCCTTTAACCAGCCTTTCAACCTGTGTATCGTCAGAGTAATTGGTCTTTTAGTTGATTTGACTAACTGACAGCCAAGCCACTAATAATTACCTGTGGCAGCATTTATATTTTTTTCTTTTACACTATAGCACAACATCAATGAATATATTTTAAATATTAACAGTAGCTGAATGTTTCGATTATAATTTAAATAATTATTTATGGAAATATAATTGCATGTTTGTGCCTACAATGGAGAGATTTTGTAATTTGATTAAAGAGAGAACAACAGCATATCTGCCCATCTAATTTTGTGGTTAAACTATTCATGACTTATGATAATATATTAATTTTGTCAATTTGTTAGGGTATCATTTCAACTTTTTGACAAGCTTTCATCTTTATTTAGCTGAATTCAGGCTCAAGACAGTGCTTACTTAATAACTTATGCTTTATGAAGCTCTTCAAGAGCATGATAGTCTCACAACCACCCACAATTTTCCTACGCTGTGGTGTTGAGGCTCTTTAACATAGCATATTTCCATGTGAATTATATATATAAATATAGAGCATATACATTTTTGTATGGTCTCAGCAGAGTAGAATTGTGCTGCAAAGACTTCCAAGACTCACATATGCTGGAGAACTGATTTCTGAGGTAAGACAAGTAGAGACAGGGACTCACTAAAACCTAAATTAGTACTGTTGCTTGTTTCTGTGCAAGGTACTGGTTTGAGTACTGTGTTTTGTTCTTTACTAAGAAGACATATTTGCTTATTGACATTACTATGGAATATATTTGAGTGATGCATGAATAGAAAACAGTAGACTGGGTAAAAACAAACAATGTTTTAAAATTTAAACTATTTGAAATTACGTAAATTTCCAAATATTGTGTTTCAGTTATGGAACTAGAAATAGTTAATTTTAAATATAATATTTTAGTTTCTAAAATATTTTTAATATGTTTATTTATCTCTCAGGCTACCTATAATTTACATTCTACAGGAAAAGGAGCATACATTTTTCCTGTACACCATTGTGTTACCCTTCCATTCTTATAATTGTGACATTTTTAGAACTAATGATATGTAGTAATATTGGATCAATACTTGTTTTCCATATCTGAATAAAATGTCGGAGTATTTATTTCCTAGGACTGGTTAACAAGTGGTATAAATGTTTATTATTCCATGGTGTAGCTACACAAATTGTCAATATTTTAAATATTTTTGTGTTTAAAAATATTCTCTGAAGTATCTTTTTAGTAGTATTTCGTTACTCCTGATTGTATGTTGTTGTATTTTAATTACAAATATCGATTAGTTGATGATATTAAAAACTGAAATTTTGTTGAAAAATTGAATCAGATATTTAGTATAAATGAGGAAAATTACTTATGATATAATTTAGTGTTATGTGGAAGTATTTTTTAAAAAAGATTTGATTGAAAAAATGTATTTTAATTTTAATATTTCTAAAAATCTAAGATAAAGACTGTCAAAACTGTTCCAGTTACTGAAAACAGCAACTGAAAATATATTTAATATGCAAAAGTGTGCATACATTGCTTTAGTGTTTAATTTGATGTATAATCATTCTTTTTTATCTACTAATATTTGTTTATTCAAAGTCAGAGAAATGCAGCTATTGAATCAGTATAATGCAGGCATAAAAACTTTGTTTTCCTATCAATGCATTTCAAAAGAAGCTCTATTACACTGCCCTTATAACAAATATTTCCAAAACTTTCTTGAACTATAAAAAATTAAATAAAGACAATTACTTTCAACTATATGATAGCTTTAAAATAGGAGAGGTTGTGTGTGTTTTATTTGGTTGATCTATTTGGTTGGCCCAGCCAACCAAATCATTAACTTTGTCATTACAAAGTTTCTGAGGGTAAGTTATAAAATATCTTCTAGCATGTATGAATACAGGTAGTCTGATTTTCCCATTAATTTCAGAGCATTCTTTCAAACATATTAATAAATTAGGTATATTTTACAGATTTCTATAGAAGAGAAAGTTATTTAATCTTTCAGTGCTTTCAAAAACCAACTCATTATAAACTTACATCTTATTCCAATGAACTTACATCAGAATGAAATGGCAAAGTTATTGTTCAATTACCTAAAGAGGAAATGAAATAAAACCATTATTTTCCAGTATATCCACATTTCAGTGATAAATAATTTTAACTAGACGTATAAAGACAGTACATACAGACACATCACAACTACAATATCACATACTATTTTTTCGTGCATTGTCTTGAATTGCTAACTGCATTGCCAGCTATAAAAGTATAAATTACACCTTAGATACTCAGAAGGTCAAAAATTAGAATTAATCATGAAATATGTAGGTGTTTTCAAATAATTTCTACAAATGTGATTTTTAACTAAGAAACAATAAAAATGTCTTACTGCCAATGGTACTTAACTTTTTATTATCCATTCAGGAAAAATCCCCAAGATAGCTGTTGGCTGAAGAGAGACCATTACAGTAAAAGAAAAGTCAAGTGTAGGATTAAAAATGAGATTGAATTTTTAAAATAAAATTCAGGTAACTCACCTGAGTTTGTTAAAAGTCAGCATATGTTTGCAGGTCTGTTGTTGACATTACTGAATAATTCTGAATAGTTTTCAATTAGAAATTTAGAGCTTGTACAAGCAGTATGTTCAAAGCCATTTGCAAAGGTTATTTAGAGTGTTTTGTACACTGAATGGTGGGTGGAAATGGTCTAAGGAATGTTTAGTGAAATTTCAAATAGGTAAATTCATTTTTCAATTATTACTATCAGGCTTTTCAAATATAAGTAGTTACTTACCTTCAACACAGACCACTGCTGTTTTCCTGGGAGACCTGCTAGCAAGAGGAAAATATAGATTATGATGCTTAATATGTAGATTAATTACTTCAGGTTTCAACCCCCCAAAATTTATCAGTTTATTGCTTCAATTCAATTCCTGTAATTGTTCATGGGTCAATCTGCCAGCCACATATACATTTCAATTCATCTTCCATCCTTCAGCTGCTTACCTAAACACCTGGTACTCATGCAAAATCAAAACATCATTCCAGTTTCTACATTTGTCGCATATCAGGATTCACAGAAAAGTACTTCACACGTAAATAATATCCTTTTCTACTTTGTAAGTACAGGGGAGCTTTGTAAAGTCAGGGTCTCTTTGTGGATACTAAAATCTCCACCCCTGCCATGGTTCTATTTCATTGTGAGTCCTTGAAAAGCTTACTCATATAACCTACAAAACAAAATATAGATTTTGAGTAATAGATCTTGAGTATGAATAAAGTTCAGCTGTTGGGTGAATGGAGTAAACAAGAGGGAAGTGACTGAAGGTGTCCCTGGCAAACAAGAACAACTGTGAAAATTATCTGAAGGCAGTATGCAGCTCATAATTGTTGATGCCTTAATTTTAAAAAGTGCAAAAGTAAAATGTAATGCCCATGTCATACATTTCCTGCTTCAGTCTTACAGACCTTAATTTGAGAAAGTGAGGCTTAGTAAGCAAGTAAGTGTCTAAAGAACCCTAAAGTGTTTGGCTATAATTTGTAGTGAGAAGGAGATAAGGATCTTTGCTTCAAATAAACAAAGCAACCCCCCAACTAATGTTTTGGCACTTGATTTAGAATCTTTCCTGACAGATATACAAGGCTGGGAGTAAGAAAATGAACTCCAGAATAACATACTTGGTTGGAGTATTTCCTGTTACGTGAAATTCTGTGCCTTTTATCAGTTAACTATTGAGAAGTCTGATTTTTTTCCTTTTGTCATGAACATATGTTGTGCACCTGAAAAACAACAAATATTTAAGAAGATTGTCTTGGCAGATTAACTACTTTCATGTCATATGGGATTTTCTAAACGGCTTGGATTGCAAAGGCCTTTGTAAGTAAATGGAGCTTTCAGAAATGAAGAATAAAAGAGGTGTTTAGTGACAGCTTCTGATTAATGTTATTTAAAAATAAAGAAATCTATATCAAATGGTAATAAACTGGAGGAAAACATATTTTTTTGTTCCACAGAGAAGCTCTAATGTCTCAGGCTACTGAATGAAGACTTGGCTTATTATGGCAGTGAATTTGGGTGTAGTAGGAATGCCATTTCTGGTCCTCTGAGCAATGTCCCTGGTTCCTCCTGTTCAAGGTTGGCTGCAAAACTCCTTGCCCATGCCTCAGCTTCCAGAGATCCTGGTAGCTGTGGCTGCCAGGCAACTTCTACCCTGCTAAGGACCTGGTGAGAGCAGGTGGTCACAGACCAGCTGTAGGCCCCTGTCTCTCCTCTCTGAACATCCCTACCCACAGATTTCTGTAGTGATCTGTATTTTCCTGATTCCACTATCTCAGGAAGAGGCAGGAACCATGCTGTAGTTACCAACTGCAGCAGGTAACCTGTACAATTCTTTCATCACCAGTGCAATTGCTGTCACTGGCATGAAGACATTGTGTCTGTAAGAAAGCAACCCTGGGACAGAAAACACCTGGGTTGGCTGGGCTCAAGAGCAATGAAAATATGCTTCTCTTTCTGGTTAATAAAGAAAGACATTCTGCAGAATAAACTACATAGCTATGCCATAGTCTCACCTTTTTTTTTTTTTTTCTTTCCTTTTAAATTATGCTGATTATTAGACTTCTTTGAAGACTGTTTGATATTTAGCTAAATATAGCCAGATAAAAATGGGCAAATTCTGTAAAAGAACATGGGAGCAGCTCTTTCTCCAGTTAGTGTCCTATTTATAAGAGTAACAACAGAAAGTACTGTGGGAAAAGTGGAGTGCAGGGTAGTGTTTCTCTCAAAATTTTCCCTCAAGAAGCAACAGAAAACCCTTTTTTTTTTTCCTGTCTGCGAGTTAGGAAACACAATGTATTATTCTTCAATTTAGATACAGCAATATCTGTCATCACAAGACCAGATTGTTTTGATTGACTGCATCAGCAGTTGAATGTGAAGACCGGCCAGACATTTCAGAGGGTCCAGAAGTGTCTGCCTGCCTTCTCCCTGGCCAAGACTAGGGGAAAACCTCTGCAGGAGAGTGGCCACAGGCTTCCATATCTGATGGAGGTGTTGGTTGAATACTTTGGTACACATGGCCAGAGAATTGAGCTCTGAACACCCAGTAGTGTGGGATGGATCCAGGATGGCCAAGCAGGTGCTGTGAAAATTACTGAACCCTTGGCAGCTTCAAAAGTTCTGTGCAAAGGATTGTGGATTGTCTGAGCTGTTAATCTGAAAGTGTATATTTTAGTCTATCAGCCTCTCAGAGCATAAAAATTCTACGCTGGGTCAGAGCAAAGATCTATTCACCACAGCTCTTTTCAGTTGTAATATATCTGGTTAAGAAGATGAGGAAATAGGATACAGTATTATTGTCCTGTGGAATTCTTCATTCTTCAGTGGTCTGTAGTTCAGAGAACGCCAGAAACCCAGAAATAACATTTAAGAATAAATCATAAATGGCTCTAAATGGATTTGATTGTTGGGTTTATTTTTCTAAATTGCTAATTTGCATTTTGCAGTAGGGATTTCCATAGCTTAAGGTTCATCTTGTAAAGATCTTTTTGTTTTGAATTTCTAGCTGTAATTTTATGTGATGTTCTTGTATAGAAAAAAAGTAACACTCATCGTTCCAAATTCACTTAGATTGTTCATAATTTTTTATCCTTCAGTCATTTCTCTTTTTATCTTCTCTTTATGAATCTGGGGAGCCTTAGTCCAGTTTTTCCTCATAGACAAGCTGTTATATTTAGTTGCTGTTTTCTTTTGATCCATCTATTTGTTTGATTTTCTCTGTAGCTTTACCAGTCCTACACTTTTTCCCTACCTGTGACTACAACACAGAATCCATTCATAATGTGAGTCATTAATTTATAAATTGGTTTAATACTATCTCTGTTTTCTAATCCTTTCTTATTAATTCAAATTTTCAAATTAATTTTTTCATTTCTACTTAGCATTAAGCAATTCTTTTTGGACTATTTGTTATAATAATTTCTTAAGATGTACTCACTGGTTCAAATCTGTAAAAAAAACATTTCCTACTGCAATTGTTCAAGTTTGTGGAAGCAGGATACGTAGGACATTTCACTGTATTATTGTTTAAAACAATAATATGGGATAATTCCTTGGTAAGAATTCCACTGTGGTGAGTTATGACTTGATGAGCTGGTAATAATAAACAGTGGTTAAGATAAAATACTTGTGAATCCTTGTTCACAGGATGAAGCAACTCATACGTGGCAAGGCCACCAGCATATGATGTGCAGATTTGGTAATAAGTTTTGCAGCTGTTTGTCACAGGGTTTAAGAACCCTTAATACACCTGCAGAAGCTGACCCTAAAGTGAAAGATTAATAACATTTCTTAAAAATTTTAAAAGTTGTTTTTTTAACATAGAAAAGTGTAAAGGAAAGATATGCCCACACAGTTGGAAGGGTGGAATTTTCCACCTGTGATAAAAGTTCTGTGTTGAGCCTTCAAGATTTGCATTTCTGGAATTTTACTAAATTCAATTCTATTGCATTTTCTGTGGCTGTGTGAAATATTAAGAGTCAATGTAGCAGCAAAAGGACTATTTTAAGTGTTTATTAAAGTATGCATGACAGAGCAAAGGGATTTATGTTGTGTACAATTTAAAAAATATTCAGGAACTTATCTGCAGTGTAAGTGGTATAAACTCCTGTTAAAAGGAGATCTTGTAGATGAATAACTAGTTGTTAATATTACCTGTGTTGTAGATCTCTGTGGAAGGAAGACACATAAAGAAATATCTAGTTTGGAATTTAGATAATTTCTAAATTGCATATTACAATTGCCAGGAAACCTCTGGTTTTCAAAATGTGTTTCATGATAGTCTAAAAGAGCTTTTCCTCTTCAGGCTATAGACAAGGATGAAATATCTTCTGCTGACTGGTGGAAGATCTTTGTTTATCAGGTTTCCTCAACTAATTAGGTCTGTCCGCCA
Source organism: Cinnycerthia olivascens (assembly GCA_035048155.1). Taxonomy (NCBI): domain Eukaryota; kingdom Metazoa; phylum Chordata; class Aves; order Passeriformes; family Certhiidae; genus Cinnycerthia; species Cinnycerthia olivascens. The sequence goes on along the minus strand of JAWWMU010000153.1, from coordinate 72,092,865 downwards.
ACATTTTGATTGAAACCCTTGATATTTTTATCCCACTAAGTTATTTAGATGGTATGAAAGACAGTGTCAATGATCTCTTACTTTTTATATTGCTCCTATAAGAATAAGAATTTACTTTTCAGTAATTTGCAAGGATGAACTCAGTGTTTATAAAATTGAACTCAGTGTTTATAAAAATTTAGTATTGTTTGAATAACCTGAGCTCTAAATTTCTAAAACTAGTTCATTTTCTTGCTCCTATCTGGACAATAATTTTTTATTAATTTTGATAATGAAGAATATTTTGGAACCTATTTATTTTCAGAAATTTTTCCTTTTTCTCTCATTTTGTTTAAAGTTCTTGAGTACTGTCTGATTACTCCTTATGCTTAGAAAGACGTACCATACCAAAAAGAAAAAAAAAACCTCCCTGGACCAATAAACTTATTTCAGGGAAATTCAGGCTACAGAGCTAAGTTATTTTCAATGCTTCTTTCTTCTCTGAAGCTATATTAAGCTTTCAGGTAATGCTGACTTTCCATCAACTATTTAATTGTTTTCTGTTAAAGACCAATATTATTTCCTTAATATTTAGCTTAAGTTCTTGCTTTAAGATAACAATATGAAAGACATTGTTCCAGACCTTGCCTTCTCTTAAGAGATTTGGAAGGAAAGTGTTTCAATGAGGAGGATATTAAGAAAAGAGCAAAGTGTAGAAAACTTGAAGGCTCATGTTAAGCTTTAGGAAAAACTGAAGTTTTATGTCTGTAGCAATATTTTTCTTGTCTTCTTGGAAGCTTTAATCTCTCAAAGAATAAACAAGATGTTTCTTATGACTGTACAATAATTACATAGAAATTCTGTTCAGAGTATTTTTAATGATTAACAAATTTGTGACTTCTTTTAACTGCAAAGCTCTCAGTCTTTTATACCAGGCTGCAGACATGTCACTTTAATGATATCTTTAGACTTTGGAAACAAAATTACACAGCAGAAGGATGACACATACGGAGCTGATCACAGAACAGTGGTTCAGTAAAGTCAGGACCACATGATCTGCCAGAAGCTGACCTCATTTCTGAATGCTTTTAAATTATATGAATGGTTTTGAAATGAGTTTGGAAAAATAGCTAAATGCATATTCGATTTATTTTGCCTTTTTTTTCTCAATGCTTTATATTTTTACTGATTCTATTTTTTTTCTTAAATGAACTGCCATGCATTACATTTCAGAGCAATCAGTTGCAATTGATTGTCTTTAGACAATGTGAGCTGCCGTTTGTTGTGCCCATAATGTCATAATGCAAATAAGTCTTAGATCTATTAATATAGTGAACAAGACATCTCCATTTAAGAATAAAATGAAATTTACTGTTTGTATATTTATGTTTTCTGAGGAAAGAGGAACAATTGTCTTCCCACTAGTTTATGACTTTCCTCTTTTCTACTGTGAAATCCAAACAGCCATAACACATAGTCATAATTAAAGAATATTCAGGGCCTGAGTGGAAACTATGTCCTGGAGACCCTTCTAAATTTAGGTGTCAAAAGCACAACTGTAGAAAGGGGCTTTTCCTCCTTTGGGCTATTCAGCAAACCTCTGTTCTTTCAGTAACACCAATAGATGCAAGTTAAAGGGAACACAACACACTATAAAGAAAAACCCTAAATGAAGGAAATACTTACCTAGAACAGTTCTCAGCTGGCTTTGGTATGTCAGGTTGCTTGGTCTCTGTTTTAGTGTTTTGAAGAGCACTTCTGGATGAAGTGGAGCCACAAGTCATTGACATTGAATCAAAGCACAAGGGAGAGGAAGTACACCCCTTCCACTGCCCTGCCTTTCTCGCTGTGCCTGCAGTCCCAACCCAGCAGCCACTGTACTCCCAGCAAAATCCAAAATGGCTTCATTTACACCAGTCTCTCCTTCACTCTTTTAGATGCTTTACTTGCCTCTAGAAAAAGAAAGAAGGAGAGAAGGACACACTTTCATGCCAATGCTGCCTCTACCTGCTGACCTTAGGGAGAGTTTCCTAATGCTGCCATGAGCCACTTTCCTATTGATCCAGCTGCAGTGCCAGGTGATGTTAAAAAGATGGTTAAATCTTCATGTCATACCTAGGTTAGAAAAATAGACAAATTCCAGCTCCCATGTAAGGCTGACGCCTTTGGTAAGACTCCACCACATTCAATACTTTGGAGAGGAGAGGTAGGAAATAAAATTCATGGGAAATATTCAGGACTGTTTAAGAGACTCAGAAACAGAGGTAAAATTAAAAGTTATTATAATCTGTGCTTCTCATTTCACTCATCTGCCTTGAAAGCCCAGACTGTCACGTTGTCCAGCCTGTTGGAGGCAGATGCTAGTGTTGACCTGGAACACAAACAGCCAACTTTTTTCTTAACAAATAAAGAAAAAACACTTCGGAAAAATTAAAAGCAGTCATGAAAATTCACAAACAGCTTTTTTCTTTTATCCTTTGTGATTGTGTCTTTGTGAGTACTTACACCTGCTTGTAAAGTTTTTTTGGTAATATATGGTGGGAACAGCTGGGACTAGCAAAAGCTTAGGTTGAATGATTAAATAATTAAATCCCTTAAAAAGATAAGGAACTGGCTGGGTTGAATGGTATGTTTGGAAAATGAATCTTTCCATGTTATGCCCTGCTATTCCAAGTTGCTGGTTTTTGCTTCTGCCTTCCTGCAGCTTCAGTTCAGACAAACCTAGTTCTGTGCCACCAAAACTATTTAGTGAATTATTTCTGATTTCCCCTTGTCCTGGTTTTGGCTGGGATAAAGTGAATTTTCCTTACAGCACATCCAACAGTGCCATGTTTGCACAGAGTTGGGGTCTTTTCTGTTTCTCAGGCTGTCCTGACAATGAATAGGCTGGGGGTGGACAAGAGGTTGGGAGGGAACAGAGTTGGGACAGCTGACCCCAACTGATCAAGGGACATTCCATCCAGTATGATGTCATGCCCAGCATAAACATCTGAGGGAAGAAGGAGAATGAGAGGGACTTTCATAGTGGTGGCATTTGCCTCTGCAAGTCTAGAAGGGAGCAAGGTGATCTTGAAGATCCCTTTCAACCCAAACCATTCTGTGATTCTGTGATTACATGTAACGGAGCCCCTAATTGCCTGGGGGTGGCTGGATGAATTCCTTGTTTTTTATTTGCTTGCATGTGTGGCTTTTGCTTTACCTGTTAAACTCTTTATCTCAACCCACGAGTTTTCTCCCCTTTATCCTTCTCATGCTCATCCCCATCCCACTTCAGGGAGTGAGCAAGCAGCTGTCTGAAGCAGAGTTTCCAGGTTAGACAAAAATAACTCTTTAACACATCATAAAAACCTAATGGAGAACAGGTAAAGAAACCAACAAAAAAAAATGCAAATTTCCTCCTTCCCAAGCTGGGCTAGAAATGCTGTGCTTAAATGTGCTGAGCCAAAGGAATGAGTAGAATGCTCAGGGAAAGCAGCTCTTTGCAGGCAAATCTGATTGATGTTGTTCTTCCAAACACATGACTTAACCATGCAAGTGACTCATTAGCTATCACAGAAGAAGGTTTTTTTCCTGCTCGTACAGAACAAGTGCCTGGGGTAGAAAATACGCCTTGCAAAGATGGCAGCTGGAGTCACCCTTGGGCTGCGTGGGCTGGTGCTGTGAGTTCTTCTCTCATGGACCCCATGAATCTGCTCATCATTGCTTACTTGTAATCTGTCAGGAGCATTAGAAAGCCATAAAAAGAAAAGTTCAACTGGTGGGGGCAGTTCAAAGTGTGTGGGTTTGCTATAGGAATTCCTGTTCATCCCAACCAAGCAGGAATGATAACAAATTGCCTCATGCCCCCCATGGCTCTTAATAGCAAAAGAAAATTACTGTTTTGAGAAAAGAAAGATGCAGTGCATCAACCATGCTATAAAAACATTGGATGTAGGCCCTTCCCTGGAGTTCTCACTTATCTGCAATCTTCTGTATGTTTGTATGGCTCAAGAGGCTGTATTTATATCTTATTGACACTATGTATAAAGTGTTCTTTTCTATCAGAAGAAGTATTATCTATATGGAAGCCTATTCAGCCTCATCCTTTGTGCAGCTTTGCAGAGGTATTGAAGAGTATTTTGTGTAATTGTGACAACTTCAGAGCTTTCTTCTCATCCCTAAGGGGATGCATTGCCCTTTAAATCCCAGGATCAGTGAGTTTCTTTATCTCCATTCTCTCATTAAAAAACCCCAACAAGTTCTTAAATAGTATTCAAATGATTCCTTGGAAATTTAGATGTGAATAGTAGCATCTTCTTGGTTGCAGCTTCTACTGAAGAGTTTTAAATGATCTTAAAACTTTAGTAAAATAAACTGCACAGCATTTTTTTCAGTTAAGTTTTATTAGTGGAGATTTCCCCTGGTTGGAGAAGCTGTAATACTCTCCTGGAAATCTAAAAAGACCTCTACCTCTAAAATTGGTTGCAAAACTGGTTGCAAAACCAACAAGTGCCTGCTAGTGTTAGAGACTGAGCACGCCTGGAACAGAACAAACTTCCTCCGATTCCATCCCCAAATGCATCAGCAGTGGCACTAAGAAAAATTTGATTTACTAAAATCTAGTTTCAGAGTTTCCATCTTACACACAGAAGTCTCTCCAAAGAGTCACAGAAGACAGATCTGGTCATGCTTACATCATTTTACTATATCCAGGTGCTCATCTAGGAGTTAATAAATAATATACTCCAAAGGAATCCCATGCTTCTTCCCTTAAGCCACTCTGATACCCTCTCATCTTTATTAAATAAGCCAATCTTATTAAAGATGGCATTATATACATGGGTCAAAGGTGAATAATCAAAAATTAAATTTGTCAAATGTTTCTGTGGCAAAAATTTGATACAGAAAGAAAAAATATTCTGCTGAACTTTGACAATAAATTTGAATGAGTGACAGCCCACAAGTTGTGAAGTTAGGGTATTTTAAAGCAGACACATTCTCTTAATGTCAGTGATCAAATAACTCTTTGTATTAGTTATCTTCTTGCTTTGTAATGATTGAGCTCACCATGCAGTTTCTTTAGTGAATAATCTGATATCATGCCGTTATCACCATTGCTTTGTCAGAAATGGTGATGCAGAAGGATTTTCTGGTCTGGTTACTCTGACATAATCAGAATGGACAAGAGGAAATACCTGTCCAAAAGAAACAGATTGTCAGAAGTCTTCAAGAGCCAAGATTATTCATTGCTTTGTGTTGCAAATCAAATGTGGGATTCTGCAGGTGGAACTCTTCTTAAAATCTGGCATTTTCATGCATATTTCTCTTGCTTACAATGGAATTTGAGTTGTCTTCTTTTGCTATTTCTCCCATCTTTCTTTCCAGCTGTTTATTTTCAAAGTGACTTTAAATTTGCTGTCAAACAATCTTGCTTCCACTCTGGTGTAAGACTACACAATCTAGAACACTGTTTCTTTTTGAACTTCTTAAGCGCTCTAGTAATCCAAACATTACTAATGAAAACTTAAAGATCTAAGTTTTTATCCCTGAGACCCAACAGCATTCTCTATCCAGTCCAGTGGTTTAGCTAAAGAAAGGTGAAATTAATTCCCACAAAGCACTGGAAATGTTAGATTTTGCTCAGACATCACATTACCACACACCACCTTACACGCTGAATAATGCAAGGAGAATTATACAGGACACACACATCTTTTTACTCTAATTTCCAATTAAATTTGATTTGACCTCCCTGGCAGTTGTGAAAATAGTGATTTAGGCCTCACAGTTCAATCAGGAAACAGTGCTGTAACACATTGTTAATTCTTTTAATGAATTTAACCACTTTAGGTCAAAATTAATATGATAATATGACGTCCACATGAAGCACATGCGTGGAAAGCTGATGAGGTCTATTCTCAGACTTGCCAGCTATTATCCTCAAATTGCATTTGGCTATAGTAATGCAATTCCAACTATATCAATGTCTGTCAAGTCATCTTGCTTTACAGTTGATATAACACTAGCTTCATGTTAAACACAAAGTTAATATATCCTGGATAATAAGGATTTTTTTGTGTCTGATTTACTATCCTGTCCCATCAATATTTTTCATGGCTGTTTAGCTTGACTAATGACTTCCAAATGACCACAGAAGATAAAAGTCTCCCTGGGTGTCACCAAGTGTGTGGGGGGGTTAATTTCAAAAAGCCTGTCTGAATTGCATTAATGCAACTATTTGACCTGTGTGTATCCTTGGGACAAAATGTGTTCAAGTAAAAGGTAGTAATAATACTTTAAAAACAGGACTTAAAATTGAAGTTTTATAGTTTTTTGGAAGTGAATTTCAGTTAATGGACTTTTCATTTCTTCTCCAGGTCCAAAACTGGAAAACTGCTGCCAGTCTCATCCAGCTTTAGTTGGGTACAACCTGCTTTCCAGGGCTTCCTGAGAAGGAATCCTTTATAATATTATTAGTTTTTTTATACATATATCACAAACCCAAATGACTGCTCTGTTGTTTAATTTATTTTTCTATGATCTTATTTATTCTGATATTTTAATTATGATTTAGTTAATTTTGCAGCGAATTTTTTCTTTAATTTTGATAGTTTTTTACTATTACTATATTACTGTAAGGTATAAGCAGCCTAAGGGGAGGATTATTATCAGTGGACCTTGTTTGCACAGAAAAGTCACCGAAATCTATAGTTCTGGGGCATGGACCCAATGGTATTGGATTAATGTTGAGCATTGTCGATAAATTCTGAAGGCATCCTTATTTGTAGCCAGTCTAGGAATGAGAAAATACATGTCACTGAGATTTTTTTTTCCTTTTTTTAGATAAAGTTTTAGATGAAGTAAGCTTGCAGTTTAAGCACTGAATCCTCAATACTGGAATTTTTTATACCCTCATTAAAACATAGAAAATGGTATGGTCATTAATTAGAATATAATTTTTTCCCATGGGTGAATTTGAGCTTCAGGATCTTTTTTAGTTAGTTTTCTATTTGTAGGGCATTAGATCTAAAAGATATCAATATTTTAGCCCTTAACTTTTGAGAATGAATAATTTTGATGCAGTATTACACATTTGTCACCTAAATCTGGTTACTTGCCAAGACTGCATTATTAATGTCAAGGTTTCAATATTAAATATAGATTAATTTTGTCAATGGTGATGTTGACAAATTTAATTGACCGTAATTGTCAAAATTGCTGGTCATTAATTTATTCTCAGATTTTCTGTGTGAAAATATAAACCTGCAAAAGTGTCATTGTCAATTATGGTCCATTTGAAGTGACCTAATTAACATTGTGTGATGAACCAACACATGGAAAAGCAAATGGGAGGACATGGTAGGGAGATAATTGAATGTGACATGAATACTAATACTGACTTTATACTATTTGAATCATTAAAATACTGTCCAATGAAAAGTACTTAATTTAATTTCATGTTTTTATTTGCTAGAACAGCACAGAAGGATAATGAGGAGCACCTGAATTCTTTCCACTGGAACAAACATTTGGCAGGACAAATGGAATAATTGAAATAAAACTGGTACCCCAAATTTATTTAGTAATGAGAAAACTGGCCAATATTCTCTAGGATTCTGACTTACTGCCTTATTTTGCAGCATTTTCCAGACACAAGCCTTTCCTGGAAAGGAAATAGTTGGTTACAGACACATTTTGCACAGGTGAGTGGGAATCAAAAGAGAAGGAAATCTAGAAGTCACACCATGCTGTCATGTCATCTTATCACTAATGCTACGAACCTTAAATTATTATACCAACAGACAACTGCAAGAGTTCAACATTTCTTTAAGCCTTATTAAATAGCAGATCACTGCCACCGAACCCACAGAATTCACTGGGCACTGTTTGGTTTTCTCTCTTTGTGTGAGCTGTGTTCGAGACTGGGTTTGTCCATGATCAGTGTTTAAGAGCCAGTACTCTAAACCTTCTTTCTGTCTGATGCATACAATCCTTCCTAGGACTGAATTTGTGCAGAGAAAAGGGACAACCACTTTTAGAGGCTTTTATCTCTTGTTGGACTTGTGGAACTCCAATAAATGTAATAATTGCTGCATAGGCAGTGTCTCCTGGGTGAATATTGGCTGGGTGAATGCTCTCTGAGTGCTGCTCTTGGTGGGCAGAGGCTTGCAAGAAAATTTTCAGACTCTGACTTAAAACAGCGTTTTCACTCTGTGCTGCAGGAAGGGGGAGCACCCTCTGGGATGAGTAGTATGAAAAGTCAGGAGCACAGGGAGTATAGAGGTTAAAAGACTGAAGAAGACTTGGAAGAGAAGCCAGAAAAGATAAGACCAGACATGAACAGAAAGGTCTTTACTGTATCTTAAAGCCCTTCTGCTAAAAAAAGTGTGTTAAAATGCTTTTAGAGGAACAGAGGGAAATTCCTTAAACTGCTTTTGAATAGACATATTTAGAGGAAACATCACTGTTTTCCTTCTACTTCACATGGTGAACTTGCCTCTATATGCTGCTTTTATGCTGGTTACACACATATGACATAAAAAAAATCTAAGTTACATTTGCACGTGGCTTTGAAAAATTCACTGTAACGAGCCACACACTAACATAACTAGAAATCCTATGCATCCACTTAGGGCCTCTGCTTATAAGGAGGAAAATATAGAATACATTCTTTATATGCATAGCTTTTGTATGAATATTGAAATCAAACTTGGGTTTAACTGCAAGTTTTGATGATTACATTGTTTACTCCGCCTAACACATAGTTGTCATATCTCTGATACTCCAAAGCCAGAACCATTTATTCTGCAAAAGGTTTATCAGAGAACTAATTATAACATCAAGTGGGGTGGTGCTCAAAATAGAATGAATGAGAAATAATGAGGAAAACGAATCCAATAATTATTTAAAGTAGTAGGTGTTAGCTTCTCCTCTGATCCTGTGGTGGTGGTAGCTGGGAGTAGCTTCAAAGTGACAATACACATGCAGACATTGAGGACATTTTTATTCTTCTATTCACAATTTACTGCATTACAAAAATCTGGTAGATTTAGTCTGTTTTTCAATTAGACTAGCCACTTACACATGTAGAGCACAGCTCTCTGTACTGTTGTACTGGTCAACAAAAGACAATGATTAAATTCTGAAAAAGCACTAGATGAAACTGCTACTACAATAGGCATCAGTAATCAGAGGTATAATCACGTTCTGTTCAAAATCTGTAGCTGTAAAATGAACAGATATACACATTCAGCTTTGAAGTCCATTTTCATGCAAAGATCAAATAACTGTCATATTTATTCCTCAGTTTTGAAGTGTAAATGTAAACCAATTCAGAGACAAGGAATTATTTACTGTACCTCTGTGGAACAAGAATTGTCCAGAAGAAGTGCCATATACTTCTCTGCAATTGTAAGAATTTTGAGGACAACCACATTTGATGTGAGAAAAGGTGATTGCTTTGCAGGTGTTTTATGGGATGGGATACTCCTGGAGCACTGAGCTGATGGTTTCAGGGTTTCCAGTGCCTGAGCATCTCAGTGCTGCAGCAGCACATATTTGATTGAATGGACTTATGATGGAACTCCTTGACCTGAAGATTAAGTTTATAACTGTGAGCATGCATTTACTAAGTCCAGGTCCAAACAGCCTGAAAATTACTGCGCCAAGCACACCTACACTGCTCTTAGCTGACAACCTTCACTGGAAAGAGAGCATTCCCAGTGGCATTTCCAGCACAGCTGCATACACATTGCTCAGCTTCTGCAGTAGGAATACGCAGCTACAAATACAGCATCAGGGTAGATGGGTGGCTACACCTCATGAGTGGCAAATGGGGGTAGGTGAGAGGGAAGGAAGTGCTAGCACATCTATGGGCAAGGGAAAGATGAATTTTGATTTATTTTTTTAAATTTAAGATGATCCTACTGAAGCTTGGCCTTTCAACTCTCACATAAAAACTTGCATGATAGTAACAGAGCAGACTTTGTTTAACATTTTGAAAGCAACCTTTGACAAAGTGCCTAAGCAAAAACCTGTTTAGGAATCAGCTATCTCTACATATCCAACTTATCTATTTCAGTAGTTGAACCACTTTGGGAAGAGCATTGACTGAGATGTTTCTTTGACTGCTTTTAGTGATACTTACCTGAGCATAACAGGTTTTTAATCCATAAAGATAAGATTTTTTCCAAGCAAAATAAGGCATCCCTAGTCAGAATTGTTCCCAAGCCTGCACTTGATCATTAACTACCTAACTGTGTGTTTAAGCTGTCTGTCTGTGTTATAGCACCAGCAGGGAGAGTGCTGGTTGGCATGCACCAAAACCATGCTGGGGAAGATGCTAATGATTTAAGCAACATGCATGACTGGTGAGCAGTGCTCTGTTCAGTTTCCTAGCATAGAAAAGGCCTTGGAGGTGCTGGACCACACTATCAGAGGAAAGCCAGCAGGATGAAACAAGGGTAAGAAATTGAGTCAGCCACTCTGCTAGCAGGCATCTTAATTACAGAGGTGTTAGTAGATTTTGCATGGGAAAAATGGGACACAAAGCAGAAGGAGAATGATTGGAAGTTTTCCTTAGAAATTTAATTATTTTAAAGTAACTTTAAAAAGTTCTGTTGAGACAATTAATATAGTTTTTCTGAAATTATAAATGTTCATGTTCGGCATTTTCAAAGTATGTTTTACTGTAATAATTTCTCCTTTTAAGAAGAAAAATGTATTAAAAAATGTTAAACCATAAAATGATTGATAATAAATGTAGAAATACATCTGCTTCAATTGACCTTAGCCAATATTTCACTGATAATTTCTCGGTGGAAAAAAAAAAAAGAGTTTTTAAATTTTGATCATTCAAAGAGAGATTGAGAGAGATTGTCAAAGAATTTTCTCTTTGGTTATCATAAAATTCTATCTGAATCAGAGGAGAATTTCCTACTCAGCCTTGCCCAAGAAAAAATCTCAGCATCCCCTGGTGTACTGATATGCACATAAGACTTTCTTGCAGCTGTCTTCCTCAGTAACCTGGTTGCTTTTGCATTATGTGTCCTGGACCGTTTGGATCTGGAAATGTCTCTGAGTTCTTAGCAAACAAAAAGCGCTTTAAACAATTTAAAAGCAGGCACAGGTTCACAAATTCTTTTCCAGTTGTGTTTTTATACATCCATGTCCTGAATGGCAAGATATAGAATGGTCAAACTGTATCACCTACTAAAGTGATGACTAAAATTCCACAAAGCTTGTGCAATAAACTTTTTAATAGAGCTATATTTTCAATAAATGATATCTCTACCAGTGGTAAAGCAAACTAAGGGCTTGTGCCTCCTTGAATTTATGATTAAGCTGCAGTGTTGTGAGATCAGGGCAGTTTTAGGCAATTGAAGACTAGCTTCAACCAGGCAAATATGTAGTCCTGAATTTACTCAAACCATTCTTGCCTAACAAAAATCAACATGAAAACTTTAAAAATAATGAGACTCAAAAGGATTCCGATTACTTGCATTCCACAATTTCAGATGATAAAAACAAACTACGATAGGAGTTCTAGATTTTAATATAATATAAATAGAAAGATGGACTAGATAAAACCAGCTGAACACTAGTCTGTCCTCAAGACCTAACAGGGAAGTAATAACATGCTGTTGAATATATAGCAATGACTTTTGGCAGATATGCCGTATACAATTCCATACCATGGAAAACCATTGAACTTGATTGACTATTTAATCCATTTCTGAAAGAGCATCACTAAGGGAGGCTTATATTGTTGGTATATATAGTGTATTATATAGTTAGCCAGAATGACACAGGACTGTCAAAATGCTGGTTGCTGCAGCACTGATATCTAGTTAGCTTCCTATGTCCAGCTGCAGTAAGTATTTTAAAAGTTATGTAAAAATTTTGCTGATACTTGCTGCAGATTTTCTTCTGCCAAATAGATATTTTGATTGTATTAATGTAACATATAATCATTATACTAATGCATCCTAAGCAAGAATACCTTAAAATAAAATGGAATGTTGTGGCTGCAAAAAGACATCAGTTTTGCAAATATAACAAAGATAAAATGCATATGGAAACATATATCTTTTATTTGTTATTAATTACTTAACTCTCATTAGAAATTTATAAATTTCAACAGCTAACCCTATTTTGTGATTTTATGTAAGTTTGTTCCAGAAATACAATATTGAAAGTGTAACACTGGGTGGGTTGGTCATATTCTGACCAAGAAATCATTTGGTAAAATCACACAAGCTTTATGTCAGAACCAAATAAGGTAAAACACAGTTATGTAAAAGCATTGAGCAGAAAATGGCAGATTTATGGAAGTTCTGTAGACACAGTAGAGAATAGATGAAGAATACTGTTTGTATAAAGAGTAATGGGCTCTGTGTGCCATGTATTAGAAACAAAATTCCAACTTCTTCACTCTGCCTTGTTCTATGCACTTTTTCATGAAAACAAAGACTATAAGGTCTTATGAAAAATATTCCCACTTTTTTTCCCCTTCAGAATACCCCAAAGCATATGGTACTATCAGCCTGAAGTTTCCCTCTAGCACTTCTGAATTCCCTGCTGCCTCTGTTAGACCACATAAACTAAACAATGTAAGGATGATTTTAATATCTTCTGAGTCCACCTCCTGACATTAATTTTACTAATTGAGAGGCAGTCTTTCATAAACACAAAGTTAAAAATATAAGTAATTCTATGCACTCATGCAAACTTTTTCACGTGGTCCGTGTGTCACCGTGGTCTCTGTTTCCTAGAGAAACTGTCCTTTTGGAAATCACATATAACACAGAAGGACTTAAGAAGGGGTATAGGGTAAGACATAATGGCCACCTGCCATTTCAGGGGCCTAAATTCGGTGCTCATATCCCCATCCTGCCAACCAAGTTGATACATTGTCCTGGAAATGCCTAAATTCATTTACAATTCTTTTCATCATTTTGTGACTTATATATCTAAATTTCACCACTAGACTTATACAGTCATATAATGATGTCCTCATTCTAAGACAATATTCTGTCCCCTTTGTCTTCAAGGCCCTCAGAGAATTATAAAATATGCCCGTACGATGCTGGTCTCATTTTGGAGGCTCAGTCCAATAGACTTCTCAGAGAAGGATTTTTTAAATTAAGTAGCAGTTAAAAAAGACTCAGGCAGAAACCTATAGAGACTGGGGTTGAAGATCCTTCTGTAAAGTGACCTGAATTAATGTCTCACAATGTTGAATGAAATGTGGAAAAAGTGCTTTCATAGCTTTGAATTGTTCCACTTTGCTTTTTTCCCCAGTAAATCCTCAGCCATGAGCCTGGGACTGAAGAGCCTGCACACCTTTCAGGCACTTTATCAAAATGCTCTTCAATAATAAACAGCATAGTTCCCTGCTTAGACACTGGAGTGTGGGACAGGCCTTTGAAGGACTCCAAATGGAAGTCCCATCCATCTTTCCACCTTACCAAACTGGGTGCAGTTTGAGGATCTTCTAAGAGTTCTCTTTCTTAAAAGTCCTTTAGGAACTTTAGCTCCTTGTAGGTGTTCTTGACATTTTTCACTGGATACCCTTACGCTGATTTTGTGGCTCCTATTTGCTGATGCCTAGCCCTAACAAAAAGTAATTTGAAGAGCACTTGCGTCCAAATTAGAGGTTGTGAGCCCTGCTGATTAGGTTCCAAGAAGAGACCATATGATGCTAAATTCTTGTGAAATTGAGCCCTCATACAGCAAAGTGTAAGTGCTAGAGAAATTCCCAGTAGGAAACTAATAATGCTGTGAACAGGCTGTCAACACCACATTCAAACTGTGTCTGGGACTTCTACCTGAACAATCAGGCTAAAGAGTCCAATTAAATGTTTTTTTTTTTTCAGGTACCAAGACAGTGCTGCGTGGAAAAAAAGATTTTTAAAATTTAACTAACGACTGTATCATTCATAAACAGATAAAATTAAGGGTATATGGAAAACTTTAACTCTGGCTTGCATAATTTTGGGAGTGCTAGTTTTGTGAGCTTTTCAAGTCTTTTCAAGGTAGTATTCCATGTGTGTACTAGCATATACACAATATCAACAGTCCTTTTTGGCCTGTCATGTAAATTTGTTTCAGAACAGAGGCTTTAGTATTACAGCAGAAAAAAAATTGTTATTCATTTTGTATGATTTAAAAGTCATCTCTGATTTATTTATTCCATTGCTCTGGCATGTTGTTAGGCCTTTTTAAAGCTTTAGTGTTATATCCAGTGACATTGTCAACTGTGCCATGATCTAAGACAAATTGTTCTTATTTAATCTGCTAGTACCCCTTCTTATGAGTTAAATAGTATTATGTACCAGAGGAAACAAGCACTGACCAGAAAAGTTGCAAGACGTATTTACATCTGGGATAAGTGAAGTTCCTTCCTCATACAACATCCATGTGTTCATGTAAATCTTAATTTACCATCTGAAAGGTGACAGGGCCAAAAGGAGTAACAGGTTATGTGAGTCCTTCCAGGAATCTGTCTGATGGGTAGCGATGGGATTCCTCCTATCTAGTGAGGCACTGAGTTGCCACTCACCTGAACCTTTCTCTTTGCTTTCCAACAGACTTCCTTGCTGATGCCAAGCAGTCGAGTAACCTCAGCAAAGCTTTATGTTATCTCAAATTAGCTGCCAGAGTCTATGTCTCTAGTTAGGCAACAAAAGGGCCATTTAAAAAATAACAGCACAATACGAGTCTGCTTTCCTAGGCCTGATGTGAGGCTGGCACAGAGCCCTGAAGCAACTTTCTGGATGGCTACTGCAAGGATATCACACCTCTATGAGATTACACCATGATTTTGTAGAATATCAAACTTACTGCCAGGGCTGGTCTTGTATTCTAACTGGCCTTCAATGACCTGAAATACAGAGAAGTTTGGGATGAAGATCCAGTTGAAGAGCTGCAGTGGTCTCTTAGTGGATCATTTACACTGAGACAAAACCTGTCTGCACAGAGGACAGAGTTCTCAGGGCCCAGATTTAAGTGAGTCATGACAATCATCACAAATTTCACCTGTTTCATCATCTGTTCCTAATGAAGAAACAGCAAAGTGCTTTGTATTTGTCTCCTCAGAACTTGTCTGTCTGTGTATATCTGTATGATTAAAAAAGCCAGAGAAAACAACTCTTGCACTGCACATACTTCTGGCCTGAAGAAGAGGGTTGGGAGGAATGGTACAGTGTACAAAAATGGCAGATGGAGAAAAAAAGGAGGAGGAAAAAGAAAGCTGGGAATATAAAAGAGAGACTATGAGAAAAAAAATGGTACAAATCTGCAACACTGAATCAATATACAAAAGTGGGAAAATAATTCAAGCTTGGAACAGTTATGGTAGTAGGTCTGGTAGTGATGCCTTTTCCTTTGAGTCCTCTGTTTGTCTTGAATCTATCTAATACCTACTTTCCTTTTTACATCCACCAGGACCAGAGGAAGATACCTCATGATGTGTAATGGTCCTGAAAGAGACCAGAAGTCTGAGATTTTGGGAGGGAAAAAGCTGACCACTGATGGATTCCAATTTCAATTTTCCTGTTTCTTCAAAAACCTTCAAAACCTTCCAGTCAGGCTTTTGTGCTCTTGCAGGGATACAGGTCTTTGGGCAATAGTCAAGTTTCTTAGTGCATTCAGCAGAAAGACCGCCAGCTAAAATGTGTGATAAACAGAAACTCTCTGTTTAGTTGTCAGAGTGTTTATTTATGTGCATAGGGTCTCATTGCAGTTGGTATTGACTGTAAGCAGGAGTACCAAGAATTTTTGCTATTTTTAGGATGCTTTTCCTCATGATTCATTGTTTTGAGGGTCTCTGCTCCTCTTAGGCTCCATGAATTAGCAGATAACCCAGAAGCCCCATGTTTTGCCTTTTCCATGCTTATACTATGTATAACTATCTAATCTTTGTCCAAAATCTTCAAAATGTCCTGCTTTGACTTCCCTTTAACTGCTATACTTGGCCTTGGACTCTGAAATGCAAAGAAATGTCTCTCTGACGTAAAACAGATAAAATAGGTAAAGGTAAGGATCACCAAATTAATCAGCAGAATATGGAGCAGGTGTCCATGATGGGTGGCTGTGATAACAGCAGTCCTTTGGACAACCTTCATCCCAGTAAATGTCCCCAGTGTCCAGAGGTTACCCACTGACCCACCACTCTCCACCAGAAGATATGCATCTTTCCATGCTCCTTCCCTTTCTCCTTTCACAATACCTGCACTGAAGCTTTTGCCTGGTTTAGAAATGAATAATGAGACAGAAAGATGTTAAATAGACTGCATCCTAGGTTTGTGGGAATTTAAATGGAAATTATAAGACAAGAAGAAATACAGAAATGAGAACCACTGCTTCTGCATTATCCTCAAATGCACACATCCATGTTGGTGGATGAGAGGCTGGACATGAGCTGGCAGTGTGTGCTTCCAGCCCAGAGAGCCAGTTGTGTCCTGGCCTGTACCAAAAACAGCGTGGCCAGCAGGGTGAGGGAGGGCATTCTGTCCCTCTATGCTTCTCTAGTGAGACCTCACCTGGAGTGTTGCATCCAGCTCTGGGGAAACCAGTACAGGAAGGACATGAGCTTGTCCAGAGTAAAGCCACTGAGGTGATTAGGGAGATGGAGAACCTCTAACTGAGGAAAGGTTAAGAGAATTGGATCTGTTTAGCCTAGAAAAGAGAAGACTTCAGAGTGACCTAATTGTGGCCTTCCAGTACCTGAAGGTAGGCCACAAGAAAGCTGGAGAGGGACATTTCACAAGAGCATGTAGTGACAGGTCAAGGGGGATTGGCTTCATACTTGATGGGAGCAGGTTTAGATCAGATACTAGGAGGATTTTTGCTGTAAGATTGGTGAGGCATGGGATCATGTTGTCCAGAGAAGCTCTATCCTTGGAAATGTGCAAGGCTAGGCCAGAAGGAGCTCTGAGGAACCTGGTTTAGTGAAATGTGTTCCTGCCCATGGCGGGGAGCTTGGAACATGTGATCTTGAAGGTTCCTTCCAGCCCAAATAATTCTATGACTCTATGATAAATGTATTTGGAAGACGAAATGTGGCTCTAATTTCTAGGCCCTTAGCTGGCTAAGGAAAGCAATGCAAAAGAAGATGATGAGGATTTTGAAGGAAGGTACATCTTACATGGTTACACTTGAGTGAGACTCTGAGCAAAATTCCAAGAAACTACTTTTATATTAACAAAGTGGCTGCTGTTGACAAGTGGAGCATGTGGTGGAAGGAGATTGTTGTCAGTGTAAATGGTGGTTACTGGAGACAGGCTGTCACTGAGATAAAAATGAGGTGAAAAGTCTTCAGTGGGTGGAAAATGACATTGGCAAAATTGGTTTGTTTCAGTTGGGGAGATGAAATAGGAGTCCCTAGCTGTCAGGACATGCTGTTCAGTAGAGTGTGTTATCAGACAAATTTTTCATTTGTTGAATATTCTGTTAAGGACTCAGATAATACCATTAAGCCTATCTATGAAAAGCCAATAGAAACATAAGTCATCATTGAGAGTGCTGTTGTGCACTGTCCTTGTTCCACACACACAGCTCTCAGTGGTGCCAACTCTTCACAGATCTAGTGTGGCTTGTGACCCTGAGGTTTTATCCTTTCCACATTTCTAGTGCATTACTTATTAGACAGTGAAAACAGGCAAAAGCCTTGGCTTCTTTGGAATTAGAAATCATTATTAGAGGCATTATTATATATTATATTAGATGCATTATTGGGAGACAATCAGAAAAGCAGGGGCAAGGCACCTTAGAAAATGCTCAGATTTAGCCTGAATCAAAAGATGGCTGTCTTTGCCATTCTGTTCCATATAAATGTCTAACTAAGACACTGGGCATAAGCAGAAATGCACACCTGCTTCACTGCATCACTGTTACACCTTCTGTGGAAAACTGAGATTTAAGTCCTGAGTAAAATTTCTCAAGCACTTTTTTTCCACAAGCTTTAAGTTCATTTTGACCAGGATTGTAAGCCCAGACATTAAAAAGGAAGTGGCTAGGGTGTGTTACTCAGTACAGCACAGTTCTCTGCTCAGCCAGAGTGGGTGCAGTGATGGAGATTGCCAGAGGACTTGACTACTCTGCCAGAAGCCAAAAGCTGGTTGTGATGTGGATAACTAACATTGCATGAGGAAAGCCTTCAAAATCTGTGTGGATGTGGGTGGCAGCCATTTGCCCATGTAACACTAAACAGGAATCTTGTACAGTGTAAGAGAACAAACTCTTCTCCCTGAGACTCTGTGAAATTAACCACAGTTAATACCTCATCTTGTATTGATGTTTCAGTCTAGACTTCTTGACAACTTATGTTAACATAAAGCATTGGGAGGGGAACCCTCTCCAAACTTTCTGACAGCAGAAGACTTTTTCTATTGCTTGCCACTTTTGTGTCTGATGTCTCCAGTTGCATTAACACTGTATAAAGAGGTGGAGGGATCCAGGGGGTGGGAGGTGATACCCACTCCAACCTACCATTTACCCCATCCAGCTGATACAGGGCTGCCATGCTGTGAGTTTGCTCTTGCAGTGGATCATCTCTATTCACCCTCTTTCCACCTCTCTCCAGCCTCCAGGCAGGGGCAGATGCCTGAAAATTTATGGATATGTAGACATAATGGAAGTTTAAGACAGGTTAAAGCTCCTGTGAAGGGTGTATTTATTTCCCGATTTATGCTTGTGGTAGCCTCTAAAAAGACTAAAAACCATGGGCATCAAGCAAATGAGACACTGACAAATATGGCTTCATGTTTTTTCCTTCAGGAATCCAATGCATTCTTATGCTGACATCGCACCTGAACACTATTCATTGTTCAGGTGCCTTTAGAGCCTTGTTTCAAGGTGCTCACTTTCAGCCTTGGGAAATGAGCTGCAGCAGATCTTTGTTGCAGCATTCCCTAGGTGCATTGTGCTCTGCTGTCCTTCCACACAAACATGACATTTGCAGTGATAAAGAACAAGTAGAAAATTGATAGGAGATAATTATTATCTTGTTAGGCTCCAGTTTCAGACTTAACAGCTTTCAAGGTCTGAGAGAAGCAGTGATTTTGAAGAAGAATAGAAAGTGGGAGATAAAAGTTTTGTCATGGTAGCTTGTAAACAATTTCTGATGGTGAACTTTTTATTACTGGTTTTGATTAGAAATACCCACTGATAATTGTAGGTGGTTTTTCAACCTGTTAGGGGTTAATGTGATCCATACATGTAAAAATGATGATGAATATAACACTCTTTTAATAGCCAGTTGTCATTCACAAAAATTATTGAGGGGCACCAACAGGTTGCAGAAGCTCTTAAAACTGCAGTGATGATAGGAAGCTGGGGAGGGATTTAACTTCCTCTCCACAATGCTACAAGATGACAGGATAGATTCTGAACAGGGATCTTCATGTCACAGACAAATGCCATTGACATCAAGTAGAGCTCTTCCAAGAGCAGGAGTAAGAGTCTCATTGTGCCCTGTTTTTTACTGGCAGACATTCCATGCAAGCTTATTTCCTTCTGCACAAAACTGAAAAAAAGCCAATTAAACATCAGAGTTTGAAAGGAGCGGTATTCCTCAGGGCCAAGGAGTTAAAAAAAAGGCAAGTATAGGATAAAGGGGTAAATTTAGAATCTGTATAATATCCACTTCTCTCCAAAAGAGAGGAGGATAACGTTACAGTCCTGTCCAAGTATTTTTGCACTATTTCAGGAAAGGCAACTGGTCACTTGGAGGAGGCATTTGTGCTGAGGTAAAGATCACACTTAATATTTCAGGTATATTCACAGCTTACAGGAATCCCTATGGCTTGAAAGAGGCCATACATTAGAATTTTTCATGAGGTTTCTTCATGATCTATGGTTTTGCTAGTAAATCACTTTCTAAGACTGTGCCTTCTCACTCTGAAAAAAGGTGATATTCTTCCTCCCTTCTTGAATGTTTTCTAGGCCATGCCAAGGTCCTTCTCATAATTACCGATGGTGAGTGTTAAATGCCTTAAAGGTGAATGACACTTCTTGGAGTAAAAAATTTTAACTCTAGAGCTGCTCATAAGAGTCACTATCCTTGAGATGTATGGAGGGGATAGAGGTGTAGAATGACGGAATTTTGCCCCGCGGTTGAGTGCTGGGGAAACAGTCCCTGGTGATGGCAGAAGGTGGGGAAATCTTGGGATGATTCAGAAATCATCCTTCCAAGCACAGAGATCAGTTTCTCTTTGTCTCTCTGCTTAGGTGAGCCCTTAGTACAGGCAGACTCGCCAGAGATTATCCTCTAATTGAAACAAGTTGAATGAACACAGCCCTAAATGTTGACAGTGTGTTTGTACTTTCATGGGTTTGCTCTTTCCTCCTCTTCTATTTTGTCAAAAAGAACAGTGATGCTGACTGATTATGCAATTGAGTTCCTATTTCTTCTTGCAAGAAGAGCTACCTACAATCTTATTGGCCAATTTCCCAAAGTGCTGGTAAATCTTGTTGCAAATGGGAGCAACCACTCTTGAGCAGGTAAGGCAATAAAAGTTCAGGCAGCATTTTTCTGCCACAAACAAGGCAGAGAAAAAAACCACTGTGTATCAAGCAGGAAGATGAGAGCCATGCCAGCTATGAGTGCATGCCAGCTAAAGTGTGCATTTCTATGACAACCTATAAACATACTGTGTGAAGAAGCATGGAAATATTTTTTAAAAAATTTACTTCCCTGTGGATGCCACTCTCAGTTTTCAAACTTCATACTCATGTGATACAGTATTATTTATGAATGTTAATTTAAAAGGTCTTTTTTTTGTTTTTACTGATGCTTTGATGTTTCTGAAGATCTGTAGATGTGCTGCATATTAAAGTCACAAACTCAGGACTGCACAGAATTCATTTAGAAGGCTGTCTCAAAAGCAATTCTACTGTTTAGTTGTATTATTCACCCTCATGTTAACATAAGGATTTTGATGAAGTCAAAAGACTTCAGCTATAATTGTGGGAAGTCAGAGGCAACTGTACAAACTGCTGGCTGTCCTAGGATTAGCTGAGAACCTGCTTGGCCCCTGGCATAAGACAAATCAGCCCAGATGTTCATAAGGAGGCATGCACAGGGGCAAGGCTCCTGGAGTTAGACACGCTGCTGCTCTGTCTTTCTTCAACAGTATCCTTTTGCTGCCCCTTACACCAAGGACCCAAGTTCTTCCTTGACATATCTAATCTCTGTCTATATCTATGCAGAGGTTTTGAAAATAGATGCATCATCCTACTGCAGGTACACAAACGGATTGGTTGGATCACCAGGTAATAAATGTAAAAGTCAATCTTTGTGACACATAATCTAAATATTTACAGATATGTTTCAGGTTTGCTTTTGAACAATCTTCTGTGTAAATGGAGCAGTGCTCATGGAACTGTACAGAATATTGTGTGAAAACTGCTGGTAGCTTTTAACCACAGGTTCTTGGACTAGGAAAAAACATTTGCAGAATAAGTGCATTCAAATAATTTTCAGTGATTTTTACATTGAGTCATTCCTGTCTACACTGACTTTTCCTCTGAAAATTATTCTGATGTTTTTATACCTGTTCACTGTTGTAATTTATTTAATATATCCAGAATAATTTAGGATTGTAGGATTTACTATTGTTTATGTCTGCTCAAAGGTGTTGGATGTGAATCTCAAATCACAAATACAGATACAACTCAAAGCTTCTCTGTGCCCCTAAAGCCAGAAAAAATGGGAAAATTTATGTTGGGTTGTATTAATATGATATTCAGCTATTGGTTGCTGTGTATGCTTCTTTTCATGGAGGTAAACTGTTGTGCAGAAGCAAAAATTCAGAGAAACAGACTAAGCTGGAGAGCACAAGTATGGTGGTGGTGAAGAGAAAATGCATAATCCTGTTTCATGCCCATTTGCCGCTTGAATTTCCCTGTGCTAGCTCAAAACCCCACACAGCAGGCACTTTCAAAATTGACTGTCCTTTCAGGGGGTCTTGTGTAATAGTACTTAAGTAGGCTTTTCTGAGCTGAATTATCTGTTTTGATTTTATGTTTGGCTTCAGCATTCATATAGCTGTCTCTCTCAGCTGAAAAGCTCAATTTCCCTACCAGTCACGCTCTCTTTGTACCCTTTACCCACTACAGAGCTTGGCAACTTTAGGCAGCCTGCTCCTGGCAGCTGGATTTTCCTTCTCTGCCAGATTCTACTCTTTGGAAATTCTTTAAGCCAGATAATTGCCTGGGAGGTCAAAAGAGAGAGTCTGAAGTTTCTTTACAAATTTAAATCAAGATGGTTAAGCTAAGGGACCTCCCCAGTATATTCTGTGAAATGTATATGACCAAGCTGGTTATATGACTTCTGTCTGCTACCTGATCCCAGATGCAGGTTTTACTTCTCCCAGCAGTTCTGCTCCTGAGAGATTAAGACAGATTGACCACAGTCTATTTGCTGCTGAATGTAAAAAGAGCTTCCAGAAGCACTAAGCTTGCTCTCCCAGCACATTGTCCCAGGAAAGATACATGGTATGTCTATGACTTTCACCATTGTGCCTTTGGAATTATTAATTTAATGAAAAGGAAGCAGTTTTATTTTCCTCAGAGATCACAATCTGTCTTTACATAAGAGGACAGATTTTGATACTAGTGCTTTGCAGGGATACTTTAACATGAGGTCTGCTAAAGAACTTCTAAAAATTTGATAAAGTCACATGACTCTGAGAGAAAGAGGAGTCAATGCACTCTTTTTGTTGCAGAAACCAGTCCACTGACATGAAATAGTAGCTTGCAAAAACTCCCTGCACATTTGGAGCAAACCCATTACTTCCCTTTGTAAATACGGAAATCTTGGGCTCGAATGCTTGTCCTGAACATAGCTCATGTATTTCTGAATAAATGAAAAGAGGAAAACTAAATACCATTGTAAATAGAAACCTGATGCCATTCCTCTCAGTAATTTCTGGAAAGCACCCTTAGTAAGGGTGTCACTGTCAGGCTACTTTGTACTTATTCCTTATAATCCCATAACTCTTGGGTTTCTTATCTGCACTCCTCCTACCTGCAAACACCATGTCCCACCTTCCTCATTCCTGTGCCAGACCAGTGATACCTGGAGCTGGGGAACATGGCATTTTACTAGGAATTAAATCTGTTGATGCAAACAACCAAGTGATAAGACTTTGAAGCACCTGAAATGCAGGATTCCTGCTGGCTAAGATGGCATATAAAAGGATGCTGCCACTTGTTCTATCAGCTGTCTTGAACTGAACACGTGTCTGATTTCTTTAACTATAAAGCAACATGGAAGTATTTTGTCCAAATAAGAATGGCATTACAAATCCTTTGCGCTAAAAAAACTTCTAAACCAGTATTTTAACATGCAAATCAACCCAAGTAAAACCTTGGTTGAAATATTCCATGAAACCAATTACATAATATAGCTGATATAATAATAATAATATAGTTACTTTTTACTAATTAATGCCTAATTAACTTCTAATATAAAAAAAGAATTTTATCAGAAGGGCATCTAACAAAATTTTTACCAGTGTGATCTCATTTAAAGTCTGATTTAGCTACAGAAAAAACTCTTTCTAATTTGTTGGACAAGAGCAGCAGTGGCTTTGTAGAGGACATATATGGCACGAAAGCCCAAAAGGAAATGCAGGTTTTTAGTGTGAAAAACACCATTCAATTATCTTTTTCCTATTTCAATTTGTTTCTAAATTTCTACGGACTAATACTGCAAAATATGCATTTAATTGGCAGACGGAAAGGTAGCAAAGAAAGTACAAAAAGATGAAACTTATTGTGGAAAAAGCGGTTCAAACGCAAGCCGAGAGCTCCATCTGCTGCTGGGCTGCGGCACGGCAGAGACTCAGCCTCCGCGGAGCCACAACGTGCTGGGGTTGCAAAGATGGGGTGGTTAATTATTGGAATACTTTTAAGTAATACCTACAGATAGAATAAAGCTTTTATTATCTTCCAGTTAATTTATTTTAATTTTCTTCTTTTATTTGTTTATTTTGTTTTTGACCTGGCATTTTGAGGTCACTACTAGCACTTGCATGATATTCTTCTATCTTGAAATGTATGAGAAAAAATTTCCTACATAATCTTGTGACATAACCCCAAGCCTCTCTTGGGCTTCACCATCTCTTCAGTTTATTTCTGCGTTTTCATGGGTGAAGTTCTATTGTAAAAGCTGCAGCAGACAGATATTCTGTCTAATATTCTCATGCTCTGTATTCAACAGCATCTCTCTCCTCTGCCTTTTGGTTTCCCAGTACCTCATTTAATAATGAGGTACTGATGACAGCACCTCATCAGGTAATAATATATATTATTATTAATATATATTATTAACATATATATAACAATGAGGTACATTGATGACAGTGCAGTGTTGCTGTCTGCCAGGTTCAGTGCAAAACTGAGAATCCTCTCTACCTGTGACAGAATCCAGAGAATCCTCTCAACCAGAGACAACCCCTTTGCATTCTAAAAAGTGAGTAGAAGGCTGACATACTCTGACAGTCATCTTACAATTAATAGCAAAATAAATTGTAGTTTGTGCTCTATTAACCCCAATCAAGTAAATAGAGAAGGATAATCTGAATTTTAGAAATATGAATTATTCAGAAAGTGTTGATCTTATAAAAAGGAATGGAAAGGATAAGTGGAATATTTGCATGAAGTGTTTGCTATCACAGCAGACTTGTAAGCTCTCACTTGAGGTGGACCTTGTGGATTAGGACACATTTATTTACTAATAACTACATGTTATTTGTTGTTTTTGCTGCAGTGCATCTGACATGTTTAGGTCTGCATTGTATCTGAGTGTGGCCCAAAAGATTTTTATGGTGACTTAGTCAGTACTGAGCTTTCTAGATTCATGCTACACATATTTTCAGGATGTTGGCCACAGACTGGCTCTAGTCTGTTCCCATGGACTTGCTGCCTGTTAGCAGCTGTGTCACACTAAATCACTGGGAGGAAATTCTTTTATTTGTTTACATCCCAAACTAAACCCACTCAAGTAGGATGTCCTCCTAGTCCTGTTGGGTTGAACTAGCTGTTTTTGGAAGGTCCCTTCCAAGCCAAGCCATTCTTTGCTTCTAAGAAGTGCTCTGAGGTACCTTTGGCATGTCTACCACAGGGTGGTAAGTGGGGATGCCTGTGAGAGTCACTTAAAAAATACATTTCTTTTGAGAACTAAAATGCTAATTCATGAACTAAATTGATGCAGAGATAAACATTCTACTGGAAGAAGTCAGCATTTCATTCCAGAAATAGTATTTTCAAAACTTTGCTAGGCATAATGCACTGCAGAGTGCATGTTAAAGTGTATTTTAATCATATTTGTGTTCCAAAGGGCAAACATGGATTTTCTCTCTCACTCTGCACTTTGCATGCTCTTTCCATGTTATAATAGAAAACAAGTAATATTCCCCAGAGATGTTTTGCATTAAATTTAAGCAATATTCAGCTTGAGAAGAGAGATGGAGCTATAATATTTAGTAGAGATGGATCACCTATCCCTGAAAACACGATTTTGTCTCTTTGAGCTCAACCTTCCTTAGAGCAGAGAGCAAGCATTTTAACAGAGGCTCTTCTCCCATTCTTCCATCTTAAAGTAAATAAGGGCTTGTGATAGCTCTATATACGTATATACATCAAATTGTGACAGATCCTGGGGACAAAAAACACGAAAGAGTAGGAATAACATTCAACAAAATGAATGGAATAATTATGAATACATGTCCTTTATAATTATTTCTATTATTAGAATTGAAAGTCTTGGTGCCATTATTAATTGCTTTCCCATCCATTCCTTTAATTCCAGAATAAATATTACAATATTACGTATAAATCTAGAAATTTTTTTCTTTTCTCTTCTATAATTCCTATCAATCTACATTTTATACCAATAACACGGGTTGAATGATATGCCATCTACTAAAATGCAAACACAAAGCTTTACAGTGTCAGATACACTTACAAACTCAGAAACCAAGCTATGATTTTATCCTATAGGTTTCATTGAGCCTAGTGACAGCTGTAGGTAAAAGAACATAAATTTTTCCATTTCTTAAAATGTAAAGAGTTCTGGAATTGCCAAATCTGGAATAAGGTTGAAGGAGAAGGGGCAATAAATAAGGGCTTTATGGATATTTTTTGTTATGTTCAAATCGATGTCTCTGCACAGAAGCAACCCCTGAAGTCGTCTCTGATAACAAAAAATATTTAGATGATCCTGGCGATCAGCCAGGCAGAAGTGTCTCTGTGCAACTTGGCAGAGAAAAAACATCTACAGCTGTACAAGCAAGGTGATGGCAATAAGAATTGGGGGTTCAGTTTACCTCATTACTGGACATTATACAAGAAAGAAAAATTATGTAGAACATAAAAAAGAGGAGGAAAAATAATTCAAGACTTGAAGATTATTTCTTACAGCCAAGAAGGTCAATCTATTTGCTTCATCAATAAGAAGGCCAAGTTTTTCCTCAGAAAGAAGGACTAAAGAAGATTTTAGTAAAGACCTTTTCAATCCAGAAAAGAAAAAGAGTCATAATTACTGAATGGAAGCTGAAAATGGGAAAATTTAATTTGGGAACATAGCAGAATGGAAGCAGTAAGAGTGAACAGCACTGAAACAAACTGTTAAGAAAGAAGTGGATTTTCCATAATTTTATTTTTTATTAATGATGTCTTATGTATTGTTCTTCAGAAACATAATTGTTTCTATGTATAGTAATTTTGTCTCCAATGGAATGCTTTGATTTATTTTTCCTTTGATACATATTCTCTATTATTTCTTTCTTTTTTTATTATTATTAATTTACAATGAAAGTTGACAAAATTGTACTTTACAAAGATAGAAAATGAAAACATTTGGCTAAAGTACTTGTTTTGACTATGGAAGGAAAAAAGACTTGTGAGAGGTGCTGTATAAAAGGAGTTATGTATACCTTAAAGCTTTCCTCTGAGGAATGGGATGTCTGGAAGTTAAACAGGAAACACCAGCTATCGAAAACTTCTTTAAGTTTATGTATTGGAATGAAATCTCGTCACAATTTTTCTCCCTGCTAACAATTTCCCTTAACCTCTGTGAGAGAAGTATTGTCGCAGTCACCTAAACTGAGAAACCAGAGTGGATGAAATAGAGAAAATGTTTTTGAAATTATTCAAGATTATTCTTCAAATGTAGGAGTTGATGTGACAAAGTCACAGTTGGTCTGGCCTATGATAGAAAACCCCACTTGATTTTGAAAGGATTTTTGTTAAAGAATTTTTACTTCAAAGATCATCATCAAGTAACAGCAAACTACAAGAGCAGAAAATTGATTGACTTGTTTCTACCAATGTTTCCTCTCTTTTTGAATGATGCGGATATGACACCTGAGATTTATATTTTATGATATTTTCAGTCTTTATCACAGCAACAAATCTGTGCCAGAAGATCATAGACCATCTCTAGCTGTTCTCAGCTTTGCCTTCAAACAGAAGACATGAGACATTGTTAGCTGACCTTGGAGACACTCAGATATTCACCAAATAGTCTCTGTCTCCTCAGAGTGGATCAGTGTGTGTTCATCAAGATATCTGCTAGTCCAAGACACTACTTACACACAGTCTTCAATTTCGGAGAAAGGAGATAATACTTCATGTGCAAACAAGTTACAGCGTATGTATTTTTCATTCTTTTCTGTGGAATTTCTCCTGCAGGGTGTGCACAACAGCAAAGCAGGAACAAATGGAGCCATTATGCCTATTCACTGGAATATTTGCTCTTTGGTGTACAATGTGTTTTCTGATTTTAATGCCCTGTGGCTGTGAAAACAGATACAGCTTTCTCACCTGTAAGAGAACTCTGCACACTATTTAGGGAGCACAGGGCCCTGTAGCATCCTGGGTCATTTCTGCCATGGTACGGAAACTCCTCTTGAACTGCTGCTCTCAAGAGCTGAATTTCTGGAAATCCTATACCTCCCACTATAGAGACTGAAGTCCCTCTCCAATTCTTTAGCAGGACTAGATGCCTCCTCAGACTGAACTGAGTCTTTCACATGGCCCAGGAATTCAAGCCACCTGCCAATTTTGCTGCATCCATCAGTGCATCCGTAGAATTCATTTGAAGATAAAGACATTGGCCTGTGGGGAAGAAGCTGAATATTTCACTTATACCATTGATCTGAATTCACTGGCCAGTGGACAGGGCAGGTCTGCAGTTCTGGTTGGCTAGGGACATCATGATCTCTAAATCTCAATCTGCTGGTATAACATCCCTCTGGTTTAAGTTGTATAAAGTATATGAAAGGTATCCTGCTCAGGCACTACTTGTCTGGATTTGGGAAACTCTTCACTGATTTGAAATTGACCTTGTTCAACAGTCATGCATAGTATTTGCTCCTATATTTTTGAAATGTGTTTAAAACGCTGTGTTTTTAAAAAGCAACAAATTTCAAATACTTAAAGACAAAACCAAGATCTACACTGATAAAATACTGATGCAAGAACAGCTGTATTGAAGTCAGAGTGATGGCTGAAAGTGAGAAGGATATATTGCATCTAGCAAGTACTGAGACCCAGTATCCTGTCTCTAGCCAAGAGCCGAACCTTAGGAAAGAGCCTGCAAGAACTTCCCTTTTTACTGACTCCAAGATGCCAGGGTTTGGAATGAAATGCTGGACCCCAGGCAGACTGTACTTCCATGCCTTTGTCTCTTTGCTTTTAACATCCATTTAAACTTTTACCATCCATTTAAACGTTTAGCATAAAAATAGTCTTTATTTGGTGATAAGCTCTATGGCAAAACTGCAGATTAAAAGTTCTTATTTAAAAAAAAAATGTTACTAGTTAATTAAATTCAATTTAGTAGTTCCTAATTCTGAAAAGAATCAATGAATTAGTATTCAGCAAATTTTCAGAACTATAAACAGTGAATAAACATTCACTAGCCATTTTCTTTGCTGCCTTTCTACCATTCTACACTACGTAGTGTCTTTTATATCTATATTTGTATCATCTGAATCTATCTATCTATCTATCTGTCTATCTATCTATCTATCTATCTATCTATCTATCTATCTATCTATCATCTATTTCATCTATACCATCTATATAATCTATATCATCCATATCTGTATCTATATCTATATCTATATCTATATCTATATCTATATCTATATCTATATCTATATCTATATCTATCTATATCATATATCTATATCATATATCTATATCTATATCTATATCTATATCTATATCTATATCTATATCTATATCTATCTATATCTATATCTATATCT
>JAWWMU010000153.1:72030561-72061129 GCA_035048155.1 Cinnycerthia olivascens | reverse complement strand
TTGACTTGGAGGAAAATCAGAAATACCTTGTTAGATACATGTACATATATATGTATTTCATCTCATCTTTAATTCTATTTCACAACTTTGATTTAGATATTCAGAAAAGAACCAATAAGAACATGGTAGATTTTTCATGATAGCAAAGAAGTTTTATAGCCACACTTGGTCTTGCCATTCATTTAGGGACGTAAAAGAAAGAAAGGGCAGAGTTAATAGGGTAAAGCTAGCCTAACGGAATGCTAGTTCTCCTTATTGATGAAACCAGAAAATACGATTTTTTCAACTTTTTTTAGCACATGGAATAAAAACAGAGCTTGGGAAAAGAATGGATGAATGAACTGGGGAACAGGCTCTATTTTTCAGTGAAAATCCATTGTCTATGTGAGCAGAGCTCATGCAAAACCCCACCAGTCCTGCTCCCATCTCACTAGTCCCCTTTCTGACTGTACTTGAAAGGCATTTTTGTCATCAACAGCCTAAATCCTAACCTGCAGCATCCTTCATATAGGAGTCATGGATCAGTTGGATGAGTCTTACTCCAAGCTTTTTAAAGTAAGTTTTCTGGCAAAGGTCATGAAATGTCTCTGTCTCACTCTCAAATTTTTTTCTAGACAAGGTGGTAAACTGGACCCTAAGTGTAATCTGTAGAACTGTTGTTTGCCAGTGCCATGTGCCAGGGCACTGATGGGCAGAGAAGAGCCCTGAGGAGCTGGAGACTGGCACTGCTGAGGAATTGCCTCAGGTGCTGCAAGATATTTGGAGCTGTAAGTCATGTGTGAAACTACTTCCACCTTGGTAATAAGATCAGAAACTTAATTAAAAGTCTGGAACTTCTTATTATAATTTCAGAGGTTAAGTCTTATACTTTTATAGGAAGATATCAATTTTACATATGGTGTAAAAAAGCAGGACTTGGGAATTTCAGGGCATGAAAAGCAGCTTGCTGTTCCAGATGGTTTATAAAGTCTGACAACACTGTTTCACCCTGTAGAGCAGTTTTTGGAAACTATCCCCAGCTTACCAGCTGTACAAGAATGTAGTGACAGAAGGGAATACTTGACATATTTGTAAGCAAAATTTAAATTATTTCCTATCCTTAGGGGAACAGATAAGCATCACCAGTCTAATATGATGCTATTAAACGCCAGAAGAAAAAAGATGCAAGAAGGATCTCTCAGTGTATTTACGCTTTATATATCCGACCATGTGCTTGTTTCATTTGCTACTCAGGCCCTGTTATCGCTAATTAGACCCCTGGCTGCCAGAAAAGCTCCTCCTTTCCGTCCCACCCCGAGGGCAGAGGCAGGCACTGGGGCTGGGGCTGGAAGGCTCAATGCCTCAGCCTGGCTGACCACCGGGTGTCACTGTTCTACAGAAATAAACTTGGGAAGGTTAAAAACCTCCGGATACCGGCTCCGCATGTATGCTAGAAGATGCAGATTTCATCCTAAAACCCCCTTCCCCATCTGGCCTCTCATTGGATGGAGTTTTAAAGGATATTTTGGAGTGGGATGATTCTGTTTTAAATGAATTTCGGAAAATGCTTTCATTTTTAATAAAAATACCAAAGGCAGGGGGAAAATGAGAAAAATAAGGTAATTTCTGAGCATTTGAGACATGCTGTGCTGCTAACATTTGTCTATAACATTTATTTACTGGCATCATAATTCAAGCTGCAGATAGAAATAGTGATGAATTAATGTGGAAAACCTCTTCCTCCAGATTTTCAACCTAAAATTAGATTTCTAGTGTTTTTCAGACCAACACTAAGCCTACTGACATTTGTAGATAGATGTAAGAGAAAACGTCAGATTTGAAATTGGCCCAAAGTAGAAAAAAGCTCTTCAAGAAAAACCTTCTTTCAAAAAGCTTAATGATGCCTGTCTATTTAAAAAAGAAAATTCTTTGGTACCCTTAAGAAAGGGAATACACTGGCGCAACTTCAAAGTCTTTTATCCTGATGATGAAAGTAGGAAGAAAAAGTATTTTCTCAACAGATAATGTAACTGCATGCCATGCCCTTATACTGAACAGTTGAGAAGTACAACCAATTAATTAAAAAAAGGGGTAGTAACCTAGAAAAAGAGGATAAATTAATCCCAGGAAAATGGGAAAATAAAGACAGTGCCTCAATAAAATGTACATTCTGAGTGGAGTAAAATCATTGAGTGTGATAGAGATCAAAGGATTTATTGCCTCCTGTCTAATAGAAATGGAAGGATTTATTGCCCCCAAACCTACGGCTTCCAGAAGAATGTACTTACCCCAGTGTCTGCTAAATGTGGATAAATTCCTTCCCTCACAAGCTTTCTAAAATGTGGAAAGATTTACTTCCTTCTGAACAGTCTGCCTCAAATAAGCAGCTACAAATTATGCCACAGATGGTGCATTTTCCTTCTCTTTAAGGAGAAAATTTCATGGAGGAAATCTAAAAGCAAGTAAACATTTTTTACAGGTTTAAAAAAGAAATACAACTTAGGCAGTAACATAAAATATTATGTATCTACAGAGGCCAGTTAGAAAGATTTTTGAGGTAAGGTATTACTTGAAAACAAGGCAACGTAATATGAAAATTCAAAGGCAAGTTCATCAAGCATGTGGCTATTTCAGTTTATAATGAATTTGATAGTATTCTAAAATAGTTGTGCAATGTAAGCATGATGATCTAAGGGTATAACCAAATTAAGATTTTCAGGGACTTAATACTTTGTCTAGTTGCACTGCTGGGAAATCAGGTAAGATTTCAGACATCCACGATCTGCTTCAGAACCAAAAGAAATGGCCAACATCGAGCCACAATTTTGCAGCTTCTGTTTCATATTCAGAAAAAGGTTTGGGTGCCCAAAAGCAAGTCTGCATTTTTCCAACTACATCATCAGGCCAATAAAAGATATTTACTCTGCCCATAAATCATTCCTTGCTATCATTAAAATGTTAGAATCTGTTTAAAGCTTTCAGATGTTACTGGTTGTTATGTAATAAAGAAGTTGATTATACATAAAACACTGCTTATGTGGAATAACAGCCAGGTTCAAAGAATCAGTAACTTCAGAGACTATGAGGATAAATGAGAGCTTGATCAAAAAATTGAAGCCGAAGCTGAGCATTCCTCCAACTAAGCAATTTTGTCTGCTGTTGTGTTTTCCAAAGCAATTCCCAGCTGCCATGAGTTATTAAAAGCCAGAAAGGTGGAAGTGCACAGGAGAGGCACTTGGTCAGGATTTTATTCTTTTAAAAACTCAAATTTGTACAAGAATCCTGAAGTTGTGGACTGTGAAGCAGTTTCAGTGCTAGGATAGATCTCTAACAGAACAGCACCAGGATGCCTGGTCTCTGACTCCCACATGACTCTGACTTGAGCCTCATACACCTAAATGGAAGCCCTGAAGGGGTAGCTTTCTACCTAATTCCTCCTCCGGGAGCTGCAACAGAAGTAGCTTGTATCAAAATGTTAAATATTCACCGGGCTAGTGAAAAACCAAGAAAAAACCATTATTTGAATATTGAGAGCAATGACTGCTTGCAGGCAGTAAAACATATCAGTGAAAGAAGGAAAGGACTGAGCACGTTTGAACATCAGTGTAAACCAAGGGAAAGGGCTGACAGAGCTGAGGACCTGAAAATGACAAAAGAGAAAAAATCTGGGCTTTCCATGTCTCAGGTGAGTATTCCTGAGGTGGCTGTCATTTCTTTCTATGTCTATTTCTTTCAGATTTAGAATGGTGCTTCCCAATTCAGTGCCCCCACCAATATTCTCCAAACCATACACTACTGTCTTGCCCCCCCTGCTTTCCTGTCCCTCTCTCCTGAGGGTGACTGGAGAGCAGAATTGGAGACACAAAAGGTGAAGACCATGGATTAAGAGAAGAACAATTTACTGGAAACAGCAATGAGATAAGAAAAGGAATAGTAAAGCAACAATGCTAATGACAGAGTGCTCCCCCTGGAAACCCCGGACAATAGACAACCCTTTGGCACGAACTGGGGCCCTTCTACTCTGACTAAAAAGAACCTCTTGTCATTGGAAAAGACTCCCTGTCCCCCATCCCTGGCAATGACATGACTCCTTGGATAACGGGAGGTTAGTACCTACAGGCTACTGTGCATAATAGCATATGGGAGCAGCAAAGATGTCAAAGTTGTCCAAGCATGAAACATGTGTGGAATGTGAATGGGAGCTGGAAGAGACAAACAGATCTCTTCTGCCATGGAGTTTTGAAACAGAAATATGTTTCCTCAGAAAAGTATTTTTGGTATCATTTACTAGAAAGTGCCCTGAGGCCTAGTTCTTCTTGTCTTTTCCTTCTTACTCGTGCTTTTGTGGGATCCGATTTTCCTGTGAAAAGCACTGATAGCATGAAGCCTTAAAAAAAAAAAAAAGTTATAAATACAGGAGGAAAGATGTCGTAATTTGCAAGTAAGTGTAGGCACACCAAAGAACTCCATGGGGCTAATCTATTCTGCTAGCCTTGTAGTCACAGCCCAAGAGCTCTGAACCAGTACCTGAACTAGTTTGTGAAGAGCTAGCACAGATATCACAGAGCTACCTGGCAGTGTAAACCTACCCCTGGAGCAATGGGATGATGCTATCCCATTCCACTGCTCTCATTGGTACAAGGACATCTATTTCCTGAAGAAAAACAAATAGGCACAATTCCCACCTCCTATTCATTTGCTGCCAGTCTGAACACATACCCTTATTGTGCATAGGTATTGTGGTAAGCAGTCTCCACACCATGCTGTGTTTGCTTTGGCACTTCATTATAGACGTCCACAGATGAATAGAAGTGACGCTGCACTGAAGAAGCACTTAGAAAAGCAAAAGCAAATATTTGCTGGCTGAATTGCTTGTTTATGCTTGGAGCAGGAGTGGTGACACCTGAAATCCTATTGTTGTGTAGGGAGCAGTCAATCAAACTTCTGGAACCTCCGCTGTGGTGTGTGGTGAATTGCCTTGGTTGGCAGCCAAACTCCCACACAGCCTCTCACACCCTGCCTTTCCCCAGCAGGGAAAGACACAGGGGATAGGAAGAAGGAGACTGAGAAAGCTCACAGGCTTTTTAGATCTCTTGTGGCTCAAATACTCAAGAAAAATATGTGTTGAGGTAGGAGGGAATCATAAGAATCTGGACAACAGTGTACTTGCCCAGCTATGCAAAGGCAAAGCAATGGCCTCACTCCTGCATTCCACACTGACCACAGCTCCCAAGTTTGTGTCAGTGTGATCACAGCCAGCAGGGACAGCTCAGTGGGTGGCTTTGGCCAATAGTCTGTTAGAAAATAATGTCACAGCCATCCTTGTTTGGCTTTAGTGCTCTCCTTTGATCTCCTGACAACCTTGGTCATCCATTTTCCACAGGCATAGCCCTCCTGAAATCCATTAGAAGCTCAGTAGTGATGAGGCATCTCCATTTCATACAGCTTCCCTGTCCTTCCTGCAGCTCATCTGAAGCAGACCTCAGCTGCAGCTCCTGCAAGTGGAGCTCTTCCCGAGGTGCTGGTCTTGGTGGGCCACCATTCTCAGCATCCTGGGCAGACTGATATGCACATGGCCTGGTGTAGGGCTGTGAAAAGCACAGGGGTGTTCAGAGGGCAGGGGGGATCCTATCAATGTGAAATGAAAATCTCTCTCTAGAACCTTGCACCTAAATCAGCACATTTTGTAGCACCAAGTATACAGCTTGATAAATGCCTTCATCTCTAAATGTAAATAAGAATCAGATTTGAAAAAAATAATGCTTTAAAACCAACATGTGGAGTTATCTTCAAGCTGCTATGTAATATTAAAATTGAGGAGAAATTGCATTTTGGAAAATTACATGACATAGGTTTATTTACTGTCTATACACATCCCTGCTATTGTGTGGCTGTGCTTGTGTCTGTATATATAGACACAGACACATAAACATTTCCAATCAGAGCAAGGCAGAAATTGAATTTCAATACAGACTATTTTTCAACTCAATAAGCTATAGTGAGTTTTTAAACTAATTTTTGAATGATAGATTATTTTAAAAAATATATTTCTCTCAGCCTGCATGAGCACACTAGAAAATTTTGATGACAACTGTAGTCCAAATGGCAAGGTCCTGTTACAAGGAATTCATCACAGATGTAGTCCTTAGGCCAAATTATGACCAAAAGAAGACTGAAAATAAAATGTTAAGAAACAGCTGATACATTCTAATTTATGAAATACAAACTGGGCACGATCAGTAGATTCTGACATATATTTACTTGCTAGTAACACTGTGGGGCAATGCTGGAGCCATTGGTGAAAACTTTCAGCTCCAATCCCCCTCCCCTTTGGCAGCTGTTGAGCATCATTTCTCAATCAGGTCCACTTCTCCAGCATGTCAGTGAGCTTCAAAACTTTCCTCCAGATGGCTATTGAAGCTGGGAGCAGTGACTGCAAGCTGCATATTAAATAACTAAGCTCCTTGCACAAAGCTTGGGCCTGCAAATTCATACAACCTTGTTTTTCCTGAGAGGCATCACTGGTGGATACAGCTGAGGCAGGGAGAAGGCAGGATGAAGTGTGTAGGAACAGGGCAATGACAGCAATGGCATATCAAACTCATGAAAGTGAAAAGATTATCATTGATTTCTACAGGATGTGTAGCAGGTTCAACACAGTATGTTACTTCAGATAGGGGCTGGCCTTCCAGGCTGTACAGAGCCTCTTGCCTCCAGAGCATCCCTTGGGACCCTCTGCTCCATGGCACACATGGCCATGCAATGCTGTCTCTGCCCAGAGTATCCCTGTTTTCTGTGAATATTGCCAACTTTTCAGATGCCTGTAGCAAAGAGTGTGCATCTTTTTCTGCTTCTGTCATGGCACTTTTGTCAGTAAGAGAGAGACAAAGAACCCACTTTATATTTTCTCAGAAATGGTAATTATTATTTTTTTTGTACTGCAGCGAGTCCTGGTTCCTGAAGGTATTATGTAAGAAAGGACCCGTTTTTATCACTATATTTTCCTGAACATATTGTGTAGGATCTTATCTCAGGATAATATTCCTTGTAGCTGGTCAATTAAATTTCTCCCTGCTAACTGTTTAATGCCGTTGATCATTTATCTGCAGATCATGATGTGAGTTTAGGCACTTGAATCACACATGGATATCCAAATGTGGAAACATAACCTTAGGTGTTGAATTGAGTCACACTCACTGTTCTTCAGAAGCTTTCTTGTGACTTTCTTGTTAAGCAGTATTTTTTCATATCACACTTGTACTCTCTCTCCATTTCACCCCTTCCAAACAACCAAAGTAGACAAGTAGCACCAATAATACTAACTTCCATCCTGTTGTGTGCTCACTTACAGCATATCCTTGCCCAGTCACTCTGATTATAGAAGACTTCTGAGCATCTTCATCATAAATTGAACCTATATTAAAAATACAGCTTGTCAAAGGTGTGGTGGCACATCTTCCCTCCAGTGTGGATCCATGATTTTCTGTGCAATGTGTCCAATTTCCCCTCTCTCTGAAGCATGTGGTGTTGGGTGAGTCTTGGCTACCTGAAAATTTTGTCTGAAGCTTAAAGATCCAGAAAGGACAGAAATCTCTGCTCTAAAGTGAAAGATACAGTGGTAGCACCATCTCACAAAGTGAGTATTAGTTCCACTCATGTTGTGTGGTTGTTTAATAGTGTTGTGATCAAACCCAGTTAACTTCAGGGAATGTTTAGTATTGGGGTTGTGGTTCTCAGATTTTTACCCCAGGGTCTCCCTGGGGATGCTTACTGGATATGACAAAATTCTACCGAAACAGAGAAAAGATGCCTAAATCTGAAGGAATGCTTGCATATCTAAATATTTCTCTGCCTTATGTTGTTCCCCAACCCCCCCAGCTGAATTAGTGGTCCATTATTTTTCCAACAAATTGTAGTTTTGTGAAAAAATTATATCTTCATAACAATCAGCTCACAACTATGTTCCCTGAAGGACAGGCACAAGAGTATATAGTATACAGACACTTTGGTGCCTCGTAGCCTGCATATTATTTATTCAATTTCTCTTAGTTATCACTATTTTATTTGTAGTGTTTGTTTTTTAGAAAATATTTTCCTCCAAGTAGGAATCTGATTCAAGCCAAAGCCTTATGGGGAGACAAGAAGAATGCCTCCGGGGTCACGCTAACTTAGAAGAACAAGAAAACCATGTAGTTTATGCAAATATAAGATTAATAACACCTATGATCTGAGATCTAGACTTCAGCTCTTGTTCTCTAAATAATTTAGAAATTCAAGAAACATCAGACACATTATGTCTGGTAGTCCTGGGCTGCTACAGATTTACTGGGTAGATCACAGTGATCCAGGAGTCCTTTAGTCAAATTATTAAAATCTGTGTTTATGCTAAGAGGTAGCCCATGTTTCCTTTAGGTTTGAACTACTGCTCCCCAAGAAAAGCTCGGAGTAATTTCTGACAAGTTGTTTCACTGTGATGAATTTACTGTATTCTGATATTTTCTGGGTCTTATGTAGCCCCAGAACAATTTATTTGCAGGTATCAAGAATCAATACAGCCATTTTGATCTTGCTATTGAATCCTAAAACGTATTATGTAGAGGCAAAATCACGTTTAGGACAGACAAATTATGTACAAGTATTTCCTGTGTTGCAAAGCAACATTTCTGAAATTCCCACCCTTTCCTGAAGCCTAGGAAGGCTGGACCAGACTAGGAAAACAGACCAGCTGGCTACCCACATGAACTCTCTGGTGGTGATGAAGAAGCCTGCTGGTTATCCTGCTAAACCATTTGGAAATGACAGCTTGCAGACTCTTGGGATGCACAGATACACGAGAGAGGAGTTCAAGCCTCTTGGAAGCTGGTAATGTCTGGATGAGGGAGAGAGGGGATGAAGTGCAATGTGTGGTGTGGGAGAAAAGAGAGAGTCCTAGATTTCCAGCCAGGCTGTTCTGTGTTTCCTTCTTTCTATAACTGATTTGTAGTGTATCAAACATCAGAAGAACACTTGATAGCACAGACGCCTAAGAGGTCTCTAAGGGGAGTACCAATCACTGATCTCTGCAACCATGTTCCTTGTCAAAGACACATGCAACACTTGGCTAGCTCCTCTACGCTCAGCATTCAGACTGAGGTGTTTATGTTGCACAGGTAGCCTTGAACCTCTCAGGTCAATCCTGTGACAGGCCCAGCAAGAACCTTTTGGGTACTAGATCAGTTCTACTCAATCCATTCTTTCAAGTGACTGGAGAGCCATACCAAACTCTGACTTGTAAGCAAGTCTGCTGTCTTGAATATTATCTGTGCCTTTCTGATCCCTCTAAGTTCTCAAAAGACAAAGATTTATTAGAGATTTGTTTTGTGTGGAAAGGAGAATCAAAAGGAAAATAAAAAACCCAAAGGGAAATCACAGAATCATGGAATCATAGAAAGGTTTGGGTTGGAAGTGACCTTAAAGATTATTTATTCCAACCACTCCTCCTTGCTGCCTCCCATTGCCCTTCACCTTCACCCTCCTTCCACCCCCCTGCCCTTTCCCCTCCACCCATAATGGACAGGGATGCCACCCCCACAGAGCAAGTTATTCACAGTTCCATCCAACCTGGCCTTGAACATTTCCAAGGATGGGGCATCCACAGCCTCTTTGGGCAACCTATCCCCATTCCAGCTTCATTACCCTCTGAGTAAATTTCTTCCTAACATGTAATCTCAGTCTCTCCCCCTTTAGTTTAAAACTAGGCAACAAACATAAACATAATCACAGCAAGGACTTTCCAAACATAAACTCTATTTTACCTAGACTCGTGAAAAAAAATACAATTATTTTCAAAGTCACAGTTCTTTCTCATAAGCTAGAAAAGTGAGCCTTCAGCAGTGTCAACTACTTGCTCAGCACGTTTTAGGCACCATCTCATATTTAACAAACAAAAAACCTTAGAAATCTGGAGTAACCAGCTGGTATTTGCCTGCTCTAGCCTTATTAAGTAGGTCATATTTCCCAAGCCTCAATATGACCACAAAACACAAAATACATCTTTTATTTCCAGTATGAAATACTGTTGTTTTAACACAGTTTTAACTTCAATAGAAACAACAATTTACTTAAGTGTTTGGTACAGCAGTTATATATTTATTTGGAGGGATAGTAGTTTGAGGATTTTTTCAAATGGGAAAAACAGTTTGCACTGCAAAGATGAAAGAATCCCCTTCTTCTATCTAGACCAAATGAGCGTTTTCGCATGTTCACCAAAGCTAGTCCAGAGGGGAAAATGTAGCAGAACCTGCTGTGACAAAAGAACAAGTAGCTAGTTCAGAAATTGCTAATGTAGAAATAAGAATCTCAGAAAAAACAAGTGATCTACCTAGAGATACATATTAGATCCAAATGCAAAGAACTATAAAAAAAAAAATAAAGAAAAAAAATTAGAGATGCAGCCTCCTAAACTTCTGTAGAGCTCTAGTACTACATGAATTTTGGGTTGTTGCACATCTGGTGTACTGGATGATGCAATGGCATCTAGTGGGAAAGTAATTAATCATGTTCAAATCACTGCACACTGACACAATGTTTGAATAGGTAATGCTAAAACATCTCTGTCACACAGGTAGGTGATGCTCCCTAGTGTGCTGTTTGCTAACTGCAAAATGTAGGAACTGCCTACACAAGGCAAGCAACCCTGTCATCTGTGCTTCCTTTTTGTTTGGTTTGTTTTTGGCTGTTGTTGTTTGTTTTTTGCTTTGACTGAGCATCAGGTGACTCTGAGCACTAGCTCAGGTTTTGTGCTTGCAGATGTGGCCAATAAAGAGTGCTGGAGCCCCGAGGGGTGTGTGAACACGGCACTGAGTGCATGAGTGCCTGGCTTGCCTGCCTGGGCACGCAGCAGATGGAGCACTTCGCTCACATAACACACACCACTGGGCCAGCACAATCGCTGCCAGTGTAAATTATCCTCAGTGCTAAACTTTTGGTGCTGTCAGGCTCCTAGTGGACTTTGTTTTCATTTTTGTCACTAGACCCTGTATGCTCACAGTCTAATTGGATGATACTATTTTAATGATGTTGGCAAGACCAAATGTGCTTGTAAAAGCTTGTGATGCTTTTGCACTTTCCAGCAATATATTACTGTAATTCGTTCAAGGAATAGTCTAAATCTATTAATTTTCCTCCTAAAAGAATGAAATGTTGAACGCATTCAGAGCTTTAAAAGTTTACGAATTTTGTGGAACTAAATCATAACACAGTGTTTAGAAGTGGATCTCTTGTCAATGTTCCAGAGCTGCTGAGATATTTTGCTGATGAGTTGCAGCTAGTGTGTTAGAAATATTGCAGGCTTTAAAAATGGAAAATTAGAAGCCCATTATACAGCTTTCCAAAAAAGAAAAAAAACCCCAAACATATGCCAGCACTGTGAAAGGCAGTTGTTATACTACTAGACAAATTAATGCAAATTAGAAAAGAGAAAAAAGGAGCATGAAAGATGGACTATGGCACAGATAAAATCTGAAATAAAAGCATCCAAGAAAAAATGAGACAGAAAAATAATGAAAGGAACATTCATACTAATTTAGGGAAGGAAAGGAACAAAATTCAAAGTGACAAGACTGATTCCAAAATGCCTTTCCTCTCACATCTTTCAACCTGCCTAGTGGCCCGCTGCTGTGAGCCACACTTGCTGCCTTCTGGCAATTCCCTGAAGTGCAATCACCTATGATTACTGCTTGCATTCAAGTATTCTCTAATCTTGAGCCTTGTCCTATTAATGTTCACTGGTATATGAGACATGAAACTTGCTAAGCTGTTCTCCTGCATTTATGCACCTAAATTCAACTATTTTTTAGGACAAACAAAGCTGTCCAAACCTTGTCCCCTAGTTCTTGAAGTGAGAATTTGGTGAGCTAGAGTCCAAAACTGGGGAAATGAAAAATTCCACATTTCCTTTTCTGCTGCTTATTATCCTTAGACCTCTGACTGTCCTATTTCAAGTATCCAGATGTCTTGTTCAAATCCATGGCTAATCATAATTCAGAAATTATTAATCAAGATATGAATTAAATCCAGACTCCCCTTTGCTTTGGCCCTTTGTTGGTCTTGTTTGCAGAACAAACTGCACACTTGCCAGCCACTAGGATGAGATACTCCTGCACAATGTGACTGCAGCCCATTTCCTCGTAAGGGCATCTGGAAAAAGGAATAGTGCCTTATATTCATACAGGAGCCAGATCACTCTGGTCCAATGAATCGTGATTTTTTTCCATGAAGTGACACAACTCCAATAAGAAGGATGGAGAATCTTTAATGCCAAGAGTACAGCTTGTCTCTTAGGGTACCATCTTAGCAGATGTCTTCTGTCTCCAGAGGTTGCAGGAAGAATTGATTTCAGGTCTAGGTTCCTTGACAAGTGTTTGAGTTCCAGACTGGGATACTGAAACAATTGTGGAAAACCTTTTGGAATGGAGAAGTACTGCAGCTCCTTTCTTTACCTTTCATGCCTGTTATGCCTGTCTAGCAAAGGCATCTCTAGCAATTGTGGCAGAGCATAGATGTTGGTTCACACAGAAATTAAAGGGAAAAGAGGTGAAATAAAAGCAATCAGCCAACAAACCTGTGTGTGTATCCAAACTAGGCTGTTATTTTAACTTAGTAGTGCTCAAATATTCCGCTTGAAACTCAAAGTAAAATGGCAAAGTCATAGAAAAGGGAACATCCAAAACATCTATCTCATTCTGACTGAGACTTCTCTTGTTTAAATTGCAAATTCAGGCCGTTCATTAAGCATCACAAGGCTGACCACTGTCAGATCTGCTTTTAACAATGAGATTTGCAGAAAAAGGTTCTGCAGGTGTGTTGCAAATGATAAGTTTGTGAGTTTTTGTGTCAGAAGTAAATGAGTTTTCTATTGAGAGTCATTGTGAGAGGTCTTAAAATGTTCTGCCAAGGACAAATTAGAATACAAAACAAGACCAATTACCTTTCAGGACAGTGTGTTTTAGATGAGGGACATTTTTACCTTTGGCATAAATGCACTGAGGGCAGTAATGAACTTCCCCACCCCTAACTGAAGTGTAGGACGCTTAAGAAGTCCTAAGAAGATTCAGATTTACAAAGACCCTCCCATTCACAGGTCATTTAACTGATTCTTGCTTGCATAGGAAAATTTGCAGTTGATGTCACTGAAAACTTTGAATCACATGAAATGGGAAACATTTTTTGAAAGCAGCCTAAACTTTTTGTATTGTCTTGTAGCTCCTGTAGGAAAGAGGAGAGCTATGACAATAAGACTTTTTGGACAGGAATTTGAGTATAAATCCACCTGCCACAACCAGAAGCAAGGGAAATTAAAAGAGGACCTTGTAATTTAGTAGGTTTGATATGCACAAAATTGTTAAGAATTCAAGAGACAATAAAAATGGTTGTTTTGATTCAGATAAGGGCTCAGATAGTCCAGTGCTCTTCCACTGACCAACCGCAGTGGTTAAATACATACTGTAAAAAATAGAATGACTATACAAATCCTTTACACGGCATACAGTTCTGGCTTTGGCTGCAGAAATCAGGATTTCTGAAATAAAAGACCAAAAACCAACCAATCGCTTATAGGACCAAAAAGAAGGAAGACAATAATTTTTTCTATGTACACATAATATTTGGGCTCATACTTTTTAGTAGAGCATTCTATTATGCTCTATTCCTTCCAGTATTTATTAGAATAAGGCCTATCTGACATCCTGTGCTTGGGTATAATACCTGTCACTTCCAGCTTCTTCTGTCCCGAAGACATTACTTCTTGGAAACAGCTATTGCCCTTTATCACACAGTATTTAAATCCTTATCTCTCTGCCAAGTTGCAGATGTTTCTATTGTGTGGAAGTGGGGGACAAGAAGCATGTAAAGGCTTTTGATGATGCAGTCCCCTGGCTGGCAATTGCAGCAGAAATAAAGCCTGCCGTGATAAGCCCTCCACAGGCAGCTTTCCTGGCAGATAGTTCTGGGAGTGTACTAAAGAGTTCACATGGCCTGGCTGTAACACAGAGGATATTGGTGAAGAGCTTGCCTTGCTAGACAGAGGTTTGTAAGTTGGTTACCAGCAAGGTACTGAGCATTGAGATTCCATAAAGAAAACCAGTAGGTTTTCTAATGGGAACTTTTAACAGAGCGTTGTAGCAAGTACAGTGTGTCAAAATATGACTACAACAACTGTGCTACCAGTCACAGTGAACTCACAGCAAAATTCCATTAGATATTTGTAATACTTCAAGGGACATTTCCCCCTGAACTCACCTGACACATTGATCTATTAAATGACACGTAAGTAAAAAAATAGGTCATATTCTTATAGTCAGCTGATATCATGTATCTAAAACCCATAAAAAATCAACATATATATATAATATAGGAGTCTGAAAAATTCATATCTGTAAAAGAAAAATATGTCTGGGGCAATGTGCAATCCATATGCATGTCAAATCAGTAAGATATTTGAGCCTCTGTGAATGTAAACACATATTCCATTCCTTTTCCTCTTGACCCTGGGACCCTGCACTGAAGAGGAGAGTAGTCTCTAGTTGAGCATGTCGGCTAAAGAAACCCAATTGTCCAGGTTCATTTCAGATGACAATGCCTCAGAAATGCATAAAGTCCCTTGGTTTGGAGATGTGTTAGGAGGAGGAGGACAGTGGTTTTCGTTTGAATACAGTGATGCATAGAGAGGTCTCTCTTACCTTCAGCTTTTCCAGGCGGGCTTTCTGTCGTCACTGCAAGTATGTAAATATTCTGGACTGTCCCATGCCATTTACGTTTGGTTTCAGAAACCATGGCAAGAAAGGAGTGTTCCTCAAAATAAAGATGAACACATCTTCCCATCCTTACCAATATAACTCTAAGGAAAGAGGATTTTGGTTTGTTTAAGAGTAGAAATTATAATGTTAAAAATCTGCCCTGCACTTAACTCACTGTACCAAGTTGCTTGTTCTTGGCCTCTTTAAGTGATAACTAAAGGCAGCCTACAAAAAGCAGACTACATGAAGACTATAGGCACACTTTATTCAGCCAGAAAAATTCACTTCTTGGGTATAATTTTGGGGACTCGGTCACAAGTTAGATTATTCCTGTAATGTCATTTACTCAATTATATTCTTTAGCTTCCTTGCTACCTATTACATCAATCCCATCATATTAATGATGTACATATGTAGAAGACATTTTTCAAAGGCAGAGTACATTTTCAAGCACCAGATTGACAATATGTACACAGACTGCCTGTGATGCAAGTATTAATACTGCTTTTCTGTGTGAGTATAATTAATCCATTATGAGCGGGAAATGCAACATGTGCTGTATATGCACAGGATTGTTGTGTCATACTTCTGCACTGATCTATTGTTTTTGGAAACCACTGGGTCCACTGAGCAGTCACAATGCATTTTTCCCTCAGATTGCACAATAAATATTGTAGCCTCAGGAAAATGCATGCCTACCACTAATAATCTCATTTTCTGAAAACCAGTAACTGTTTGAGGTATACTTTTTGTTCTCAAAGTCTGTGAGGAGACAACTTTGATAATGGCACCTGAAGCCTACAGCTCAACCCAATGCAATTATTAGAGACAGAAACAGTTCAGCAGGTAGGTCTTGCGAGAGAACAAGAGCAAAAACCTCTATTTTTTGGTCTTGGACCTTAGTGCTGTACTGTGGGACCATGGAGTTAGGATAGACTCTTTATACAGCGCTGCAAATCTCCAGCCCTTCTATGGTAGTTCTGACATCAGTAGAAGCCA
The DNA here is from genome assembly GCA_035048155.1 of Cinnycerthia olivascens. Lineage (NCBI taxonomy): Eukaryota > Metazoa > Chordata > Aves > Passeriformes > Certhiidae > Cinnycerthia > Cinnycerthia olivascens. The sequence continues at coordinate 72,045,377 of JAWWMU010000153.1, read as the reverse complement.
TCTCTTCTCTTCAAGATGGCATGGTTACACCATTCTGCAATAGGCCTCCTAAAGGCTCCAGAAGGGCTGTGTATCTACAAGAGTAGGGAAGCATTTGATATCTGCCACATCTGTCTAATAATTTGTTCTTGACATCCCTGTTGAATGTTCTTAGTGATACCTGTAAGACATTTAGCTGTCTTTCTGAGGAAGACACGGCATGTGTTTGACTTGCATAAGAGGACAAGAAAAGGAGGGGGGATAAAGTGTAATACAGAACATTAAAAATAGGCTGAGTTCCCACATAACACACTGCAGCAGAAATCCTAGGAGATGTTCTCTGCATAGGTGAGAAAGACTGAGGGGTTCACCACAAATCTTTGCATCTTATAGAAATACCAACAAAACCAGTGTTTGACATATCTTGGCAAACTAGCACTGACAGTGGGGGCAGGTTTATTTGGTGAATTACATGCATGAATGTTTGAATAGCTCATGTGGACAGAGAGAACCAGTCAATTCAGGCTGTGGGTCTCCATTCAAGGCCATCTGGCTAAATTTTTATAGTCTGTGATATGTAAGCACCCAATTGCTAGTTCTAAACTTGAATCTAACTGTATGTGGGAATGGCCTGAAGCTGTGTCAGGGGACGTTTAGGTAGGATATTAAAAAAAGGTTCTTCAGCCAAAGGGTGGTTGGGCACTGGAAAAGACTCCCTAGAAAAGTGGTCACAGCACCAGCCTGACAGGGTTCAAGGATTTCTTGGACAATATTCTCAGGCACATGGTGGGATTCTTGGGGATGGTCCTGTGCAGGGCCAGGAATTGGACTCAGTGATCCTTGTGGGTTGCTTCCAACTCAGCATGTTCTTTCATTCTGTAATTAATGTACATAAACCACAATCCTGAAGGATTTCTCTGGTGGCTATATATTTAGACTTGTCCCCTAGTTGAGCATCAGCCTCAATAATGGTAGGATCAGCTAAGGAATTGCTCTGGGGTAAATAACAAAATTACTTTGAACACCTTGGCAATAAGAGAAGTAGAACAAAAATTTTTGAATATTTTAAACTTTTCAACAGACTACAATTTAGCTTTTCTCTGTTTTCATCCAATCTCTTCTTTCACAGGAAAATCACAGTTTTGTTTCTTCTATGACAAATGTTTTAAACCTCCTGAAGTTCTCAGTAACACAAAGACTAACTTGACTCCTGGATTCAGTTTTTCTAAGACCTACAACAGTTTGGTCTCATGTGCTGTGCAATCTTTTCTCCATTTGTGGAAGGATCCACTAGAGACAGATTCAACACAGTATCTTTTTCTGAGGAGAAATAATAAGAATTAATAAAAATAAAAAGTAATTGTCCTTTGTAATGGCGGAGCATATATGCATGCTTCCAAAATTACTACCAGTCAAATGGTAGTTATGGTTGTTTTGATTGCTCACATAGATGCCAGGAGAAGAAAATAGATATCTTCACTATTGTTCACAAAATGATAAAAAAAATGTTATTATAAGAAACGGTGGTCAAGATAATTCACATGGAGCAGCTGGGCAAAATTACCACCTTCAGCTGAATTCCAAGAACATCTGCTAGTAAAACTGCCTCTGGTCTATTTGGCATATCATATCAGGCAGCAAACTCCAGAAGCTCAGGACTTGCTTCAAAAGAGGATCAGTGTTTTAGGCAGTTGGAGGGAGATGCACAACAGAATGGGTTAAGCTTTCCACTTATTCCTCACTTGGAGCTGCATGGAAGACAAAAAATAATTTGTTCTCTTTACTGTCTGAATTTTACAGGAGCTTTAGATATTTCCTTCATGGAATTAGGCTTTAAATGGTGATAATTTTGTTAAAATGACAGATTTATGCTGAAACATAGTAAATGGAGTAAGACATTTTGTAACGTTTCAGCAATCAATAGGCACATAATGAGACTGAGAATCTACTTAAGGGCATAGTGAGAGTTGTCTAGCTGAGATTACTGGAATTAATCGTGTTTTTTAAGTGAAGAACTGGTGAGGAGTCTGACTGAGAGCTTGCTAAAATTCAAGGTGAGAATTTAATTTGCTTTTGAATATGTCTTTAAATGCTCTGCTAAACAGGAGGACTCCGTACCTTATACCTGGTTCACAACTCAGGAATAACTGCTTGCTACTATTAAATTCTTATCTTTCATAAAGTTCTACCATTGATAACTCATCAGGACAGTGTTATTGACATCCCATAGCAATTTTTGCTGCATCTTGTTCATGCTATGCAAAACGTTCATCTAACTTTGGGTTTTCCTGTTGCATCTGCAGTCCAACACACTTTATGGAGAAGCAAGCCTTGCCAAAATCTTGTCTGTACGTGAAAAATTGCTTCCATAAAGTCTGAAATAATTACCAGCTGTGTCTTCTGAAATTCGTACAGGCTACTATTCATCATTATTGAAGCTGGACTTTGGATTCTTGTACATAGTGGATTTTTTTACTAAATTTATCTATTTTTCCAAGTCTTTAAAACTTTTGCAAGTCATTGGATTCTGTGAATATGATGAAAATCAAAAGGCCTTTTTGAAGTGAATTTAATTTATTTGAGTTTCCTGATCAAAAACTACTGGTCTGGATACATACTTCTGACATACTAATTCATTTAAACTGTTCATATCCTCAAGTTACAGAACACAGTAGGGAACATTCTCCAATTTTCAACAGAAATCTTCTAATAAAACATTCTTATTTTTACATATGTATTTAAAGCTATGCAGATTGCCTGTGAAGTGAAGCAACTAGCTTACTTCATTTATGCACATCAATGTACATTCAAAGTTCAACATATACAATTCTTGTAAACCTTACTAGATTACGAGGTAATCTTAAAAGAGTTGGACAAAAATTTCTCAGCCATTCATGTTAGGGTAGCCACTTGCAGTTTTTGGATCATCAGATACTCTCTTCCCAGAAAACATGCACTTCCAATCTTTTAAGGGAACATTTGCTCTGAGTCATTGTACAATGATTTATAGCCATAAAAAATACACACACACACACACACACACACACATATATATATATATATATATAAAAGCCTCCCCCGGATAATAAGAAGAAAAGAAATGTGGAAATAATCAAAAGCTATAACTTAGGAAATATGGAAAATTGATAAGGGGAGCCATAGTCCTCAGGTTGGCAGGGTTTCCAAGAGTGAGAGGCTGGGGATGAGAATGGAAAGGGTCATAAAAGTTGAAAAAAAGTGCAGCAGTTTATTAGAACAGATAAGGGACACCGACTATAGGAAGAAAAATTCTCTGGTGCAGAGGGTGCTTAGGAGCAGGAATTTCACTTGTTGCCGATTCATCTTTAATTTTTAGAAAACAGAGGTCTGTCTAGGTTTGCCATCATAATTGCAATACAGTTTCTCATATTTGATATCAATTTTAAATTTAAGAGTCTTTAATTTGATAGAGCCCTCTGTTCACTGCTCCAGAGGGGAGTCACTGGACGTTGACACAACTCAGATGTGCAGATACGAAAGGCAGCATTGATCCAAAAGTTCTCTACAGGCTTGAAAGAAGTTCCCAGGGGAACTGAAAATAGTTGAGAAAATGCTACATGAAGAAAACATTTTATGTCCAAAAGCTTAAACTATTATTATTTTGGGAAATGTAATTTTACGTCTTCCATGAATTTACAGGGACAATGATAGGTGGATCACAGTCGTCATCGTGTAATAAAAATAGCAAGTATTGTAAAAGAGACACATAGGTAACTCATCATTTCAAGGGGATGACACAAATTACATTGAATTTACTTTACTCCTCTTCAGATAATTTTGTAAAGACAATAAGTAAGGAACTGCATGTATTAGCCTCCAATGTTTTTTGGAGACAAGCAATTATGGGTATATAGAGTGCATCTCAGCTACTAACAGCAAGCATATAAAAACCAGAGGGATTACTTTATCTCCTAACAAATTTTGTAGCATTGTAAGACAAAAGCATGTTCATTTTTGCATCCTTTTCCTTATGCCACGTTCCTTTACCTTATTTGTCGTAAACTCTGCCTTTTATTTTAAAATCTTGACTAGAAACCAGTTGCTGAATGACATGGGAAGATTATTCTACCCCAAAGCATCATAATAACTGTCGGTGCTTTAAAAGTGGGGAAGACATTGCAGTATGCTTGAAGTATGGATATGAGCAAAGATCTAAGATGAGAAGTTTTTAGCATGGATCAGAATGTCTGAGATAAGTTTGTCTAGTTAAAAATAACCAAAGACATAATTAAAGAGGGATGTTTGCAACAGATGTTTGAATTTTGGATACCAGTGGGGATGATATGAAAATAGGTGGTCCAAGCATTTTTTGATTTTAAGTGAAACATTGCTACCTTTTCAGTCAACCTTTTCCATTTTTCCCCAGGCCCTTTTTTCTTCTCCCTTCTGTATATGAAATGAGCCAAATATTTCCATCTGTTCTTTTGAAAACTGAAAATTCAGATGATTTTTTTGAAAAATCCTCCACTCTTCGTCCTGCAGAAAGAGATGTTTGGTTTGATTTGTCTAAAAAGTTACAAAGATTTCCCACAGATATTTGGAATAAAATATTTTAATAATGAAAGCTGCCATTACAGAAATGTTTCAGTCACTTCTGAATTATAAGAATAAAAATATAAATAATTTAACAATTTTCAAGTATAAGACTAAACCAAGGCAAGACCTAAAAGCATAGGTGTGTAGGGGACACAGATGGCTGTAAAACCTTATACTTGTTTCCTGCTGAAAGAGAAATTCCTTAGGTCTTTGATTTTAGTCAGCAGCAGAACTGTAGGAAGGAATCACTACCATAAAATTGGCAAGCTTTTTCTCAGCTGTATAACAAAGAACACAAGGGATGTTCCACACCTGTAATTTTAAGTCATGGAGATTTTACTCATATGATGTTTAATTGTTTTGTCTTCCAGAAAAAAAGTTTTCAAATGTACTTAGTTAAGGCTGCTATGCAGGTTTGTATAGTAAATCCTTCAAATTTTCTGCACTGACCCAGGTCAGTGGTTTGCTCTTTGAAGCTGAGGTTGTCTTCAACACAAACGTTCAAAAGAATTGCTCATATAGAGATGTCTGTTTTAGAGAAGGCAGGATGCACTGTTACTAGATTTATGCTTTATTGCAACACAGATCTATCCAAAGGTATGCCATCAATTTTTTAGCACAATGGAGGAGAACTTCTAGCAGATCCTGAAGTTCCTTCAAGGGAACTTTTTACTCTCAATGCTAACTTTGATTTGGCATTGATTTAATCTAGATAGACCACAGTTTAAATGTATTTGAATATTAAAGAGGTGCTGCTATATCTCTGTATGGTGCACTGTTTTAACTAGGTAAACAAGAAAACTTTCAGAAAAATGATCGCAATTTGTGGCAGGAAAATTTAAGGGATTATGAATCTCAGTTTACTTCCCTTTACTCTGGTGAGTAGAAGCAGCCTGACCACAAGGTGAGGCCAATGAACTCTGTGAATTGTGGCAACAGATAAGTGGATACTGGTCTGTTTTTGCTGATTCTGAGGGGGCTGAGGGAAAAAAAAAACTCTGGCAGAGGAGTCATAGATGCCACCCTGGAGTATCTTATTTCATTACCTTGTGCCATCATGTGGTGCTTGAAATGTTTGAGCAGTTTTAGCTGCAAAAGAAAATATCTAAAAATCACAGTAAATAAACTGTCAGTTACAAGAAGCAGCTGAGGACATTTGGCTCATTCAGCCTAAAGAAGAAGAGACTGAGGGGAGACATCACAGCAGCCTCAGCTTCCTCAGGAGGGGAAGTGGAGGGGCAGGCTCTCATCTCTTCTCAGACACCAGTGATAGCTCTTGTGGGAATGGCCTGAGGCTGTTTCAGGGGAGGTTTAAGTTGGACATTAGGAAAAAGTTCTTCACCCAGAGAGTGGTTGGTCACTGGAACAGGCTCTCCAGGGCAGTGGTTGCAGTACCAAGCTCGAGAAGAATTTGGAAATGCTCTCAGACACAGGATGTGATGCTTAGGGATGGTTTTGTAAAGGATCAGGAGTTACCTCTATCGACCTGTGGGGCAGGAATCAGGCTCTGAAAATACTCCTCTGTAACTTTGCCAGTCAAAGATGGAAGCAAACAAGTATATGCCACATAATAAGTAAAGATTTGCTTCTGTTTTTTTGTGGGGTTTTTCGTGGTTTTTTTTTGTTCAAGTAGCAATTACAAGGCTTTAAAAAAGATTGGCAAATGCTATTTGGTCAGCTCTTCAGTAGAAACTCGTTTGCTCTTCGGCAGAACTCACACTAGCTGAGGTCTTGGCACCAAATCTCTTCCTTTTAGTATATTTACAATTTACAATTTCAAACTTTATTTTCTTTCATTTTTCCTTTAGAAATGCCAGTGTGTTCTGCAGAATAATTTTTCAGGAAATGAGTTGTTCCAGGAGAACTGACAATGATGAAGTAGTGTTGAGGTCTACCACTTGTCACTAATTACTTGCTACTTTATTTCATTGAAGTTAAGGGGCATTATGAATGTCATAAAACTGAGCCAAGTAACGCAGTGTCAAGATTTCTGCATCTTAATTAAACTTTATTTGATCACCATGGAAACTCCCCGTCATAGGGCAACAATCAGACAAGGTGAGATTACATTGCCAGCATTCTTTTAAAAAGTGAAAGTGCCAACTAACACTAATTCTATGCTAGAAGACATTCTTAGAGAAGCTATTCATTTGCCAGAGATATTTACTCCTGTACCTCCCTTCACATCGAACATGGAAGAGAGGGAATTGAAGTTTGTTTACTTGAGATTAGTCAAAATTCCCTCAAAGGGAATGTCCTATCATCCCACAGACATTGGTGGGATTGAGTGTGAGGAGCTAAAAATGAAGATTCAGAAACATGTCAAGTCAAAGGTAAAGAGAAAAGGAGCACAAACACCAAATCTGGTGGCTTCAGAAAAGCTTAGGGCTGATGTATTTCTGAACCTATTTAATACAAAATATGTCAACAATCTCAAAAACAGATCCTAGGATCTAAAGATAAAGACCAAATTGCCAAAATCTGAAATCAGATACATCCAGATGATTGACTTGGTACACCTTTTTTGTACTGAAGGTGACTATTTATTGGAGAGTCTAGAGAGGCAGTATATTTTCTGTCTCTTGATATCTATATGTGAATACATTTTTCCTTTTGGAAAAATACTTTAGCTGAGTACAGCTTACATTTCGTCAAACAGAAGCTACACTTGTAACTGCAAGTAATTAAAAAAACCTCACCAAAATAAACCCAGTCTAGCAGTCCATTCTTGTTTTAAATTTTAGGAATCCAGCATAAGAATCCCTGTGTTCTCCCTACAAGAGTACAGTTTCAGTACAGTTTCTGTACTTAAAAAATGCTAAATTCATGCAATATAAATGATTAATAATAGTATAAACTCATTGCAAAAGTCATACATAGTAGCTTTGTATGCTCATAAAATTGTTCTGAAACAAATCTCTTTTCACTCTGACAGCATAATATTTTGTGAAGTGGTATACTGTCCCTGGTGTAATACTGATATGTCATTGAGTGTGACTCCAGGCACTGGGAATTTAGATTTACCTTTGACATGGCTTAAAGCAATAGGAAGGTAAAAACATTTTCCTCAGATTCATAAGTAGTGTTTTGCATACTACTTATACATACAGATTGTAAAGTTGTAAGGGTTACACTGCAGTGCAGATGTCAAATTCAGGTTTTCAGTCCTAAACAATGATAAATTTAAATTGAGCCATCACAGTTCCATAGACCAAATTTAGTTAAAGAAGTGGCAGTTGCAGTAAACCTTTGGAAGCAGAGTACCATTTCTCAAAAGTCAGTCTGAACCTGGATGTCTAAATCCTGCAATCCTTACTCAGGTCATTGATGAAAGTGGTGTGGGCTATTAAGACAGCATTGGCTATCAAGATATCAGCTGAGAAAACAACCTCTGGAAAACTGCCCCACATGTTCCATGGCCTTGGCTGTGCATATGCAGCAGGTGGCTCCTTCTCCTCATCTGTTGGAAGGCCAGCTCTAAACTCTGAGAGCCAATGGTTGTCCAGCCTCCATCCCTGTTTGCTCTTCTGCATGCCCTCATCTCAGAGCTTGTTTTGCTTGCTTGAACAACCCAAGCCTTCTGAAAAGAAGACTGTCAGGTATCTTGAAAACTCCTTTTTATAAATCCACCCTCACTTTCTCACCTTAATGGTCATATCTTGACATTTTTGATTGTTCTGGACTTCAGATGAATTGCTTGAACAAATTGCTTGAACATGAGCTCTGGGGTCAGTCAGCACTCCACCAGTGTGTCTATTGCTGTATGGTCTTGATAGCAAAGCTCCTTAAGAGACTTATACAGAAAAATTGCCTCATTTTCCAGCACAGCTAAAAGCCACTCCAAACAGCATAACTCAGGTAGGTAGAAAGACTTTTACTGCTGCAAATCATGTCCAGTTGGGATTTTTCAGCTTAGTGGTATCAATGGACCAGCTAGTCAAGCTGTGTAGTGCTGTCCTGGGCCGTCACATACAATCCCTGGTTGAGGGTGTCATAATTCTCTACTCTTAAAAAGATGGAATTAATCTGCCCTTGCAAACTTGGGCACATTTAAAATGTTTTTACCTCCTTTTTTATAGCTTCTCATGGAATTTTTCTGAAATAAAACATTTATCTGGGCTGAAGAGGCAGGACGCAGGACCAAATTCCCTCAGTTCAAATTGGACAAATTATCTTTGTTCCAGATTTGCAGTTGTACAGAGAGAGGATGTCCTGGCCATTTATCATCAAATGTCAAGATGAAATACTCACATCTAACTGACTTATGACGATCCTGCATTTGGCTATAAATTTCAAGAGACCCACAAAGTATGACAGCAAATGGACAACACAAAAAAATGGATGTGGCAGAAAAGAGACATGGCAGAAAGGGACAGTTAAAAAAAACAAGTACTTAATGACATACACTTCCAGCTGCTGGCCTTTCCCAGGGCATACTGACGGTAGAAGGAAGTCTCAAACCTGACCAGTTGTTTAGTAACTGGTCATTAGGTGGGATGAAATGTAGCAATGTATGATTCAAGTGGGGCTGCAAGACAGGTGTCTATTGAATCTTAAGATGCACAGGGCAGTATAAATGAGATTATTGTATATACTGTATATCCCACTGTCAATAAATATTTTTTACTTTTAAAAGTCTTACAGGTTTGTTCCAAGAATCAGCTCAAATTTTAATGCTCATTTCAAACAATCATTGAAATAATTTTACAAGATTTTTCCAATAAATATTTCCTCATATTATTTTTGGAACACTGTCCTATGATCATTCACAGTCCATATTAGCTCTTATTCTGACATTTGTTCCATCTGTCACTGAACACAGTTTGCTTTTCATAAGGTCTGAATTAGCAGAAGGATTTTTGGTCACTTCACCATCTTACACGTTTCAACTGGTTGCATATATTAGCCCAAATTGTGTTTTTGAAGCGTAACTTACCTTATCTCATATAAGTCTGTTAACGCTGTGCCTCATTTTCACCATGGTACAAACAGCCCAGGTCCCTTCACAGAAGCCTGGGTGTGGTGCCTGACCATCACCACCTGGTGAAGGAGAGAAACCTGCAGTCCCTGTGAGCCCCGAAGCAAGAAGAGCAGCCCCACTGAAACCACAGGTGCAGCAATAAGCTACAGACATGTGTGCATATATACACTGCTGTGAGCCTGCAGTGGGGAGGAGGCAAAAACCAAAAGCTGTCTTTTACAGGCTCAGTGTGCCTTACATCAGACCTCCAGAAAATGTGGGCTGATTCTCAGGTGAGCTGTGGTGTTGAAACTTTTGCTTAGCCTGTGTTCTGGTATTTTCTCATTTAGTCTATGCATAACTAGCTTTTATTTTAGAGTTAGGTCCTGAACCACAGCAGAGTGTCTTAGAGATCATAATAAATAACAATACATACCAGTGTAAAGTATCAGCTCTTAAAAACGGTGTTATTTTTTAATTAGATAACCAATTAAAATGTACCTATGTATTTCTGGGCATCCAGGTGAAGAAGACTGACATACGCCCTCTTTTCTCTCACCCTTACAACACACCTAACTTAATCCAAACTTGTAATAACATACAAAATATTTTAAATGTACTTCCTTAATTTGCATTAAAATGATGTTAAAAGAATTATTTTATGCTATTCCGTACAGAAGTCTTGTATTACATAAATTCTTCAAAACTTTTTGGTCTTTTTAAAGTGTATGGAGAAATACATTTCACAAAGTGATGTGAGATGCTATGAGATCTGCTTTCTCAGGCTATATTCCAACCCCAGCCTTCAAGCATCAAATAATTCAAACAGATAAGAAGTCAATTTTTCTGTTTAACTATATTTTTTCAGGACTCATAGTTTGCTTCAGATGGATCATCATAACCATTATGATCACAACTGCTTAATTGGTATAAATCATCAACTGTATTCTATTCTATTTTGATTTTAATGTCATCAAGAGAGCCCCTTATTGCTAATAATGCAGTAAATATTTAGTACATATGGTTAGTCTATATATGTTCTACTTATAAATTGATTTGTAAGGTGTGATTCATCTAAGGAAATGCTGCTTTTGTGATGAATGTGTCTAATCTGAATAGATTAGACTATATTCAGTGTAAGCACAGTAAATGGGTATGATTCATCTCATTTTCTACAGACGTCTACAGTAAATCACGTGAATTGTGCCAGACATTGATTTTCCCCTCCTTAGCTTTCAAAGGTCAGCAGAAAGACGACAAAGCCTTCTTGCCCATTTCACCACAAATCTAATATAGGATGTTAAATTACATATTGGTGAGGTGTGAAATAACAAATAGTAGTTTGATGCAAAATAGACTGAAGCTTTCCTGGGAGTTTTTCCAATGTTACTGACTTTGAATAGACTTTTAAATGTAAATAGAATCATTCATGCACTATAGCATGAATTGCCTTATGGCCAGGTATATCAGCTTACTCACAAAATATTGTTGAGCTGCAGTTGAGAATAAGCTACATAATTGAACTCCTTATTGTTGGTTTACTCACCTTTTTATTGTGAATGGCATCCTGGTTTAAGTCTTCTGTGTAATCGTGGTCACAAGCTAAGGATAGCTTTCCCATACACCCAGGGGAATCTTAGGTATTGAAACAAAAGTTCAGGTCTCCTTGGAGGAAATTAAGTGTTTAAATAATATTTTAACATGAAATAAAAAAGGCAGATTGCCTTTCTCAACCTCTTTAGCCCATTCCAACAGATCTTGAAGGCTGGAATTGTACAGAGGTTTTTCACTGACTTACTGGGCGCCTGTCACCAGACTGCTTATTATTGTTGGTTGCAGTTTGCATTCACAGTGACTTTCATTACAATTTGTTCCTTTTCCAAGAAATAGACAGTATTTTTCAACAGAAAATAATTACTTAAATTTTGGAACCTGTTCTGGTAAAACAGAGCAGTTCTCCAAGCTCAGGAGCTTTTCACTTTATTGTAGTTTTGAGCTGACTCAATGAAAACGCTCAGTATTTTGAAATGTTTTCATTTGTGTTTAATTTTTGGGAGAAAAGGGGTGATAACTTGGAGGGGAGCTATGTGGTATGCCCACTGTAAATTTTGCCCACATGAAGGATCCTCCACTGCAAAAGATAAATGCTCAGAAACTTGAAATGGCTGTCTCCTTTATGATGCATTAACTGGGGGCTAAACTCATGACATCTGAATCTGTAAAGGATTTCTAAAAATATATTGTGCTGGTTTTGTCCTTATGTAGATGAGGCTTTGAAAAGTAGTTAGTTGCCTTACTAAAGGTGAATTAAATGTGCTTCCACAGTAATTTATTAAAAAAACTTGTATTTCAGAATTCACTAATGAAACATAGGAATTCAGAAAAAAGATTACTAGGAAATTTATTTTTGTGTTTTGTGCTGAAGGCAGTGGGGCAAATACACAAAGCTATTCTATGATGTAAAAACACAGTGAAAAGGAGGACCTCCTGCTAGAATAGAAAAATCATATGAATTTTCCAGAATGTGTTCTGTCAGAGACCTTGTTAAAGTGATCCAGAGGGCAAAAGGCATAGTAAATATGTCTGAAGAGTCAGGGATGCTACAGCTTGGCACCTACATTAGTCCAGTTGTCTCTGCTTGTGGTACAAGACAAAGTAAAGGCAAACTGGTGAATATGGTCGTTGAAAGGAAGTTCAAGCCAATGCCAAGCAGTGTGTACATTTAAAAAAATATCTGATTACAACTCAGCAATTAATTTCTTCCTCTCCCCAAAAATGAATGGAAAAAATGCAAGATTAAATTTTTCACTGTTGCTGACAATTTATTAGTGTTAGGCCTTGAAGTCGAAAACCTTGCAGATTTCTTGTACAAGATATCATTGGGAAAAAGTAAATCAATTTCCCTTTTTGCTTGCACAGCTCTACTATATCTCTATTTATGTAGTTAAGTTGTTATCTTACATCCACACATATTAGAAGGTATAGAGCATAGTACTCACAAAAGCCAGACCTTGCTCTCCTCTCAATTTTCTTTATGGCACTAACACTTACTGAATTTTTAGACTGTCTATATATAAACTTTAGGGAAAATGGCTTATGTCCCAAGGAAGTAATTGTTAGTTCTCTCTCCAGCTAAAAGCAGGGATTTATGGGATTTAATTTTTTTGTGTGTGATTTTATCCAATTAATTTAAATAGAGCAGATTATGAGACTATTCAAACTACTTTGTTCTCTTTTGATTCTGGCTTAATGGATGGCAGCAGTTAAAAATATCACTAATAAAAAAATGGAAAAAAAAGCAGCCCTCAATTTTAAATGAACACATTTGTTATTAATTATTTTCTCTCTGTATTATCCCTCTTCTTTAGTGAAATGCTTTTAAAAACACCATGTTCTGATTCTTCTAATGCTGAAGAAATACATCTTTCTACTTTGTCTTATATGTTCTCTCCTATTACCCACAATATTTTGTGAGTAAGCTGATACACCTGGCCAGAAGTCAATTTGTGCTATGTTGCATGAATAGTCCTTTGCTATGATTTCTGAATCACAGAAATGGAGAGGAAGATAAATTCTGGGAGCTGAAGCTAAAAAGGAGATGGATAAACAAAATGGGAAGTCATTTCTTGCTTTTCTCTTCCCAGAGCCCAGGAAAAGATGCCAGTCATCAGGTCCTTTCTAGCCAAGACCTGGCACTGCTGCCCACTGCCACATTCCCAGCCTAAAAGCACTTCACCACCCCTCTGTGCCTGGAGGAAGTGCTGGGAAGAATTGTCTGCCTGGAACATCCAATATTGCTGGTCTTGTGCTTCTTTCTCTGCACCACATGTGCATGGCTTTTTATTTCTTGCCAATGGGCTCTATTTCAAAATTATCTTTTTCTGAGGTGTTTGTCCATGAAGGAATTGGGAAATCCAGGCTCACAGGCATGGCTTCTATTTTGATCCTACATCTTAAGTCACACAAATGGCTTAAAATCTTGTGAGGTGCATCTTAGCTCGAATTTCATCTTGAGCCAACTCATGTGCTGAACTGATGGGTGTGGGTTTAAGTATCCTGGTGGTTCTCTCTTAGCATGAGGCTGTAAAGCTGGCCAAAGCCCCTCCACATCTCAAACCATGCAAGAGACAAAGAAATGCATCATATCACAAAGCCAAGATAGTTTCACTGTCTTCAAGGAGTGAGTTACAAAATAGTGAGATAAATAGCACTGGTATTCTCTTTTCTCTTCAAGAGATCAGAATATAGTCCTGCCAAAATATTCAAACATATTCCTAAATCCATACTGACCAAATAGGCAGAAGTAGGTGGATAAATATCTCACAGAATCAGAGCTGCAAGTACAGTATATTTACAATAGATAAAAAGGAAGATATTCAAACTTTTCCCTTAAAAAACATATTAGAAATTCTTTTACTTAAGATTTTACTATATTTTACTTTTCAGTCCAAATGACCTAAACAAGCATGTTAGCCTTCATATCTTCCTGCTACATAGAACATTGTACAAAAAAGGCATATTGATGAAGTTTGAAGTTTGAGCTGAGACTGAACCTATTAGCTCTAAGGGTTCACATGTTTCTCTTGTTATTTTCAGAGGTGTTTCTTTTCAATTTTTATGGCAAGACATTTAATTGAGGAATATGTTTTATTATCTCACATCAAACCAGACAGTGAGAAAAAGTTGTTATTTTTTATTTAGCTCCAGGAACAGGCCTGGGTCACTGTTAGCAACCTGGTAAAGATTTAGCAGTAAGAAGTCATTCTGCATAAGGACAAAACTGGAGCTTCTTTCAATATCAGGGATCTTCTCTAGTGTACCTACAGGTCTTGGTGATTAATTCCGATAACTTTATGGTTAAATGATTTGTCATTACTATTGGATCAACATTACATTTCACATTTTTAGCTGAATTACTGGACAGTAAACATACTTCTAGCTTTACATAATGCACTTAGATGTGTGGAAAATTTCCCCACAAGTATCTGTGTGCAAATGTGTCACATGCGCAAACAAACAGGAAATCACCACATTACTGAGATTCATGTGGATTTGTACGGTGCCATTCTCCTTTAAAGAGCCACTCAGGTGATAAATTTCTTTCAACACAAGAGGAAGCTGACAGAGAGCATGAGGAACAGAAGGCATCACTGCTCTACAGCATCATGGCCATGATAGGGGATTCTGGCTAAATACAAATATGGGTATAAACTCAACCCTTTGAAATCCAGCCCTAGGAAATATTTCTGAAGGCAAGGCTAGTCTTCCTATTGTATTTTTTTAGCAAGATCATATCTGGAGT
>JAWWMU010000153.1:72006340-72030461 GCA_035048155.1 Cinnycerthia olivascens | reverse complement strand
CACACTGATTTCTGTGAGACTATTTACATGTTTAAAATGCAGGAAGTCTATTAAGTGCTTTTTCTGGATAGAGAATGCCACATTTATCATACCATTACCAACTCATAAGCTATCCAGTTTCACTCAGGCATCCAGTTTTCTCATGCATGCAGTGTTTTAGACTGGATGATGGGATTAAATAGTCATCACAATGTATGTAGCAGGTGATAGAATATTAAATCCCAAAGTTTTGACATTAAATTTTCTGGATGAAATTTCTGATCCACAGTGCCCTGGAGTACAATCAGGGCTGGTTTCCAGACAGTTTGGAAAGTTTCAGCTATAATATTCTGATTTAATGACTGAATATTTGCACCTTCAACCTATTGCTATAAATTCGAATACAATAAAAGCTTTAAATGTTGAACTGGATGATACTTGCAATGTTAACAATCTTGATCAGAAATTCTGCATTTTAAATAATGTTTTGTGCAAAATGAATAATAAAAAAAATTATCTGAAGGTATGGATGTATGCCTTATCTGTATGTAGCTACTGTGCACCAGAGGGCAAGTAGACATTGGAAAAGAAACTTTTTGAAGTTATTGTTTTTGGGCAACTTTTATATGATGACATAGTGGCAAAACAGCACAGAAAATACATATCATCATCAGAGAATGGACTCCTTGTTCCAGTTTGATTTCAACACTGTTTTGCCTTTTCATAGCCTTCTAGTTTTTCTCTAGACCCACTGTAGCATTCTTCCTTCAAATCCAGATTTTCTCCATCAATCCTATTTCCAGTGAGAGACATACCATTTCACCTACTTTTCATCTTTTAGAGCTATTGAAAATTCAATTGGATTACAATACCTTCCTTTTCCTTGCCCCCTATTTTTATTTTCCAATGAACTGCTTATTCTAGCTGTCTGTGAAACAAAAAAAAAAATCATGTATGATGCTCCAAAACATTAGTTGTTTCTATCATATACCTTTATAGACTTTCATTAACATAGAAAATTTGGTAACTGGTAAATAAAAAGTTTTAATATTTAAATAATACATATCCCTGAAATACATCCATTTTATTTTCCAATAAGAATTAAAACAATGTGGAGAAGGTGAGAAAAATGCTGAACTGTAAACTATTTATTTGTGTCCCACACAAGAGGAAATTCAATGTCCTGTCAGCCTTGCTGTTAGGATAATTTGATGAAGTTGTGCATCTGTGGTTCCATTTCACTACTCTGATCTCAGCAACAGAGAAACTTTAGAATCGTGGCATGACAGGCAAAAGAGGAAAACACCAAGACTATTATAAAAGATTATTTTATCATTGTTATAAGTAATAAATATCATATTTTGAGTGATCTGCTCTGATTCAAAAGGCCAGGAAAGGGAAAAAAAAGAAAAGAAAGAGAAATCTGTAAAGTCATGGTTGTAATTCAGAAACAAAAGTGACACATTCCAGAGTGGAACAGTGAGCTGAGAAACATGTGCTTAGCACAGCCATATTTTGGTAATACTTGATAAGCCACCTTGTGTGCAAACCGTTAGTTAAATAATTTATTTTAAATGACAACACCTGTAGGTAGAGATCAGGCATCTAATAGGCAAACTTTTACAGATGGGAAAAGTAAAATAATTTTCAGATCTCAACAAACCCTTACAGATTGAAATCTTACCATTTTGCAGCTGTCTTCCAGAGCTTAAGACATTTCTTTCATTCGTAAAGTTTACCTTGAGTATTCCCCACGGCTGCTATGGTTACAATAACACCATCAAAAATGTTTTGTGATGCATTTTCTGTTTAAAACTTTGGCTTTGAAGTATGACTAGTGATTTCAATCTCCTTGATCTCCCTTTTCTGTGTGTGTCAGACCCTCTAGGACACGCGGTGTTCATGTGATGGCAGAATAAGAGCAAAGCCTCACTTCTCAGTTTGGGAATGTGTCTTTCTTCCAGTGAAAGACATTTTCCTCTTTCTTATGTCATGAATCCTACAGTAGGCTGGCAGATCAGGGGGGTGTGATCACTAAGTGTGACCTCCACTGTGCTTCAAATAAGTAAATAGAAGGCCCATGTGGAGTGGGTGAACAAGAGGGAAGCTAACTGCAAGTGTGAGGAAGTGTATCCTAAACCTTTCAGACTCATCAAGTCTCTGAATAACCAGAAAACTGTAGTAATAAAACCTGTGGTCCTAGTGAAATATTATCTTAGCCCCAGAAAGTGATAAATGAAGTCTGAGATAAGAGAAAGTGTTATGAGAAGAGAACATGATGTGCATGTGTGATGAAGACCAGAAAGGTGAACAACTCTCAAGAATATTGGATTTTTCAACAGGATTTTCTTTCAGCAATTTTATGTATCAGCTGACAAACTCCTAATAATGTTGCTTGATTACATCCTACTATTAGAAACCTTGCAGATTAAGTGTCGACAACAAATAGACCTTCTCAAAATGAGGGAGAGTGCATCCCGGGCAAGCACCAAGTTCTTCTTGGCTCTTGTGTGACCAGCACTGAGCTCTTTCAGGTTGGAACACCCTTCTGGGACCTGTCTCAGGAAAAGGGATTTTGACAAAAGAGGAGCAAAGACACATTCATGAAATATACAGCTCTTTTCAAAACTTAGGTTTAATAACTTCCAATGACACACTGTGAATTCACCTCTTTCTTTGCAAGATTATGTACAAAGGTTTATTCAAAAGTAATTTTCTTCCAAAAGGATTTTTCATGCCTCTCCCTTGACTTTAATTGCTCAGATGTGAATACCAGATGAGGCAACTGTAGTTAGGATGAAAATCAATAGTACCTTTCTGAGTCATCAGTAACTGCCTCTTTTTTTGTCATTAACTTACGGTTTCCATGACTTCACACAAAGTGTCAGATCCCAAATGCCCTCCACAGTCATTTTATCTTCCTAATATCTGAAAATTACTGTCTTTCAAAACTGACTTTTGTCTCCATGCTTTTGGAGACAAGCTATGTGCAAATCATCATAAAAAAGGCAATGTCACAGTAGCAAAGAATTCTCCTAACCTAGGAGCTCTAACCTTGGTAACAGTGGTGCAGATCCTCCTCTTTCATCAACTTGACACTGCAGTGATTTCAATAATAAAGGCACTTTTAAATTTCTCTTTCATGAAGGAATGGAGATCAGGCCTACCTATTGCAACCAATAAAATCTACACATAGATAGTGCACTTTTTTTGGAAGAAGTATGTCCTTTCAAAAACGTGACTTGAGGGTATATTCAACAATGCTGATGTTCTGTTCAACCATCCTGACTCCCATGCTTGCGTACTGCTGGAGATCCTTCTGGAAGTTCCCACTAAGCAGGATATACAGAAAAGGATTAACCAGGCTGCTGGTGTAGCTGAGGCAGATGGAGATGTCATAACTAACGTAGTAGGTCAGGGCTGACTGAGAAGCTTGAAGATTTGTGATCTGGATAACATGGAAGGGGGCAGTGCTTATCCCAAACACACTGATCAGAGCAAGCACCATCCTAGTAAGCCTCATACTCTTTGCCTGGGGATACTGGTGGTGCAACTGCAAAACAAAGAAGAATCCTTTGTGTGGACAATCAAGGTGAGAAGATAATGGCATGGACTGAGTACAGCAATGAACAGAAGTTATTTGAGACCAAGCAGTGCAGGCAAAGGTCAGCTCTTAAGAGTTTCACTTTTCTGTTTGCACATTATTGTTTCTTCGTATGATCCTATGTCAGGAGCTGCTGGGAATTGTTTACATGTATTTGCTGAAGTACTGGCAATTATTTTGATTAAAATTAATTATTTTATTAATTATAATTATATAAAACTTTATTAATTATAATTATATAAAATTACTCTTATATTGCTTTGCATCCCTTTTCACCTATGACTACATTTTTTTTTTCGCTCTCAACTGGTACAGAGATATCCAATTAAAACACAGCTTTTATGAGCTTAAAGGAGACTTAAAGCAAAGAAGAAAATGATCCTCCTGCCTGAGGAATTAAAAATGACACTCAAATGGAAATCATAGAAATAGATTTTCTTTTCATATAAAATTGCCATGAGACAAAATGCAAAGCATGTTGTCATAGAACTAAAAGAGGTTGGCCAGTAATGGCTCTCCCTGAAACTGGGAAATCGTGTTTCAAGATTGTGTGTCAATATTTTTTTATTTCCTAGTCTTTCTCAGACTGTGAACAGTGGCTAGGGATTCATGTGAGGCTTGGAGTCTCCTTCTTACAAGAGGAGAAATGCAAACTGGAGGCACCTGCTCTGCAGTTCTCTGGAGCACCCCAGATGATACTGGACTTGGCAGCTGCCTTCTCCCAGGGTTCCCTAATCCCTGAATTGAGAGCTTGGAGCCATAAGATGAGCAGGTGTCCTCCTGCAGCAAAAAGGGCAGGGTTGAGTTGTTACTTTTTGTTATCCTGAATGGTGTACTCCAGGCATAACTTTCTTCACAGTGTTTCCTTCTGAATGGTTTCTCTTGTCCCTTTCTCTTGAATCCTATCCGTAGTCTGTTTCCTTGGAGCCTAATGCAGTGTCTGGAGGACTGAAAGTAACATGATGCAGTGCCTAAATATTGTTTTATTAGGACTGTTGCTTTTGCCCTACTGCTTATAAAGCCTTCATAGTCTGTGCAGAGTGTGGGAAAAGCATGAAAAATACTTTACCTTCCTGCTTTCCAGTTTTGCTGATACATCTTCCATATGGAACATAAAATTAAAATACAGCTAATAAATATCAGTGGTAAAGGAAAAAAGAAAGTTGTTATGGTAAGATAAAGTATATACCTGTAAAACAAAATATCAAAAAAGGCCATTATATGAAGACTATCTCCTAAATGTAAACATATATGAATGACATTTTTCCTAAAGTGATTTCTGATTAGTGTTTCTTGGTTAGAGGTACATGGTGACAGCAGGTACCTAGAACTGCAAGTACTTCCAAGAATCACAGTCTACATTCAGCACTTCTAGGTTGATTGCAAGAAGATAGCTACAAACTTTACCCCTCAGATCTCCAAATTCTGCTATGTGTATGCATTTTCCAGCTCTTGTACAATTAGTGACGATTCTTGCAAGCATTTATGCAGGACATAGTCTGCTTAGTCCCTTGGTATATTTCTAGTCTCATAGTAGATCAGCTTTTATTCCGTAGTCTAGTACATGTCAGAATGGCTTTTATTCCAGGAATTCTCTTAATATTCAATGAGTATTGGCATAACTAATTATGCTTTGGGTCACAACATTATTTGATTAATATGACAAGAGTTCTTGATAAATTTTAGTAAATTAGCATGTAGACAATAGAGTTTAGAAACTCAGGCATACAAGAAGCAGGCAGAGATGAAGTTAGTTTTGGAAAATGTCTGGAGATATTTTAATACAATCAAGACTGCTAATTTAAAAAAAAATTATGGAACATTGTGATTTACTTGAGCTGTAGGAGTGTTCAAATTGTTTATAGTTGTAATTAATTGTTTAGTCTCCATATAAATGATGAAAAAAACAGGTAGTACTTTAATACCTTAGAAGTTAGCAATGACTTATGATATGAAACTAATTCAACTTCTGTTTCATGACTGTCGCATTTTGTAAAATATTAGGAAGAACATTAATCTATTAAATCAAAAAACCTTCATTTCCAGTTGGGATCAGACTCCATATTAATATGATCATTAATACACAATTAAAAAACACGCTTTGGGAAGAATAGTGTTGAATCATCTTAGAATAAATTAAAGAAACACAACAATTAGTTAATTCCTTTTTCAGCCCATCCTTTGCACACACAGAATCTGGCATGCTGGGACCAGCTGTAGCCCTGGCCGAAAGGTACTGGTTGTGACAGAAGCTGAAAATGTCTGTTGTCCTGGGTCTTGGTATTGCTTTGTGGCTGTCAAACTCACTGAGCTCTGAAAAGTGGTTGAAAGGAGCTGCAGCACTGCCCTGTGATGGCTTTGAGGTGATGTAACCACATGAGGCAAACAGAGACCCTCAGCTTGGTGCTGCAGAGGAGACAGCTCTTGTCAGCAGGAAACCCTGGCAGAAGGGTGATCCTCATCACTCTGCTGCCAGCTTATGGATGTGATCAGTTACTGGTTCCCTCACAATATACGATGTGTCTATTGATGAAGTTCCAGCCCTGCTAGTGGCATCTGTACCAATTGCCACCAAGCTCACGGTTCTGCCTTGGCCCCACTCCCACCAAGTCACTCCCTATGAAAAGGACAGGTGGAAGAACAAAGCCTCCGGCAGCAGAAGCTGGTAGGTGTGTGAGGAATGGTAACACCGAAGAGAAATGGACCAGATGTAACTCAAAGAAAAAAACTCAGTTTTGCATGTGAATGCTTCACACAAAAAAAGGAGAGAGGGAGATCTGGAGCATTTTTAGGGGTAGAAAATGTCTGTTCTTAGGCTAGTTTCTAAAAAACATATAAAAAATTTCATTCTGCTCTCTTCAATTATATTACACAGGTCTTTTTTTCATGCAAAATTCTGGAAGATGTTTAGGAGATAGAAGTGAAACACCGTACAACTCTTGTAGGAGTTAGATTGACTCAGTTCCTTTCAAAGGCCTGAAAACATTGAGTCTTAGTCACAGATGTATTATGAAACTTTAACTTTCCAAAATTAACTGGAAATGAGTGATTTACTAGCTGCTATGAGAAATAAAAATTACTAGTAATTTAAACAGTATTTAGAAATAATATTCTTGATGATTGGCTATTAGCAGCTTCTCTACTGAATTCTATTCTCTAGACTCCATTGTATTTAAGTATTAAGAGTACTTAAGGGCCACAAAAGTTGAAAGGATAAAATTAAGAAATATTTAAATACTTGTGAAATTATCACTGGATTTTCAAAATCTGTTGTTCCTTTCCTGTGTGTTTGTATCTGTACAAACACAAACCATACTTGTACATTTCGTACAACGGCAATATCTGATACAAATCAGATGATCTTTGTCTGTAGGTGCTGGCAACATGTTGCCTGCAAGACATTGGGATGTTGCTCAGTGTCCTGTCCTTGCTTTTCACAGATCAGGTTCAGGAGCCTGTCAGAAAAGGGTGCCTGCAGATTCTCAGTTGCCCTTGGGCCAATGATGTTCAGGAGTCATTGCATAAGATGAAGAAAGGTTGGTATTTCATGTGATAATAAATTATTTTCAATGTTGCCTGAATATGAGTATGAAACAATTTTTTTTTTTCACTATTCAAGCTTTGCAACAATCAAGTTCTTTCACTAAATGAGGTCAAAGTAATAGCCATCAATTCTAGAATCAGCAGAAGGCTGCTCTGGCATATGATATCTTAAAAAGCTATGTCTGATTACACGCAGTTATTCTCAGTCCTCATGATGGTGACAGAAAGAATAGAAAACATCTACATTTGTCATGGTAGAACTACTTTGTACCATTCTTGGTACAGTGAGCTCTCTTGTTTCACTGGCTGCCTTGTGGAAATCACTTCTGACACTGATACTGCTTACAAGATCTGTGTAATTGAGAGTAATTTACAAGCTTCTCAGGTTCTTAAATTGTGATTGTTCCTCCTTTACTCAAAATTTGACCTCTTAGTCTCCATGTAAGCACAGTGTAAGCAGACTTTGAGCTAAGTTTCATTTTTTTTAAATGGTCCAAGCAACAACATCTCTTTGCAAAGAAAGGGGACAATACTACAACTATTTTTAAAATTGTCAACAGAGCTGCTTCCTAAGAATGAATGCAGGAAAAAGTTACAATAGAGGTTGCAAAAAACCAAAACCAACAAACCAATAAATAAACTGTGAATTGAAGGAAGTGTGTAAGATGGAAGAGGAACAATGAAGGGTGTTCCAGGCAAGCATCATTCTCTGTGACTCTGCTCCAGTGCAGTGGTTCATGGTTCCGCCTGTAATGGTTTTTCTACAGTATCAACATAGTTTTCATCAGGACTGTCTCCTTACCAGTTGCCCCTGCCTATGAGGCTGTTGGTGGTGCTGACAGCATGTTTTGCTGAGGCTGCACGCTGACTGGCTATTAAGTTTGGGACATGTGTGTTTTTGGGTCAGTTAATGTCGACCAGAAGCTTTGGCCGCAGGCTAAGAAAAGGGAGGGGAGGCAGGGGAGATTCTCATGCTGGTGGCAGTCACTTCCCATGAGAACCCCCTGTAAGAGTGCTACAGGGTTTGCAGGTGTGGGGCAAGGAGGATAACAGTGCGAGGTCTGTAGCGTGGGAACAAGGAGAAAGCGCTGGCCCAGAGGCTCTGGGAAAAGGCTGCCACAGCTTGGGTGAGCAGGCACAGAGCTGTAAGCCAGCTATGCAGCTTCAGAGAGGGGGCTGCTAGCAGTGCAAAAGGCTGAGGCTCTTAAGGCACCGTGTGACATGTGGCTTAGTGGATGGTGTTGCCTTTGCTCCAAGGACCAGAGACCAGCACAGCTCCAAACCCAACAACAGCAAATGGAACTTGTTTCAGCAGCAGCTGCAGAGGTTATCAGAATAATTCAGTTTGTAATGACATTAAGTGTGTAAACAGGCACTGGAGATCAAAAAGGGAAGAAGGCATGGCACATGCATAGGAACCCTCTAGCCTGGGGTGCAACTGAATCCACACCTTCCAGCTCCAGAAATGCCCGTCATTATGTATCTGTAGGGTGATCCTGGCTTTTGCTGTGTGGACAATATTTTCTTGGATACACAGCTGAATTTTCAAAGGGTTCCTACAAAAGTGAAGGGTGGGTCACCAACAATGCCTTCAAATCTGGTATTCATATACGTGTATTTTCTTAGGTGTTGTAAGATGACTTTTCATGCCTCCTGGACCAATTTTGTAGAACATGTCCATAAGTATCCATAAAGGATAGTTTGTCTGGGTTTTTAATTCTCACTTTTAATATTCATCTAACCAAAGGAAAAAAAAAGTGATTTAATGAACTTAAAGATGAAAAGGAAATAATTTGACTGGGTAGAACGAAAACACCACCAGAAATTCAATTCAATGTGAAAATAAATGGTTATTTTCCTTGATAGAACTCAAACTTATTCCAGCTTATTGTTCCAGCTTGGCCTTCTCTAGACAACTGGAAATTAATCTCACCCTAAACACTTATCAAGCAGCTTTTGTCTCCATTCTTTTATAGCAGAGGGATTTCTATTGGTTCCTTCAGTTTGGATGCAATTTCCATCTAGTCTGTTGTCTGATGATAAATTTGTGAAATGAAGCATGAGTGGTGCATTTGGAAAAACGTGCTGTTTTGCAAGTAAGGACTAATTTCCTCTTCAAACAGAGAGTGGAACTTCCAGGCATTTGTGTCCTCATCTCACAAAGTAATTATCAGAAGTAAAAGGCTTTTGTTGGGAAAAGTCTGAATAATACTTACCTGAGACAAACAACAAGGGGTGTGTCTGAGATGGGTCTCTGACACAGAGAAATGGCAAAAGGAGGCAGTGATGGAACTTGCTGAGCTTTGAAAAAATACAAGGTACAAGGTATGAGATGCTTGTTATCCATGCCTATTGGTGCAATCCTTCTGGCCTTTCTGCCAAACCTGCTGTTACAATGCTGCCTGGAGGAGCATCTCTGAGACTAGCCACCTCCAAAGTGCATGGTGTGATGGTGAAAGCCAAGGTGATGCTTGGATAGAGAAAATATTTCATGAGAGCACTTGCTCCTGGTTTATATAGCTAACTAGAAACCATCTTGTCTGATTTCTAGTAAAGGCATAAACAAGTGGTCATGTTTCTGTTATAAATATAGGAAAAGGTGAGGGGAAGTGTATCTTGGAGCTCAATTTTTCCTCAATTTTTCTTCCTGCTACTGGACGTATCTTAACCTGTCTTATGGTCTAACCAGTCCTATTTATTGTATATTGTCATAATATAATATACTGACATTATTGTTATTATTATTATTATTATCATCATCATCACAAATTTCTATAAATATTCTTTTTTAATGATAATTATACCTGTATTGTCTGAATTGGCTTAAAATGTACTGCTGCTAGGTTTGCCCAAGAGGCAGCAGGGTGTATTACACTCAAAGGCAAATGGGCTGCTCTAGGAATTGAACTTTTAAAAAGCTTTTACCTTTTCCTGTGGCAGGGGGATTTGTAACTGCATGTGAAGTGAAGCAAGGAGCAGCTGAAAAAGGAGTGTGAGGAATGAGTAAATGGATTAGTCCATGCCAAATCAAACGGTTCTGGTTCTAAATGACTAAAAGCCCATGACTTTTTTAGAGTTGTGGCTCCATCCCACCAGTGATACTGCCTTGGCAAATATTTCTTAGAGCAACAATACAACAATGGGCAAACCAGGAACATTTCTCATGCTTGTCAGTCTCGGCTGCTGCAAATGCTTGGAACACCTGTCTGTTTCTTCTCAGCTGTCACAGAACTACTTACTCCAGATTTATCTTCTCAGCCTTACTTCTCTGTTCATGTGCTTGCAGCTGTAAGGGTATAGACTAAATAGATGTTTATGTAGCCCTCAAAATTCACTGGTACCTACATAACTTTCAGACTTCAAGAACTTGCTCAGTTTTCCACTGCTCAAAGATGCTTTGCAAACAGGATATTAACAAAAAGTAATTATTTCTTGTCTAGTAGAGTAGGCAACAGACAGCTAAGGCTAGCAAGTTCCTAGGCTCAGTGTTAGTACTCTTACCATCCCTGTATGACACCACTGGGTCTTTGATGGACAGGTATCAATGGGAACGAAGAAGCACTTTCAGACTCCCTGATTTTCATCAGCATTTAAAATTTTAAATGCAAGTGTTTCTCTCCATGAATCCTGGAGGGTCTGTCTCCATCTCAACAATCTTGTCTTGGGTTTCAATCCATCTAACTTTTCTTAGCACACATGGTTCTGCTCTAGGTAGTTTCACACAGCTTAGAGTTGAGCAACTTTCTCAGGATTCTGAGACAACATTATATAGCTGTGCCATACCAAAAGTACACCTTAAATCATAGGCAACTAAACACCTATCAGGTGGATTACACCTTTTCTTATAGTCAAGGTTCATAGAAAAAAATTAATCAGAAGCAGGTGAACTCTGTAAGATGGGGCCCAAATGGTGGCATTTTCTTGTGAAATGCTGCAGTGGATTTATGCTACTGAGAATGACATGTGCCTCTCAAACTCCTGTCACAGAAAGAAAGTCTGGCATAGGCTTTACCTGCTGCATCTTCTGTGCCATGAAAGAACAAGCATCAATCACTTTGAACGTGTAAGTCTTGACTCTTTTTTTTAAAATCTCATTGGCCAAATCATTTCTTTGCCATTTTAATCACCAACATTGCTAATTACAATGTTAACCTTCAATTGAAGTCAAGTGGCACACTGGGATATTCCAAGTGATGAGTTGGAACTCATAATAGACCTCCTTTTCACTCATCTCATAATTTCTTCTGTTTCACCAGAGACAAAAACATCAATATATGAACTCAAGGAGATGCTATCTGCAGCACACACAGTTCTGATTTCACTTAGGCCAGATTTGCCCAAGATTTTTAGTGGTATTTTTGTTGGAGAGTCAGATTTACTCTTCATGTACATGGGGGTCAATTTAGGATTGTTATCTATGTGTAACTATGCTCATCCTTGTCCAAAGAACAGATGTTGTGAGTTGCTTGTTACAAAATTTTCTTTTAACCCATAGGCAAAATTTGTGCTACCAAAGTTACATCCAGGTCTAATTTATGTAATGTCTGCCTGTGGCATAAATATAAATCTATATTAAAAAAATGTGTTTTATGTCAATTTAGAAAACTTTCTCATAAATTTTAACATGCATACTTGACTTGCATAGTTTTACAGCTTTTCTTAATGCTTTTTATTTCATATTAAAGTGAGTCATGGAAACCAAATTTTTTACATTGTACCCCTCATAAATTGACCCCTAAAGCTCCATACAAGAACGGCTGGTTTTACCACTTCTTAAGACCTTACATAGACATTTTATTTGCAAAAAGAAATGCTGAAATACTAAAATCTCTGTTGGACCATTGCATGACATAGTTCACTTCTGTTATGAAGCAGAGGATTTATGGGAATAAAAACATTATCCAGCTATATGACAGATATTAATTTGCATGTGGTGCTCATTTTATTCAACTCAGGCTTCTTCTGAAAGTGCCTTCTCAGGTCTGACCTGCTCCTGTCTTCAATTCTAAAGGCTTTTATTTTTGAGAAATGTGAAAGAGAATGTGAAGATGTCCAATGCTGCATCAGCTGTATAATTTACTAAGATAAATTATGTCAATTATGTTTTTTTTATTGTGAACGTGAGCTGATTTTAAATTCAGTCTCCTAAACTGCTGTTTTTTGGGCAAAACTACTGGTTTAGTATTTTAACTTAATAAAAACTCCTAGGTGGATTCAGTGGTGCTTTTCTGAAACTATCAATGACTAAACAGTTCGGAAGATTGTTATCAGAAAAACCTTTGTTTCTTGGCTATAATGTCATAATTGGTGTTAGCAGTAATAAAACTGAGAAGCAGTTTGTATTTGTACAGCTTTCCCTAGGCAAGTGTATTTGAGATGGAAAATCTTGCCTCAAAATAAGAAAGAAAGCGCAAGCTTGTTTTTTGGAAAAAAACAATCTATTTTAAGACATAGCTTTACTTGGGATATGAATTATTTCTCATATAATATTTATGATATTTTGTCTTTCCTCATTTAGGATGTCTTGTCTAATTCCTGCCTTAACATTTTTTGATAAGTTTTTTCTCTAAAGAACAAAAAGAAATATACACTGCTATATGTAAGTTCTTTAGGAATATGAGAAAAGACTGTAATTCATCGCGTTACTCAAAGATAAGAATGAGTTTTCAAAACTGAATTTTGAAGGAACTGATCATTTCTTGACTATTTTTAAACTGCATGTCAACCACATTGGATTTCCATTATCAGGAAAGAGTGTAGCCTCTTCATAATAGCCATACTTTATAAATTTAAAAATTATTTATATCTTTCAAATTTCTAGATAAATTATTTATAACATTCTTCTTTCTGTTTTCTGCTAATTTTTCTCTCCCTGTCTTTAGCAACTACATTCCTCTACCATGGAAGCATGCTGTCCTTTATGTTTTAAGTTCAATACCAACTGTCCTTTTCAATGAGTCTTCCTAATGACTGACCAGTGCCTTGTGCTATGCAGGAAAGTTTGTACTTTTTTCCTTCATGCTCAGTCTGACATATAATAGATGTCAAAGTCAAAGATGACTTTGTTCCAAAGTAGACTTCTCTTTCCTGAATTCAGTTATTTTTTTCCTTAAGATCAATAATATACAGAAGCTATTTTTGAACTCTCTAGTTAATGATACAAAATAAAACCCTTGTTGTACTCTTGTGACATTTTAATAAAGGTCTCAAAAACCAACAGATATTAAAGGTTTCTGTATTCTGCCTGGAAGCCAATCTTTTATTTTAAACAATAAAGGTTAAAAAAAAAAACTAGTTTTGGTGACATTAGGCCATTACTAGAAACTGCACCTCTAAAGATAAACTCCAGAACAGTAACACTGGATTAGGATCCCTTAAGGCCTCCTACAAAGTGTGATGCTGTATTGAGACTTAAAACATTTCTGCTACCTCCAGAAACATCAGAAATAACGCCTACAGTTTTCAAAAAATCAGTAACCATGACTGATGGCACTCTCTTTAAATATTTGATTGCATGTTATTTTTTTTTTTCATCCAGAAAATCATTCCTCTTTCAGCAGTTCCTATTTTTACATTGAGAGTCAAGAATCTCCTGTCTGCATTTCTAAGCAGAATTCAACCCTGGTTCAACTGCATTTCAGGGAAGCTCCAATATCTTCTATTTATGCTAGGCTGATATTTCCTATGTTAGTTTTAAACACCATAGTTTTCAAAGTAGAATATTAATAGTTTTGATGATGTTTAAATAGCTCATTCAACGTTACTAGAAAGCAAAATTGTGAATGTTTTTGTTGAGAATAAAATGTTTAGTTTGAAATACCTCTTGGCTGACAAACTTCTCTGACTCTAAAATATGTTTCTGACGGTACTTATTTATGTGAAGTATCTTTTAAAATCCACTAATATCTATAACATATTTTTTAGTTACAGGACTTTATTAAAAATGTCCTTATCCATGGTCACCTTATAGAAACCATCATACTTAAATTCACTTCCAAATTAGATGTCTAGTCTAAGCTCTTTGTCTCCACTGCCTCTCAGTATCTCTAATCAATTTATTTTCCCCCAGTTTATTGCAAAGTACCAGTTTATTTGTCAATCTTATTGGAAGACACAGAATAACCTGCAGCTGGGAGAACTTCACCTGGCCACCCACGATCTGTGACCATCATTTCCCAAAAGAAGCTGTGTGAGAAGAGTTCCTAATTTCACACATTTCATGTTGCCTTCACTGCATGCTACAAGTTATGGAATAGCTATGTATGTTTTCAAAGAGAAAAATTAAGCTAGAGGGAATGAGCCAGAAAAAAGGGTTATTTTTCAAATGTTTTAGCTAAATTACAAAATATGATTCACTGTACTCTGGTTATGATACTGAAACCAAAGCCAGACTGCTATAAAGTGTATCTGCTGGTGCTAATGACTGGGGGTCATGGAGAGAATGATGCATATGTGATATTTTTCCTCCAGTGCTTTTAGCTTTGTGAATGTTGAAGGATGCAAGATCTGCAGGAAAAGAAGAGCCTCAAACTGTGTTTCCTGCAAGACATCAAATGACCATTATGCTCAAACACATAGATTTCAAAACATCTGAAAACTCCCTGTTTGTTTCTTTTTAGGAGAAAGTTAAAACATTTCTTTCTGCTTTATTTCTATCATAGTAGCAGGATAAATCATGCTTAATTGGAAATCACTTTTGGACTCAGAATGAGAATCTCAAATTTTAACCTTGCACACCCTATGCTTGTCATGGTTTTACCCATCCAGCAGCTAAGCACCACACAGCCACTGGTTCATTACTCACCACAGCAAGGAGAGGAAGACACTTAGAACGATAAAAGTGAGAAAACTCATGGGTCAAGACAAATACAAATAGTTATTGAAATTAAATAAGATAATAATGTTTTAATGAAAATGAAACTAATAGATAAATTAGTCCAAGGAAGACAAGTGATGTAAATGAAAACATTTGCTGACTACCAACCAATGTCCTGCCATTTCCCAAGCAGTGGCTTCCTGGATAACATTCTTGCCAGCCATGTGTCATGGACTCTCCCTTTGGTCAGCTGGGGTCAGCTGTCCCAGTTGTGTCCCCTCTCAACTCCTTGTGCACCCTCAGCCTCCTCACTGGTGGGGTGGGGTGAGAGAAAGGAAAGGCCTTTACACTGTGCAAGCACTGCACAGTAGTAATGAAAATATCCCTGTGTTATTGTAAGGAATTGAAGAGCCTCATTGCCTGTCTCAAACAGTGTTAAGGCCACAGAAGGACAGAAGGGAGTGATGGGATGGTGTTAACTCCAGGCCTGGAGGAGGTGACATGTGCCCAGCACATCCTGGGTAATGCAGCCAGACAAAAATTCCCTCTGTGGAAAACCATGTAAAGAAGTAACTGCTTGTGTACCTATCTCCAGTCAAAGAAAGATCACCCCAAGTTACACAGTCCAAAAATGTATTACTCATTACTTAAGTCTCAGTGTCAAGCCAGATAACATCACTTAGAGGCATGTATCACCTGCTGTGCCAAATGTGGCACATGAGAAGCCCCACATTTTTAACATGAAATTGTTTCGGATTTCTGAAACAGATCTGAAAGAGAATCCTAGAAATCAGAGAAAATTGACAGCATGCTTTCTCACTGTAAAGACGTTCAGCTTTCCATCTCCACAAGGAATAAAGAACAGAACAGCTGAGGTGTGTTGTAGGGAACACATTGTTTAACGTGGTTAAACATGGTTTCTTTGCTAGACAGAGGAAAGCCAGAAACTTCACATTGAAAGAGATAACCCTTATCACAGTGTCGACCTGTCACAGACAACAAGATCAGTAAAGACATCCTCATAACAAAGTAATTCAATCTCAGAAATAATGATTTTACTTCCACCACTCTTCCAAAGGCTATCAATGGACACCACTGTTCTGAAAGGCAAAGGCACCTTTAGTCACATTTAGTATCTCCTGTCTGTGTTCAACCCAATTGCTCTTGTACTGGTTTCGGTCTTTAGTTCAAACAATCCTTTACCCATCCTATTGTTCCTGATCCTGAAGTATAGAAAAACACCTCTGAGACTTTTTTTGAAAAAAACCTCAAATTTAGTAAAATTCTGATAGTTCTCCCTACTTCTGACTCTAGTAATATTCTGTTACTTTTCCCCATGTTCTTATTCCAGTCTGAATATCTTATCTTTCCTGGAAACAGCTGGTGAGAGTTGTATTTCAGGCCTTGTTATGAGCCTGGAGAAGGGCATTAGCATTTCTCTTTTTCCCCTGGAAAGGCAAAGCCTTACATGTATTACAGCTGTGTGTGCTTCTCACGCAGCTTTAGCCTAATAACAGCCCTCAGTAATCCCAGGAGCTTTTCTTCTGTTGTTTTCTGAGAGCAGTGCTTCCTATTTATTAAAGAATACTGGTAAGAAAAAAATTCTACGAGTGTGCGCAACTTGATGTTAACGCATTTCTACTGCTCTAGTCCCTCCTCTATTCTTTATCTTTATCTGGTTCTTTCTGTTTGACAGCCTTTTACTGCTTCACATCAGCCACATCCAGTGGGTGTCCCTGGGAATACTATTGACACAGTCCTACACTTTGCCCCAGGTCTCTGAGGGAAAATATATCTGCCTAGCCCCACGATCAGTCCCTAAAAATTCCACATTAACTGATTTTCTCCTGAAAATCTTCTCAGGAAACTTGTTTTTTATTAACGTTTCCTAGTACCCATCATGCTTTAGCTATTTTTTAATCATGTTATAATTCTTCTACTTATTAAATTGTCTTTTAGCTGATTTAATAATTTCCATCATGATAACATACAAAATATTCTAACATAATATCTACTTCTCTGCAGAGGTTTCAGAAATTCTCTGTCAGCAACTCGACATTTAGTTGCAAATATACCTTTCCTAGCTGAAGAATGCAATAAATGCTGTGACTCTTACTTTCCTTCTATTCTAAGAAATGTTTTTTTACCATTGGCTACTAGTTACTTTATTGAAATCAAGTTAATTTGAAAAGAAGCACCTACAGATAATTGAAATTGTGTTTTATTCCCATAATTTTTCAGTAACCTGTTTCTTTTTAAAATTATGAAGTCAGACTAATGGGGTTGTCTGGATCATATTTTCCTCCATACAAAGCCATAGTTGTAGCCAGAGGCTACTCCACCCAACTCAGTGGGTGTGCATAACATACTTGTCTCTAGAACTGTGGGTCTAAGGACCAGTTTTCTAGGTTGTTGGGATGAAGACGATGTGGCACTCCAGGCTGACATTGAACCCTTGACATATTTTCTTCACCATTTTTCTTTTTAATTAAGTAATAAGTTCCCTCTATTATTCCCTAGGGAAGGATGAAAGTCATTCACAGAAGGAGAGCCAGCGAAAAGTCATTGATTTAGAAATTTTTAAATTAAATCTCACTGCATAGGCATATATTACCTGCAAGGTTCACTAGGACTTTCTCATATTTCCCCCCAGTATATTGCAGATAATATAATTGTAATTTACACTTAAAAATGTCTGTCCCTAGCTGGCAGATTTGCTAATGAAATTGGGGAGCTGAAATTCCAAGGTCCTTTCTTTATCATTTTAACCATCACTAAAGCATTTGCTACTGGAAATAGCTTTCCACTTTATCAGAGAGATAATCAGGCTTCTTTCTCTCTTAAAAAAATTGTCTCTGTAAAGTTAAAAAAGTAAAATGTGAGCATAAGAAAATGTGTTCACTAAAGAGACAACACACAACTCAGAGGCTGAGCCATTAGGTACAGTGAGATTGGTTAGTGGAAGGTGAAAATTTGACATCATTGTTTTTCAGTATGTTGCCAAAATTTAAATCTGAGGTTTGTGCCTGTCTTTTGTAGTGTTGGTAAATATCACATTAAATTTTTCACACACCATTTCTAAATTCCTTTCCTGAGTATAAATGTTCATGCCCATAAATTTGAATGCTTGTAATTTTCTCAAGCAAATATGGTTTAAATTATACTCTTTTTATTTCAAGTCATTGTCTGTGTTCTTTTCCTCTGCCTCTCATATTTTATTTAAGTTAGACAAAGATTTTCACCAGGGGAAAATAATAATCTTTGTTCCTTGTTAGTTTCCTTCTATTGTATTATTTTAGAGACACTATAACTAATTTTCCCCCTCTCTGTTCATACATTTGAAAAGTCATATTGTCATTATGTTCACTTCAGATGTACCATTTTCATATTTGTCCCCTTCTTCATTTAAATGATGAGCTACAGAGTTCTTGAGAGTACCAGACAGTGATTTTCCATTAGTTTCAAGGGAAGTTTACTAAAACTCAAGGGCTGACATACACTTTGTCCTCGACTGGCCTGTGGAAATCTTTCCTATGAAAGTACAGTATGAGGGATCCGTCTATTAGTCCTTGCAGTGTGTGATAATTATTCCTCTTATGCACTCTATTTATTTTTTTGTGTAAAACTTGCACCAGAGATAAAAGCCACTTTTTCAAGGTGCATGCTTATGGGTTTAGAGTTTGTTTGACTTAGGCATCAGCTGGTTGAAAGCACATTTTCTTTTATTCCTACATTGGAAAAAACCCCTCTGTTAAGATATTAGAAGGTATTTTCTTGCATAAAGGATGGCTGAGTCAGATTTTATGACCCCCCCCAAAAATTAGCAATGTCAGCAATTTTACTTTCTCAGAATACAACAAAAATATATTGAGGTATTAATTCCTGCCATGTGAGAATCCTCAGCTGGCACTAAGGCCTTGTTTCCAAAAGTAAGATGATGCTAGAAAACAGCAGTGAGTTCTAGGAAGCTGCTGTAAATGGGCAAAATTTAGATAAAGCTCTGTTATTAAAATAGTCTGGGGCAGAAATACAATTCTCAAAGCAGGAAAAACTGTATTTCAACTGATCTTAAAAGAATTCTGTAAAACATGATAATCTCTTGCTATTTCCACAACTAAAGTTTTAAGATTAGTCTAGCTTTTATGTGTGCTAGAGGGAAAATTGCTCCATATTCTAATGGAAACACAGGCAGAAGGCATGAATTTTGTTTTCTTTGAATATATTTGAAGACAGTCATGCTCTTCAGTGCTTTCTTATAGCAGAAAAGAGTAAGCAGGCATAAATTACTGCTATGTATAGTCATGATTTAACTATTTTTTAAATGAGAATTAAAGATCAATGACTAAAGGGAACATGAAAAACTTACTATCCTTGTTTCTGCTGGGCAATTCACTCCTTTAGTGCAGTCATCCTTTATTTTTCCAGCAATAAAGCAATAAATCTTATTGAAAGAATGTATTTCACTTCATATCTTACTATTGTGAACACAATGAGGATATTTCCAACTAAGACTGTTGAACAGATAATCTCAATCAGAGAAAGAAATCAGACCTGTAAAGGTGCCATCCCCACCAAGATCTGTTAATCAAACCTGGTGTACAATTCTGACAGAAAGGGTGAAATTCACTCATTCTTCAGGACTTGATTTTGAAGTAGCAAGGGAAACTAATTATTTGTGGCTGATAATTTGAATAGCTATATCTAAATCTCATATCTAAGTGTATACTACTGTTTAATGATTTTTTAAAAAAATTTCACTGAAAGACTTTGTACATCCAGGATTGTACTTGAATGAACATGATGATGTTATTTTCAAAATGAAATCTGCGATGTAATAGCTCCATTAGAGTTTCAACAAATTTGTTGAAATACAATGTTGAATACAATGTTGAATACAAGATACGCCTTTCAGTAACACGGTGTTTATTCTAATAAAATGCACTCAGCTTCTTCTCTTGGCTAGGGTGATCCAAATCAATCCTCCAATCAAACCCTCTAACCAAACACCTTCTTCAGCTTAAGGTCACTCTTCCTTGTCCTATCACTACATGCCCTTGTGAAAAGTCCCTCTCCAGCCTCCTTGTAAGCCCCCAGTAGGTAGTAGAAGGATGCTGTAAGGTCTCCCCAGAGCCTTCTCTTCTCCAGCCTGAAGAGCCTCAGCTCTCCCAGCCTGTCTCCATGGGAGAGATTCTCCAGCTGTGATCAACTTAGTGGCTTTCTGGTCTGTTTTTCAACAGGTGAATGCCTTGTGTTTGGAGTCCCAGAGCTGGACACAGTACTTCAGGTGGGGTCTCACAAGGGCAGATTGTAGCAGCAGAATAATTTCCCTCAACCTCTAACCATCCTCCTTTCGATGGAGCCCAAGGTGCAATTGGCCTTCTGGGTTGCAAGTGCACAAATTGCTGGGTCATGTTGAGCTTTTTGTCCACAAACACCCTCAAGTTCTTCTTCCCAGAGCAGCTCTCTATCACTTCTCTGTCCAGCCTGTACTCATGCTTGGGATTGCCTAGACCTAGGTGCACTTGGCCATATTGAACTTCATGAGGCTCATCACTAAACTCTAACTTTATAAAGGCTAAAATTATCTTTCCCTTTTAGTTGGTGTGGCAATAAATGTGGAAAGGCTGGTTATTTGCCTAAGGCTATTGAAACAATGCAAAGATTTCACTGTTAAAACTCCTTAAAAAATCTGCCTGCAAGTTTTTTAAAATAAATGTGCTCTGAGCACTGCCTAACCTAGTCATCTTCCACAGAAAACTGCTGTCTTGTATCATAAATCAGTTTGAATGGGTGTGCTAGCACCCTGGTGATGCTGGGGTGCTTCTAGAAAAAGTGTCCTGACCGTGTTTCTGTGTTTCCTTTGGATAATTTGTGAGGTTTGTTTACTATGAGCAGCATGCCACAGTAACCCCTTGGGTCATTGTTTAAGCAGTCAAAATAAATAGCAGCTGTAGAACAGGTCAATTTAATTTGCTGACACAAATGTGACAGAAATACCAATTTACCTGTGTATCTACTGTGCCCTTCTTGCAACTGATGAAACTTTATTTCTTATTTCTAGGAAGAAATTAATTAAATTAAGAAAATTAAGAAGAAATTAATTAAATGAAATGAAAAAAATAAAATAAACAAAATGGATGAGATTGTTCATAAACAGGGTTGGGTCGTGCTAATAATTGTGTGAGGGCAGTTGTGCTCAAATCAAGAAAAGAGGAAAAGGAAAGTAATTAAGTAGAGATCTACCTATTTGGCCAAAGAACTGAAGAACAAATTTGGACTGTAGAATACCTACCTCAGCTCTGCAAAGCATAACTAACACAAACCCTTCCACCATCAAGGAACAAGGTCATCCACACCATGATGACAAGATCAGTGCTGGAAATTTAAGGTAAATGGAACTACTTAGGTCATCCTCTAACATCCACCAATATTGAAGACCTTAAAGCAGCACATAAATATAAACAGTTGACATGAATTTTTATAGGGGTGGATACAGGACACTTCCTTTTACTTGGACAAAGAATTAAATTTTAAAATGACCAATGTACTGGACAAGTTAAATGAGAACACAGAAACATTAATATTTGGCTTGCTTAGGGTCTGTCTTGATATTTTAATCCACTGGGATTTTATCATAGAACTTGCTAGAATTGATATTTATGCTCCTTGTATTGAGTTTACTGTGGCAAGGCTTTGGTAGCAGGACGTGAGAAGCTGCCAGAATCTTCCCCCATGTCCAACAGAGCCAATATCAGCTTGCTTCCAGATGGAATCATCGCTGGCCAAGCTCAAGCAACAGTGTCAGAAACAGTGGTAGTACCTCTGGGACAGCAGATTTAAGAAGAAAAGTTACTGAGGAGCAGTGATTGCAGCCAGAGAGAAGCAGGAGTACGTGTGAGAAACAGCTCTGCAGGCACCACCATCAGTGGAGAAAGAGGAGGAAGAAGTGCTACAGGCACCAGAGGAAATGTTCCCTTGCAGACCATGGTGAGGCAGGTCACCACGGTCTACCACCTGCAGCCCATGCTGGCCCACAGGAGAAACAGATTTCCTTGACATAAGAGTGTGATGAGTCCTCCTTTGAACAGGAAGGAGCAGCAGAGACACCATGATGAACTGATCCTGTTCCCTGTCCCCGCTGAGGTGCTGGAGGGAGGAAGCTGAGACTCCGCAGCAAAGCTGAGTCCAGGAATGAGGAGGGGTGGAGAGAAGGTGTTTTCAAGGTTTGTTTTACTCCTCATTATCCCACTGATTTGATTAGTGATGAATTCAATTAATGTTCCCCAAGCTGACTCTGTTTTGCCCATTATGGTAATTGGTGAGTGTCCCTCCCTGTCCCTTCTGTACCCACAAGCCTTTCATTGTGGTATTCTCCCCACTCTGTCCTGCTGTGGAGGAAAGTGATAGAGTGGCTTTGGTGGGCATTGGGAGTTCAGCCAGCATCTCCACACTTCTATATTTTCCTTTTCCCTGCAATTACTGTATTTGTGCCCTCACATAACAACTTGATGGACGACACTTCAAGACCAGGTAATAGGCAAGTGATATCACATTTCCTTGTAAAGCATAACCTTCATTGCTTTTTCCATATGATGCACTGTCTACCACCAGGAAAGGTATGAAAGCTTCTGGCTGTTCCTGCTTTACTCACAACAGATTCTTATTTTTGTTTCCTTGACTTCCCATGTAGTCTACTGCCTACTGGGTTGTAGTAGAGACAGCTGCAGGTAATCTGGGTTTACACTTTTCACAAGTACTCATCCAAGAGAATAACAGTAACTTTCCAAACAACTTAATTTAAACAACTTAAAATTTAAATTTTTGTCTTCTTAATAAGGCTTCCTATACAAAACAATAACCTTGAATTAACAAACCATGGTGGTATAGAAAAACATCTATCTTTTTGGTAGACTCCTGTCTTCGGGAAGGTGGGATGGAGGTTGGGATGGAGCTGGGGTAGAGATAGATTATAATGACAAACCTAGAAAACACTGAAACTTTTGCTTAATATATGACATTTTAATTAGATCACTGAATTTTAATGACATTGTAGCAGAAGATTTGCTTGGAGATTTCTATGTAAGACAAATGAAAATTCAATCAAATAAATACTTGCAAATAAATACAGACTTTTTTCCTGTAAAAGTTTTAGTTACTCCTTTGCTGGTACTATAAAGCAGGTATTTATTGAATCTGACTTAAACTATAAATTGAACATATTTTTCTTCATATGGTATGACTTGACTTCACGTGAAGTCTGATATTAAAGTACAAGAAAATAAGGCAGAGTGTCAGAAGAAAGAATATTCAAACACAATAACCCTACCTCATTTTTATCATTTATGTTAATGATTGATGATTATGCTGCATGACAGCCTGTAGAAAATCCCCTCTATATTTACTCAGTTTCTGCCACAAAGATATTTGTATCTTCTTCAGTAAATGTGAAGCAATGAATGACCAGAAAAAAAGCTGATTCTGTCTATTTTCAAAGAGTAGAAAACATAGAAAAACTATAATTTTTTCATAAATTTGAATTATTGTCTTGAAACACAGCTTTCATATCACACAAATATTTCCTTTTTTTATTTGCTCCTTTCTATAGTCACTATCCAAAGAACTTTGCCTTAAATAATCTTTGCCACAACATTTTTCTCTCCAAGACAAGGTTGTAGAGATAGACTCTCATATTTCCCAAAGCAACCCATTTTCTTTGGCATTGGCTGAAGTCACAGGCATACATTTTCATTAAAGGCAATCGTCAATCCATAAGCAATCTGTTCTCTTTTCATCATCAAAGCGAAACAAAACGAACAAAACAACAGGTAAAAACCAAACGAACTAAAACCAAAAGGAAAAAAAAAAATCCCTCACGGCTGACGGCGCCCGGAGCGCCCAAAACCGGAAAATCGCGGCCTCCCCAGGCAGCGCTCCCTCTCGGGATGCTCCTGCCGGCCCCGCCCGGTCCCGCCGCCCTGCCCGGGACTCCGCTGCTTTCGCCGCCCTCACTGCCCCGGCTGAGGGGAGAGCTCTGCCCCAGGCCCGCAGTGAGAGCTGACCCGCAGCTCCGGGCACTGCTCACCCCGGGCCCGCAGTGAGAGCTGACCCGCAGCTCCGGGCACTGCTCACCCCGGGCCCGCAGTGAGAGCTGACCCGCAGCTCCGGGCACTGCTCACCCC
>JAWWMU010000153.1:71938800-72006240 GCA_035048155.1 Cinnycerthia olivascens | reverse complement strand
CACCCCGTGCTCCGCTCTCCTGGCCGCCACCTTCGGCCGAGCGGGAGCACAGTCTGCTGCTGTGCCCGACCCCGAACACACGGGCGTGAACGCAACCTCCCAGCACCGTAAACCAAACCCAATCAGACAGGCAGACAGGCAAACAAAATCTCACTCTATGCAAAAAGATTAAAAATCGCAGAAAATGATGGCACCTGTTTTGCTGCCTACTCCGAGTTCTACAACATTTACATCTTCGCAGTTTGAAATACCCTCTCCCCCCCCCCCATCCCGACATTTCAGGGAGTCAGTCTTACAAAATAGGAAAGAACAGGGGGAAGGGATAATTATCTGCTTAACATTACAATAATTGTCAAAGGATCCTGGCAGTTGCTGAACTGTATTGAAGCAGACACGACTGGACATCTCTGATTCAGGCTTTTTAAATTATGACATCTCTTTCTGGTTCTGATATGTAAAAGCTGTTGCTTAAACAACATTTTCAATTCCTCCTCTCATGTAAATACAGGAATGCATCCTTTGTTTTAACTGTAGGGTTAGTCCATTTTTTTGGTAGCAAATTTTCATGAATAAATACCTGAATGGAAGACTTTTAAAGCCGAGAAAAAAAAAGTATTGTAGTGCTAACAGAGGATTATTTTCAGAACTATCTTTTACACTGAATTTTTGGCAAGAATATTTCATATTTGATGAAAATTTAATTTTGATTTGAAACATTTCTGATTTCTCTCATTTCAAAGATGCATTTCAACTGAATAAATTTGGAGTCAAGATTACAGCTTCTGTAGGAAAAAAATATTATCCCAAAATTCTGAAATATCTCTAAAACCCAGACACTACCCCTATACCCTCAGAGAATTGTTGCACACATAGGAATATGAGGAACATGAACAGTTTCAGTAGAGTGGACACATGAGCAAGGCTGCTAAGAAAAATATTCAATTTGTGAAGGGAATTTTGCATCCAAAGGAAATAGAAAGCCTCAGTGATATATTTCTCATTGTTATACCCCTTCCCAGTCCTGTGCTCTGGAATACCTCAGCATGCTGCCAGCTGCCTTCCCTTGCCTGTGGTTGAACCAGCCCAGTTACCTTTATTTTCCCTGATATTCCTGCTAGAGGTTGTTGTCTCCTCAGACATGCCATAACTGCAGGTTTCATTCCTCCCTTACATGCTTCTTGCAAAAGGTCTAGGTTAGAAAAATTTGGCAATAGAATTTAAATGAATGCCTATCACTCCAAAAGGACAAACTGACAGAAGTATTTAAATGCATAACACTTGCAGATCTGACAGAAAAGTGACCTCTGGCAGGAGTGAGAATGGTAACTGCTCCAGTGGGAGCGGTCATGGTACTTTCACCTCCATGACCAGTGGAGAGAAAAAAAGTAGAGTTCTCAGTGAAGAGAAGTCAGAATAAACTGATCAAACGTAGTTAGTCAGCCAAAGACAAGGACTTCAGTTCATATTTAGGGAGTGGATGTGTCTTTCTTTCTGTTACTATTATTGTTATTATTATTAATACTATTACTATCACTATTATTATTACTATGACTATAATTATTATTTTACTTTTTCTCCCCAGTTATTAAACCATTCTTATCTCAACATACAAATTTTACTTTTGATTCTCCTCAGAACGGGGTGGGTGAGGATGGGGTTCAGTGAGCAGCTGTCTTGTCAGCTGGGCCCAAATCATGATATGGCAATATAATTAAAGTGAAAATCTGAACAGTGAAATAGGGAAAACGACAGTGGAAATAAGGCATTGATTTGTAGCTAAGAGCTTGGTGGCTAATAGTTATTGAAACAACTCACAAGATTGAAAGGCAGGTTCTGCAGCACTGAAACAATTCTTAGAGCAGTTCAGGTATTTTTTCTCTAATATATATTTTTTTCTCAAACGAATATTAATTGCAAATTGTATATTTGCAATATTTTTAAGTATGGCAGACAGTTTCTGCACTAGGTGTCTAATTCATGAGAAAGAAAATGGGGTAGTTAGGAAGTGTGTTACTCATCCCTTTGTCTGAAGTTTGGGTATGAAGGCACAGGTTTTGACTTTGCCAATAGCATCAGAATAGAAATCCTTTCTATTATTTGATAATTTGTGATATCAAGTACCTTACAGTAAGACAGCAAAATATTAAAGTGCCTACTGGGAGTTGAATAGAGGCCAGGCTACTAGAAAATTTCCATGTCTCATTGAAAGCTATCACTGCTTTACTCTTTTCCAGACATGGTACAACTAGAGTAATTCTAAAAGAGTTTTTTCTTTCAAAAAGAAAAACTTAAATATCAAACAAATTTCCCCAAGGTAAAATTAATATCTGCCGGTCTGTAAAGGTAGTAATCACACTGTTCATCATTTACCATGATAAAGCTCAAAATCTGGCAGTTATTTTTGGCTGTGAAAAGTTGTATTTGTTTGTCTTGATCATTACGTGCCCATCTGTTACTTAATTTCTTTCTGTTTTTGATATTAGGTAGAGAGAATTGCCAGTTGTTATTGATCTGTAACAGTTTCCACTCACAGTTGTTGGCATTGTGTGAGTTACCAAACCCTTCACTGATCTGAGCTTCACACAAAATATTGTACTGATGGCTGGTTTGGGATAAGCAGTGAAAGACAAAAAATGGATTTCAGGTCACTTGAGGGATGCTTACCTGGAACACTGCAATGAGAGGTGTAAGTGTTGTGAATTGAGATTTAATTGGAACAGAGACTGGCACTCTGGACTCTCTGTGTACTCAGTCTTTCTTTTGCTCTCCTTTTGGCACAATGAATTTTAAATATTACCAGAGAATAGTTTCATTATTCTTCTTCTAAGAAGGAGATGGAGTTCCTACCTCAGAATGCCCACATGGCTGCAGCACATTTATCACAAACACCTTTGGGCAGCACAAATTAATTTATTCCAAATCTACTTGATCCAGAAGAGTCACCCAAAATCTCTACGATCACAGGAGTAATTTTGTGATCATCTTTGCCTTCTAAGAAAGGCAATTAAGCCATAATTTATTGCAGAAGTGGGGTGGAGGGAGAGGAATGGATGGCTCTAGAGATACTCTTCCTGGTTGGAGAGCGTTGCCTCCCTCCCATAAGTGCTAGGATCCTCATTCCCTTGGAGAAGTAGATGATAAACCCTTCTCTTTAGCATTTCCAGCTTCTGCATTTTCTGGAGTTTGGCACAGAGCTTTCCTCACTTGTTGCATGTAAATATTATACAGTAGTGTTTGAGGGAGGTTGCGACTTTTTGAGAACAATTCATTTTTCTGAATATATTAACCTGAGAAATGACTAAGAAGAAAGTCAGCTAAAACCAAAACCCTCACAAACCCCCAAAACACCCCCAACAACAAAACAAACAAACAAAAACCCACCCCAGTTTCACTGAGATTTCTCCCAATGGCTGAAGTTCAGCTTTGTTTCTTCTCTCTCAAAGGTTGTCTATCAGTACAGTGTCTTAACAGCCTCACAGTAATTTGTGCCTCTTGTTATAATTTTCCTTTCTTCATGGTAGTTTCTCTTAAAAAAAACTTTCTTTAAAGAAAAACGGATAGAGTTTTTGCCCTAGCCTCTAATTCTCACTCACTGACATTTTAGACATCAATAGCAAACATAATGTTTAATTCACAGGTGACAATCTCCTAAGGTGCTGAAAGAACTGTATTTCATTTCTCTGAAAATAATGGACCTTTTTTTGCCAGGATTTCTTAATCAGGTTGGAAAAGTGGGCTGAAATAGCTGCTTTTTCCTATGGAATTACGTGTTTGACACCCTGTTTCCTCTGTAGCCACATTTCTATACAGAATGAAGCTCTGTTTTTTCATGGGACATTCAGTATAACACTTTAAATGCCTACAGTCTGCTTTCCCATTTCCCTAGGAAAATGGACTGCTAAAAGTAGTAATATATCACTACATTATTTCTATCTGCTGCCCTGCCAAAATTTTCTTCCCTCTGGCACGCAGGCAAGTTGCTTCTCCAAAATAGCTACCAGAGTACACCAAATAAATACAAGAAGTCAATACCACCAGGTGGCGCTGCTAAATACAGTTTTCCATGCCCTTTTAATCCCTGTGGGAGTGAAGCAGCCTAAAGAAGATCTACCCAACCACTGTTTTTAACTTGGTCAGTTTTAAAAATAAACCATTCTGTTTGGGGAGATGAGAGCAGGAGAGCATCCTCTTTGCCTGGGTGCCTAAGAAGAATCAGTGCCTGAGCCAAATTGCCTCGTATGACAGCATTTTTGCAAGCACACATAACCACCACTATCACAGACACAGTGAATATGTTTCACAGCTGCTTCTGTCAAGCCAAGGCAGCGTGCAGGGTCCAGGAATGTCGTGCTCTTGGTTTGAGAGAAAGGGGTAGCAATGAGTTTGACTCCTGAGTTTGGGAAAAGGGGTAATAAAATAAAATACTTGTTAGTAGTTTTCCCTGCCCAGATAGCAGTGTTCCAGGTAGATGCGATTCAAAGGGAATAAAGAAAGGCCAACTCTAGAGAAAGGACAGATTGCACTTCTTTGAATCTGAATTCTTATGTGATTCCTTCAGAAATTTCTGCTGCTTCAATGTGTCTGAGAGTTAAAAAGCAATATAATCCCAGTACTACATAATAAATCTAAAGTTTACTCCCCAAGCTCTTTATCTCTTCCTGATATATAATGTAAGATGCTATCAGGTTCCCTCCCTGAGCTCTT
This sequence comes from Cinnycerthia olivascens, assembly GCA_035048155.1. NCBI lineage: Eukaryota > Metazoa > Chordata > Aves > Passeriformes > Certhiidae > Cinnycerthia > Cinnycerthia olivascens. Next base: position 72,001,536 of record JAWWMU010000153.1, on the reverse strand, counting down.
TGAATCTTTCAAATATATAATTGCAAGGAGTTATCATTAATTCTGAAGTGTGTGCAACTATCACATGAAATAAATATTTTTCAAAACACAACATCAAATGTTAATAAATTCCTCTGTGTCTCTACTTGGGTTTTTTTGTTATTATTAATTAATTGGTACTTCAAAATGTGTTTGCTCATTTGTACATTTCTTGAGCTAATGTTTTTCACAGCATGGCAACTGTCCATTTCTTGAATCTATATTTTCCATGTTACCACTGGTTAGGAGCACATCATGTAAAAAAAAAAATCTATTTCTTGTGGTCTTTTCTCACCAAAAATTAAGAGGAATGCTTTTATGTCACACTTAGTATTTCGAGACAAATATAAAAGATTATTCAGATACTCATTATCCAGTTTGTTTGGCTTTTCTCCTTCAAGTTGACTTTTCTTATATGATTTATGACACTTTAGCCAAAAACTTGCAAGAATGTGTATGGAAAGTCATGATTTGGGACTTGATGAGGCTATTTTTCTTGCTGACATGAAGTCAAAGAAATACTGTCGGCATTTATTTGCATATTTTCCTGTAGAGCAGCAGTCATATATAATCTAAATTCAGAGCCAAACACTCTTGGACTCTGCCCAAGAAACATCTCTCCTTTGCCACTTTTTGGGGTTTTTTTGAATTCTAAGTTTTTTTCATTATGTCTCTATCTGGAAGCTTCATGAACGTTCCTTCTCAAAAGTTATTTATTTATTTATCCTTTTTCTTCCCCTTTAATGCTGATTTTTATTTAAATTTGCAGCAAGCCACTGCTTCATATTAGGCAAATCAGAACATGCCTGGAGAATAAAAAAAGTTCATGTAAAACAGATCCATAGTGTTTAAGAGAACCCTTTAGAGTCACAAGCCACTTGATTTAACTATCTGTCTAAGCACATTCTTTATGACTAAATCGCCCTCTAATTTTAACTTTTTGTAACATCAGGATACCTGTGGAACAGGTTTTAGACCCTCAGCTCAGTCAACACTTGCCAATGGAAACCATTTTGACAGCTGTTCTGTGCCTGTGAGCAAAGTCAAACATCAAGTCTTATAGCCACTGTTCTTTTTCAATAAAACAACAACAAAAAATGTATTTTCCTTCAAACCCCTTCGTTGTATCTTTGGCCACATTATAAAGGAAAAATATTTTGTTCTTTGCAGTCGCACCAGGGTGCTGACAATGCTGCAGGCAAGTTGTTTTTCCTATGGCTGATACAGCAACCACTGATAGAACAGAACTAAGAATAGGCTGCAAATTAGAAAAGGGAAAGCTTTCAATTTGAACCAGTAGGGATGCTAGAGAGCTATGCTAATTCAATATTTTTCAGCTGCATTTATGTGGCTGAACCAATTAATTCCAGTTTACATCTAGGTCCTCCTAGAGTGTGCACCTGGTATCATTAGAGGTGTGTCATCAAGTTTCTGTCCCTATTGTGCAAATGTATCCTTCTAATTATTCTGTGCTTCGTTTTATAAATAATTCTTCTTCTCCACATTTTAAAAAATTATTTATTTTTAAATTTTCCACTTTGAAGAGGGTTTTATGCATTTCTCCTTCTGTTGGCAGAGGTGTCTGCATGACTGAGACCTATTACCACTCTCCAGCTTTGATTTTTGACGGTCAGATCTGCTCCAGCAAAGGAATAGAACTGGAACTTCCCTGGAATGCCACTAGAACAAGGTTAAAAGGCTAACTCAAAATAAGCTCATAATGTGTCACTCAGAAGGTTTGAGTCCTCAAGAAAGTGTGCTTTTCTGCCTTATACTGCAGTTGGAAAATTAAAATTGTATACATAAAATGCTATATACACAGGCATGTATGCTTGAATTAGCTAAGCACTTTGTGACAGATTATTTTCTGCACTGAAAATGTGTGGGGATATTGCTTCTCCTAAAGTTTTTTTCCTTCTAGACTACTGATTTTCTCTGAAATACCAAGCTAACACTCCTGTATAAAATCAGTCTCCAATTGAAGAGAATTGTGTTTGCCTGTAAAGAATGGTAGCATGAAAGTACCCATGTGACCTTAATTGTTAGATTTAGAAAAAGATAGCAAAAAAACATTAGGCTCCAGCAGTTGTTATTAAGCACTTAACAATGAGCTCTTCAATCCTAAGGAAAGATATTGAAAGCATCTCCTGAAAAAGGAGACCAAAAAAAGTACTTCTTTATTAGGGAAGTTCAGTATTTGTTGCTGCTGGCAACTGCCATCAAAGATAAAATGCAATCCTAATCATAATTGCATTTTAAGCTTCATCTAAATGTGTGATTTGTAAGTCTTAGCAGTTAATAAGTTTTTAGATTTTTTGTCCTCAGCACACTGGAAGCTATTTCTTTTGAATACAGTGGATTTCTTCAAACCCAGGGTAAAAAATTATTTTAAGAACAGTGAAACAATTTCTAACAAGCAGTACATGCTTGGATGACTTTGCAGTCATTTAATTTTGCTGATGGATATTAACTTCCTTGATAAGAAATTCAGATTATATATAAATCTAGTAATGATAATTCATAGCACTTTTAGGAGAAAGCAATTCATTTCAGTTCAGGAGCAATTTTTTTTTTCCTTTAGATTACTAAAAAAAAAATCTTTGGAAATCAGAGGTATTTTGAAGAAATTACACTGTGAAAAATTCAGAATAAATAGGTCTCAGTTTTCTGACTCTTAGAAAGTTTAAAGAAATTTTAACATTCATGATTCTTATAATACCCCAGATAAAAGTATAAAAGCATAATATTTTTAAATTATCTGATCTTTATATAAAGAAAATTTACAGTAACTCAAGTTTTTTTCAATTATATTTGTACATTAGATTTAAATTGTTGTGCAGGTAAAATGTTGGTATTACTAATGATTAATTTTAGTTCATCAGAAAAAGCAAATATGTCCTTGTAATTTCTACTATGTTACATTACAATGCAATATAATGAAATAGGAGGAGCAAATATGGTGAAAAAATATGGTCATTCAGCTATGCATGTTTAGAAAAATACAGTAAATACTGAAGGACACATTTGATAAGTCTTAAAGTTACACAAAACATTTGTACATAGATTTAGAAATGTACTGAAAACTAAAACAATAAATGATTTTTTATACATATTTTATACACATATACACCAAATATACACATTTCACTTGCAAAATAATTAGTACTAAACCAGAGTGCTTTATTCTAAAATTAATGCTTCAGTGCTGGCAATTAAGAGAGGTGCAACTGTTCTGCTTTGACGCCGAGGTTTTTTTAATTTCTGAGGTGAATTATTATTATTGTTCTTATTAGGACAAACAAAAATGCTTTTTTTGTTGTGAAACATGAAGTCTAATAAATGACCGACCTCTTATTGTCAAGAAAAAATGTAATAAACTAAGGACTGCTAGGTTGCAAACAACCCCTGGCCATTTTCCATGGGAGAATGGCACAAGTTCCTTTGGGAATTGGTGTGTGTGACTGAGCAGGGCACCAGCACTATAGTGAGAGTTGATTCATATTGGAGGATTGTCCTATGACCAGTGCAATTTTGTCCAGTGCAAAAGTAGCACTACTGACTTAATTATTCTATCAGCCCGAATGCATCTTGCCTTCAGGAAAATCTAGAATATGTTCCAGAGATTTTTTGCTTTTTTGAAAAGGACAGTCTCTAATACAACTATGCCTTCAAACACAGGCAATTTACAGAGTTAAACTTGCTTTTGTGCTCTCTTTCAAGTTCATCTTCTCACACCACAATTTAGTTATGATAAAACTTTCCTCTGTTTCTCTCTCTTCTATCCCTATTATGCCAAAGTAGCAAAATGGTTTGAATGCTCTCATAGACACAGCAGCAATGAACTCTAGTCCCTGCAGAAATGTCTTTTTGCACTGTGTGATTTCCAGTGTGTGGTTTTAGTTCTGCTTCTGATTTAAAAGAAAATAAAAAGGTTATTCACAAATTTTCAGGGGATCTTGAGTTTATTAATGTAATAAACATAATCTTCAATAAATAATTTCAACATAAGATGTCTCCAGAAACTTAGCCAGAGGATTATCTAGCATTTTTTGGAACTTGAGCCATGGTTGAGCTTAACCATGGATTCTTTGACATGTCTAAACTGTGTAGTTTCTAAGTATATTCAAAATCACAAAGCCAGAGGTTTTAGAAGTTCAATATTTCAAAAGCATTCATGAAAAAGGTTTTCAAGACAGGTTTTATCTTCAGTAGTCTACACTTCAGTAGTGTTCTGAATTTCGTTCATTGAACATGACCCTTACGTGTATGTTTCAGTGTAAGTATTAGCTAATTTAATCTGGTGTCCAGGCTTCATCAATGTCTCAGAGCAAGATATTTTGAAAGATTTAGTACTTATCCTCTGTAAAAATGTAATAATTTCTTCAGTGCTATGAATAAAGAAGGTGGTCACTGAATGAGCTGAAGTATGACCTGATGTCTTTCAGTATCTAGAGATAACAGAGCATACCTTTTTTATCCCTTAATTTTAGATCATCACAGCTCCAACTTTTACTATCTTGCTTAGTTCAAACTGCATGTAATGTCCACTGCTGTGCTTTGTTTGAATGAAGTATCACAGTCAAGACTTTTGTAAAACAACATATTCTCTGTTCAGGAAGACCAAATAGGTAAACAAAAATGATGACATGAATTGTTACACCACAGACATCAGCCTTAGAAAGCGTTTTTCAGACCTGCCAAGTTTTTCTAGTGAATACTAGAATGTGTTTATATGGAGAGTAATGAAGCCTGGCTGTAATTCACTGCAGAAAATTAATATATCCAGTTATACTACCTAATTAAACTGAACCTTGTGATCTTCTCATAATTAAGAGTTGCAATAAGTCCAGTGACTTATGAACCACCAAACATAGTTTCAAACATAATAAAGAGATTCTATTAGAAACCTATCATCTAAAAAATTACAACTTGATGAAGATTTTAATTGACGTATTCTAATTTCTGTTGCAAATCTTAGCATAATTCTGGTACCAGAAAGTGCAATCAATTAATTGCAGCCAGGGCATTGTACGTGCTTCAGAAGATGCACTTAATATTTTAGAGCAAATAAAGCTAGACATGCAGAATAATAAAATAAGTACTGAAAACTGTGATTAAAAAAAAAACCAGCTATCTTAAAAACAATTCCAAATAAAAAGGTCTGATTTTTGAACAACACCACATGTACTATACTATTAATTTAGAAAATATGTGACAATGTGATGTTTTGCCCCACATTAATTTGATTTGTAGTGTAATTTAAAGTTCTGTGTCTTTACATGGCCCAAGAAATATTTGAATATATAAACAGATGTCTTTGACAGAAATGACAAGAGTACAAAATGCTCACATAAGCATTTCTTATGTGGATGATGCAAAGGATCAATATTTTGCCTTTTTGTTTAGTCGTCTGCAAAATGGAGATGGAGGAGAGCAGGTTTAGTGGAAGAGATTGTGCAGACCGCTTTGATGGTGGGCAGGCTCTCCAGTAAGCACAGAGCTGAATCTTCCTTCACAGGACAGATGCAGACAGATTTCACCTCTTTTCCTTGCTTTACTCTGTAAGCACCTCAGCTCACAGCAATGGGATGTTTCACCCTTTATATAATTACATTAAAAAGCATTTGTCCTGGGTTCTGGGCATATCTCAAGCTTAGTAGGTATGTGCCTACACTACCAGGAAATCATGCAGATGATCACTGTGCAGATATGTGGAGTGCCTGGCGGGGTAGTGCTGCTGCTCCAGTTCAGTCACTGCATCACCAGGTAGAGAAGAAACATGGTGGAGGAATGTGGGAAAGGGGACACCTAATCCCTGCCTTTTCTTTAGGGTTCTTGGACGAGGTAGGAGAGACCGACAGTTTGCCATAATCTTAGCCCGAGTGAATTTTTCAGATTTTATCTTATGAGTATTTAGGTGAATGGGCTTTCCAATAAAAGCTGTAAACATTGAGTAAATAAGGCTCTATAATTCTTTTACACCAAATACAGTGATCAGCTTCAAAAGATGGTGGCCAAAACAGTTGAGAATCCAAAACAGAACCGTCTAGTGCACTCCTAGCAGAATGCCACAAGTACTGGGATATAGGGGACATTGACTTTACCCCATTAACCACAGTCAGGGCCTTATGTTGGCCTTAAAACTAAGGTCTACGCTTCTGAAATAAGTCTTTGAAGTGCAAAGCTATTGAGAAAGTCATAAGGTGCATCACCACCCTCTATTACTAAAAGAATTAACCATGTTATGAATTAAAACCTATATTATTTTAGAATGTGCCTGTACCACTAGATACCCTAAGTCTCATGCAGCTACAACCACTTTAGTCTTTCCTGTAGAATTCATATACTTCCAGTAATGTATCTGGATATGTACATTAAGTGGCCTGGATCATATTTCACAGATTTTTGACTTTCCTAAATGCTTTGTCTAAGGAAATCCACCTTAGATTGCATCTTCTCTGATGAGTGAAAGGTATAATCAAAACCTCCCTCATCTCTCCAATGAATACATAAAAGCTAGTGAACTGTATCACTTCCTTTTACCCAAGGGTTTTGCATCTGAAATGGAGATTTCTTCCCACTGAAGAATAAGCGCTGCGTGTGGTAAGCATCTTGAATAGGCTGATTTTCTACTATTGGGTCAAAAGGAAAGAGACTGTAAAAAAGAATAGGATTTATAATGTGGTTATTTGACAGCTCAGTCCAAAGACTGCTAAAGCTCTTGAGAGTTTTTCCATCAGCATACTTGGAATTGGGCCACTAATGTCTAGGAGGAAGAGAATTTTGAACTTGAGCTTGTTTAGTCAAATTTTATTTGAATCTAAGTAATGTTAGATGCACATTAGTACTCACTAATATGTCTGGCTGCTGCAATAACACTTCGTGCCAGGGGAATTTTTTCTATCAATTGGCCAGTGTGCTATAAGAATGGAGTATATAGAATACAGCTACCAATACCTAGTAGATTATAGAGGGAGAGAGAGAGAGAGAGAGAGATGTAATAAATGTGTTTGGGGAGAATATATATTATATATTATGGAATGTCTTTTTAGCTCTTCCTTAATTCTGACCAAATAAAAAAAACCCCAAGAAATCCCATCTCCACATCTTATCTTCATTGGGAAAATGCTCTATTCTTTTAAAAAGAAGCTAAACAGAACTGTTTGCATGAGGGAGTGTATGCTAAGGGACTCTATATGGAGTCCCATTTTACTAAACATGCAGGGTTCTTAAAAAACTTTCATGGTGACTATGTTTAAGAAATAAATTTTGACTCAACATTTTTAAAAATTACTTTCCAATCAACATGATTAAATCTTTGTTGTTCCCCAGAAGTAAGAGGGCAACAGTTTTTAACAATGACTTTGAACATATTGCATTCCACATACAATTACTATAAAAGTGTAAGACAATTGCTGAACTTTTTTTAAGGCTTGAATTTTTAACCCAACCAGCAGACTCTGTGGCCCAAATATTTCAGTGGCATATGTAAGGGGATTCTGGAAAAAAAAAAAAAAAAATCTCATGATGCTGTGATGCTCTTATGCTATATATTTTTTTTATGCTTATCCTTTTCCTTTCAAATTAAGATGTTGATTTGTTTTTTTGATTTTCTAGTAGTCATGTCTGACTTAATGAACCATTTGTTAAATTAGATTTTAACAGTATGGAGAATAGTGGCTTGATAGAATCTGTGGCAGAAGCTTTAAATTGTGCAGACAAATGTTTCTGAGTGCAAAAGGTGGGAAAAAAAAGCATCCACATCAAAGGTGTGCTCTAAGGCACAAGGAAATTTCTCTGTCTTCCCTGGGATTTCAATTATCCTCCACAGAAAAAGAGAATAGCAGCCTAGCTCAGGGAGAAGCACATACTGTTGTTCCATCAGTTTTATGCTCAAGATAAAGTATGTTTGTGCCTGAGGAAGAGGAAAGGTATGCAAATAGTCTGTGACAATCTGGTCACTGGAGTGCAGAGTATGACAGTACACCCAGATTTACTGCCACTAGCACATAATTCATCATTATACCCATGAGCATCAGCTGATGAGCATCTCGCCTGCATTGCTGTAAATTTGGATGGCTTATGGGAAACTCCAGATGATTTTAAAAGGTAATGTTCTCTCTAGTCACCTGAAAAAAATAGATTCCATATTTTCTACTTAATAATTTTACTGTTTGGCAATAAATGCTATTTTTGCGTGCAGGCTATTGCAGGAACACATAATTGATTCACCACCACCAATGTGTTACATCATACTCAGCAATAAACAGCTTGATTCCAATCCAAACCAGCTTTTGTAGCCAATATACCAGAAAAACTTCTGTGAAACCATCTGTGACTGTCAAATCTAATGGGTTAGAGGCATGCACTGCTAAAGTGAGCAAGAGTCATCAGAAACAAAGGCTGGGAAACTGCACAGTTAAATGTTGGAGTGGATAAATTCTTTCAATTCCATTAGCCCAGCAAGTGACTTTATTCAGCTGGTTTCTCATCCTCTGTACCTTTGCAATGAACTTTGCCTACAGGCACCACTGTTAATATAGACCAATAATGATTTGTTAATATTGAATGAAAATGATAGTAGATTTCCTCAGTTCCCTCCATTATTGATCCCTGTGATCAGAGTTTTAAAAAAATGCACAACTAAACCAGAATTTACAGCCCTGAAATTTGTGAATTATTGCTGATATTATTTATGCTCAAATATGTAGTCAATTTTATGACATCCTTCTGATCACACCAGTATGACTCCAGTTCAGAATAAGAATACTCCAGTATAAAGAAGTTTTTGACTAAGTCGACTAATATTGCACATTTATTTTAGGGTTTTTTTTGCTACCAAATCTGAAATTGCCTTTGAAAATATTCTTTTATAAGGATACACACTATTACACGGTACCACATTAAACAGCTTCATTACTTTTGCATAATCACATTTCCAAAGGTTGAAGTGCCAGAACAAATTGTGTATAAACACCATGATGAAGGCTGCATGTGTGATGAGTGGTCCAATTATTGAAAATATTGTGAGTACTTATTTAGTGAAAAATGTATTATGAATATGTATGCTGTATTTTTTTCAGACGTCTGTTGTCAATAATATTTTCAGTCACTGAATTTTTCTACCTGACTGTAGAACAAAATTAAGAACAGAGAGCTAGGAGATGTTCTCATAAGCAAGAAAATAAATGCAGTGAGAAGATATCATGCATAAACTTTAATTTTCCTGTACAAGCAGTAATATTGTGTTGACCTAAAGTATATTCTGGCCTCATGGGAAAAGGGAAAAGCAACTTGTTCTATCTACTAATGTAGTGACAAATACTTTAAACTACGAGAAGAAAGCAGCAGCTTGAACATCTAAAACAGGTGATGGATCCACTGTCCTATTTTTTACAATTTCTCCCACTTTTCTATCATTACTAAATTTATCCATCAAATTTAAATGACTTAACAGTAAGGCAAAAAGTGTGAAAAATAAGCAAGAGCTGCTGGAATACTTCATTCACAACCAAAACTATGACTGAAGTGTCATCACCAAAAGGTGGTGGGGTAACTCTGCTGACCAACAGTTTCGTAGAAAAAGTATAACTTGTTCAAAATTATGGGGAGAGAGAAATAAACATTTATTGTTCAAACACTTCATCTGGGGTACTCAATATTGTCAGATCTACAGCTGTTGAAGAGCAGAGTTGGAAAGATGTGCTTGAGAATCCTAAAGAAGGAGCACTTTGGACAACAGTGAAAATGGATATGGTAAGAATTAGTGATTTACTTCTGTGAATCCAGCAAAAGTAAGAACTGCATTTCAAGAATAAAGAATTAAGCTAACTCATAAAATGAGTAAAACAAGATCTGCTGAAATTACAGTCACCCGTAGCTTGATGTCTCCCAAGACATTTCCCAGAAAAGCAGCAGCGCATCAATTGGAGCTTCTGTTCTGAGAGCAGGCATATGCAGTAACACTTTTCCTTAAGGTTGTACCTCAATAAACAAAGTTTTTTTGAGGTGCACTGTCTTTATGAGCCCGAATACTAATGCATTTTGCAAGCTACCCTCCTTTTTATACATCCCAGTGTGATCTTTGGATTCAATTGTTTTTTTTTTTTGCATCATCAACGGCATAACATTGCAAACATATGTCAGATTATGAACCATTAAAATCTGCATCATTTTTCCTAAGTAATGTCTTGGCAGCTCCCTCCCTCTCCCCCATATATATGTAGATGATTATTATTGCCCATATGTTTTACTTGATGAAGAACAGGACTAAAAAATATATATTGAAAAGGGAGGAAAAACACTTTTTAAAAAAAAAGTCCAAGTAGGGATAGAACTCTTCTGCAAGCCTTCTTCACGCTGTTACTGAAAAGTGGAGGTGAGCTCCCCAAGAGCATGATCTGGTAGGGTGAGCTGGGTTGGCCAGTGAGGATAGCAACCACCCCCGTGTAGCTGTGTATGTGCAAGCAACCCATACGTGGGATGAAAAAGCAGTTTCTGAATTTCTGAGGGAAAAATCTAGTCTTTTTTTGTGTGAGAATGAGATATCCTTTAGGAAAATACATGGCAGGAGTTGTATGGAGCAGACTAGAAAATGTGACCATCAGAAGTTGACAAATGCTTTTGAGGACTTTCTGTGCTAGTCTTCCTTCCAAGGACAATGGCCCACTGGATCACCATGCAGCCACGGGCCTACCACACCTGCCTGGACACAGGACAAAGTGCCTGTCATTTAAAAAGCTTAGTGTCAGCCAGTAATGAAGGAAGAATTCCAGTGCATAACCTCCACCACTACTTTTTTTGGCTGCTTTTAGACAACTGGCTATCCAAGAGCATTCTCAGTTCTCCTTCTTACCTTAGGGATCCCAATTTAAGGAATGGAAATACTGGTAATTAGTAGCAGTTAAAACTGCATCAAGTAAAAATGTAGGCAAGTGAAGTGGACTAAGAAAATGTAGATGCATGGCCTCAAAAACTTCTTCTGGCCTGTCTTCGGCTTACTGATCCTCTGAAGATCCCCTGTGATCCATTCACTGCCTATAGAATCCCATTATAAATGGCTGCAGTGGTTGTAGATTAAAGTAGATGAGATGGATTGGGACATGTATTTGAGATGAATGGTCACTTGAGGCAATGCCCTCTTTCATACCAGACTGTGCCTCCTTTGTGCAAAACCCAAAAAATTTTGGCCAGTCAGAACTAAGGTCAGTCAGCACTAAGTACCTATTTTCTTCCTGCATGATTTTGCCCCAAATAAATGATGATGTTGTGGAGGGTTAAATTTCACTATATGATTTATCTGTCTCTCTTGGGTGTTCTATCAGTAGAGGAAAACTGATCATGAATCCTTCCATATTTTAGATGGAATGAGTTTTCATTTTCAATTCAGAAGAGTGTTTAATGGAAAAGATTTCTATTTGCAATGTGTTGTTTTTTGGCTGAAAGAGAAGTTTCAGTTGGGATCACTGGACAATCCTCAAATAATTAATCATGATTCTGGACTGCAAATAAATAGAAATAACTCTCCTTAGCCCACAGTAGAACATGCCTGGAAATGATTTTCAAAACAGTCAGCAAAATGGTCAAGTAATCTTTGTTGTAAGGACAATTGCCCATATTCTAATTGAATTATATAATGTTTTCCTTTTATGTAGCATCTATTTTAATTAAGATGCACAATCATTTATCTACTAGAGAAAATAGAAACCCAAACCTTCCTTCTTTCCAGTGGATCATTGTCATGGTTTAACCCTATCCAGCCACACAGAGCTATGAAGAACCAAAATTATCCTGGGCCACATCTCATTGAAGGTGATCCTACAGGTGCAGAATATATGAAATAATAGAAAAAGACAAATTTAGAATAATTCAACTACTTCATATAATTACCAAAAAGATTGATATCAAGGATTTATAGGTAATTATATTTTGCTTGCATTTACTGTTATTAGAGAAATGGATATAAATTAACTAATTCCTCTATTTCACAGTCATGGGGGAAAAAAAGATATTTTATGATGATGGACATCTTGGCAATTATTTAAATCTCTAAACAATATTCACAGAGTGTACTCTTAAAAATGTGAGCATTATAAAATGAATTCCCAACTCCACCATTACGGAGATTATCTCAGTGTTATATCTCTACTGACAATTCTATTTCAGCCTTTCACTCCAAAGTTTTTATTAGTGAAGCTCCAGCCATGGTCTCATGCAGAGAGATTCCACTGTAGGACCACAGCTGCAACTCTAAACTTCTACTTCTCTCACTTAAGTCAGTTTAGCTGTTTAAAGGAGTTTTGTTTATGTGAGAACTGCAGGAAATCAGATATATATCAACTGCCTCAAAAAGAGTTCTATTTTATTTTCAATCATTCTACATGGCTTGATTGATGATCCAAAATCTTGGAATTTCAGCTACCTGGGGAAAACCAGGACTCAGTAGAGGATATATAATAAAGAACAGCTAAAAAGTAAAGTGACAGCTATCACTGTAAAGCCTGATAACTGGATCTCTAGTGTCCAACATAAATACTAGGTTTAGGTGCTTTTTATGCATTTTACAGCAAGAGCCAGATGCTCGATATCTTGTACGTGAGTTTATATAAATTAGTTCCTTGCTTGGCCAATTTTATGACATCAGTTCATCTAGAATTTATACTTTGCTTTAAAAGGTCATAATTACAAAAAAACTCCTTCAAACAAAATATTGAGACCTACCCTTCCTGTTCCTGACAGTTTAAAATGTATGTTCTGTAAGTATTTTGAACTACATACTTTCAGATTCTATGAAATGCTGCAATCTTACCACCAGGTATTAATGCAAACCTAGAGAACACTCCTATGTGACGAGTAGCTAAATATTCCAATCTGTGCACATAGGTCGGTCCACCTGAGTATGTTTTTTTGTCTCTCCAAATGATTCCTTATAAAAGTGCATAAATATAGGCACCTGTTTATTTCATTCTTATGATAATGCATTCTTCAAGCATTTACCATTTGGGACAAAACAAAACTCAAATCACGTACAACAGATAGAAGCTGAAATAGCACCACAAGGGTTTAGGCTTGTGTTTTGCTGAAGGGGAAAGAATGGTGCCCTTTGGCCAAGGTCACCACAATGTGCATTTTATTAGGATATGATAGGTGGTAAGAATGCATAGATCAGCCAGGTGTGCCATGGATTAGTTCTGCTTCCTGTCCTGGTGACAACCTCTGTCTTTTCCTGCCTTTTACTTATACCTCTTGAGTATGGATATATGGGGGCTACCATTAAAAAAAAAAAAAAAAAGGTAAAATAACAATGGACAAGGTTTTTAAAGCCAGAAAAGGCAGACTTTAATCCTAAAAATGGTGTGTGGTTTGAGACTGCATGGACAATGCCTTACAGCATACAGAGTAATAAGAACTACTGCACTGACAAGGAAAGGCACCCATAAAATCCCCGTTGAAGTCAGCGGGAATTCTGTCACTGACTTTAGTGGGACCAAGATGTCACCCCACAAATTGGATTCTTTCTGTCACTGAGTTCTAGGACAAAACTATGATGAGAGCAGTGTTTCAGTCATGTGAGAATTTATTGTTCTGCCCCTGCATTTGGGTCATTATGCCATAAGAGTGGAGAGATCAGGATTTATTTCTCCTGGTAAAATATCTGCTTAGAATTGCTGCAACCAATAAGTACGCTGGCTGAATAGACACCACGCTTAAAATTAATGGCCTTCTGCTATATATTATAAATGCCTTATTACTGATGGTTGCTTGAAAAAGAAAGTGTTACTGAAATCTGGCATTGCTATGAAACTTTGGGAGTTGGTAATTGCCAGAGGCTATAAATTAGCTTGATGTGCTGTATTGACCCTGTCATGCACTTAATGTAATAGTATCAGTTTAAATTACAAAAAGAGGCTGAACATTAAAATACTCAAATTGCATTAGGAAAGGGGAGAGGAACAACAGAATTGTCATTGCTCATTAGTGTTCCATAAAGTTGAAGAAAAATACAGCCGTCAATAACAATATAAAGTTTTGTACTTGCTGTTTATTCATCTATCCAACTTTGCAAAATACTACAATTTTAAAAATAAGACACAATTGGAACTATTTTATAGTTGCAAGTATTTTTAACAGGGAATATTTAATTACTATTGACATGACATTAATATTTATTAACATATTACTTATAAAAAATTTTTTGCTGTTAACATGAACATGCATACTGTAGAGTCCTATCACAGCACTTCACTGACAAATGTTCAGAGAGGGCTGCTATATCTCTGTATCAATGAGATCAACTTTCATTTCTCCCAGCCAGAAAATTTAATGAGATGGAATTTGAGGACTTCTGGACATCTGCTGAGGATTTTGGCTTTGTGGTGGTTGTAGTGGTCACTGCAATTCTGTAATCACCAAGCCCAGGTGTGTCCCATGCCTTGGTGAAGCTCATTAGCCAGCAACAGAGGTGCAGCATGGTAGATGCAGCACTTTCCAGCTGCACAACAGAGGAAACATAATTTTCACTTATTTGACCATGGATTCTTACAGACATTTGGATGCCGTATGGAAGTCACTAACCTTTTCTATTTTTTTCCCAAACTGCTTTTCCCAAGCTTAGGTATGTCCTTTGCAAATCTAAAACTGATTATTAATATCAATTATTAATACCTCACTGGAAGAGAAAGGACTTATCGACCACCTTCCAAGTTTGTAGTGTAAATGACATTTTAATGATTAATTATATCTTCCTGGCAGCTTAGAAGTCTGTTTTCCATACCTCCAAGAATCTTGGTAAATGTTATTTGAGTTTGCAGAAACAGCTGAATTCTCAGCCTACTGAAATCACTTCAGACTTTGTTTGTCTAGGATAACCATTTATGAAAGTGTCTCAAAAACACCAGGCGCTGTTCTCATTTCTAAGGTATTATTTTCCTTTTAAATAGAGCATCAGTCCCAATCAGGTTATTGGGAAGCTGTGGAAATTTATTTCACCTGTGTCAGTATCAGACGGAACTGTGATGCAATTATGTCTGACTGCAAGATGTAGATGCATACCTTAAGAATCTTTAACTATCACAAATAAAATGGATGTGATGGATTACAGACTTCAGCAGTCCATAGCTAAAGTAAACGACATTGAAAGCTTGTACAGGTAGACTGGCTGTCACCTTGTCTTATTCTCAACAGGTGAAAATTAGGGAACTGGTTGAAGCTGGTAATCCGTATGAAATTTCCTTGCAAGTGTCTATCTTAGATGCTATTGTTATTATTAAATGACTTACCTTACAGGGATGCTGCTCTCATCCCTGTATTTCTCTGACAATAGGAAAATCTGGACCCACTTGGACAAGACAACTGTCTTTGCAATAGTTTGAGTTCTAATATTACCTTCTCTGCCATCTCCTCTTCACTGGCATGCTGACACAATCTAGATAATGGCCAATTTAATAATAATGTCTGGCATGCTAAGGTGACAGCTCCTAACTGCAGACTGGAGTCAGCAATCTCATACCTATCTTCCTTTGAGAAGAGGACGTTTGCTGCTTTTCTTTATGGACTTGCCAGAAAATAAGCAGCAGTTTTGTTAGTATTGACAAAGACAGGTATTATGTGGTTCCTTCAACATCCAAGATTTCCAGAGGTATAATTCACAATCTAAAAAATCATGAACTTGCATTAAAAAGAACTTGTTTTTTATTCTTGGTTTTGATCAGCTACTGTATTGGTATAAACCAATAACAACAACAGCTACAAGAAGCAAGCTGGGAATTCTTTTGTATAACCCCATAAGCTCATATTTCATATTATGACATATATCCCACATAGCTTTCATAAGAATTGGCAGAAACATATATGTTACTGCAACACCACTCAGAAAAAATACTATGCATATGGATTAAATTTCACAGACTTATTGTTTAGTTTTGTAACCATTTCTTCTTTATACACAGCAAAATAATTTCTTTCACTCACTCTTCTCTGTTTGGATAAGCAATTCTCTCATATTTTCATCCGCCTTCTCGTGTTGTGTGAAGTCCTCATATTTCTATTTCATTCATCATGATGTATTTGGCATTTTTTTGACAGATGACAGCACTTCATTTCACTGGGGGAGGAATAAAAAAAGACAGAAGAACAAAAAAAAGCTGAAAAACACTTTGTCTTAGTGTAAATGAATATACTTTTACCAACTATTCTCAAAAGCACGTGCTCCAAATCTTTGGACTGGCAATAAGCATTGGAAACTTTATCCAAGTGATATTTTTCATCTGGTAGTACTAAGCTTCTGAAAATGGGGTTTTACAATACAGCCTCTCAGTCATACATCTTTCTTCTCAAAGGTTTTGAATCTAGGTTGAAATTGTTTGATGGCTTTGCATTATGTGTTGTCTGAATAAAACATACTTGATTCCTTTTGCACACTGGATGTCCAGATAAGCTGCACATTTTCTATTTGGTCCCTTTAGAATTACTTTGCTTTTGCAGCTCAAAGTGAGTGACAGCAACACGCGAGCTAAGTGTTCCAGAAGAGCAGAGACTGCATTTATAAATTGCTGACTATTGCATCAGTAAAAAAAGCCTCCTAGTGAAGAAATAATTACTCTGAAATAGTATTCCAAGTCTTTGATATTGAAGACAAAAAATAGACAATATGAAAATATTTCAGTAGACTGAATGTCTCCATACACATTTTCACTTGTGTGTTTATGGATGTGTCTTATGTGCAGTCCCTTTCCTAAATTTGTTTTATTATATTTTTTAAAAAATAATTTCTTTCATGTTATTCTGCATCAGATAATCCACTCAGAAAATGAGTACACAAATGTAGCCCACCTAAATCTTGAGAAAGTGGTTAAATTATATAACTTGTAAAAAGCAGAGTTTGTTTTTTCCTGCTTTTTGCTAAAAGGATGTTAATCACCATTTCTGTGGTTAAATTAAGAAACTATCTTTTTGTATCATAAATTCAGAAATGTTTTTATTCAGAAACATAAATTTGCTTTTAATTATTGACTTGAGTCTGACATTCCATTATCTCGAATTTTTCCTTAGCAGTTCAGATTCACGCCTTTAAGGTATTCTGTAACTAATCACAGTAGTGTGTATTTTACCACAGGCAAGGGTTTTCTGAAAATTCATTGTTTTACTATAAATTCATGATTGAAGTAGTAAACCAAATTAGATTCCATTCAAATAAAAATCAGAAGCAAAGATTAAGGTGGAAAATACTTCATCTGAATCCTCATTCATCTGAAGTAAAATTAGCAGATACTAAACTGAAATTAGCAACATTCACATTTCCGGAAAGGAATGACTTTTTCTACATATCACCAAGGCAAATGGAAGAAAATTTTTAACTGTCTTTTTCTCCTAAAAAACAGTTAAAGTTAAGACCATCCAAGTAGAAATAAAGGATGTGACTTGCACTTATAGCTAGTGGTCTCCTGGAAGAAGAGACTTGTCCTGTCAAGATGAAATACTGCAACTCTAAAAACAGAGAGAGTTTAGCTGGATTTAGGACAAGACCCTAGAGTTTTCAAGATCATAGTTAGGGCTAAGGAACTACTGTTTTCTTGGATCTTACTTTATTTTCCTAGAGAATTTTTTGGAAATGGTCTTAACATTTCGGTACCTTTACATGTATGTGAGAAAAAAAGCACATGGAATCAGTGTATACAACTTGAATTCTAAGGCAAATCCATTTTCATCTATGGAATTGTAATTATTGCTCTGCCTGATTGAATGGGAAATTGTAGAGTAATCTTGAATTAATATATCTCAATCTCTTAAGAAGAAACAGACAAACCATTATCAATATTCATGAGCTTTTTTCTCTTGTAAGCTCATGTTATGACAAGAGATTAGTTGTCTTTTGTCATGACTTAAAAATCTCATGTGCTTATGGTTCCTTTCTATTCATTAGGATAATTAAGT
Source organism: Cinnycerthia olivascens (assembly GCA_035048155.1). Lineage (NCBI taxonomy): Eukaryota > Metazoa > Chordata > Aves > Passeriformes > Certhiidae > Cinnycerthia > Cinnycerthia olivascens. The sequence continues at coordinate 71,983,587 of JAWWMU010000153.1, read as the reverse complement.
ATAAGTTTTCTTAGTTATTTTAATTTTCCTTTTACGTTACAGTAGTATTAGCAGCCCAGAGTCAGATGACAGTTCTGACATAAAAAGTACAATATTCAGATTTAGTGAGATGCTTAAACCATTGAAGAACTATATTCTTAGGCAGAAAATTCAAGAAGCAGAGGAAGAAAGCACAGGTTTCACAGAGATGTGAATTAAATTTCTCAAATTCAGACTGAAATAGTACTAGATTAGAATAGGTCTACTGTCTCCCAGTTCACAGTTCAGTGTCACTGGGATGTCACTTCTCATATCTTGCCATGTTTTTTTGTGTATTTCTGTCAATTCAGTTCAATTCAATTCAATTCAATTCAATTCAATTCAATTCAATTCAATTCAATTCAATTCAATTCGATTCAATTCGATTCAATTCAATTCAATTCAAGGTGCCTATATATAACATGAGAATAGGTCTTTTTAACCCCTGGAGTGGCCCCTGAAATAATGATGTAACAAAAAACAAGTATGTTAAGTTTTCTTTTACACCAGAGTAATGCACAGGTAAAATAGAGGGGACTCAGGGAATTCTATCTCATTTAATTATTTGCCAATTACCAAAAAGATTAATTACTGATTTGGGTACTGAGAAACAAGGTGTGTCTCCTGCTGTGTTCCCAACAATACCCATTTCTGCATGCCTCCTCCCATATTTTCCTCTGTGTGTCCTCACATGACATCCCCAAAGTCTCCATTTGTCTCTACATCATGTGACTAAGAAGCTATTCTTTGGAAGAAAAAAAATACATATCTATGGCAACCATAGAGCATTTTAATAATAGAAAATGACAAGAGAAATTTGTGTATTACCACAACCGTGGTGGGTCCTAAATAATCACAGTTCCCTGTGGCACTGAATTACAAGCCATGTTCATTGATAATTATCACTTTACTCTAGATTTTTAGACTAAAAGCTCTGCTTCATGAATTTGGATGCTGGTCAATCAGACTGAGGTTTTCAACGCTTTTCAGGCTGCAGCAGATGATTTGAGAGATGAATTGTGTTGATCCAATACATACACTGACTTTCTACTTTCTGTTCCTCCATCATCATGCACCAATGCTTCAGGGAATGGCATGTCTTCTGCTCCCAACATACAAGCATGGTAGACGACTTGACATGAAAATGTGTCATTTTGCCCCACAAAAAAAGACAAGAAGGCTTGGTAACATTTTCCGTTTTGGCTTTTGAGTTATTTTTGCTGTGTGTATTTATTTTTCTTTTGGTTTACATCTTCTTGCATGCTGGAACACTGTCTTTCATTTTGTGTAGCATAAGGGACCCATAGGATTTGCAAGGTAAAACCTTTGTTTAGAGCACTCTTCCTTCTTGCTTTAAGAAGAACATATTTGCTATATTTCTGTCTTACAGCAAAGTAGATTATAGCCAGACAGATAGGTACTTTGAAATAGAACTGATTTTATTTCTATGTTGAATTGATTATTCCCACGTATACCACCATTAGTCATACACAGGAATTTCCTTGCTGGGAAATGACAGGACAGTTTGGTTTAGAACTGCTCTGCAGCTGTTCAAAATTACACCAGGATAAGACTGAACCCTTCCAGGTTTTAGACATCTGAAAGTTTAGCTTTTAGCAGGAGATTATACCCAAACTAGCCTCAGTTCCCTGATGAAATGGTTTACTCTTTTATGGATGTAAGACTTAGCAACTTAAAGGAAAAATACTATAAAAAACAAATCCCTGAAGTTAGAAAGAAAAAAACAAAGCAGTGTAAAAGAGAATTAGACTGGCAGGGAACTTCAAAAAATACATGACATGAAATGGTATCAACAGATGTCTTCAGCATGAAGACTAGTAGTGTTTTCTAGCCTTTATTTCTTTCAGGGGCTCAGTACCAAGAGGTGCAAGTTTCCATCTGGTAATAGAATTCCACAAATAATTTAAGATGAAAAGCATAATATGTATTTAATGATACCTTCAGGTTGCTGATCAAAGCATTTTTTCTGAACAATTTTTTGTCATAGTATTATTTTTCTTCCCTTACCCATTTTTTCCAGTCTTTCTATCCTTTTCCCATCAAACACGTCACATAACTTCACTAATAATTTTCCTATACTATTACAAAGACAGTATGTAGCTGCTGAAGCCAATGATTCTTCAATGATTTTGTCCTTCAAGTTTTCATTTTTCCTGTCCTCTCCTCTTGTGCACCACATATTTTGGAACTGGAAGGAAGCTCAGTGTCCCCTATTTGGTGTATATGTTCAGTGTTTCTTGTTCTTTTCCTAATTATCTTCAAATTAGGTATTATTTTGTGGATGAACACGCACACGGTGAGAATGGTCCTTACCTAAATAAGTATGTCACTTCTTAGTTTGACAGCATGGTACAGAGGGCAGCTGTGGCACAATGTCATCTGGGAACCCTTCTCCAATCTGTGGGGGAACCATAGAGTGTAAAAAGATATATGCTAGATGAGAAAATAATTACAAAATTTAGGGGACTTTGGTAAGACCCTTTACTTCTCCATGTCTCCATTTTCCCTCTCAACAACTGCTTTGTTTGTCTAAAATTCCAAGCACGGTTATCTCACAGGGCTTTAGGTTTTGCTGTCATGCTAATATGCCAATTATTTAACAGGAGTACCAAGAGATTTAATACAGAATTGCAGAATTTTGGAAAATGTTTCATCATTGGAAGTGTACAAGGCACCATGTTAATCTCTGCTTGGCAACATATCAAATCTTACGTTATTATATCCATTGTAGAAAGCTAGAAATCTACTGAATTTCCTGAGACTTTTGTCAAGTGTATTAATCTGAGATGAGGCAGTGTGTGCCCACTGCACTACTTCCTGACTTCATATTCTAGTGCTGGCTTGCCTGTAAGCACAGCAGGAGGGGAAAAGTGGTTCTGTGTCCTGCTATATGTGCACTCAGTTTCCGCATTTCTCTTCTTTTTAGCCTCCAATTCATAAGTGAATTTAGAGTGGCTTAGTAGTGCTATTGGCAAATTCTTCAACTCCAGTAGCTTTTATATTGTGTTGGAAACGTCAATCTTTTGACGTTTGTTGTACCAAAATGTGGTCTCTGGCACAAGCTAATATCCTGTGGTTGCACAGCTCGCTACTCTGATATTGTGACTGTTTCTCCTATTTCTATCCATTTGGGATTCCATGTGAAAGAGGTTAAATTCCATTCTCTTGCCTGCTATTTGACATTATGTCCTTTCCCTTGCGTACATGGGTTTTGTGTGAATTAGTACTGCTGCTAATTTCTCTGCACAGTTACCTGCAGCAGAAGTAACTCTATCAATAGAGTAGCCCCTCTGCCATATACCTTGGAGATCCCACAGTACTGTGACAGGATAATGGTCTCCTGTTGCTGGATAATGGTCTCCTGTTGCTATGCAAATACAAAGTCAAAACAAATGTGAATGATGACATTTCTAAAAGCAAACATAGAACTGAGCCTTTCTCTGGTAAATATTTCATTAAAAACCATTTCTGTTTCCTAAACCAGTGAAATGAACACTTTCTAAGGCAACATCATATCATAGATGAGAACAGAAATACAGCTTTAATATTTAACAAGCTTAGTGAGATGTTAGAGTTATTACTCTTTTTAGAGCTTATGCGACAAATAACTCATTTCACCCTTTGATTTCAAGACCAGCCACTCTGTGGTATGTAATGCTCCTTACAGCTTAGCTGTCACCTCTTTTTTAGTCTTGCTTTTGATGTCTTGTCATGTTTCTGTACAATTCTCCCTTATTGTGCAACAAACAGCATTCTAGTTAGTGTTGGTTGTTTAGTGTGTTATCCTTCTTATCTACTTTTGAACTAATTTTGTCTTTTAGAAAAATCCATTTAAACTTTTGAACTAGAGTTTATTCTTCATCTTTTTTACTCTGGGAATAGAAAACTGCTAAAATAATAATTAAAAAAAAGACAACAAAAAAAGAGACTGTCAGGAAACTGGTTGTACATCTTGGTCTTGTCTATTCCCAGCTTAAGGACAGATCAGAGCAGTCAACATGCTTGTTCACCTTGGCCTTTCTGGCAGTGGTTCTACAGAAGCAAGATGGTCATGATCAGTCTGAAGGCTGGCAGCCACACCAGAGCAGCTGACTTCTCTAAGCTTCACTGTGTCCTTCCTGAATCTGGATTATCTCAGTGTATATCAGTAGGGGCGTAATCTGTGCCTCAGCTCAACCCTTCTCATGTCAATCTCAGATGTCAAAGAGGTGCTTCAACTTCAGACTGCATCTTGTTCCTCCAAACTACATATTAAACTGCTGCCTGATGAAGGCAGGGACAGGGGAGGTGGACAAGGGTTTGGAGAAAAAGTTCTCGAAATCCTATGGATTTTAGACAACATAAATAGAATAAACCTGATTTTAAATTAAGGGAGTTGAACATTTAAAAAGTATCTTTCTGCATAAGACAAGATGCATCATTTAATGTGAAGCAATGTCACGTGTTCCCCAATTAGAAATAAATCAAATAAGGTACTTAGAAAGACTGCCCTTTCTAATCATATTTGCTCTTTTATTCTGCTTAGTACTTCAATCTTTTGAAGATCAAGGCCAAACCAGTAAAGATTTCAGGATACTGAGCAAGTTAGTACTAACTAGATGACTATGTTTGCAGTGAACAAGGCATCACAGCCCATGCTTTGCCAAGATTTCTCTCTTTGGTAGAAGAAAATGAATCCAGCATGTTTGCTACTTGCAGATGGTTCAGGAATAACATAAGAGCAGGCTAGACACAATTATTTAGAGCTTAAAAGGTCAAAACACCCAAGTGGCTACTGGTAGCCAATGGAGATCATATGGCAGAAGTGCATTGAACTTCACAAAGGCACAGTACTTTCTTAGAAGAGCAGCCAGGTTTGAGGCAGCCAGATTTTGCACTAGCTTTATTTTCCAGATGGACTTAAATCGTGCAGAGATTGTGAGTAAGCTAATCTCGTGAAGGTAAAGTCTACAGACAGAGGATGGATACAATCACATGGGTGCATGAATTTTTAAATTATGTGGGTGATATTAAATTCAATCAGAACTATTTTCACCATATGATTGCAACTTGGATATCAAAAAAACCTCTCAATTTAAACCATAACAGAAAAAGGCAAACACACATCTGTTCCTTGAACTGAAAATTATTTATTTACTTGATTCATTGATTAATTTCACTTCCAGCCATTCTTGCATCCTTCCCTTGTGAGATAAGGCTCAGTCACAAGTTTCAACCTATGTACTGATCCCTCGACTTTTGTGAATGCAGAAGAGGAGCAAAAGAAGAATGAAAAGTAGATTGGGTACCTGACATAAAGAGATAAATAAGAATTCAGGTAAGCATACAACCTACTGCCCTGTGTTCTCAAATTCTACAATCTAAGGCCCAGCTATGAAGATCAGTTTTACAGCACCACAGTTTCTCCTGTTTCCTCTGTAGATTCACTAACAATACACATTACAAAAGACATACATGGCACCTAGGGAGGGTTAAAGTAAAATGTACATAACCAGTGGTCAAAAGAAAGGTTAGGGCAAATGGAGAGATGTGATATGTTCAGACAGTCTTATTGGCCTGAAAAACTCCTGATTACTTTGAGTTTCTCCCTTTGCATATGGACCAATATGCAAATGTGTCTACCACTGCTGTGAATATATTACTGGCCTCAGAGCTTATTTGGTGAGCATGAGAATTGCTGGAACCCACAACTGTTGAAGGTAAATATAATTTCATGGGCAGGGTCAGCTGTCAAATTGAAGCACTCTTATTTTCAAAATCCCACTGCTTTCTACCAGATATCAGGATATACCTTCCAGGTCTTTTATAATCTTTAAAAGCTTTCTTCACTGAAGTTAAAGGAAAGATAACTTAAAATCCATATATATTTATATTGTACTAAAATAGTATATGATGAAAAATAATGAAATTCTGTCAGCAGGATATACCTGGTTGAGTTACTACCCTGTATCTTCAGAATGGCACAAACTAAAAGGAATTTGCTTAAAATAAAAAAGACGTAATTGATACAGAAAGTTGTAACTTATGTTTGCTCTCTTGAAAGACTTAACATGGGTATCAAACAACACAAACAAAAAAACTGCAAACAAAATGAGTTTTACAAAGACCATTAACTCTTAATTCCCATCAGTCTTTTAAATAACGATGTAACCAAAAAGATGGTAAAATAGTCTTTTTCTATTGTTCTTTGTAATGTTGACCTGGAGAATTTCTTGAGCATTAATTGGAATATAATCTTATTAAAGCATGAATTTATATTACATCAATCTGTAAATCTGTCAATATGCAATAAACTTTAATCTTTCTTGCTTGTTAATTGGAAGTTCATTAAAGAGCTTCTTTTTACAGCAAATATGTCACAGAATAAAAGCCAAAGAAACACTGTTGGAAAAATCCCTGTAGGGAATAACTCCTGATGCTCATGTTCAGCTTGTTCTTGTAGACTTTCAAAGTCAGAAGCAAAGACACGTACTCTGAATTGTCCAGGGGGTCAGTTATCATCCTTCCATTAGAGTGTTTCCAATATATAGCCTGTGTTTTCTTATTTTAATTTAAGCCAAATGTTTTTGCCTGCTCTATCCACGTGTTACATGGTTCAAGTTATTCTATTATTTTCCTTGTTTTCTTCCCCAAGTCTACTTTATTATTTCCTCAATATTTATATGACCAAGCCCACAGTGATTATCACTGCTGTATTGCAGACTGGCCGTCTTGGTTCACATCCTTTTTGAGGATTACTGTCACAAAGTAGATTCAAATAAGCTGAGTGGAAACATTACCTAATATTTCTCAGCATTATCTTTGCTTTTTGTCCCAGTACCTCCTCTTATTTTTTAAAATCAAGGCTCACTTTCAAATCACAGTCCTCCACAATATCTTGATCCTCTTCTGTGTAACTCGTGTCTTTTTCTCAGAATATATTTGTCCTACTGCTTTTTTTGTCTAACCATGGTGTTTTCTGCTTGTTTTTATTGAAATACATCCTATTGTTTCATATAATTCCTCCAGCCTGTCAGGATTTTTTTTTTAAATCTTCTTGTCCTGACAGCTAACAAAATTGCCACAATTTGTGCATCATCTCCAAATTAGGCATTTTGACACCACCCTCCCTACTGGAATATACCAGTGAAGCCTACCAGGCTCAGGACAGGCCTTGAGGGCCTTGCAAACTGCAAAACTGCATTCAGTATACTCCTCCACTTTGATAATGAATGGGCATTACTTTCTTCAGTATGTTAATTCAACCAATTTTTCATTCATCCACTTAGAGTCAAAAAAATCCTCTGTACTAAGTGTAGTAACATATTAACTTACCTCCTTTAGATATCCTGATTCTCAGGTCTTCTTTGAAGGTAATAATAAAAAAAGAGGGTAATATGGGAGTAGAGGTGCTCAGTAATCACAGAAAGACCAGAGAAAACTGAAAGACAGGATGCTCAGCAGTTCTCCAGAAGGACATGAGAAAGACCTTATGGTATGACATGGAGTAAAATTGGTAAATTTTAGCATAAAGTTAAAAAAATTCATAATTGTTATCAGTAAAGGGATTTAAATGCTAGGTCTCCCACAAGCAACAAAATTTCCTTTTGCCTACTAGATGGAAAGAAAAATGATTTGCAACCACTTTAATACATATATATTTATGATATGTATTTATATAAATTTGTAATATTTATATAATACATATAAAAGTATTTAAATATTTAGAAGTAATAGCTCTTCAACAGAAACAGGCATCATGCTTAGAGACAGAAGACCCAATGTCTTAAACAGCTTTTTACTTTTGTGCATACTTCAGTCAATTGAACAAATTGACTGTACAGAGTTTCTTCTCCTCATCATGAAATGCCTAACTAGCACAGGGCAAGATGACAAACAAAAGCCCCTTTGCTACAGAGGAAGTGGACGGATCTTCATTACTCTGTAGTACAGAAAAAGAAGTTTAAAGGCACTTTGGGAATGTGTAAACTGTTAGACCAAACAGAACTCAAATGCTTTTTAAGTAAACATAGTGGGATCCCAGAACACAAAATGTTTTTTTAGTTTCAAAAAACTATTAAAATGCAATATTTGTGACCACAATTCTATTTGAATGGCCTTGAGATAAACTGTTTGTCATAAATTCTGCAGCAAATTCTCCTGCAAAGGTGATCAGTCTTGAGGGATAATTAGCAATTAATATTGTAGCTGCCAGATCCAGGATCTAGAAACACTGGAAACCAGAAACACATCTGTTGCTTAAAATATAGTGCTATGTGTTAGCATGATCGACACAGGAGCCCAGTTTTGACCCTGACAGCAACCTCCCTGAATCAGTAGACATACACACAGGTTAGTGTTCAACATATATTGAGGTGTTTTTTCAAACCACTAAATATCACAGAACAGTAGGAAAAATAGATGGAAATGAGGCTTAAATCTGAAAAATTTACTGAGAATGCTTAATTAAATGCCACTTGTTTATGTTTCTTTTATCGCTACTACTCCTGAGAGCCTGCTGTAAATTAGACTGAAGCAATATATCTTAGGGGAGTTTTACAAGCCAGCAACCTATCCTTAGCCAAGGTTTATTTTGCACTGGTTTCATTTTCAGCAAGGATTTATACTTTTTTTTTCCACATGTCCGTGCAGCAATATTGGTATCATGCACTGCAGTGAGAGTGCACAGATAGATATAGCCCAAAAAACTGGCAAAATTACAATCTGTCCAGAGTGCTTAGAGCTATGCACAATATTTGAGTGGGTTGTGGCAGCCATATCGCCATTAGTTAATTATGGTAGGGCATCATGTTGATGTGGTGACTGTGCTGCTTCCAGTTTTGGAAGTAGTTCAGAGGCCTCTACATCTGGGTCTGCATCTGCAAGACCATGTAACTTGTTGCTGATATAGCTTTGATTTGCTGAAAAAAAACAAAATAGGGAAACTTCTGGTCATTCATCTTCAAAATTAATTTTCAAGGCTCTTCATTTTGTCCTTGTGTTTGGAGTCCGTGAGGAAAGCAAGATGGCGTAAGATGAAGGGAAATATTGCTTGCATATTGTAATTCCTTTGAGAGGCAAGATGCACTCAACATTTCTTCTTGGTTGTGTATCAACAAAATTTTACTCATAGGTAGAAAAAAATTAAGAAGATATAGTAGGAAGAACTAAAGCAGGCTATCCATACAGATTCACCACACTTTTTTCTGCCTTGAGAATAATAATCAGCAGACAGGATATGCTCAAAGATTTTATCAATCTCTCTCATTTATCTAGCAATACATGCAGTTAGAAATAAAAAGTTTTTTTATTCTTTTCCACATGTGATAAACAAGCTCAGTTTCTAGACCACTATGGACTATGTAAAGCCTCAGAGCAGTGCTCAAAAGCAGACACAGGCTTCCCAAACCTCTGCTAGTGAAAAGAGTTCCTAACTAGAAATTAAATTCATTGAATATGCAATTATTTATCTTTTTTTTTCTTTCTCAAATTCTGCTAAATTTTCTTCTTTGGAGGCTTTTAGACTTATAACCTTTTCAGTAAACACTCTGTTTTTAATGTTACAATCTTATCTAGGAGAAGTAGTACTAGTTAACAGAACTCTTTCTTTCTTGTTCTACTTAGCCACATATGAACCACACAAACCTCACAAATACTGGAAAAAATCCTCTTAAATCCTTGGAAAACCATGATGTTAGAAAAAGAAACAACCTCTAAAAGCAAGTAAATTAAATATCTCATTCAGAAATCTCAAATCATGATAGTTTGTAACCCTATTCATTGATTAAAAATTAAAATAATAACCTCCTGAAAAGACTCCAGTTACTGGGTGACTAAATCAGTACTTTGCTAAAGCTCTAAAAGCCAGCAATACCTTTCTCTCTTCTAAATACTTGTGGATTTTCCTCATGAGCCATAAAAGTTTTCCAGCTAGGCAGCTCTTTTCCAATATGCACAGAAATGTACAAACATTTTTTTCACTATAATCTTAAAGTCTCAAAATCATACAGGCAAACCTCTTCATATCCTGCCATTATCTGGAGGAAGCAGCACATTTCACATGCTGTCTCTGAACTGATATTCTTCTTTTTCAAAGGGAGGGCAGCAGGACATACTTTTAGAATTTTCTTGTATTCCCTGACACCTGATGGGTACTGTATTGTCTTTAACCTGTAGTCTTTCCTAGGAGGATGGTTGCATGCATTTAATTTCTTCTAGCAAGAAGACTGGAAACCTCATCTACCCACCTGGCACAAGAAGGGCAGTGCTGAGTCAAGCAAACTTACAAACTATGCTATGTTTATGAATGTTTCCTCTGTCTTCCAGATATTTGTATCTTTATGAGAGATGCTATGGAACATAAAAGCAGTTGTCAGGGAAGTTTAGACTTTTCTGCAGCAGGAAATGTATGGGGTTTTTTTGTTAGTTGGTTTGGTTGGTTTTTTCTTTTTTTTTTTTTTACCCTTCATTATCAGCTTAGCTGTGAATTAAGCTGTAAAGGACTACTTTCTATGGAGTTTCTATTGGAAACTTGTGAGATTTGCTGATGTATGGCCTCATTTGACCAGCCTGGCTCTTCCTCGAGAGGGTGAAAAGTATGAGAGGAAAACTCAAGGAGCTGCAGACTTCCCCTCTTACAGAAAGGACATTTTTCAGGTAAGATAAATTTTCCTATATTGCCCAGTAAATCATAAGAAATGAAACTCAGTGGTTTTATTCCTGGAACTATTTGTAAATCAGTTATTTTAACTATTCAACCAGCTCTGCTGACCATTTAGTTTCCTGATACTGCCATACCCTTAGGAAATTACAGGATACTGACCCAGTTTACACAGATGAAGTTAATTAATTCAAATACAACTCAAACAGGATAGTTTTACATGTCTGCCAAATAAATCTTAACCAACTACCTTTCCAGCCCCTCCCTCACTAACCCCTACTCCCCATTCCTCTTTACTTCAGCCTGGAAAATAAGTTTTCCTGTCCATTATTTATTTTCTGTGGCTCAGCAGGCCTGCATTTGGTATCCCACCCCAAACAGAAATCCATTCAAACATTAACAATAGATCACACCAGTTCTCAGTCTGCAGCAAGGTCAAGACTGGAAGTAGAGAAGCTGGGTTCACAATGTCCCCAAGAGTTTAAAAGAAAAGAAAAAAACAAGGGAAAAAAATAGAAGAAAGTAATATTCCTCTTTGACTAAAATGTACTAAAGCTGCCTTGGACCAGGCTCCAAAATATAATGACTTGTCTTTCCCACTTTGCTAGGGCCCCCAAGATCCCCTCCCTGTGCACATTAACTCACTGCAGTTCTCAGCTGCAGCAGAGCCCTTCTGTCTAAGGCACAGCAATGGCTGTGGGACCTGTAACTGGCCTCTTCTTGGTGCTCCTGTTTTCCAAGGCTTTGTCCTTCCCTGTATGATCAGGGATGTCTTTTGCCACCCTCTTTGTACCCACCTGGGAAGATCACTTGAGCCATTCAAAAAAACACTTCTAAAATATAGAGTTGCTCTGTGCTCTGTGAGTTTTTTTGTTTAAGACCAGATTTGGATGCATTCTCCAGTTTACTGCAGACGAGTTTCTATTGCTCTTGGCTGGGGTGAAGTTGTTTTCCTTCATAGTTATGACACACTCAAAGGATTAGGCTCTCTGCTGGAAACAGTAGTGCTTTGGGATTGCTTTACACTGAAAATTTTAAGAAGCTGTCCTGTTGTAGAGTTCTAGTACAAGTGCTCAGGTTTCATAGCTACTCAGCTAATCAAGATAACCTCAGAAAGGGAATAAGGCTAGCTTTATTTTAGGATGAGAACAACCTGTGCACTAGCACAGTCAGGTTTTACATGAAAAGAAATAAGACCAGTGAGCTATCGTGAAATAAAAAAACCACACATTCATTTTTGTCACAAGTGAGATCATAATTTAGTTTGGGTATGGGTAGAATTTGTTTCCTCATTAAAAAGGAAGATTTGATAAATTCCACAGCAGCACACAGAGAAATCAAAAGAAAAGAATTTTTTTTTTAAGCTGGACTTTTATATGCTAAAATATAACACTGTTTTTACAAAGTAGAAGGCTGTTAACATATTCACCTTAAGGTCTCTGTTCTAGGAATATGTTTGAACAAGGTGAGGCTAATCAAGCTAATTACAGTGAATTAAGTATAATTTTCTCTTTGTTTTAGGGCAAGTGAACCCAAAAAGTAACCTATGTGGATTTCATAGCAAAGGTTTATGATTAAGGAGTTTGTTTTGAAGTGTATTTGTATTTGTAAACAAATATTTTAATTTACAGATGATTTTATTTATCAACATATCTGCTAAAATAGAGTTGCTTAGAGGGCACCTGAATGTGCAAAGACTGGACAAAAGACTTTTAAAAGGTTTTAGATTTACTTTTTATTATTTTTAACAGTTGGTATCACAAGCAAACTAAACTGTACCCTTTTTAAGAACACAATTTGTTTTTAAAAATAAAAACACTTCAAAGAATACAGACTGATTAAAACTTGTATTTCCATTTATCCTCTGTGTCATAAAAGCAGTTAACTTGATCATTGTCCTGACCAAGAAAACTGCTTAGGTTTGGCAATTAATAACAAAATAGTAGTGGGAGCCAAAAGGCAGGTTTATGCAGGAACTGGTGTGAGGAATCCTAAATTTTGCAAGTATCAGGTGCTGCACCTGGGTCAGGACAACCCCAGTATCAACACAGATGGGAGGATGAAGAGATTGAGAGCAGCCCTGCTGAGAAGGACTGGGATGTGAAAAGCTGGGTATGAGCCAGAAATGTGCACTTCTAGCTCACAATGCCAATTGAATCCTGGGCTTCATCAGAGGGGTGGCCAGCAGACCAAAGGAAGGCATTCTGCTCCTCTGATGGGACCTCCTGAGAACCCACCTGGAGAGCTGCATCCAGTTCTGGGGTCCTCAGCACAGGAAAGACATGGAGCTGTTGGAGTGAGGCTGGGAGAGAGCCATGAAGACAATGTGAGGGTTGGAGCACCTCTCCTGTGAAGGCTGGGGGAGCTGAGGCTGTTCAGCCTGGAGAGGAAAAGGCTCTGGGAAGACATAGCAGCCTCCCAGCAGCTACAAGGGGCCTACAAGAAAAATGAGGGTGAGCTTTTTAGTAGGGTCTCTAGCAACAGGACAAAGAATAATGGTTTTAAACTAACAGAGGTGGATTCAGACTAGGTTTAAGTAAGAAATTTTTTACAGTGTGGAGGGTGAAACACCTCAAGGATGGATTGTCCAGAGAGGCAGCAGATGCTGCTTTCCTGAATCCATCCAAGACCCTGTTAGTTAGGGCTCTGAGCAACCTGGTCTAGTGGAAGCTGTCCCTGTTCATGGCAGAGGGGTTGGACTAGATAATAATTAGAAGTTCCTCCAAGCCCAAATTATTCCATGACTCTATGAAATTTTGTCTATTGATGTATATCATATGACACTATAATCTGAGGAAAGTGATTAATATATGTACATTTTAATATATGTATTTCTGCTCCTAAATTATCTCTTATTTTTATTACAAGAGGATGTAAGTTCCAGATGTTGATTTCCCTGTTCTCCAAATACCATCCCAAAACTGGCCATTAGGCTTCTACAAGGTCAGCAACATTAGGCAGGAGGATGCTCTGAGATGAGTTGTGTCTCATAGTGCCTCTGCCCTGCCATCTGTCTGGGTCCATCTGCTGCCTCTAAATTGCAAAATTGTTAGAATGGTAATGTGACTTTTCTTTGGTTGCAAATTTCTCTTCCTCAGCCTTGCCTGGACTACAAGGACAAAAGTAATATTAATGACAATAATAAAAAGTGAAATGTTGCTGCTGTGTGCCTGCAAGTATTCATGGATTTTTTTTTTATCTTCCTAAGGGGAGAGAGAGCACATATTTTAGCAAGTGAAGTCAACTAATCTTCTGTTTTCACAGAACAGTTATTTTTCTTTTGATGCACCTGGAAACTAGCCCGTGGTTCCCACCAATGAGGGGAAACACTTAGCTAATTCCCCAGAGAAATGGGTTGCTGCAGTGCTTCATGCTTTATCAAACCTACAGATTTTGACTTCAGTGTGCCCTCCATAACAAACACTGGCTGTCTGCTGGGAGAGGTGCTGCCCCTCCTGTTCCAGTGGGCAGGGACCCTGAGGACAAGTCAGGGAGCAGAAGAGATGGAGGAGAAAGGAGGTGAGCTCCAGTGTGAGTGGTGGATGTGGCAGAGGCTCTAAAAACGACAGCTGTAAATTGATTTCACTCAAAATGATGACAGTTGATATCCACAGGGATTTCTCTTTTGGGCTTCATTTTTGTCTCAAATAAAGGATAATGCAGAACAATGATGGAATTGTGCTGTGTGTAACTTAGGAAGAATTTTCTGTCTCTGTAAGGCCTATACATCAGAGACTTTGCATAATTTTACAGTTATACCCTTAATACCTCTAAACTTTATTATAAATTTATTTGTATATGTTTTATACTGTGCATGCATAAACATAATCAGGTCTGCAAAAATGCAAAAATGAAGTTTTGGTACACATGCTTTGATAATTAGAACACTTTTATTCTAATTTTGCCTTTGTTTTTCATCACTGATCAGAGTGTGTAACAAAGGCAGGTCACTAGAGAGAGGAAGATCACACTGAAAATCAACAATATTTTTCCTCCTTCACCCTCTACATTTCCTCAGTAATGATATTTTCAACCCCACCAAGCCATATACAATTCTTGGCAGATCTGTGCCTGTTTCCTATGGAGACTTGCAGCCTAAGTACAGCTGGGAGGAGACTTTACCGTGATATATGAATTCCACATTAGGAAGAAATCAAGGGCTAAGTTTCTCTTTGATTTGCAAACATATTTTACACCAGGAGAAGCACAAATTACTCTCCAATCTCTGTAGGTGAGAAGATTGCAAATGCATTTCCTTGCCTGAGAAACTATCATCCCATTCCATTTAGAGGAAAGAGTTATACATTCTATATCTCAAAATTAACTGCCACAATATCAGTTTTTGACTGTGGATATTTTCAAGGTGTTTAGAAGATCATGGAGTGAAATTTGTTGATAAAAGGTGGTAGTAAATAATTCTAAGTAATGCTGAGTGAAAGAAGCTGTCAGGTTCCACCAGCAAGAAGAAAAGATTGAGATTAGTTTAATTAATTTCTAGTGCAGATGATATGTCAGTTCAGGTACAGTTCTCAAAATGTAAAACTATTCTGTTTGTAACTCTGCCAAATACAGAGAGATAAGTGAAAATAATATATGCTCTTGATACAGAAAATCTCACAGAGCACAAAATACAGACTAAATCTTGGGTGAAGAGAAGCATCCCTGTTCTTTCATAACTTGGTTTATTTTGGATTTTTTTTTTGTGGGTGTTTTTTGTTTTGTTTTTGTTTTGTTTCATTGCTTTTTTGTTTTAAAGAGCAGGTAATTTTTTTCATACTGATTTTACTGTTCTCAAATGTACTGACAATGCACAACTTGAAGCTAAACAGAAGGAAAGGAGAATGACTATGTAACAAAAAAATAGAAGCCCACCTATTAACTCATCCCTGCTGGGCTGCTAGATTGGGAGTGAAATCTCCACAGCAAGAGCTGTCTCATTAAATCCTACTGGCCACAGGAGAGATTGCTGAATCCCTTTCCCTCCACATAAATCCATCTTTGCCTTAAATGTTGATGGTTAACTGAAATCCATGCATTCCCTATTGCAAGCCCAGGTTTGTCTGGCTCCCTGGGGAAGTTCCTAGATTGTTTCCAGCTCCTGAAGCAAAGTGATTTACCTACTGCAGCACAGGAGCTTGGGAGCCCTGAAGCTGTCTGAGACCAGGAGAGGGATTTGAGGTGGTGTGTGCTGTATGAGCCAGAGCTGAGATGCAGAATGCCATCAGTAGCTGGCGTTGCTCAGGGCTTCTGCAGCTCTGTGGAAATGAGTAGCACTGCGTCACCCCAGTGACTCCTGAGCTGGAGGTGTGGAAGCCTACTGTCGTGGGTCCTGCAAGCTGAGCAGTGCAGGTGCACAGAGAAATGAGAAGAAAAACTGCCCATAGAAGAAAAAAAAGAGGGTCTTCTGGTTATCGATCTGCTAAAAAAAGATTTGTTCAAATAAACTCTTGTAAAATTTTAATTGATTCTTTTTGAATCTTTACCAGCAGTGAAAATTAAATTGCATTAGTGAATGCACCTTCAGGCAGGGAGGCTTCCCCTCATTTGCAGCCTGGTTCACAGAACCTTGGAAAAAGAATGTTGACTTCCTCAATTCACTTTTTTCCCCCTGATATTTATGTAAATAAGCATTTTGTTTTTCTTAGGGGAGGGAGAAATAATGATAAGTGACATTCCTCATCCTTAATGTATCTATCATTTGGGCTGGTATGGTCCATACCATTATAGAAAAGCTACCAGGTACTCCTGGTTTCTAAATATCCGAAACAGGCTTAGGAGGCAGGAAAGAAGGGGCTGCTACTAATAAGACCTTATAGATGTAAAGAAGTTTTAAAAATCATGTGCTAATTTTATTCCAACTTTAATTAAATTCGAAGTTCTAAAGCAAATTCACTGTACTTATTTCAATGTTACCAAAAAATTGTCTTATGAACATTCGTATATTCCAGAATAACATCTGTAAAATTTCTCGAGGTGACATGTTCAGGCTTTGCACTTATATAGAAGTTAAATTGTTGGAAAAATTTACAGCCACTGGATGTCATTGTTGTTCTTTTAAACTACAAAAAAAAAAAACAAAAACAAATTTTAAAAAATGTTGAAGTAAAAAGTTTAAAGATTGAGATGAGAATAAACATTTTCTGACCATTTAGATATTTCCATATTGTTATTTTAAATGGCATTAAAAATATATTCACCTAAAATAGTAAATTGTGCTAATACCAAAGTATTTCATGAGACCAAATGAAGTACATGGACACTTCATCATAGCAGGTGAACTTCTTTTTAGTTCAATCAATCACTGCAAATTTCAGTGTAGCTAGTTAACAGAAAGTTATGATCTGGGCTATATAATGAATGTGTAAAAGTAGGTGTAGTCTTCTATGTTCAATTCTTCAATATTTTTTACATGATTCGTATTAAATCTCACTTGTGAAAGTTTGTGTATTAACTGCCAACAACCAAAAGCAGATTTCAGAAAGCTCTTTTCATACCATTGTCTGAAAACAAAGTACTAATAAAAGTCAATAACTACCAGGAGACAACTCTATCTCCTTGCTCACTTCTGAAAGTTATTCTGCAAAGAAGTGTCAGAGCCTGACCCAGAGTAAGAGACACACTTGTAGTTCTGTGCATGAAAACAAAGGAGCCATGGAATAAGTATTGAATGGAGACGGGTGGAAAAGCTGAGTCCTCTGCTGAGCAGAAGTTTCCCCTCTCCCATTTTCTGTTGTGGGCTCCCAGGTAAGGCACAGCTCTCGGTGAGACATCTTTGCTGGATCTCTGCAGCTTCACGGTGGTCTCAGAAAAGACTTCGTCTCAGTGCTTCCCTACAATCCCTCCACCCCCTCACTGTACATCTGCCCAGCACCTGGCCCGGAACTTGGAAGGGTTCTTAATTTCATTCTATGTGCACACTTATTGCCCTCATAAGAAAGTAAGGCTGAACGAGACTGTGTAGGGTGGGTGGGTTTGAACACAGCTGCGCAGCAGACCACTTGCTCTATTTCTGCTTTGTGAGAATGATGCTGTTTGAAATACCCAGTCATCTTTCGGCATCAAGGGATTTGGGAATGAAATGATATCAAACAAAAAAGGAGGGTAAACACATTTCGCTTTGCTTCTCCGGAAGTCCCCCCTTTAACCTGCAGCACTGCTCTGTGCTACTGCCTGGGGCCAGCGCCCTCTGCTGCAGCGATGTCGTGAGCACGACTTGTTAGCAGAGATCCAGGGACATGAAACAGTGATGTCACCGGAGAAAGGAGCAGCAGGGATCGAGCTTGCCAGCTGCATCAGGCTTGCTAGTGACGGATGGGCTGCCTTCCTCAGCGCTGCACTGGAATGGCTGGAATTGGAGGCTCCGATGCGGGGAGCACAGAGGAAGTGCTGCTAATCTCTCTTAATACAGCTCCAGAGTAACATTTGGATTTGAACAGCAAGGTGCCATAACTGGAAGCTTCATTGCGCAGTTATAGCAGCTCTATTGACAGAGGGTTTTGCTGTTGTGCTTATTCTATTTTCAAGCC
The DNA here is from genome assembly GCA_035048155.1 of Cinnycerthia olivascens. NCBI lineage: Eukaryota > Metazoa > Chordata > Aves > Passeriformes > Certhiidae > Cinnycerthia > Cinnycerthia olivascens. The sequence continues at coordinate 71,965,383 of JAWWMU010000153.1, read as the reverse complement.
CTCAGAGTTAGCAGAGGAGCTGAGTGTGCTCCTCTCTGTGCTGTGGGTGCTTAGGTGGCAGTACAAGTTCAGAATTAGCCTTTAATACAAAGAAATACCTTGATGTCACTCTTTTGAAATATTAATAGGAGTGCAGATATTGCAGCGAGGACAGACTTGCCAGCTATTGTCATCCAGTACTCTTGTACAGCGTAGACAAACCTTCTGAAGCTGCAAGAAACTCTGAAAGGATTCTTCAGGACAGAATGGTTCTCCATCACCCCCAGCATATGACTGATCACTGACAGCACAAGCCCCAAAGTCAGTTCAGTGTACACCTATGTTTCAGAGGGAGAAATAGTCCATCTGGATTCTATTGCAGGTCCCATATGTCTGCAAGCTTGCAGTGGCAATACCCAAACTGCACTTTTTTTTGGTCTGGTCTTTGTCTCTCAGTGGGAGTTAGGTGTGTAGATGCCTTTGAGGATTTGGGGCCAAGACCTTATCTCCATGTATGTGCAGCCACTAGAACAAGGAAAGAAAATTTTGTATTCTCTGATGTGGAAAATGGGAGTAAAATTATTTGTGTAAGAACTGAAAAAGGGCAGTGATTTCCCAGAACTGAAAACCTCTCTATTGAAAAGAGCAGTTTACCACTAAAATTTGGTGGGCCAGAAAAGATATCTGCAACAAAATAATTGACACTCGAGTAACTGATTGTGCTTCCAATCCAATGTGCAGTTGAGATGACCTGAACATCTTCAGTCACCCATAGGGATGTTCACAACACAAGCTGAGACCAGAACAGGAGCCTAACCCTGGTGCTCCTTCTCTCAGGGGAGTGCCCTACCCAACCAGCCACTTGAATAAGGATGGTGTGGGCTTACCTGTTCAGCCTGATGGGCTTTATCTTTCTTCTTCTTTCATCTTTGGTAGGTCTTGGGTTCATTCTGAGGCATAATGGGAGAAACGAGATCTCGAAAACTTTCGCGGGACAGGAAAACCACTTCCTACCCAGTTCTATTTCTGCTTCCAAAATTCTGTTTGGCAGTAGTTTCAGTGAACTCATTCTTCCTTTGAGTGCCATATGATCCACAGTTGTTTTCTAAATCACCAAAAGCCATTGACAGGCTGTGTGGTTTTGATTTAGGACAAAGATGTTCTTTTAAAAAAAATCATTAACTCAAAATATAGGGGGGAAAATAGTCCATGTTTACCTTAGCCTTTGCTTACAAAAATTTTATGAGTGAAACTCACTTATATCTTCACTATTTATAGATGTAAAAGAAAACTAAATGGAATTCTGTTTATCTCAAATTAGAGAGCCAGCATTGAACTGAAATGAGATGCATAGTATACATATATATTAATGTACAAATAATATGCACATCTGAATCACATTAAAATATTTCAGCAGCATTCATACATGAACAGGCCTGCAGGTATGTGTGGAAAACAAATACAAATATATATGTATATATAATATTTTAATTGAAAGTATTTCTTAGTTCAAATGTTCTGTGAAAAGAGCATACAACTCCACTATTATGTTTTGTAATAATTTTGAATATTCCAAGTTTTGCCTCCTCTTTTAATATTTAATGAATTCCTCCCCCCCTCCCTCCCCCAGATGTTAGATTACTTTTTTTCTCAAGGATTCAAGATACTAGCTGAAATACCCACAACTTTATAGGGCAAAATAAGGAGGAAGAAGAAATGCTACAAGCACTTAATAAAAGAACAGTATTTCCCTCTGGGTCAAATGACATTACCAAAGATATGATGCAGGTAAAAATACAGATCACATCTTCAAACTGATCTCTGCTTTCTTCTGGTAGGGAGGAAAAAAAAAAAAAAAAAAAAGGGGCAATTTTACAGTTGTCTCAAGTGATGATTGGAATTTAGGCAATCTCAAGATGTTGTGTGTTTGCTGACTTGAAAGCTCATTCATAAATATCCCAGTGTGAATTCCTGGATAGTGAGATGCTGTTGGTAGCTAATGGGGAATTCACCATTTGTCACTGTCTCTTTACACAGTAAATTGGGGGACAGAAAACACAGAAAAGATTGCTGTCTACTTTATCAAGAAAGCAAAGAGGAAGTAAGAATCACAGCAGCAGATGGCCCAAAGGAGCCTGCTGTGCTCTGGTCACCTGCTGGCTGTGACATAAGTACCAGTTCCTGACCATGAACACTTGGAGTAGTTTTTGGTTGTTATAGTAGTAACCACTGTACCCTATTACTGTTTGGACTCTCCTAGCCTAGAAAATTTAGATTGTTGCAGCATTTTCAAATAATGTAATGGGAAAATAGATTAGGAAAAGATACAATGTATCAAATGCAAAGACAGTTATACATCCTCACAGACATTTGTTTAAATTGCTCTTTGAAACTCCAGTGGAGTGCCTCAGCTCTCTCAGGGCTTTTGTCAGTGGTCATGTGGTTGATACAGGCACAAGGAAAAGTTGATCTCTCTCTGCTTTTTACCTCGATTTTGTGTTTCTACATATCTAATTTATGTATCTCAAGACTTTCAGCAAATTTCTTTTAGTCTTTGTTTTCTAATTTGAACTACTCTGACTTCACCAGGAGCAGTTTCTAACAGGCTAGTTTTCATATATCTGACTTTTCCTGTCCCTTGACATTTTCACCAACTGGTCTACACACAGAGAGAAGACCCTTCAGGTGGATGAGACATTGGGTACAGATAGGACCCTTACTGAGATATACGTAGTCAAAGAAGACAAAGCAGTAGTACCACAAATTATGCAGCTTGCAAATGACACTCTGTACACATAAATGTGATACTTATCTTTTTCTCAACATCACAAGTTTGGTGACTTGGTTTTCACTGGTTATTTGCTATAACCACAAGGCTTTTTTCAGCAGAGCTGTTGCACAGCCAGTCATTCATCAGATAGTTTATGGAGTTGATTATTCCTGCATATGTAAAAAATTTTGCATTCAAGTTGAATCTGTTATTTTCCAAATAATTTCCTCAGTTTGCTATATTTGAGTTTAAATCCTATTTTTTTGTTTAAGTCATCCAGTATGACTGTAAAAAGCTTTTTTTTATTTTATCATCCACAGCCTTAGCCAATATTCCTCTAAAACATCCTTCTAGTCTGATAGTAAAACGTTGATAAATGAGCTTCTAATACCATTTGCTGATTGATTCAATGAATATGTAGTGCCTTCCATGTTTCCAAAGCCCTCTCACATGGAATCACTGAGGTGAGTGAGTTGTCAGAAAAGTGAAAGTGTGGTGGCAAGCATATTCATGTGTTCCTATTTTGGCTGAATCAAAGTGGTATGATGATGAACTTGGGTTTTGAACCAGGAGATTTTATTAACCTCTCTCATTTTACTATACATTTTCTCATTTTACTATACATTTGGAACGTGTTCCTACTAAACCCTTTTTGGATCAATACATCAGGTTTTATTGGATTCTTCCCTTCCTTCCCTCATACCCTCTGATAGAAGAAGGTTGGGATGGGAACTGTCAGTCTCAAATTCAGTCAGTTTTCAGTAGAGGACTCTAGTTTTTGTTAGGTGATAGCCCTTTCAAGCCATTTAAAATATAACATGAATATAGATATATAATTATCTGAATGCTCAAAGCACTGAATTCAAAGTTTCTGTCTTTACATTTAATAATAAGAAATAAGAATCTATCTTGCAGTTATTTATGTAGAGCTACTAAAATTGAACTTTTCCAGGTTTGAGAGGTTTCAGACAGAGAGATCTTTGATTCTGCAAGTTTTGTGTGACTTCACGAGAGATTTTCTGTTACTCAATCCAGGAGTTCTTCCCATCCTTCAGCTCTGGTCAAGTGACCACATAATACAAAGGTAAGGAATCAGCTTAAAGCAGAGTCAGCTTAAAAATATATATATGGAATATATCTGTGCACACAAAACCAGACTAGTTATTTTCCTCCATAGATGTACTGATACAAAATGCTACAATATAATTCTGCATTCCTCACCATATTATAGCCAGCTATTTTGTAGTGAGAAATGGATACAAATATAAACAATTTCCCTCCATACATGTGGAAAAGAATCCAGACTGTCCAGGAAGACATTATTTCCTGGTAAAATACTCCGTGTGGTTTGGTAACATATTGGAAAAAAACTTCAAAAAGCCAGATGGTTCTCCCTGCTATTTTAATGTTATTGTTTAATGAGTGGCCCAAGAAATGCATTTAAGTAAGTGAATAAAATCCAGTTGTTTCATCATTGTGTTATCTCAAGCAAAAACAAATAAATAAAAGCATGCTAGTAATGAAATGTTTTCCCTTAAGAACTTGGTAGAGTAGTGGTGCCAAATTCTGCTGTGATGTAAAATGGATGGATGTAAAGCAGATGTAACTTCATCTGCTGATTGCAATTGAAAGCTTTTAAAATTTGCTTGGAACATATTTATGCCTTGAGATGCATGGAGAAATGAAGTTCAACTGGAGTTTAAGGAGTATTATCATTTCCCTCCACAAAATCTTTTTCTGGTTGCTGATCTCTTCAGACAAAGGTAAGGGTTTGGTGCCAGGTTTCTTTAGAGCTCTACTCTCTTTTTCAGACCCAAAGCCCTCCATATGCAGTATAAGCAGGTATTTAATATCTTTGACTATCAGTAAATCATTCAGAATATCTCACATTACTCAAAATCTGGAAGAGGACTGTTTATCTGCTCACTCCCTTATCAGTAAGTTTCCATTCCTGATAAACATCCTGTAGACCTGTTGCTGTAAGTTAATGATAAATTCCTTTTTGAGCCAAATTAAAAATAAATTTAAGCTAATTATGGCGTTTATTAATGAAACGTCTGTCTAGGGTGATGAATGTCGCTATCCTTGGGAACAAGAAATATGAAATCTGTATACATAGTTGAGCTTAATAAGGAATTTAGACACAGAAGTGGGACTTGGTGAGAATTTGAACACTGAAGTTGAAGACCCATGCTTCAGCTCCACCAAATCTCTTCAACTTCAGGAAGACTGCAGATGCTAACTTTCCATCACTGAAATCTTCCTTCACATTTGTTGAAATTTTTCTTCTGCAAGTGTTCCAATGTACTGCCCTTGAGGCCAGAGCAGCTCCCTGCCTACTGGTAGCTGAGACAGCTATATTCAGGCATAAAGCTGCCCTTCACCTTCTTCCCTCTTCACCTTTTTCTCAATCTGGCTTTATCATTACTCTTAAACCATACCAGGACTAAGCATTGAACTTATTGCAAAACATGGCAACTATTCAATTTCACTCATCAATAGTGAAAGAATACCCTCTGAAGTAAAACATCTCCTTTCTCAAGTTGAAATTTTTGTCTTTCAGTAGTGCAATTAAACAGGGCCGCTCTTCATCTTTGCTGTTGAAACTAACAGGTAAGCCTTCCCATTTCATAATGCCAGAAAAAAGGAGGTGTGAGAGGAACCATTCTCTTATTCACTCAGGAAAATCCCAGCAGCAAGGTGCAAGGTGGCTGGGAAGTAGGAAACCCTGCATTGTTCCAAATCAAGATGAGGAGGGACTATTTTCTGTTTCCTGAGTGACTGTGGTTGACACTGGGCAACAATATGAAGAGGGTAGTGTCAGCACCACCTCCTTCTGTATCTAAAAAGACCAGATCTATCCTCTGTTTTCTAAATGGCAAATACAGATGCCAAACACAAGAAGTTACAAACTGTGAATTAAAGGCTCTCAGAGTAGACTCAGCTCTCAAGAACGACAGTATTCCTGATGCCTTCCTTTCTTTCATGGTGATGTGTCCTTATTTCTTTCATCAGTACTTTGTGTTATGGATTCCATTCCAAACTTTTTCTTTCTGTAGCCACTTAACATCAACCTATGAATTTTTATTGATGAACAAAGTGAAAAAATTTGATGTGGCGAAAATCAGCATTATAGTGACAAAATCCTGGAATAAACCACCCTAAACCCTGCAGTTTGATGTACCTCAATAAATCTCTCACAAAGGTGGATCTGCAGCAGTGACCGATGTTTTCTGATGCACGGCTACAGTCTGGGCATCTGCTTGCTGGGTATAGTTCCTGTTTCAGCTGGGCAAAACCAAAAAATATCTTAGACTGAATATCCTAAACCAAAAATATTTAATAATTAGAGTGAATTTACTTAAATCCCAGGCCACGTAAATTAGTTTAGTCTTGTAACCATGCCAGGTTTCCTTTGAACTCACAGTTTCATCTATATTTCACATACAGATCTGTTGCTTCTAGCATTGCAAAGAAAAGCATTCCCACCTTGATTGCTGGATAATGAGAAGTAAAGTTATTTTAAAATCTGTATATAAAACAGCTCATCTCTAAATTTTATAAGCTTGAGTTTATAGACGTTTGTCACAACATTATTATATTTTCTGGGGAATTTTATATGAAATACATATTTTCAATATGCTATTGTAACTTAGTAGGTCTTATGCATATACAAGCGAGAACACAAACTGTGCCACCAGTACGTGCAATTAATTTTCACTTCTGCTGAGGGAAGTTCTTCAAGAAAATCCTCAAGGTGGCAGCACTGGCTCAGTGTTTAGGTTCACACTCCAGGCTCTAACTACCGAAAAAACCAAACCCAACAACCTGAAAATGAGGTGAATTTTCTTTTAAAATACTTTTTACCAAGTGGTGTACACATGCCTTTTAAATCAACCCACTGGTCCTTCCTTTTTGCCTGAAAAATGTCAGCTTTAAAGTGTAGCTGTATTCAGGCATCCTGAAAAAATGCCAAAAAATATGATGGTGTAACTAAAATATACCATCTTGCTCTTCTATGTAGACATGAGACAAATGGGATTTATGGAATTTTAGCAGGGAACATGCACCTAAGCTTGGCTTTCAAGCCCTTGGATTGGAAATATGGTTCTCTTTAATTAATCCTGCACTCTTGCTGTTCTTTTCAGTTGTTGCTACTTTTCATATCTCAGATAAATGGTCTGGTTAACAAAGTGCAACAGAAAAACCATTGCACTAAACCTCACCACACTCCACGTTATTTTGTAAACCCATGTTATGCACTAGGTCTTCATTAATCTAAATTGTCTGGCACAGTTAATATTGTTTTAATATAATCCTAGCTAATTCATTTTCAGCCATAATAAAAACATAGACTGAAAGTGTGCAGTGTCCTGCAGTATTTAGTATAAAACTGTTCCTAGAAATTGCTTCGAGTGTTTCAAGACATTTGAGTGTTTCAAACCATTTTTTTATTAATGGTTTTTATTATCACGATCATGACTTCATTTGTTAATAAGAAAAGCTTCCAACAATACCTGCAAGCACTAACAATGATGAAAACATCTGGAATCTTTAATTGTTTTTACTTTTAACAATATATCCTTTCATATTCAAATCTTCCAAAATTCTAACTAAATTTTTTTTAAGTTAATCTGACTAACTATAAATGTGAAAGTGATGCGTATGCTAAAAATAATGTTATTCTTCTGGATGTTCTACTTTCACTGGAAAAGACTAGGTTGCACATTTGATTATCTTTGTGCTAGTAGCAAAAATTGTTATTAAATTTAATTTTTTTAAACGCTGAGCAGGTATAAACTTTAGTAGATACTAGTTTTCATGACTACATGTGAATAATCCATCTGAAAATTTGTTTGGTCCAACTCTTTTTGGGAAAATATTCATATTTCTTATCTACATATGCCTTTAAGAAAATGAAGATGGACATTCATGCACTTTTAAATTATCTTTTTATCAGAGGATTCAATTTCAAAAATGCTTGAAAGTAGCAGATAACATTTATCACTAAAGGCTTCAGTTGGAAACCCACCAGTTTGGCATGATAGTAGTAAAATTTTCATTTTTTTCCAGACTTGGCATTCATAAGGGTTGTCTTGGGTAAAGTAGCCACAAATGCAAATTCAGAGCCAGCCTCGTTCACTACCTTGGAGTTTGTATTTTAACAGAGCTCATCTCTAGAAACTGTCTTAAAGATGGACAGCAGCTGGGATTACACAGCTTGATTAAAGATGGGAAGCATAAAATCAGGCAAGGGATCTCATGTTTGAAGACGTTACTAACATGGTAGATAAGGAGAAATCAGTAGATGTTAATACACAGTTTGGTTTCTGAGACACATTTGGCAACCTCACACATGAGGTTACTTCCACTCGTTACTCTTAGAATAATGTGATAGTCTGTTGGGGAAGTTCCAGGTAGCAGCAAAATTTTACTGTCCAAAACCCATTTGTTAGACCATTTATTTTGTGAAAACAAGTGTAAGGTTCTGCAAACTCTCTGTTTTATGTACATCTACAATTATTAAGCCTAGAGAAAATTGTTATTTTCTAGTTCGTAATGGGTGTAATTTTAAAATTTCTCTTTTCTCCCAGCTCACTAATGGGTGCTCTGAAAATCACATTAAATGTCTTCTTTATTTCCTACTACCTGAGGTCATACTTCTACTTTTAAGAAAAGATGCATAATTTTTCAGGTTTATGTGGGCCAGGAGTACAAGGTCTCTCACCACAGGAAGAGAAAGAATATTCGTAAGCTCAGAACACCAGATCTAGGTTAGGGAAGAACCAAAGCAGAAGCAAATGTAGCTTTGTGTCACCCTGGCCCTGAGCACTCAGAGAGGTCTAAAGCAGAGTTGCCTCACTTTTTATTAACTATTTTAGCTGCCAAGGATGACGATGACATGAACATAACTCAGAAATGTGTCTTTGCCTGCAAATTCCCTTCATAAAACATAGACAGCTTACCCTTCTTAGCATGGTCATGACTGATCAAAAAATGCTTAAGAAAGTATTTTTCTGTCTGGAAACACTAATTAATTCAAATTATAAAGCTAATGGACTCATTTCTGGCAAAAAGAATCACCCTGTAAGATGTGCTCAAAAATAGGTTTCTCATATCTCAGACAAATGACCTGCCACTAAACCAGCTGATTTTCTTTTATAGTTTCATTCTGGTAAAGAATCAAATCAAATTCCAATACCTAGAGTACATTACATCTTTCATTTTTGCACAGAAAATGGCACTACTCTTTAGTTTCATGCCATTTGACTTAAAATTCCCAAATTCTACTGTATAGTACATTAGAAAGGTACTGCAAGTCTTTTTCCACAAGTGACTGAGGCTGTTTCTCCCTTTGTCTACTCTGCTGTTCTGTCCTGATGAGTTTTCCCAGGTACAGTTTCCATGCTTGTCCCTAAATGTGCCAACATACCTGAAGAGATAAAATAATTTATGCATGGCGGCAATAGGGGGTTTTTAGATCAGTGCAAATAATGTTTAGTGTATCAATGTACAATCTTTTAAAAAATACATGATATGTAATATAAAATAAAGATAGCTTTTATTCACAAAAATAAGGAACATATGCCTAGCTTCTGATGAAATGTCATCCTGCTTATTCCCTCGGCAGGATTTTCCTGTAACACTTCTTAAAATAGAAATAATTATGGATTTCATCTACTTGTTCTGCAGTGACATTTTTATTTTTCATTTCTCAGTTTTGCCTCCTGTGCAACAGGCGCTTCACCTTCAACTCTAGAGGATTGCTTAAAGGCTTTTTCATTTAACTGCTGCTACATGCCAGTGCACAAATTACCTGGCAGGGATGATGTGGAGTGTTAAGGCCCACATCCTACAGCAAGAGATTTACCAGCTACCCGGGTTCTTAGAGCACAGAAAGACTAGTTCCACACTGGATGTGGATCCAGGTGTTTTTGGAGCACAATGTGCTGCTTCAGAGCAGTGGAATTAGCTGAAGATGTCAATGACAACAAATAAGTGATGGCAAATAACAAAATGCGTAGCACTGTCTGCTATTTCTGTTTCCATTATCTGGACCCTCCAAAATAATCTATAAAAATAAACCACTATTCTGATGCTACATAGTTTTATCCAGAAAGTCTTCAACTATCACTGTGGAACCCCAAATACAACACTGGGACAATTTGCATGAAATCAGAGAATGCAGCACCACAAAATTTACTTGCAATCTTGATGCTTGAAGATTTCTGTGGGTGCAAAAGCTGTGCTACCATGAATGCCCAGAAAATATTTCAGTTGTCTTTCCTGTAAAGCTGTTCACAAACAAAACATCTTCACTGCTTAATAGCTGTGTTGAACCTCTTGGTTCTGCTCAGAACATAGCCAGGTGTGCCATGTGTGGTGCTGCACTAGACTCAGCTTTGGCTACAGCATACCTTCCAGTAAGTGTCCAGGCCTCAGGGGTAGGGAGAGATCTTCTGACTTCATTGTTTGCCCCAAAATTAAGAACAAAATTTTTGGAAGCACCACCACTGTGTCTGAACTTGCGTGGTTTCAGACTCACCCACTGCTCTTTTTATGCTATTTTCTCCTGAACTAATAAAAGCTTGAGCATTTAGGTGTTTTTTTCCCCATTTCCCAGAATAGTACTTTTGCATTGCCATCAAGTCTCTCTGCTACTTTTCTGTTAACATTAATAATGGAGTCTGGTTTAGAGCCAGTAAAATACATCCTAATCATTCTTCTGTGTAAGTTTTCCAATAATCCTTAAAATCAGAATTCTATACCAATTCTCAATAGCATGACAAACATGGTACTGATATGTGACCATTTTAATCAAATTTAATCTAGGTTTACTGTTGTAAGAGATGGGCAGACAGGGAAGGGGCTCTGTGCTGGTCCCACCTCCAGGCAGTGTTCTTAAACACTCACCTGCAGCATTCAGCTCCTTAAAAATCAGAGGAAGCCTGGGTTCTGCTGGACAGTGCTCAAACATGCAATCCTACAACTACTTAATTTAAAATAAAAATAGAAATTGAAAAACAAACAAACACCTAAAAAAGCCCCAAACCCCCCTCCCACCCCCCCAAAAATCGAGAAAACTAACAACAGCAGTGAATAAACAAGGGATCAGTTTAAAATAATACCTTTTTTTAACATTATCTAGCAGGTCTCTGGTCAATATGCCACAGAGTAAAGGCATAAATAATCCACTCATGTCCAACTCTGGCCTTCATTTTAGTGTGTCAGTGTCAAGGAAAGTCCTCCTGCACTGAGGAGTTATGGCAACATCCCGTAAAAGAGACTTTTCTGAGCCCATTAACCTAGAGGAGACTTGCCTAGACCAAGTTATCTCCTTGCCAGGATAGTGTCACTGCTATATTTGTTAAAGGCTCTGGAGGAATGAGCTCCTCTTCACCGTTTATCTTAAGACATTATGTTAACTTTGGAATGGATAGACTTGCCTAATAAATACCAAAGAAACAATTCTGGGAATTCAGGGGAAAAATGAAGGTTCAGGCATTCCTCCTGCCTTCAGGTGTTCCCCATCAGCCTGATGGAGGCAGTTGTCTGTATAGCATGCCAACTTTCCAAACTTTTGTTTAAAAATTCTTCCCAATTAATAGACAGAGAACCTATGTCTGAGACTATGTCTTTTCTTTGAAGCACTTTTCAATGGAAAGGTATCTTTTGCATATACTAAAATGACATTTCATGCCTTCTTGTATCTTAGTTTCTATAAGGTAATTGTATTTTTTTGCCTCAGTATACTGATTTCAAGATTACTGGTCCTTCAAGCAACCACAAATATCTAGTAAAAAAATCTGTGATATCTGTGTAATGAAATCCAGTGTTGTTTTAGATGTAGTTATCTGTCTTGTTACATTAGAAAAATACCAGCTCAAACTGACATCCCCTTGACAGATATTTTTAGGTAGTGCAGGCAGGAGCTGAGGGAATAAATGATCCTCTTCTCTGACTTGATTCCATGTCCTCCACCAAGCCCCATCTTGAGTGATGTTAGTAAATACATGAAGCCACAGGAACACAAGAAATGTGTGACAGCATTCTCACAATAAAAGGCCAGCCCAGCACCTCCTTTCATGCATGCCAAACTTCCTGAACAGATTATGACCAGGACTTTTAACTATCCAGGTATGTGAATTTTCCAGTTAGTTTTCAAAAATAACAATTGCATTAAGTTTCCTTTCATCTGTCAGACAATTCTTTCTTTCAATTTCTCAGATATCTAGGTGTAATACCAGTCATTACAAAGCTGCTTCATTTTATGCTTTTTTCCAACTTGAGCTCCATTTGTCCACCACAAGCTGAGTTAGACTCATGACTGCATTAGCCTTTTTTTTTTATGGTTAGTCTGATCCTCTCATGACTGCTTCTGAGCATTTCCCAGTGTGATTAACTACCATTGTGATCAGACACAATCCACACTGTTTGCCACACACTATTACCCTGGACTGTGGTTCTGTGGTACTTAACTGCCATCACGATTGATGCTCATGATTTTCTGGGTTTTCCCAATCTTTTTACTCATGGAAATCATCAATTTCCCTATTTCTTTCTTATTACTCTTCCAAAATTCCCACAGTCATCTTTTACCCTTGCAGTTCTTAGTGATGCAATGCCTGTGGTGTCTGTAGTGGATGACAGCAGAACCCCCTCCAGTCTTGCAGTTGCTGTTCATATCTACATTCCAGTAGATAATGTTATCGGGTTATCCTGATTTACACTGGTGATTTTATGGCTCACTCTTCTTACTATCCTGATAACTAAAGCTGAAGAAAACAATTTTTAGAAAAAGTCAATATGTTAAAATATTTCATTTTATCTCACGCTTCTCTACAAATGAAAGTCAAATTTATTGAATAATTTAGTGAAAATGAAGAATATAAATTAAGTCAAAATATGAGTACTAAAAATGAAGGGAGGGAGAGACTTCATTCTTTGAACTCTGCCCCAGTTGTAAGCACTCCAAACATTTCATTTCCCTTTTACCTGAAGAGATTAGAATTCCCATCATGATGCTAAGCATCACAATCCTGTTTAGCAGTTTGTATTAAGGCTTCAACAAGAGAGCAACCTCAGATATCATGCAGCCTGTAGTGGTTACAGCCCTCAGCTGGGTGAAGAAAACAGAACTCCAGATCTCTCTCTGAGGCATTTGAATGGCAGAATCTGACCTCCCACTCATGTGCTCTAACTGCAGAGAATTGCAAGGTGCATTCCTGCCATGTATGCTTGTGTGAGCTGTTTATTTCTTATTATAAAGCATTTTTCAACTCATGTTTGAGTTCTGAACTGTTTCAGTTAGCTGCTTCCAGGTCTTCTTTACTAGCGCTTCTCCATTGAGTATATATATATTTTTGCTTGAAGTTGTCTCTTCCAAAAATGGAAACAATAATACCTTTTTCTTTAGTTTCAAAAATTTTACACAGAGAAAACATTCACTGTACAGCACGGAATACAGACTATTATCCTCTTTTCAGACCTGTGCTGGCCTTCATAATGAGTGGACAGTAAACTTAAGAAGTGCTGTTTTGTGTTACCTTGTCATCTGCAGTGAAGTTGTTTGAGTTTTTCTCTTTCCTTGATCCGATGAATCTGCAATTACAAGAATCCTACCTGTTCCCTACAAGCATCTAAAATATTTTTACAGGACTTGGGATCTGTTTCTCAAAGCCTTTAGGCTGCTTTCTGAATATTGAACCATTGGTTGTCACCACAAACTAAGTCAGGGCCATGCAGAGTTCCTGCTGCAAGAATACAAGCTCCACTGCTCAGTGCCCAACTTTTAGCAATGCAGAGAGAGAGCAGTGTTAGAGAAGATTGTCAGTAGCTTACTCACATAATATGCTCCCTTACAAGATGCTGATTTACATATTTTAATTTCTTCCCATTTCTGTCTGTGGAACTTGGTTGGCTTCATTCCAGCAGAGGAAAGAGCAGGAAAAGAAAGATTGCTTTACCCTGGCAAACACCAGTACTGACAGGTACACAGCAGCTGTTCAATCTTAGCATCAAGATTACAGACACACACACACGAGGCTCTACCAGGCACACTTATTTCAATGCTGCTCACAATGCTCTGACAACAATATGTTATAAATCCTTTCACAGTCAGCCCAGATAAGGTGAAGGCACTTTTACTGTTGGTTTCAGTTTTTGCTCTGAGAAAAAGAGGTGGGAAACCAAGATTTCTAGGCTATTAAACTCCTGGGTATTTAAGTATTTATAAACCAACATCCCACCCCCATCATCATAAAATTTTTCTTGTCACTAGAATATTCAAAAACTCATGACTATCATAACAATGTATGTAACTTTCACATAGAACTTCCTCATTTCAATATATTAGGCAAACACTAAGTAATTTAACAATATCACTGTTTGACAAGGAGCATTATGACCACCAGAGTTAGTGCCTGTGCCTTTCTGTCTTGTCACTGACTTTAGTATCTAAGCCAAGCAAACAGCAAGTTAAACATTTCCCTGCCTGGGGTAACTGCAAGAACTTTCTCCCATGTGAGGTATTCTGGCCTTCAATATCACTGGAATTCACCCGCCAGCCCATTCCTCCATTCTCACACCCATTCCAGTCTCCTAATCTAAAACCCATGTTTCCATCAGAAAATTTTAATATTATTTACCCATATTTTGATTATATTTATCCTTGAATATATGTAAAAACCAAAACTACATTTACCATTACCTTCTTGAGGCTAATGTTGTGATAGATCAGTTGTTTGGATCAAGTCAAGATCGGAGTGATCATGGCAGTTGGGAGCTACAGCCAAAGATGTCATTAGCTCCTGTCAAGGCACTGTTTTTGAAGAGGCTTTTGGTCTATCTGTACAGCAAGTTCTGTGAACTCTCAACTCATCAGTGCCCACAGAGTCTGTGTGACAGTGAGAATTAAGAGAATTGACAGAAAGCACTGAATGAGCAGATGATGAAATGGCAGATTAAATTCAGTGTCAGTTCAATGCAAAATAATGCACTATTGGCAAACTGTAAGCATTCAGCCAGAGATGAGACAAAGGACTATAAATCAAATGCTTTCACTCATGAAAGGGACCTCGTAGTCACTACAGATAGTTTTCTGACTTTAACACCTCAGTATTTCTCAGTGGTCAAAAAGAAAGTAGGGTACTAAGACTTAATGTTATGAAGACAGAATAGTCAACTAAGCAAATGCTTCTTGGAGTTGTAGCAGCACCATATCAAACAGGATACTGTAAAAACAGTACAAAGAAGGATGAAAGGGATGACAAGGAGATAAGACGAAATTAAATAGAGCAGAACAGATCAGTCTGGAAATGACTCAATTGAACAGGCAACAGATACAAAAGAAGAATATAAGATCCTGAATGCCAGAGAGAAGATGAACGGGAAACAATTATTCCATGTTTCACATAACTCAGGATGTGGAAGACACCAAATGAAATGCTAAAATAGCACATATAAAGAAAACCAAAGGAAGTTCTTGTTTCTAAGTAAAAATCACAGGTAAAAAAGCACAAGTGAGATCAAAAAGATAGACAATATCAAAGAATAAAACTCAGTTGAGGGCTATTAAATGACATGATACACTTCTGGTTCCAGGTATCTTGCAGGTTGGGAACTGGGAGAGACTATCAGGGAAAGGTTTTTTTGTACTTCTGCCATTCTCTGGTGTGTCCCTTGCTGGTCACTGTCACAAAGCTATATGGATTTCTGCTCTTACCCACCAAGTTCATTCCTATGTTCTTCTATGCTGTAATAAATGCTTGACTTTACACAGCAGAGTTTTGCAAGTAGAGAGACAGTGAAATATTTACAAGTCCAATACCTGACTCAATTTCCTGTGATACAGGAAACTTTCTTCAGACTAGGCTATATGTCAGGTAGAGAAGGAATTCAGGCAGGGGTATCTCCTGGTCAAGGCATGCATATTTTGGATATCACAGTGTCTTCTACAGATTGCTTTAAGAAGAAACAGGTTACAGTCATTTCACCCATGTAATGAAGGAAAAATTTTAACAAGTTCTGTAACAGAACTTGTTTGCTGGAAACAAAGAAAATATTGCTGAATTAAAATGTAATGTTTTGCATTTCAAACTTAGTTGGAAAAATTACAATATTTTTACATTATTTTATTGGTATTTTAAAGCAGATAAAAATGAGTAAAAATAGAAAAAACAGCTGATATTTTCATGCATTCAAAATTGAAAGATCAGAAATTTTCTGCTATTTCTTTTTCTCAGTCCCCAAAATAATCAAAGTTTTCAAGTTAAAATCTGAGAAAAATCACAGAAATAAGAATCACATTCACCTGATTATGTTCACTGAAAATGTAGTTGTGCTTATAAACTCAAGAAAAAAAACTATTGGTAGAATGTTTTTGATCTGAATTAATTGGATTATTGTAATTTCTTTCCAGCTGAGCCAATGGTATGTGGTTCTTTTTCTGTTCTTTTCTTCATTGCTGGGCTAGAATGCTGCAAATCATAAAGCTCATATTTTACACCAATATATTGCTCAACTAAAAACTCATTAAAGAAATAGGTTGGAATATGTGTTACTTTTAAACTCCCTCAATAAACAGGCTTTAAGAGAAAAATGCAGTTAAAATTATACACCAGAAACAATTTTATGTATCTGAAGTGATCTATCATATAAGACTTAAAAGGACTGTAGCACTGTAGAAAACAATTTTGAAAAAATTTCCAAAGTTATTGACTGAAATTGTTTTTGCAAATACTAGAGAAAAATTGTTTTCAGAGAGCATGGCTGGTATGGAAATTATTTGCTAGCCAAATGTTGCTAAGCAAATAATTCAGCCAGCTTCAGTTTACCAGTTAATGACACCCTTTGAGAATTTTGACAGGCAAACAGTGTTCAAAAAGTGTATATTGAATTAGAAGTCTAAAATATATTTTTACACAAGAATAAATATTAGAAATAAATTGATCATGCATCAAATTATTTTCATTTTAGCCTAGACATATTACCCATATTTCTAACAATTTCCCTTTTCATAGCTGTGTAAACAATCCATCCAAGCTGAAACACCATCAAAGAATGTGTCATGTTGTTTCTTAGTGTGGGTGAAAACTTCTAAAAGCATCGTGGAAAATGTGTGGGTTTTGTTGTTAATTTTGCTAGTGCCAATACTACTTTCCAGTGATGGACAAAAATTTATAAAAAAGAATCTAACTTAATTTTACTTAAATAACCAGGGCGCCTCTGAAAGGTAAACAAATACTCTTCTGTGGCATTGCTTCTACCACAGTATTTCCTAAATTTAGAACGAATGTGTACCACAAGACTGCATTTATAACAAGTAATGGTAAATTTTTGCTTTTCAGTCTGGTATGTTTCACCAAAAGAACTGAAAAGTAGAATTGAATATGGATAAACATGTGGGGAGAAACTGAATATGAGAGGAAAATCAAGCTATACATAGAGAACAAAAACGCAATGTGAATTTAGCTGCAAAAATAGCACAAGTACCACACGGATATCACAATGTACAAATTACTCCACAGTGGAAGGTAGCATAGAGACTTCCTCTATGAAGCAAGGTAGGTCTCTGCAGGAATAATTCAGATTATAAGTGAGGCAGAAGGTGCCAAAAAGAGAAACCAGAGTAACTTTGCCCTATTTTGAGTTTGTATATTTAGCACATGTCAAAATATCTCCACGGAGTTTTGCAGTCTTGAATATTAGAAGAAAGCTGTCACATGGTGGAAAAGGTATCACAAAGTCAGTCAGCTGTATCATAAAGACTAATTTCAGCTTTAGAGACTGGAAAAATAATAGTTTTTCATCCTCAAAGCCATCTTTCAGAGTGTAACAACCATCTCAACAGCTTGGAATTCTTCTGTTCATGCCTTGGAACCAGCTTTTGCAGGGCCTGATCAAAAATCAGACACCATATTCCGTAGAAAATTCTAGCCAAAAAGTAACATACATCCCCCTAAATTTGGATATGGAAACTCCCTGGTAATTTTCCATGGAGAGAAAAATCCAGATATGCCTAATATTTACATAATCAAAATACTTTGTTCCGAAAATTTTATCTCAGTTACAGTTTTCAGCCCTCCTAGGAGAAAGAGGAATTGGCAACCAGGATAAGCATCCTGGTTTGGGTACCCAAACACTCAGATTTGTGACAGAGAGACACAAATCCCAGATGTCTCAACTCACACATCAGGTAAGCTGGCTGGACCTCAGGCTCAGCTGGTGATATTTCCACACAACAACAAAAACAGAAAAAATTTAATTCTATTCACTTCATTGGTTTTTGGAGTTACTAAGACTAAGATTTGAATGCAGGACAAAAGCTGTAATCCTGCAGAAGGTTGTGCTAAATATCGCTCTGATCCTGAGAAAGTGAAGACATGATTTAGGACACTGTAGTCTCAACCCCTGTTTCTGTAAGAAATAATTATGAAAGACATTGAACTGGGTAAGAGTCCTGTGTAGGAATAAACATTATGTCAGGGCCCGAAAAGCCCATCAGGGACTTTATTTCATGACTTCATGGTATTACATAAGAACTAAGTACTCAGGTGGCAGAAATTGATGGTGTCCCACTGAAGTCCCAGGTGGTCACATGGCCAGACCACCTTGCTTTTCCTTTCTCCTTCTCAGGAGGAAGACATTCAAAGGATTCTTCCCAAGAGCCACAGCTGGGAGTGGAAAGCTGTCTTTTGGGCACATAGCTGTGGCTAGATAGGAAGCAGCTGAGTAAGCCAGAGCATGTGTTTGTTTTATGTGGCCCCATTGCCACTGCCTTGAGTGATAGCCGACCATGGCCTCAGCTGGCCAAGGCAGCAGGTGCCACAGCCACGCTTTTGTTGCCTGCTGTGGCTTCTGCTGGCTGCTCAGCTGGGGCAGAGCTAGGGGCATGGCTTTGTAGCTTGTCTAGCATTGCTGACAAATCACTACTACTAATGGAATACTGCCTCTTTCCTTCATGCCACCATACTAGGTAAAAGGACTCAGAGGCACAAGTCAAGATGGATTTTTGCCTATTATTGATCACATTAAATACAAAATTAAGCTGAATGCTCAAATGCCCCATCATATCATTTTTGTTCATTTGTTCTTCTATTTACATGGACTAATGACCTAATGTTCTCTCTTAGTTAGGAAATGGTATAAATTATATAATATTTGATCATGATTTATTTTCTCAATCTGGAGTCCTTCTTTTATACACAGATTTTCCCAAGAGGCCATTTACAACCATGATTCTATGGCCTATAATCACAGCTCTATGAATGCTAATATGAACTCTTCCCTACTTTATACTGAATATTCACCAGCATCTGCTATGGGATTAAAATAAAAAGATTTTGCCACATATGGCAGACAATTAACAAATAATATGCTGGTATAGTTTAGGGCTATCCCTTCGTTTTCCCTGCAGGATTTGTTGTGGAGATATCTCCAGGGGTTTAAATTGCAGTCTTCAGCTTCTGAATTTACATTTGGCCTTTCATTGACTCTTTCTGCCTTAATAGTCTACTTTTTCATTTGTATACCAATATTATATGGATGTTAACCAAGATTTCCTCTTGTGCTCTTTGACTGTGTAAGTCCACAAGGATGATGGATTGTTTTTTCCAACTAGATGTCTTTAAATTGATATTTGTTCTGTTTAGTAAGGTAGCACACAGAAGAATGAGCATTGGTTATTTTTGGTTTTGAGTTGATTTTTCTTTCTTCTCCATTTATAGTAGAAATAATTTTATATGGTGTTTCAAAGCTCAGTAATGCTTCTGCTTATTTAGATTTCATTTCATTCAAATGAAATACCATTATTCTCCACTTTTGAATTAGTTTACCTGAAATGTATTTTTTACTACGCCAGTTTTAAGGTTTATTTTCAAATTCCCTTTTCTTTGTTACCTATAAAAGTAGATTGCCACATAGATATATTTTTAAACTTTGAGGTCAGTATAATTTCAATTGTATTTCACTACGATATTGGCTGCATCATTTATTCCAGTTTTCAAGACTTTTGATTCCCCATTGGCTTGACCCCACTTTCCTTCATACATAAGTGGCCTTTTGACTTGTGCAAGCCAACAAGCATGCAACATATTTTTGCACAGCCAAGATTTAATTTCTCTTACTGCCTGTATCAGGAGTTGAAAATACCAAGATTTAGGAGTATCAGATTATTATTTTAAAAAGGAGCTTGGTATATTTGATTTAAATGCAAGATTGAAGTGTTATCTGTACTCATTGTAGTAATGAAAACATTTTTGCTTCCTTTTCAAGAACTACTAAATTGGGAATTGTTTCTTTGTCTTTTACTACTTAAAATTTAGGTAGTGAATATATTCTACATCTTTAATTAACAACAAAATTAAATTTCGATTAAAGTTTTCCACCATAAATGAGTAATTGAATTTAAAAATTAATCTGGGCTCAATTTAGACACTTTAAAATTTGATATCTGGAAAGAATTCAGTTTTGAACTTCTATTGTATATCCAAAGCAAACAATTGAGACGTTTTTCTGGAAAGACTTCAAAAAAGTTTATTACCTGAATGACTCAGCTGGTGTATGCTCCTTTTCCATTGCAAATGGTAGGCAGGAGTAAAAGGAGAGGAAGAAAACATGAAACAAATGAAAGGAGATTAAAAGCAAAAGCTAGCATAAGTAAAAAAAAATAAGAGGTCACCAAAGGGAAAGACTCAGAGTGCATGTGATCTGGATCCAGTTATCAACCTCCAACAAAAATAATGAGGTGTTATTATTTTTATTATATTGGAATGACTAAAATGAACATCTTTAACACTGTTTATTTATCTCAAAGCTAGGTCTGAGGGGAAATTCTCTATGAAAACAGAGGACCAGAGTCATCTAAAAGCAAAATTTAAAGGCACTCATTGTTGCATGTGACTTTGTTTATGTTTATACGGACATGGGCTTGATTATATCAGTTGCTAAACAAAGCAGAATTGAGGAAGACACATGGAAGGGAAAACTAGACACTAATATGAACCTTTGAAGAGTTCAGGGAACTCCCATTTTGAAAGAAAACAAAAGCAAAAGTGAATTTCTGTTGCCCTGGGACAGTTTCATTCCCTTCTTAGATACTCAGTTTTTAAAGAGATACTTTTTCCTTGTAGCTTTGAAAATGAGAAACTACCAAAGAAATGGTTCCAAAATGCGCGACTTGAGCATTTACTCAGGAGTCACCTGAAGTCTTTGCATTCCCATTTTTAGAGAGCACAGTGAATTTTGAACAGCCATTCTCAAACCCATCTCTGACCCAGCTCCACTCTCACTCTGGAAGGCCAGCACACAACATTCAGCA
The DNA here is from genome assembly GCA_035048155.1 of Cinnycerthia olivascens. Classification (NCBI taxonomy): domain Eukaryota; kingdom Metazoa; phylum Chordata; class Aves; order Passeriformes; family Certhiidae; genus Cinnycerthia; species Cinnycerthia olivascens. Next base: position 71,944,315 of record JAWWMU010000153.1, on the reverse strand, counting down.
TTTCCACTGAGTTCCACTGGGCCAAAGTCAAGTAAAATCACACAGGTATTCCATTTCTTATTGAACGTAAAAGGTTATGCAGAACCAGTTTTCCTGTGCCGTGAGACAACACAGAAAATACTCAGTAACTTCTAATGGAACATGACAGCAGATGATGAGTGAAATTATACTTCAAGTCTCAGAGGAGAAGTCTGTTAGGAAAGGGGAGAAAAAAACCACTCATACAATTTGTTCAAGACTCGAGGAAAAACTACACATAGAATTATCAACATTGTCCGACAGCAGAGGAGAATAAGGAGAATAGTCTAGCTCAGACAGAGGAGCTGAGTAGAAGCCAAGATACCATTTTGATGCTAACTTCTTCATGTTTAAGAACTGAGAGGTATCAGGGAAGTTTATGTGTATCTGTTGCCTGTTGTTTTCATTCTGCTCAGTAAAACTGAGCTGTTAAACACTGTGATGGGGTTTCCCTTTGACCATGTGCAGGGAATTTAACTGTAACTTAATATTTACTGTTATAATTCAACATGTCAGATCAATGATGTCAATGAATGCTGACTCGTCCCAGTAGCATTTGTTACTATTTCTGCAATAATGAAGACAGGTTGAATCATTTGATGATGTCTGTGGGGAAGGAGAGCCTTTGCCAAAGGCTGAGGTGACTTGGAATAGAATGTTGCACTCAGTTATTCTTATGGTAGTGAGAAAGGAGTTTTCAAAATTCTCTCAAATTAGATAATTTTTTTTTAGTACATTAAAATTATGGGCCAAAGACTGTGAAAATTGATAACACATCTTTACTTATACTAGGAGCAAGGATGTTACACATTGTTATCTGAGCTGTAAAAATCTAAAGCTTAAAAAAAATTAAAATGCTATTTTGTTCTACCTTTGTCAATATGATTCTGCATTTGACCCTAATTCTTCTGTTATATGACTATATTTTGCTCAGTGGAAGTATTTGAGTCTAGACTAATTTCAGCAGACGTCTCATCATCTGCTTCTTGGTGTTTTGAATAAGTCTAATATTTAATTTATTTTTCTGGTGTTCTTTGTTCAAAGGATCAATATACCTACAGGAAACAACAAAAAAGTGTAATTCTAACATGTACTAATTTATAAAATAATCATAGACTGAATATAGTTTTCTAATTTAAATTTTGATCACTCATTCTTTTAAATCCCAACTCTTGTAAGCATTTGAAAAATGGTTTCCAAGTAAGGAAACTATTAATTTATTTAATACCTACAGATTATAAAAGTTTACTTTTTGAAACAGTACACTTTGGCATAGACCTTTTATATTATATCCTACTACACTATGACTAACATAGTTTCAAGATTGAAAAATTCTATCCTGTGGTAAAAAGGAAAGCGAATGTACTTTTTTTTTCAATCCTGTTTTTTCACTTTATTTTTTCTTATCCTTCCTCCACTTGATGCCTCCATGGTACCTTGTCAGAGAGCACAGGCCCCGGAGGATTTCAAGGATTTCCTGAAACTTCAGAATACAGGAAGAGCCTTGAGGGGTTTTAGTAATGGCAAAGAAATGGAAAATAACAAAAATTATGGGATCACTAATATAAAATGAAGGATGTAGTTGTATAGTCCTGGACCTTTAGAATTAGTGAAAAAGTAAATGTCTATTTGGAGCTAAACACTACAGCAAGTTGATGATTTGAATCCAGCAGAGACTTTTTCACATCTATTTTGTCGCAGCACTCATCTCTTCTATAAGAAGCTTCTTTAAGAGCTGCTTTGGAGGGTGTTCTTTCCTTCACATCTTACCCTTCCTGTGTTAGTTTGATGCTAAAAGCATTAAGGCTGTTAAATAACTGATGAATTGTCTTCTCAGCCACAGAATAAACTTTGAACACGACTTGTGTTTTATACTATAAATTGTAGGTTTGTGTAGGATGCGTAGGGAAATTTGCACTAATGTGTTCTTCCAATGTCAATACACATGCATGCACGTGTTCAAAACTTAAGTTAGAATAGTACAGATTTTTTCCCAACGTTTGGATGAGCGCCCAAGAGTTTCCAGCACAAACTACTTCTGTATGTGGAGTTAAAGGATTGTTTCTGTCTGGAAATATGCATCTCTTTCTGATATTGGTTTTCTACTTGTGACATTCAAATTCAATTTTTCCAGTGTTTGCAGTAAATCAGCACACACAGAAAGCATATTCATTGTTGTATAAAATAACTTTTAAACGAAATATTAATGGAAAAGTTTTTTCTCATTTGTCAAGCTCTATTTATTTTTATTGTTGTAGAAATGTTTTTATTCAGGCTTTATTTAGGCTTCTGTGTGCTGGAAATTAAAATTTTGACTGTGTAGCTGATAACCAGCCCTTTTCAAATGCAACTTTACCTTCCACCTTTTCACCCTGTGAGATAAAACATATCTGAGTATGAAGGCTGAACCAACTTCAAACTAAAGATTTTCTACAGGAAAAAGTATTGTTAAAAAAATAAAAAAGGAGAAAGAAAGTTAAAATCTTACCCTGGTCCTATTAATCAAATTTCTGCAGATTTTAATGTATTTTTTAAAATCTAAAATGAAAACTGTGGACCAAGAAGCTACAGGCAGTTTGGGATGATAAATTAAGCATCGATTTCAATGCCCAAATCCCCCTACAACTTTATGAGATAAATTGATGGAAATTGTGATTTCCATAATTCCACCAAAAAAAAAAAAAAATATATATATGCATGTATGTATGTATGTATGTATGTATGTATGTATAAAACAAAGGCATATAGAATTTGATGGGGATGAGTATCTTAAAATAAAATGGACACAACTTTATTGAGGCTTTAGAGTAAGACTGTTCTCATTCTATCAGCAGTTCCTTCTGCATGGTGAGCTTCAACCAATTATTTGGTCTCAGACTTAACGCTGTACATTCATATCAGCAGCTCTGTCAAACACTGGATATTCTCTAGGCTCTACAGTTGTCCTGGCCATAAGTACTGGCTACAGTCAAGAGATGAATGGTGCATAAGACCACTCTGACAAGATCCCAACATTCCATGTGTTGTATTGATTCTAGCAGAGCTGCTTGGATCAAAATGAGGTGGGAGCTGTGGCTTTAAAACATGAGTTCTCATATTAGTTGGGAGCAGCTGTAATTCGCTCCACCCTAAACAGTCCATTTGTGGTCTTCCGGTTTGCAGCAAAACCCCAGCATATTCCCCAGCTGGAAAAAATATGTGGATACCTCTACCCAAGACAATTTTGAAAGTGTTGCCTCCTAGGTAAAGCTGTAAACACAATAAAATGTGGCAAGAAAAGCAGAGCACGCTGGTATAGGACACCTCACCTACTCCCTAAAGCTACACACAGATATGGTTACATACTAAAGTGCAATTTTATCTGGATGTAATGACTTGTGTTGGGGCAGCACAATAGGCTGCCAGTGCGTAAACAGTCTCTTAACATTTTGCAGCCCATTATATTTTGCTGCCCAAGGCAACCTCCTGCTCTGTGTGGTTATACAGCCCTGTTTTTATTTTCTGTTGTTGTCAGACATGAGCCTATATATCACTCCCTTCGGGAGAGGCTGGGCTCAGCCTCTCCGAATGTAACTTAACATCAGCAGCTCCAATGGCAGGCAGCTACTCAAGGATCCTTCTTCACAGTGTAAAGTTTCTTCGTGAAAAACAAGAGGAAAATAGCACTAATAAATAGACAAAACAAGGGAAGAATATGCTTTACTAATTATTTTCATTTCTATAAATAAGACTTGTGGGTAATAAAAATCTATTTCCCGTACCCTGTGCCTGAAGTGCCATTTGCAAAGGACCAGCCCACAGTTGGCAGACATTCCAAATATGTTGTTTTCATGTCAGCAAGTCCATCTTGGGGATTAAAATGACCTTCCCAGATGGAGAAGCATTTGGTACTTCCCAAACCTGCAGTCAAAAGGATTCTGAATGTAAACATGAAATTCAAAGAATGGGCAAGCATTGGTTTGGACAGTAAAATAAGCAGATTAGTCAAAGGACACAGTCCTTATGCTGAGAAATATTGAAGCCTTTACAGCAAAGCTGCTACTAAAATGAATCATCTGTTAATTGTTAACACATGTTGTGACACCACTGCTATCTACTGTTCTAAATGTGACAAAAACGTGGTGTTTTAAGATATATGGGCTAACATTTCTTCCTTTTTCATCTTGAACCATGCACCAGAAGTATCAAATCATCCTATCCGTAGTGTATTGACACATAAATAAAAGCAATAGAAAGATTAAAAAATAAATATCTTAAGGGAGAAATGTTTAATTGCACATTGGGGGGAACATCTAATACATGTAAATAAGAAGCTGAATGGGACAAACTATCATAAAAAAATTGAATATTAATTAGTTTAAATAGTTTCAGCTAAGCATTTAATCAATACTCAGGACTCTGTGGGCTGTAAATTGGGAGGAAAAAATGCATCAGTAGTGTCTCACAAGTCTTCCTGTTTATTTCCAAAGGGACCCAGTCCTATTTCCTCAAGGCAGCAAGAAATCAAGAAACAGAAAAGAGTTTTCATATTTGCAATTGCAGGCTCCTTTAAAGGCAGTACTTAACATTCAGTGCTCTGTGTTTGTAACTGTGTCTCCACTGCTCTGAGTTCTTCCACATTATTTCTCGTGCTTCTCTCTCACATGCACAGGCACATCTGTTTCAATGCAATCAGTTCCCAGTCTGTGGATCAAATGACACAGCCTGCAACACTGGAGGAGATGCTGTGGGTAACTAGTCCCTGTTTTTGCTCTGTGTATTCAATAACAGAACTCAATGTCTTCTTTCACCTAATTTAAGGTGTTAAGAGCTACGGGCAATTCTGTTAACCTCGACTCAAAATCATCTTTAACCAATTTATTTCTGATGAGCTCATGATTTTTGACTTTGTCTGTTTTCATGCACCCAAATGGTTATACTTTGAGATCTACTGCATAGTTGGTGCATATTGTTCCATAAAAATCATGGCTACCTTAGACATTAACAAATTTCATATTGGCTACACAGGAATTTCAGCACCAATTCTTGGTTTTGAAAGTATGTGTTGTTGTTTTCAAAACTGCTGCATTTACACCAAGTGCAAGGAGAAATATTTCTTCTAAAGCTGGAAATGTTTTTGAGTTACCAGTCTCTACAGAACCATTTAATTTGAGACTTTTAACTTTTGTCAAATATTTCTAGATTAATAACTGTGTTAGTCACCTCAATTCCTCCAGATAGTGAAGGGCCCGGAATGATTTTTTATTTGAGTAAAGGATTTCTAAATAATTTTTTAATAATTAAATTCCTACAGATATTTTTCAATTCAAAGTCTAATTTCCCTAGAATCAAGATATATTTTTCTGCCACTGACTTCAATGTGAACAGGATTTGACTGTCTCCTGTAAACTATGTGTAGCTCTATGGAAAAAGGAAGGAAAGAAGGAGGGAAGGAGGGAAGGAGGGAAGGAAGGAAGGAAGGAAGGAAGGAAGGAAGGAAGGAAGGAAGGAAGGAAGG
>JAWWMU010000153.1:71904652-71938762 GCA_035048155.1 Cinnycerthia olivascens | reverse complement strand
GAAGGAAGGAAGGAAGGAAGGAAGGAAGGAAGGAAGGAAGGAAGGAAGGAAGGAAGGAAGGAAGGAAGGAAGGCAGGCATGAGGACCTCTTTTATGTGTATGCATCCAGTTCCTCAGTGAAACCATACAAACAACTGTTAAAATATATACTTTTAAGTTATTTCCTTGGTAATTCTCCCCTCTAGCACCTTTAAGTTCAAGAGTTAGATGCCACAGAACAGTTGGAAACACTTCAACTAAAATCTCAAAAGTATTCAGACACCTAACTCCTTTGGAAATATTTCATTTATAATCCCTGAAGAATTAAGGTCTCTTTAACTCCACACCTAGTAAGTTCATGTCAGTGCTGTGCTATTCAGGACAGAAATGTACATCCTCTGATTTTTCTGACTTGCATCCTTAAAAAGCTTACCTTGAATAAAAACTTCATACCTCCAACAGAGTGTGTGCAAGTGCATCTGAGTGTGCATGTCTTTTATTATATTCTGTTACTCTTGGTATGAAGATTCAAGGCAGCTTATGTAAATTTACTGTCCTTATTGCAATACCTGCTCCTCTGACTGGAGCACTGGTTTTGGCTTTAACTGCTATAACAACAGGAGTGTACATATTCAGAGTTAGTAGAGCTGGTTCCAGTAAGGATGTGATTAAGACATTTCTAAGTGTTCTGTTCCTTTATAAATCTCCATGATAATTTTCTTGCTATCCCCATACATTTTCTGCATTCCTTGAAACTAAACAATAGGCAGGAGGTGTGGGTCAAGGCATTGCTGAGACCTAAGGCTGATGTATCAGTTGTCTGCTGGAGAGAGGCTGCAGAACACTTTCCATATGCCTGTGCTTACACACAAGTGATTTAGTTCTTCAAAAGGGACATAATGAAAACTAGTTTCTCCACATTCATATTTTTCATTGTAAGTAAATTTCAAGCTTCAAGATATGACACAGAGAAGACAAATGTAGAGTGTGGGAAAAAAATCCATATTTACTATTAATAGCAAATCAAACACTTGTCACTCCATGGTTTGTTTTTTTATGTTGAAGCTGAAATTAAAATGTGGTGCTAAATTAACAGATACTTGAGGTTAGACTTTATTACAAAGTGAAGAACTCTAGGCACAATCATCCTATCTAACCCCTTTGTTGATGCTAAGAATGATACCCACAAGTTCTGAAACATACAGTTTCTAGACATCTCAAATTAATCTCTTCCTAAACTGCTCACAGTATTTTGTGACAATACAGACATTTGTAAATGAATAGAGGAGAAAAAAGTGTTCCTCAGAATGGCTCTAAAGTTTTTCCTCCAAGCATATATTGCCTTTCTACAGGGCTGCCTATACCTTAAATTAGCTGGGGACCAGTGGTACCTTTGTACCTTGCTACTGGAGGTGAATACACTCTGGCAAATTTAAGACTTAGGAGGAAAGTTCTTTTTTTATTCTTTAGTTGGTTCCTGCTTTAGAGATGTGTCTAGCATGAATTTTATCACCCTCGTATCTCTTTTTTTTATTATGCTGAGAAACAGCCAGGCCACAGAGCAAGAGAATGGTTCTCTGATGTGCTTTTCTATCACTTCCTCGCTGCCCTTTGTTCATCTAACATTATTTTCCTATGACAGTGCTCTGTATCTCTATCATTTCCACACTCACAATCCCACATCTCCTCCATAATACAATTTTAAATTCCCATGTGCCTTTTATAAATGTTATTCTAGAGATTTTATTACTTATTAACACTATAGACTCTTATTAATTTCTGTGTTTATAGGATTGAACATAAGTTTTCAACGTACTTAGGAAACGAAATGAGAAATGTTAGAAAGGACAGCATAGTTACCAAAAACTAATTAATCAGTGCACAGAATACTTGCATTGAGATAAGAGGGAAAACGTTGGATAAGCAGTGCTATCTTCAAAATCAAACTCCTGTTCAGAGAAAAACATTCAGCATTAAAATTTGCTGAATTTCTTCTCTCTCTTCTTGCCTTTCTTTACCACATTGCATGACTGCCTCTTGAGCCTCCTCACTGCTGCATCCAGCTTGAATAGACAGCATGTAATAACTTTAGTAATAATCTCTGAGATGGTTAGAACCTCACTTCATCCTTCCCTATGAAGGAAAAACAGCCAAAATTTTTCTTTCATCTCTCCGAATAAGGAGCAAGGAGTCCTTCAGCTGACCATTGCACATGAATCCAGTTTGAAGGAGATTACAGATTGATGGGTGTTCTTTTCCATTTATTCAATTTCTTTCTTGGGAATAAATGCTAAAATTAAGCCTTCTGTTTTTAGGGCTATTCCCTGCTAGAGAGAGGGAAAGCCGTGCTCAAAAGCAATTCACCTTGCCTGAGATTTGATCTGTACTTGATGGTACCCTTGGATCAGACTCCTAATCAGGCTAATGTTCAGAGAGGCAAGGGGTGAAGATGGTTTCCAGCTTTGGAAGAGTCCAACAGAGAAAACAAAAGGAGCAAAATAAAAATGTTTTCCATTTTGACTAATATTATGTTTTTTTTATATTATTTTATTGTAGAGACTCTCGAAATTCTATGAATTTCCCCTTGTTTTTCTTGTCCCACAGATTTTCTAGGTAAGGACTTTTTTTGGTTTAAAGCCTATACTACTCTTAGTTCTCAGTATTTCTTTTCAAAAATATGAAAAATATATTATATTTGTTCCTTTTACTGACCAATATTAGACAAGCCACCTCACCCTCAGGGAAGGCATGTCACGCAGGCACATGAAGCCCCCTCATATATGTGTAAATATTATTGGTGGTTAATCTTGTGTATGACACATTTTCACTGCCACAAAAGGCACTTCATCTTATTGTCTAAATGAATGGATTAGAAGAGAGGAGAAGAGAATCTGTGAAGCAGCATAACAATTGTTGGAGTCTGATCTCTCCACTAAATGTAGTCTTGAGGACAGCTCTTCTGCAAAGGTATTTCACATCTCCTTTTCTTTGTTTGAGTGCCAATAATAGAGGTGGGTAAGTGGTTCACAATGTATCATGCAAAAATATTTTCAAGTATTTGCATGACTATTCTGATAAAGTCTTAGAATTCTTAGAAAGCCTACGCCTAACATGAGAACTGACTTACATCAATTGATTGTAGTTAACTTTCAGATGTGTTCTATGCTACCCAGCTTCATGCCACTTGGAATAGAATCTTTCTCCATGGACTCCTTGAGATTTACCAGCTAAAGGGCATTCCAATGTTTTTCATTAATTGATCATGTTTTCTGTGAACAAATTAAGTGTAATGCCAGGAATATCCTCCAGAAAAGAGTTTGGTGGTTTTTTTTCCTTTTATAAGCTCTTTGCTGCACTACTGTAACACCTGGAATCTCCTACTGGTGTTGGAACCCTACTGTGGGGTGGGAAATGTGAACCCTCAAAACAAACAGCACAATGTTTCAAACAAACCAGAAAAGTAAAAAGTAAAGTTATGTTAATGAGCATACAGATCAGGACACAATCTTCATAAGTTTGCTCTTCACTTTAAGTTTCCATCAAAAAAAAATAAATTCTTGGATTTCAAGCATCATATGTATTAATTCTGTTTATTCATCAGGTTATGGATTATGCCCAGAACTAATAAATAATATTTCCAAAGAAGATGTGAAGATAAAGTTCAAATAACTTGGGGGGGAGGGGGGGAAGGCAGAGAACTACAGTTATTTAAACTAATTATTAATTGATTCACTAATCTTCATTTGATCTCTCCATCTTCTCTTTTATTTGAGTATTGCAGCCTTCAGAAAGGGGAGCTATTATTAAATATCATTTCATATCATAAGTGTTGATACCTGGAGTGTAGGTCCATATTTAGCACTGTCTCTGCCAAAGCCATTAGGACAGTGTTCTGCACAGTTTTAAGGAAAGCAGAGGAGAGCTTTGGCACAGCCACAGGAATGAGCATCAAAGGTCTTTAGGTCTTTTGACTGACACAGACTTGCACGGCAGAGCATGTTCAAGCCGCCTGAATATGAAGAAGATCAAGGAAGTGTATCTTTTCTTCCTGAATATTCCCCAGGATGCCATGCACACTACAGTTCCTCACATATTAAGCATGCTACTATATGTTTCAGGTCAGTGGATTAGGGGAAATATTGGTTTTGTGGTAAAATACATTTTCCATACAAGCCCTCTTTGCCTGTCTTCAATGCTGAGCAACCACTTCCAAAATAAGCTGTTTTACCACCTTTACTGCCTTTACTACCAGTCCATCTTATTGTTTAGCAGAGTTTGTCATAAATGTTGTTAAATCTGTGGCAGGCATAGATCCACTAGAAATATCCAAGAGATCATTGCTATTATTGCGTACCAAGAAATTATTACAGCTGAGAGATCTTGTGTCACTGGTTAAACAAATAGTCTAGGTTCTGGTGCAACTTTTCAAAATATCCATGATAATAATCAAGACTTCTAGTAAAATAAAATGAGGCAGATCTTAAGGCATCATATTGAAAAATACAAACATACTGGCTTATGAAATCAAATAAAATACAAACAAGATTTTCGGAATAAATTTTCAGCATTCAAAAATGTATTTAAAGTTACTTACTCTGTTGAATGCATACGTATTTGTTATATTCCAGTGGAGAAACAGCAAGAATTATCCATACTCAGTGCAAATGCATGCTTACCTAGGGATCTAGAAATAGACCTGATCTAGTTCACATGAAGAAACAAGCTCCAATCATACAGGTCAATCATTTCCTGTTTTAAAGTAAAAGCTTTAAATCTCTAGAAAGCAACGTGGTCACTGGAGAAATGCAGGCACATGATCCCCACGGGACAAACTGAATGCAAACCTTGAAGAAAATAAATAGATCTTTATGATAATAAGTGAAATTCAAGAAGTCATCACTTCTCTGAAAGAGTTTTTATTTTATCAAAAAAATACATTGATATCAGGAAAAATATGTCAATAATCATATTACGGTGACAACAGTTTAAAAGTAAATGTAGATAATCTCTTTTATGCTAAAAAAAAAGCTAAGCTGGGGAAGACTATTTCAATAAAAATTAGCTCCTCAAAAAATTCTATATAGTAACTGTACTGGAGAAACTTTAAGCACTACTGATCAGGAAAAAATAAATCAAGTGGTAGGTTATGTGCACTAATAAACAGTCAGCACAATAGCTCACACTCTCTAAAATGGCATGAAAGCATAGTTTAATGACAAACCATGAGCTCCTTCAGAAATGAAGAATGGATGGTTTTTCATAATCCTCCCAACTTTGTAATGCACTGTGAGGCTGAAGAATATCAGTCTTTCTCTGAACTGCAGACAGCCATTGCTCATTAATAAACAAATTGCCCTTTATCACTTGTGCTTAGTGACAGAAATATATAAATATATATAGTGAGATAAAAAATAATCAAAGTACACCTGGTTATTATTTGTAAAGACTTAACTGTAAGTTTTTAATGATTAATTTATCTGGCATCTTATACCTTAATAGATCATGAGAAACATCAAGGGAGGAATGTGGTACTGCATTTTTAAAGTCTCTTTCACTCTCACTGAATGATAATAGGCATGGAAGCTATCATTAGTCTTGTTAGATGATGGTTCCTTTAGGAATGTCTTATATGTTACCTTTTAGAGGGAAGGTCAGAGAAAATCCCCCTGGGAGTCCCCTTGCAGGATACAGCTAACACAAGCGTAAACTGTATGGAAATGGCTAAATTATCTTTAGAGAGACCTTGGTCTTTCACATCAATCAGACCTTTCTGAACTAGTAAAACAGATAAGGATCCTGCTTGTAAGACTGTTTTTGTCCATATGTTTGTCATGACTGTCACAACATATTTGGAATGAAAAGACCACTGTCTTACTTTTCTAATCTGTTGGTAAATACTAAAGGTAAGGTGCAATTTATTTTAGTAAGAGCTGCATGAACTGTTAGTACAAAACTGCAATATTTTGGGTTGTAGTCAAAACCCAGAGAGTCAGGAAACATAAAACTTAATACTACAAGGGCAACCTTGATACTACCTCTGCGCATATCTTGTATATTTTATGGTCTAGGTTTCACAGCAAAATCAATAATCTATTAAGCTCCACATTTAACAAGAAAACAGGATTAGGAATAGAGTATTTATGATTGGTCATTTTTGAAAACTTAGTGGATGTCTTGACTTTTCTTGACTTTGGTTATATAAACTTGAATTTCTGCACTTAAGTTCATTTCAGTTTTGAAGATTTTTTGAGAATAGGCTACTTGCAGTGTTAGTTTTTTTCTTTTGTTTTGTTTTTTTGTTTGGTTTTCTCTTGTCAAATAAAATTTTTAGCTTCCTGGGCCATAAGAATAAAAGACACAGGAAAGAGGCAAAGCAAACTTTATGGTCATCCACTCTTTTCACCCTATTAGAATAACTTAAGTGGTCTACAAAATAAAAGTAGGAATAGATCATTTGTATTTTGCCCACACTGACTGTAAATTCTCTTTGGTGAAGGAATTTCAAATGATGATTTAAAATTTTCACTCTCACAAAATCTAGATGAAACTTTGGAAAGACTATACCAAATTATTGATAATGCAGTGATAGGTTGTGTTTTCAAAACAATACAACAAAACTGATTGAACAAAGAATGCTTTTCCTGTAAATATCACCATTTTGATGAAGAACAAATTTTTATGTAGGGAAATTCTGATTTTGTATTAAAATTTTAAGTTTTAGATTTCTGTATTATAAAGATTTTCAAACAGCAATTTCAAATTTCACTTGTCTTTACACTCAACATGTGAGATACTACCAATCTTCATAATTTGGGCATTCAAGCATTCAAGCAGAAGAAGTAATAATTAATTCCTTAACCAGATACCTTAGGGCCACACTTGAATCCTATTATGGCATCCAAGGGGAACTTAGCTGGGAGTAACTGAGGTGATGAATAATTTGAGCCAATAAATAACCAGGGCTCCCTGTTGCCTTCTGGGAAATAAGGAGGAATGCTGGACAGGTTGCCCAGGAACTCTGCATATGAGGCATAAAGGGCTGCTCTTATGAAATCCTTCCTAAGTTACTTGTGGAATTTTTAATGGTGTACCCTACTTCTCTCTGCTGACTTGAGCTCTGTGAACTTATTGAGTACCCTCATATTTATTGGGTTATGTTGGCAAGATTGGAATAGGTGCATGGCTTTTGCTACTCCAAAAGTAGTGACTAAGGTAATTGCTAATATTATAAACAGGTTGTGTTGGGATACATCAAAGAACTCTTAGTCTGAGAATCCTACTAACATTTAAACATAAAATATCCGTGACATCTCTTGCTGTAATAGCTGAGGAGGTCTTTGCTCCCAGACACAATTTCCCGTTACATTTTTGTCTGTGCTCATATGCAATAAATGAAGTATTTGTAAAAAATATTGGTGCTTCCCAGGAAAGATGAAATTTGAGGAATCCAATTAATTTCTCACCTAAAGTAGAAGAAAAATTCTAAAAGCACATTTTCTGATATTGTATGTTTAAAATCGTATGATCTGTGCATGAGTGGCAGTAATAAGCTTTGCCAAATCCACTGAACTCAATCCATCTTCCATAATTCTCCATGTCTGTGATTCATTTTAGATTCCTTAATTCAATTGTCACCATGTCCAGATATATTCTCTTTCCCCTTTTCTCACTGAACATTTTTAAAGGTATCTTTTCTCTACCACTCCATGAGGTAATGGCTGTTATAAGGCTTTTTTCAATGGACTTGCAAGGCTCACAAAAATGTCAAAAGAAAAAATCTCTCATTGCATCCTGTGAGAGATGTTATAAGCAAGCCAAAAGAAGTCTAAAAGTAGACTTAAGCCCAGCTCAATGTTTTACTCAAACTAAAATTAACTTGATAAATATCCTTCACAATAGATCTCTGGAATGGAAATATATCCAAGTGTTGTGGAAATTAGGATGATAATCTCTCTTTCCGATTTTTTTCCATTAAGTCTTCCATATTCTAGCTGTATGTGATCTGAGAGAGAATTATCATTTTTTCCCAGGGTCTTGGCCATTGACTATTTTCCCTCTTTCCCCAGCGAAGTAATATATTTAATATATAGCTTAAAAATTAAGAATTGAAGAGACAACAAAAAGAAACATTTTTCCCCATTTCCAGGATACTATAATGATCACTTCAGGCAAATGTGAATCGGGCTCCTTTGAATCAGGAGATCATCTCTAGGTCATGAGAATGAGCTTAACGTTGATTACTAGGCCTTGCACTAACCTAGAACAAATTTGGATGAACTCCTGAAGCCAGAATCAGCTTCAGACAACTTTAGTGTCATGTATTTTTGGGTTTTTGTTCTTTTTTTTTGTCTTTGGATGAACCTACACTTTCTTGTCTCTACTGCATTTTCTTTTTAGGCAACTGCATGACACACTGGACATGCTCTGCCCACAAAGGACAGCTCTCCACTTCTAAGAAGAAGATTTTTTTTTGCTTTCAGCATGGGAATCTTCATATAGTATCAAAAGGACTGCTCTGTCAGAAAAAGTTGCTGATGATGCGGCAAAGAAAACTAGAAAAAAAGGAGAAAAGAGAAAAGAACAAATAGGAAAAACAAGGCAAATTGAATAAAGGAGGATAGAGAAAGGAAAATTAAGGGGGAAAAGGAGGAAAAAAGGGACGGCGGAAGAGAGAGTGGAAAGAAAAATGAAAAATCACTTGCCATTAAGATTCTAAAAAAAACCCCTTTCTTAAAAGAACTCAGATACAAAAATCTTCATTTCACTGTACTCTGCTTACTAGTCAGTGAACTCAGTGAAAATATTCTCCATGTCCTTCACTTCAGCTTAAGAGAACATAAACCTGAGATTGAAATAGGGTCTCAGTAGTAATTGGGTATCCTTGGACTTCAATACTGCTGTTCAGGGGATATTCCTCAAATTCAATTTCTTTCCCAAGGTACAAAAATTGGCATCTATTTGTTGGGCTCAGAGTTCAGTCTGCTCCTGACAATGGTGTCTTTTTCCCCGAAGCTTTTCTAGAGGGCTTCATATGGAAACTAAAATAAAAGTAATTGTCCTCAAGCAAGACTGATCGAGAATATTTTGGTTCCAGCACAGATGCCCAGACATTGCCTCAAGTCAAAATATGCTGCCATCAAGACTGCATTTGTTCAAATCAGGCTCAAAATCTAAAGTAAATGCTACTCAATGAGAAGAGGAAGTCTTTCAATTTTCCTTGTAATTTCATACTGCTGTGTAACTGTAGCTGTTTTATATATAATACTAAAGATTATTTTGCTGAAATTAACAATAAAAAAAATTATTTAGAATGCCATTATCATCTGATTTGACAACTTAGATTGGGACTGCATTTAATGTAAGAAAAAAAGAATTACATTTTAATGATGGCAGACTCTACATTACATCTACATTGTTTTCACTAAGATTTTGTGTTAAAATATTCTTGTTTTATCAACAAAAAATTTAATATCAAACAATAGCTTTCTCACCCATCATGTAAAAGGCCAAGTATATTTTATTTCTGGATTATCGCACAAATAATTGAATTAGAATTGTATCTACATACAACTTAATATTGAATAATGTTAAATAATCAAATAACCTTACCTCCATCAAAGCCCCATATTTACTAAGCAAAATTTTATAGTGAAAATCCTTTTGTATATTTGCAAATTACACATAAAAACTCCTCTTTCTCTAATATTTATAGCATCATTATTTGTCCTGCTACTATTTCCCTAAAACTGTATTTAAACGAATGTGTGAAATGCAACCAGAATCTGCAATTTAGATCCAAGTAAATCAGAATATTCAGTGTAAAGATTTAAGGTGCAGCTGTTTCTGCCATTCATTTGGGTAATCACTGTACATAAAGTTATACACCATGGAAAGCTTTATTCATGTTCATATGGTGTGAAAATTGAAAGAAAAACTCTAAATTAATTACTTTTTTAAGCAAAGCAATTTAGATTTATCACATCCAGCAAGGGAATTTGTTCACATATTACAAATCTGCTGTGAAATAGTGAAACGAAATATGAGTTAGGAAAAAAGGTTTACGCTCTGTAGAGACTTTAGGATGTGAAAAGCAAATTAGCTGCCCCTGACTTCAATCAGCATACTCTTACGAGTTTAGGCAAAGTCTACCTTCTGCAGCAGCCTGGTGCCCTGTGGAGGCTCCCGAGAAACATGGAGCAGCACAAGAATTCGTCTAGCACCGCCTGAGACTTTTCCATCCCCAGCAGCAATTCTGAAAATATGGACTTCAGCTTTTGAGGTAGCACATTATTATTCTTCCTTCACACCTCACTAATAAATGTCAGTCTAAAGCCATTAGACAGCAATAAGTCTGCCTGTATGCAATAAAAAGAACTTACTCTCTTCTGCTGGAAGTGTCATTTCATTTCTTTCATGAAATAAGTTAGTGGCTATGTAGAAAAGCATTGCTCCTTTGATTGTAGAAAAGCGTTGCTTCTTTGATTTCTGTGAATCTTCCATTATTTCTCACTATGAGCCTCAAGTTCCTCACTGCATATGCTTTATTATTTCCCAGTATACTACCAGTTATTTATTCAAAGAGTATTTGTCAACATACATCCACCTTTACTTTACACTTGGAAAAGAAAACATTGGTTGATGAAATAATTTGCAACCCGAAATTGATCACCAAGAAAATAAAATACACTCAATGTCTTTTGCCATAGGAAAATTACGCCATAACAACACCACCAAAATACAGAGACTGAAAAAATTATTTTTCCATTTCTTTCATGTTTGTTTCATAGGGAATATAAAATTACCTGGGGATATCATTCAGGGAAGGAAAATATTTTAAGACTTAATTCTTCAGCACTGTTGTTCCAGCATGCTAACAAAATCAATGCTAACAAAAATCATCTCCTTTTAATCTGTTATTCTTTTGTTCCATTGAAGTAACTCAAGATCAATATGTATTGATTTGCTCCCTAATTATATTAATTTTACTTTAGAAATTAGGGAGGCCATAATGAGAATGTGAAGTTACTTGAAGACAGTACATTATAGGTAGTCTAATTTAGCAGAAGTCTGTGCATGAGATTAATTCATTAAAAGGAGCCAATTACCATACAAACAGGGGAGATAAATAAGATTTTCTCCTTTAATTTGCGTTTTATATATTCCTTTGTAATTTTTAAAAACTTAAATGAATTTACAACCTAACTATACTTTTAATATATATCCATTTTATTCCTGGGGAATATAATTACATTTAATTTTAACCTTTAGCTTTGTCTTTTATACATAGCATTTCAGAAAACGAGATCGTGGCATCTAGGTATAAGACATTTTATGTGACAATTTTATTAAGAAAAATAATGAAATGTTAATACTTTTAACAGTCCAACTTTTCTTTCCACTAAACTTTTCTCCACTTACGGATGAGAAGATGTTTGGTTGATAGATAACAATACAGAAGATGAAGGTAATTTGGCCTGTCTTAGCTGAGGATTTGGCTCATTAATGTATCTCAGCAGCAAATGACTATCTATAAGCGTTATAGAAATTATTATGTCAGTTGGATAGCCACATATTTTATCAGTGCAAATTATTGCTCAATGATATTATTTCTTTGAAGAAATTTATTTGTTCTATGATGAGGTTAAAATAGAATTGCTTATTTTTAGAATTACTCTCTCCTTGACTTACTTGCATTATACACCAGCATAATACAGAGAATTGACGTACTTGATTCTTTGTTGCTTTACGGCTGAAGGACTGGGAGTATCTCCAGTGAAATATCACAAAAGTAATCACATTTGTGTAATTTAGTGTCTGTAAAGACAGAATCAGGCCCAAGGGGCCTTTAAAAGAAACTTACTCTGACATTACACATCAAGTAATCTGTAATGGTCTCAAAAACTTAACAAAAAGTCCTTTAGCTAACTGAAGACTGCTTTCTCCCAGGGAAGATAAGTGGTGTCATGCATTTTTTTGGGAGTTAGGAAGCTGACAAACATTAAAAAGAAAAGAAAAGAAAAAACAAAATAAAGCATCCTTAAACCAGAAAAAACAATTGAAAATGTGTACCTCTTAAAATCCATAAACTATTGTTTGTGCAATACTGTGTGTTGATGCTGGTTGTTGCCATAGACAGCACACTCATGGAACAGGTTCAGTCCAGTTGATTTTCTTCCTTATATCCCTTCCCAACTCCTTTATGTTAACCCTGTATTTAAATTTTGTTTGATGGTCTCTCTATTCAGGAGCATTTGAGAAATTAGTTACCTCTACATGATGTGGACCTTAGGACAAACCCATGGAAAATACAAGCCTTGGACAAGTGGAAGCAGTGTCTTAAGTGGGAAACTGAAGCTCATATCTGGTTTCAAACATGTATGTTCTCCAAAAGATGACACTGAAATGCACACTCAGTGAAACCTCTGACCCTATGCTGCTAAAACTCAGTGCAAAGTATTTTTCTATAAGAAAAGATATTTAGTTTTCAAATTTTTCAGTTCCCTACCTCAAGCTGAGGTATCCTCTGGTACTGGTCCCAGCCAAGGTAGCTCTTAGTAGAGTTGATACTGGCTGCCATGAAGACCACCAGAAGATCTAAATGAAATTTATTGTCTTCCTTGGGTGCCCACAACACAGACATTGGTGATAAAACACAACAGAGACATCTGAAGAGATTAGGCTACCAAATTGCTGCAATTTCTCTGTATGCTGCAAGCTCCAGGCAGACACAAAGAGGAGTTTAAAAGCAGTTTTACCAGCATCTGGTGCCTTCTTAAATCCAAGCTGCCTTTCTCTGCCAGTAATAATTAGATGCTTCATGGAAAAACATGATCAATATGAAGAATTGTCATTCATATTGCAAGCAGATTGCCAGACAGATAACACATCATGATAATGATGATGATGATAATGACACATAAATGTTACACATACTGCATCACTATTACATTCCTGCACTGAATGCTGCATGCAGAGCATAAAGGAGCCTCCTTATAGAAGTGTTCAGCTAAAAACAAGACTGAGATTTTCAAAAGAAATCAACATCTATTTGTCATAGGCTTTTCTACTGTTGCCCATGAGTGTAACCACTGAACACATGCTCCAGCAGTGCAATGATTCCACTGTATCTGGGTGCAATTTGAGAACAATGAGAAATGTCATCCCATTAAGCTTTTTTTCCTTTTTTTTTCCTGAAAATCTCAATAAGAAACTGAGGATATATCTTTGCTTGATAGGCCTCAGTTACAATGTCAGAATTATTGTTAAATTGTTAAATAAGATACAGGGTAAAATTGTTTGTGCAAACCCTTGGATTAGGACCTCAGCAGTACATTGGGTTAGCCAATGTAGAGTTTGAGAATCATTCCTTGTTCTATGTCAGGGCTCATCCTTATCACAGCCATTTTGTACAAAATTTTCTGTTCCTATGTGCTTACTCCAGGGTAGTCACAATGCAGATGACAGCAGCAGTGCATTTCATCCTACTTTAGCCTATTTATCCAAATTTTCAGTCAGATTAGAGACTTTTTCAAATAGTGACTGACCTCTGGTCCCTTCTTCTTAGTGCTGCTTCTATAAACCAAGAAAGACTGATAATACATCTGTCCATTCAGAAGCCTGGGCTTTAAGATTAACTTCCAGGAGTAGTTTCTCCTAAAAGTGAATACAGTTCCAGTAATTTAGCTGTGACTTTCTTACAGTCAAAGATAATCTGAAATTTACAGTAACTTTGTAGTTTCTTACAAAGTACTGAGGAAAGCTGGTATAGAAAGCATATTACTCTGATTTTGTATCTTCTGTCTTTACTTATTACCTTCTGAACCATAAACTAACTCAGGTTAGAAGGGATCTGCAAGATGTCATCTAGTCTAAACTTCTACAGAAGTGCACCATGCTAAGTTTTCTGTAATTTACATGTCAAACAATGGAAAAAAAGTGTTTCAGTCTGGATAGCCATTCTGAGCAGCCACGCTCTGGGTCTGTTTTTCTTTTGGCCACCTACATAATTTGAAACCTTTATTAAAGAAGAAAAGGTAAGAATCTCATTACAGTGTCCTGCATACTTTCATTTTTCCCCAGATAAAACCAAAATAATTTCATGTAACTCAAAATTTATAATTATTTTTTCATATCTAATTTAAGATGTTTAATTAGTCAGTTGGCTAATCAAAATCAGCTGCCATTGTTCACTAGTCATATGACAAAAGCTATATGCTTAGTAGTTTTTCAGAGGATATTTGACTTATATGTAGATATAATGTAACTGGAAATGAGTTAGACACTGGCTTGTCATCAACTTTGGAAATTTAGAATAGCTTGATTTTTATTACACAATTCATAAATTTTTGCCTAGGAAGAAACCAGCAACAGAAAGTTCTGCCCACAGATTTTTTCAAGGCATTTGTATACAAGACAGAATGAAAGTTAAGTATGATATGTTGGCCAATATTGTTTCTTCTCAAAAACCATACTGAAACAGGAATATTTAGAAGAGCCACCTACACCTGAGTGTGAACAAGCCAAGTAAATAATGGCACAGTATAGACACAATTGAAGACATTTCACTAGTAATTAGAGCATTCACTTGAGCAACCTTAACTTCTTTTCTTTTCCAGCAAAACTAGTTCTTGCTCAAATACATTTTCAAAAAAATATATAAGCCCTTTTCCTTGAGATAAGAATTTAAGAACTCTGCATCTTCTCCAATAGTCAATTTTTTTACAGGAGAACCCTGCAACTCTAGAACACTAGCAGGCCACTAATGGCTTGCTCTCTGAATAAGACACATTTTCAGTATTTAATGCAGCTGGTTTCATTAGCTGATTTCATCACTGAAGTCCAAGATATGAAAAAAAATCAGAGAGGTCTTTTTGCAATATGAAGCACAAAACTGTTAGAGATTTTAATTTCTAGTTAGTAGTGTACCATGTGCACTGGATGGTGAGGTTCATCTCTCAGACTGTTTTAAGACTGTTATTGAGGGGCACATCTTAGTGAGGTGGAAATCTAGGTATCTATAGAACCAAGTTTTTAAGCTATCAGCTAAATTAAGGTATGAAACCTCTCAAAAGTAGCTTTGTCAGGCCACAGGTCTACTTGGCCGGACTCTTAAGCAAGAGCCTGATTTTCTCTAGTCTGTGAATTTGTTTACTCTCCACCCAAAAGCAGCCAAAGCAATTTCAGCACACAAAGGAAAACAAAAATGAGGTTTTTACAGGCTGACAAGAGTTAGAAAGGCTGCTTTTAAGCTTTAATGTGAGGACACTATGCACAGTTCTTGGATGAGGATCTATTGTTGGAAAACCTGCTCTTTTACCTCCAGACTTCTAGCCCATTCCCTTTATTCAGAACCATCAGGGCAAATTTGGGTCTTGGTATCAAAAAATTCTGTCAGTTTTTGTGAGTTCATAACTTGCAGAATTATACCTGTGAATCCCAGTTCTTCCATGTACTGCCCTGAGTGAGATAAGGCTGAGGTATTTTGAATGATCTTTCTCTTCCTTTCTGTTCAAGCTACTGTAACTAGAAGATCCTGATTGTGGAAGTTGTACAGCTGAAAACTAAAACAAAATGCAATTTTACTCCCACTTGTTCATCTCCTGGGGCAGCAACATATAAAAGTGCCTAAGATAAAATGCACAAGTGCTTCAGGAGAAAGGAACATAAACAGAGTTTGACACCTCTAGCTGCAAAAATTAGGCTACAGACACATGAGACTTGTTTGTTTCCTCCTCTTCTTCTGGCCTTAAGATCTTGGCACACATGGCTATGCTGATGTTCAGCTTGAAGTATAATAGTGAGGCATCTGCTAGTGCGGACTACCTTTTAACCTTGGTAGGCGAAGCAGTCTCATGTGAGATGTGGCTTTAAAGCCGTTTGGACTGAGGCTGGAATGGTTATGGTGGAGATGTCTCTCCAGCTGCATGGATCTTTCTGTCAAGAAGCTGCCATGCAAACTATGTTTTCCACTGCCTTCCCCATAAAACAGCTATCAAGTTATACATAGGTCTGCAATGCTTGTGCTTCTGTCCAGGGTGTACCCTTAGCTGCTGCCAAACTTTCATGCTTTTGTGTGTAAAGTCTCCACCCCCAGCGCAGTCACAGGGGGCTTTCTAAATTTGTGCCTCATGTGCCTGGAACTTGCTTGTGTGATTATGGATAGCAGTGTCTGGGTAAGAGCAAGTAAATGAAAGTGGAGAGTTTTTTAAGGATGTATGGCTTCCTCCATCACTGGACTTTGTGAGTGATCATTTGTTTGGACAATCCCATCACGAAAAATGAAACCAGAGTAGTCTAAATCCCTGCTGGAGGTTGTTTGAAATAACCAGAATAACCTGCTTGACTTTGCTGTGACACATGCTGGAAGAGTTCCTCAGGCTGCTCCAGCTGACAGGCAATTAGGAAATTGTTCCTTGCCATTTCACAAGCTGTCAGTTAATGACTCCCAGCTGAAGCACAGACACCGCCGAGGGGAGCGCTAATCCCGTTTTACCAAGACCACTGAAGGAGCAGAGCTGGAGACAAGGACTCACCTGGAGACAAGCAGGAAAGCAGCAATGCCACTGTTAAAAACAGTGGCTCCTGGCCCCGACACTTCAGATGGATTGGGCTGGTGTCCATCGCCAGCAGCAGTTTGCAGGAGGACAGGTTGGGGGAGAAGCATGGATGCAGTTAGTTCAGCTGGAAGCCATTAGTGTACAGCTGAGAGGCAGCAAGGAGCAGCTTCCTAAACTGCTTCCCAGCAATACCTCTAGGAGTATTTCCTTTTCAGGGTAGAGTCAAGATGACAACATAAGACTAAAACTGAAGTTGAACTTGCCTTATGCCAGAATCGAGCAAGCAGGTTGGAAGTGCTCATATGTTTGGTAATAAGTGAGAAGGGGTTTATGGACCTGTTTTCTATCATCTCTCAGCTGTTTGATCCTGGCTCCCAGCTAAGGCCTCATAACTGACTGTGAGGATGCATGTATTCCCTTTGAAAGCAAAAATCAAACAGGTGAAGACTAAATTGAATGACTTGGTGATTTAAACTTGCATCTTTAACTTTGTTCTGAAACAGAGCAGAATAGATTTCTCAGAAACCAATAATGTAAACCTAAGAAGTAATAAAGACCAACTTGTTGCATATTACTCTCAAAAATGGCACAAAAGTTCCTGCCAGCTGCATTCTACAGTAAAAATACTTAAGTTCAGTTTCAGAGCTTGAGCACTTGTATTTTTTTTTCTCCAGATTCTCCTCTGCTCTGAATCCCTGAAGAAGTTTTTTTTTGTGTGGCAAAGATGGTGAATTAATAGAATAAGCTCGGTGATTTACTGATGTGGTCAGTTAGAACAGACTGCCAGATGTCTTTTCTTCAAGACTATTCTAGGGATTCTTGGTGTAGGTGGTTTTGTTTCTGAGCACATTCCCTCTTGTAGTATTCATCTTTCAGCTCTACCTTTTCTAATTTGCTTCATAAGAACAGAAGGCACTTAACTACAGACCTGTGTAGCCCACCCCTGATAGCAAAAGCTGTTATAGTGATAACTTATTGGCTTTTGAAAGCTGGACAGAAATCACTCTGCTGGCTTTTAAGAATATTTGTTTTTCCTGAATGATATCTGACATGCTTGGTACCGTCTTTAGAGCCATCTAACGTTTTCTTTTAAGTTCACTGTAAGTTGTAGTCTCGCAAAATATTTCTGAATTTGAATAAGAGTTTTTAGGCTCCATATTGATTGGTCTTCTTGACAGATACATATTTATGACAATTTTAAGACGTCATGCTCTCCTTTATTTTCAACCATATTAGAAAACTCTTTCTCCTATGAGAATGAATGTGTATAGCACTTTGTTCAAACATTCCCAAATCACAAGACCAAAAAGTTCATTTTTACAGAAGATTTTAGGACAATTCATCTGTCACAGAACATTTCAATTATACCCCAGGTATACTTACAAGCAAACTGTAATATAAAAATTTTGTATTTATTTCTTTTATGGTAGAAGCTGCATGCATGGAACACTGCAGACATGCATCAAGAGTATTAATTACATATTAATGTTAAGTAGATATTAAATACATATTAATTACATATTAAAGTAGATATTAATGTTTAATTAATTGTCTAACCCAGTCAACAAAAGGATTTTCAGTCCTGTTTCTGATTTCTGTAATGACACATACAACAGTATGAATACAAGCTTTTATCTACTCACTAGCAAATTTAAGGCTTGTTGTGTGAATCTTAACACTGAATTAACATGAATCCTAACACACTAAACTTTCTTCAAACATAATTATTTTCCCCAAGAATTTCTTTTTTTCTGGAGTGTTATGTGAATTACTAAAAGGATTTATACAGTGAAACTTGTTCCAAACTGGCCTTTGATCTGAAATGTCAGCTTCAAGACATAAGTTCTGTTATAAGCAAGAAAATTTTCCCTATTCTTGTTATGAAAAAAGACACCTCAGCTGTATTTTTTTTGCTCTAGTATGATTTCTTAGGAACAAGTTGCACTATTCTATTTAGCTATGCCTCCCATATGAACTTAAATTATTTTTGATTTTAAAATTCATTATACCAAGCCTAATAGCTTTTCAGTTTACTTAGCATTTTACACTTCAGCATTTTACATGTCAGCATTTTACACTCTGTTAATGTTTCTGTTAGTACTTCTTGAGACAGATGTTCTGTTAGAGCAAACTACTCATCTTACCAGTATATTGAAAGATCTGCTGCTGGCTGGTTCTACAGAATTCCTCCTTCAACCAGATTCATATATGGTATTAAATAGTTTGATTAAAATTAGGAAGGTAGTTATGCTTAACAGCTGCTATAAGCAGTATAAACATTAATTAAAAGTACCATTCATTCTTGATGTCTTGATTATAGTCTCATAAATAAAATTATGCTACAGTCTCATAAGTATTGATTTAATTTTGCCAAATACTACATCTGTGGAAATACCTTGAGTTACTGTGTGAATGAATTGATATTTGTTGGGCATTTATCCACACTCAAATGAAAAAGTACTCTTAATAAATACAAACGTGAATTTAAGGCATGGTTTACAAATAGTTTTAATAAAAAGGAACGCTTAAAAGTGTCAAATAATTTTTAACTCTTTTGGAATGAAACCTTCTTGGCTTTGAGTCTCAAAATTGTCAATATAAACAATGATAAAGGAAGAGGCAGTTCTCTACACATGCAAATGAGATAGTTCCTGAATAAGGGCTCATAAGAAAGACAAAAGATCAATCCCTCCCTTCCTCTTTTGATTGTTAATTTCAGCTCAGGACATTCAAGCTGCAAAGCTTTATCATGATAAATTCATGGTATTTGGATTATTTTTATTAATCATTTCAATATTTAAATAAAATTTTAATACTAAAAAATCTTTTTTCAGAATTCCCTTTAAGAACATTTGTACAAACCTGTCAGATAAGCAATAAAAATTGAGTTCAGAGTTTTTCTTTCTCATTCACATGCAATGACAAATTCAGAAGAAGGAATAAACTTCTTTGTCTATATCTGGAGTGTTTCTAGGTCATAAGAAATCAGCTCATAACCTCTGGCTTCCATTTTGTGAAAACAAATAACAGGATTGGAAATAACCTCAGAGTGATATGAATCTTCCAAGGTAGAATATCAATAGCAGTACTGAATCGATATTTCAATTATCACCAGAATTTTCTCAGTATTTCTAAGCCATTTTTCAATCAAGTATTGTAAAAATAAACAAAGTAGCTCAGGGATTATGGAATATTGTGAGAGATAGGTGGAAATGAGCACTTGAGTCCTGCAGCTTTGCTGTGTGAAATCACACGCACGCCCACCACCAGTTAAATCAGTGCCCAAAGCAAAGAACAGCCTGACCAGTGCAATCCCTGGCTCTGGCTTGTAACCCAGTGATACCAAACCGGGTACCAGCCAGCACTTCTGGATGGCCTGGGCTTTCTTTGGTGAGCCAGAACAACACTGAGCCATACAGAAGCCAAGTTGGAAAGTGGAGGCTAAAAGCTGAAAGGTAGGGTTGGTTTTTTTAATTTTCCCCCCCCCACCTTCATTGACTTGAGGGGAAAGGAGAGTACTGGACCAAGCAAGGCACGCTCAGCCAGATGCTCTCAGAGGAGGGAAAGCTGAAATAAAGAATGCTTAGTTGTTTTTAGCAGCTAATTTCTGTCCTCTTTAGCACTCCATGAGATGAACTGCTTGAACACAACTGCAGAAGGCCACCAGAAACCCAGGCTCAGGGTCTTGATTAACCAGGAAGATATCAGCCAGGTGTTGGTAAGTGTAGAGGCCATATCTCTTGCAGGCAAAGCTTTAGTAATTCTGAAGAGGCACGTAAGAAACCTGTGCAAAATCGGGATTAGATCATAGTGTCATTTTTACTTGCTGAATCAAGGGCAGAAATTTTACACTGGTGCAACTGCAGGACAGCATGATTCTGTCTGAGGAAATGGCAAAAAAAAATCACCAGTTAAATTTCCAAATTTCCCCTAATGTTAATTAAAACAAGGAGATGAAGGTCTTATCAGCAAAACTATACACAACCAAGACATAAACTGAAACGTATGAAAAAAACACAACCCTGTATGATAGAGCATTGTTAAACTCCACAGAAGGAAAGGGTTTGTCCTTTTGAGTATTGTCTAGGTACTGGGCAGCAATGGGGACATGGAAGATGTATTTTGTTTAGTAGAACTGATAAATGAAACCATATGCAGCTTCTTACGACAGTCACTGGGATGAGCCATTCTGAAACACAATATCTTAACAACTTCAAGTCAAACCTTAAGCAATCCAACAATGCTATAAAACAATGGCCTGTTTGTATCCCCATTCAGTCATTCTGTTCTGACTTACTCATGGGTAGCGTGGTTCATGAAATTTGGATAGAGTCCTACAAAACCATTATATTTTTACTAAAATAGTAAAATAATAGGAAATAGAAAAATGTACAGATTTGCAAGGTCTTCTCTGTGAATACTCTGATTCCCCCAGTAGTTCCATGCTAGCACCTACTAGCTGTGAAGACTAAAATACTGTTACTGGAGTCAAGTGCTTGTGTTTGAATATGCTGAGGGGAGAATATAATTGTGCACTAAAGTCATGCACAATAGCCAACATGTTACATAATCCCCCTCTTCTCCACTTTTATTCTTTACAAAAAATAGTTAAAAAATATAATAGGACAATGTGGAAATGTTTTTCCCCAAATAAATTAGGCATAACTTGATTCTCTCAAATGAAAACAAGATGATTTCACAGAAAGTAAAGAGGCCATTTGTTGCTCATAGATTTTTCCAAATTAATCTCTTCCGGATCCTCTAGAGTTTTGAGTTTTTCCATTGAGTGAATACTACTGATCACATCAGATGGATTATTCCTTCAAGAGTAATGCTGAAATTTTGCCAAAATTGTATTCATACTCTTATAAAGGTGACAAGATTTGGTTTATGTTTATTCATACAAAGTCTGTTCATCAAGTTTCAATCTGTTTATGATACTGTTTCTTCTAGGAATAACAACTTTTCCTGAGATTATATACCTTCCTTTCTGGAAGGGTTATACACATTCTAATTTCTTATAGTCCATAACAAGTTTTTAGGTAAACAAAAACACAACAGCTAAATAACTTGTCTCATTGGATAAAGGATTTACATCTTCACAATGTAACCACCATATAGCTCTTTAAAAGTACAAACCAATGCAGCTTTGTCAGTCTTGGCAATTTTCAAAGCAATGAAGGGAGTTATAAATCTACAGTTTCCAAGGACTATGTTGATTGTACCTGACAAATATATTTTCCTGGAGTGTAACTACTGTTTGTTAATAAAGCAGACTAATGATAAGGTTTAGGAAGTAGTAGTAGCCTTTGGTGTCAAAATCTCAATTAAAAAAAGAAGAATGTTGGGTTTCTTCTATACACTATTAAATTAGGTACAACTTGCAGTGAAGCAGCACATATCCTTCCTGAATTTGGTCAATTATTATAGATTTAATTTAAAATGTGAAACCTGTAGATGGCAGAAAATATTTGCAAGAGTTATTTTTATTACCAGAGACAGCAAGGGATTGCAGCTGCTGATGTAATATCTGACCTTCTCTATGGACATTTCTGGATGCTTACTTGTACTTACAGTGAAGTATCAGTGGCTTATCTTTTGCTCTTAGTCTAAGAAAATGCTTTTGTAACAGGTAAAGACAATAGATTTAAGCAGAGGTTGTAGAATTTAATGGAATTATTTTAGTTTAGAGGAAAAATTTTAACAAATATACCCTAGCTGAAAAAGAGTATATAATATGTTGCATTTCATTTTAGATAAAAAAAAAATAGATCTCAGACATCTCCCTCTGTTCTTACTCTAGAGCCTTCTTAGTCTACTTAATTTATTTCCTTATATGGCACAGCAAAGAGCGCATTTTTTTATCCAGAGGAAAAATTAATTTCTGCATGTGTTGGGTTGCATGCATTCACTGTAGTCCATTATCAAATTCACACCCCTCAACATTGTAGACAGTCAATCACCAAATATCACCAGCTCTTCAAGTAGTAGAATCTCAGATACATGTGAGGGATATCTTCTCAGCAAGACAGTCGTCTCAATAATGAAAATACATGACATGACAGGGAAAGCAGTGGGAATGAAAAGACAGATGTTGATGGGGAGCTTTTGCCACACACTCAGTCATATTATAATTCTAACTATTCAGTGTAAAACAGACAACAGGGATGATTGTTATTGTTGTACTGATTAGCCATTCTCTCCCTTTTCTCCCAGAGGGCATCCTGCCCAACTCTACTTAGTAAATATTGACACCTGTAAACCAAGCTGGCTGATGCCTTTGGCTCTTCATCTCTCTTCCCATCTGTTGCCTGGGAATTTTAAGTGAAGTGTTTTGGGACACTTGCTCTCTTTTCATTGAAAACTGTAAAAAAAAAAAAAAAAAAAAAAAAAAAAAAATCACCACCCAAAAGCCAATCCTAGGGCCACATGGCTCTAGAGCGGCCTGTAGTAACCGAAGGGAAAACACAGCATATGTAAAATGCATATCCCACTGGCCTCTTCTGACTACTCTTCTTTAGTTAACAGCATGCCAGGGTAATCTGCTTAGTTACCAAGTGGAGCTTTCTTCCCTTTTCCCCATGAGATCACCCTGACCACGATCAAAGTCCAAACACATTCTCAGCTAACTCTATTGTTCCCAAGAGTGGGATTAATGACTAATTATGTCAGGTCACTCATCCAGATGGCCTCTCAGATGTTCCTTTGTCATTGCCTGACCTTCCATATGCCCCTTTGACCTTGAGGTTTATTTCCATGGCAACATGAAGCCTCAGTTTCCTTGCTGAGATTGCCAAGAAGTGGCCAAAAGGGGGAATATGGGATAATCTACCCACACTTTGTATTCTGCTTCCATCTCATGCCTTGTTAAATCCAATGAATAGATAAAAATGCTATCTGATCCCAGCTGAGTGATGACCATGGTCATGATTCTATGTTACATGCTATGTTTTTTAAATTAGCAGACAGCTTTGTACATGGAAACGTGCATTTAATTTGAAGAACATCAATCGCCATAATGTGATCTTTTTATCTCATTAATGTTAAGCAAGGGTAATAGAATGGAATTACAAAATATCACTGTGAAAGGAATACAATTCAGAGAATTATACATATCCCCCATTAAAGCCCTAGAGATGTTTAGATAAGTCTACTTGTTCAGTTTCATAAATTAAAGATTCTTTTACCTTTCCTGAGATTTAAATTTAGCCTTGGGTGCTGATCTTATTCTAAAGAAGGATTTTAATGTGGTTAATGCAGTGAAGAAATTTGCTAAAACAACCAAATAAGTAAGTAAAAATATAAAAGGCTAGTGGCTGATGAACTCAAATAAAAAGGCTGAATGGTACTTCCATGAGTAGAACTGTATTTTCTTCTAGCATTTAAAAATTAATATTCAACAAGGTATGAATTTACTACTCTGTGCTGTCAAATGTAGCAAAACTGATTAATGCTCTTACTATTGGCCATAAAACAAAATTATAATCTGCTCCTTTATTTTAGTTTCTTTAACTATTATTCACTAGTTGGTTAAAAACAATTACATGTGGAAGAATGAATATTTGGTTTACTGCTCACTGTCTTTAAACAACATCTCAGTGGAACACTGTCTCTACTTATGCCACATGCCTGACTCGTCACTGATTATGTTTTGGTTTTGCTGTTTTTTTTCTTAAAGAGCCACTTATGTTAAATAAAGGGGACATGGAATATAGCAGTCTATCTGGAGGGTCATGTGAGTCCTATTTCTTCCTAGTTTTGAAGAGTATCAATGCATACTGTTTTACAAATTGCTTTGCTAATGCATTCCAAAGATATTGATTGATCTTAGCACAAATTATTTTAAGACTTAGAAACATCTACAAAGCTAAATATAATACAGTGCCCTCAAACTGCTTATTTGCTGTTAATTTCTAGTCTTCTGCAATGGGCACTGAAAGTATGTCAGGGAAAGCTATCTTTATGTATGCATGTCTCCACAAGGTTCTATAAAAACTATACTGAAATAATAATATGACTTTTAAAGGAGAATGCAAACAAAAGTGACATTTTAATGTTTCCAGCTCTGCCCTCTATATATATATATGTGCTATCATCCAGCCTTCATCCAGGTTACCATTTCAGTTTTATAGTGGTATAACTCCATTGTAGGGTAATGGTGTTTAATTGAAAAAGATAGATATTATTTACATAAAACAGTGCACATGATTCCCCTCTCGTGCCCTCATATTCTGTAAGGAGAAGAAGGATGAAAAAGTAATGTATCTGATGTATTACTAAATTTTTCATTGTTCTGTTCAAAAAATGTTTCGTATTTTGTCCCCTGCACAAGAACAGCCCCTGAGGAAGTGAAATAAAGGATCTCTGGGCTACAACACTCTTTCATAATTTCTCCTGAATTGGTGAGCTGGAAAAAAGCAGAGACCTGAACAAAGGCTAATACATCTTCAAAGACTTTACCATAATATTTCTGTAAAAAGGATAAAGTTAACATTGTATTCAATACTTGCAGTTTGGTTATTTTCAAATTTTAAATTCTCCGCTTTCAAACCTTTGCACTCTAACTGTTTTTACCTGGGGTTCTAAATGTTTCTAAAGAGAAATAAGAAAAAATTTCCATGAAGGAAATTCCATCATATTATACAATTCTCTAAGTATCAGTAGCATTTCCTGTTCAAGAAAAAACAACCTTAGTGAAGCACAAATATATAGTTCATTCAGTAGGCAAGGAGCCCATTCTCAAAATTCATAACACTGTGAATAATCTTGTACCCTGGGGTAATGTACCACAAATACAGATTAGAAATGAAAAACTACTTCATTGTTGTATTCACAAATACACAGACCCTCTACAATCACTACAGCTTGTTCACCGACATGCCTATGCATAAATAAGGGAAGTAGCACAATGGCAGTACATTGTACAATACAAAGAACAAGTTACAGTTTTCATAAAATAAAATAACATTTTAAGTACTACAAACAGTACCAAATTTCACACATATTTGCATACCTTTAAAGACATTGTATAAACAAATAAATACAAACATACATTGTAAAGATAGTAACATGGAATAATGGGATTATTTTGGAGGTGCTTCATAGTCCTGACTATGTGTTCTCAGAAGCCAAATTTGAATTGAGAAGGAAGAAAACCCCTGTGTTTTCCAAAATGGCCTCTAATCATGGGTATGAAAGCTCTTTTGACATCTAAATGACTTTGGATATGTGCACATTCTATTGATTTTTCATGAAAGTGACAGGGTGCTGAAAGACCCATAAAAATGATTAGTGTGTAAAACTTTTGTTCATACAAATGCAGGCTCCATCAAGGACCACTGGAAAGTTTGCAGGATGACTAACAGGCTCATAACAAATTACTTAATCAATTCATCTACTGGGAATAATGAGAATAGTTTGATGATTTATCCTAAGCATTGAGCCAATATATAATGGCATCCAATCTTTGAAAACAAAGAAGTTAACATGAATGAAATGCCTGAAATATAGCAACTAGTTTAGTATTCAGAATATTAAATTCTTTAGAAGTAACTCTCACACAGAAGTGCCTTAGCAAAGAAATTCAGGAATGATACATAGAGAAATCCATATAGTAGATGTGAGAGACAATTCCATCTTTATAACATAATTAGTTGCTTACAAAGTAATGATAGTGGCCAACCATTAATACTTTGAAAGAGTCTATTTCGTCAAAGTTTAATGGGGAGTGTTTTATCATGCTCCAAGAAGTAATTAAGTAGAATTTAGTATGTCTTTTTCAGGTCTGGCAGGATTACCATGTGTTTAAGGATAGATCTAGATGTTCTTCATTGTTTTTCCATTTAGCTAAGGTAAGCCTTTGAACAAATTGCACAGATGTTCAATGTCTGTTTTCCTGAATAAGAGATAGAACTAATAATGATAATTGCTGCTGTTATATAGATGTGCAGTGAGATTACATTAAGTAGTGATTGTAAGGTACAGTAAAAAATAAAAATTTATTGTAATTGCAGAATTGTGATTTTCCTATAACATTGTAATATTACTATGAAGTAAAGAAGTTTGGGGTGTGCAAGCACTGTAAGACTTTGTTTTTCATTATTAAATAACTACATCCTTTGCAATCTAAATAGTTTTTGTAGGATTCCCTGTGTCATGTAGAAAGAAAGAAAGGAAGAAATAGAGGTGGGAATGAAAGACAAATGTATATGCAGTTGTACACCTAGGTTCATCAAGAAAACCTTGATGTAATGTTGACTAAAATGGAGGATGCTCATATCACCAGCAAAATAATTTCTGAATGTAAAGTGCGAAAGCACTTTCTAAGATTTGCAAAGCAACCAAACTTTTCACTTAGTAAAATGCAATGCCAACAGAAAAAAACAGAGGGAAGTTGTTTTATCTCAAAAACCTGTATATGATTTTGAACATTAACTGTGCATCAGAATGACCAAAGCATGCTTATTCCAGACTGTCAATGCATTAAGGCATATTTTCCAGGTATTTGATCAAAGGCATGCAGGAGTTTAAGAGAGCTGTTTTGAAGTGTATATAGTTGGTATATCTCTGCAATGTTTCTTCTGCAGTTAACAACATTGGAAAGCTGTTTGGTATGTTGATATATGTGCAAGGATATTCTGTACACTTTGATGTTTACTAATTCCATTAAATTTATTTTTAATGAAATATTAATAAGAGTAAGGAATACCACTGACTCTCAGAAATATCCATGCTACAGTACTTATACTTTTGCAGATGTACACCCCTTAAACTATGTATATAGAATCATAGAATCATTTAGATCAGAAAAGACTTAACATCATCAGGATTAACTGTTAATCAGAACTGCCACGTCCACCACTACACCATGTCCCTAAGTGCCACACCTTCGCATCTTTTGGACATTTCCAGGAATGGTGCTTCCTGAGCTTCCCTGGGCAGTCTGTTCCAGTGCTGAACACACCTTCAGTAAAGAAATGTTTTCCAGTATTTAATCTAAACCTCCTCTGGTACAACTCTCATCCTTTTGTTTGCTACTTGGAAGAAGAGACCAACCACTACTGCACTGCAACCTCTTGTCATGTATTTGTGGTGTGGTAAGGTCCCCTGTAGTCTGCTTCTCTGGGCTAAACAAACCCAGCTCCCTAAACTGCTCCTAATACAACTTGTGTTCCTTCCTAAGGCACTTCACTAGAGCTGTTGCCCATTCTCTGGACAAGCTCCAGTGCCTCAATGTCTTTCTTGCAGTGAGGGGCCTAAAACTGAAGGGAGGATTTGTGATGCAGCCTTACCAGTGCCAAGTATGGAGGGACAATCTCTTCCTTGATCCTGCTGGACATGCTATTACTTTTGCAAGTAGGATGCTTTTGGCCTACTTGGCCACGTGGGCACACCGGTGGCTCATGTTTAGCTGGCTGTCAACCAACACACCATGTACTTTTATTCCAAGTAGATTTTCAGCCACTTTTCCCCAACCCTGTAGTGCCGCATGAGGTTGTTGGTACCCAAAGGCAGGACCTAGCATTTTGATTAGCTGAGTCTCAAACAATTGGCATTGGCCCGTTGATCCAGCCTATCCACACCCCTCTGCAAAGCCTTCCTCCCGCTAGCTGACCAAGACTCCCACCCAACTTGCTCTCATTTGTACACTGTCTGAGGGAGCACTCAATCTACTCATCACAATCATTCGTAAAGATAATTAATA
The DNA here is from genome assembly GCA_035048155.1 of Cinnycerthia olivascens. Classification (NCBI taxonomy): domain Eukaryota; kingdom Metazoa; phylum Chordata; class Aves; order Passeriformes; family Certhiidae; genus Cinnycerthia; species Cinnycerthia olivascens. The sequence continues at coordinate 71,910,523 of JAWWMU010000153.1, read as the reverse complement.
GAAGCAGCCCCAGTACCAAGCCCACTAGTGACCAGCTGCCAACTGGTGTGACTCCATTTCTTTGGGACCAGACATCCAGCCAGTTTTTTACCCAGTGAGCAGTGCACTCATCCAAACAGCCAGTTTCTTCATAAGATTGCTGGAGGAAACAATGTCAAAGGTTTTACTAAAGTCCAGATAGGCAATACCCAAAGCCTTTCCTTCATCCACTAAGCAGGTCACCTTGCAATGCAGGGAGATCAGGTCAGTCAAGCAGGACCTGCCTTTCATAATCACATGCTGGCTAGGCACAGGAACTTTCACTGAACTGTTTTGTGATGAGCAAAAGAGAGAAGAAACAAAAATGCCAACTCATTGCTGCCACACACAGAATACTTGTTTCTCTAAATTTTAGTAGGGTATAGTCAGTTTTCCAAATATTTTTGAAGTTGCACACATAATCTTACAGACAATAAAGAATAAAAAACATTCTATGCTAACAGCTATTTATTCTTCCCCTTTTCCTACCCACAATGCATGCAAAATATTTTTATAGAAGTACTTTTAACATAGTATACCTACAACTAATTATGTGGACAACATAACAAAAACACAATATTATCTTCATCACTTTACAACTTAAGGTTCTGATCCAAAAGGATGCTGTAATGTAAAAGAAAATATTGGAAACCATTTTACTTGGAGACACTAAAAAACATCAGGAAGACCTATATTGTAAGCTGGGACTGAGAAGAACAATATTCCAGATCTTGCAGTAGTGAAATCATGTTTTTATTTAGAATGAAAGAAAACAGAATGTATCTTGACAAAAATAGCACCCAGAGTACTCATTTAGGATGTGGGAGACTTCATTCCTGTGAGCTGGATCACTGGCAAGCTAGAAATTCCTGTGCAAAGGCTCCAACCAGAGATACAGGAAAGGCAATGCAATAAAAGATTGTCTTAACTCAAAGGGTTCACAATACGGTCAATTGCATAAGAAAGGTATTTGAGTTTGTTGCCAAAACCTGTTTGGATTTGTTGCTAAAGCAAACAAACAAATAAACAAAAAAAGCACATGGAGAAGTCCAATCCCAGTTGCCCATACAAACCCCTTAGCCAGAAGCCAGGTTAGAAGTTAACCTTCTCTTTTTAAAGGAAATTCCTTTCCTCTGCAGAGAAGGAGCCAAGAAACAGAAGTACCTCTCCTCCTTAGGTAGTTGGTTAGGGAAAATCTGATACTGGTGTTGAAGATGTTCCTCTAAACCTGCCTGTTTGAAACATGCTCTTTAGTAACGAAGGGTCTCAAAGCAGCAGAATTACCATACTGCCTGATCATCAAAGCAGCAGAATTACCATACTGCCAGATCATCAATCTGCCTTGTCTGCAGAAAAGCCTGTGTTGCTTTCATGTGGGAAGAAAAGGGTGTTGGAAATCTTGACTCTGTCCTGTCCCCTTTACAGAAAGCAAATCTATCAACCACACCAGTAAGGTACCAACATGTGTAAATGAACTACACGTTCTTTTTCAGCCTCGGCATTACTGGTTCTCACATTTAACTTCTCTAAATATAAATCAACTCTTAATGTGAATGAAGCACTGAAATAGTCTCATCAAAACACCAGGATAAAATGATCATAAAACTAGGCTAAGGGATAGGCTTGATTAGAGCGTAGGTACTTTATGCCTAGCCTACAGACTAAATTCCTCACTTCATATGGTTATATCTCAATCTCAGTTTTCATTTCAAAAGACATTTCATCTTTTCACTCCCTGCAGTTTTTAACGAAGGGTTGAAATTTGAGCCATCTATAACCAACTCAGGGATGACTGTCTGGGTTTTGAAGCAATCCTAGAAAGAAATTCTATGAGAAGCAAGCTGTGTCCTACAGCTTAGTAGGATTTTACTCTCAAGACTGCTTTCTTCTGTAGCCCAGAAAGTAATACCATTGCAATGAGGAATGATGTGGTGTCAGGGGGAGAAAAACAGCTCTGAACATTCTCATCCAAGGTGTTGAGATGAGCATCAATCTTTTCTTTCCCATCAGAAAAGGACAAAACTACTTCTACAGTTTCCCAGGGCACAATGGCTGTTTCTGCTCTTAGAAGGAAGAATATATGCCAATCTTGAGACACACACTTATTATCACTCTATATACACACAAAGGCCATGATGCTAGAGTAGAGTTATGGGTTCGAAAAGTACATGCTTGTAACTATAACTCTTTTATCCATTCAGTTGTCTAAAGCATAATACTTTGTGCTTCGAAGGCTGTCATTGTGTAATTAATGTAAAAACCAGTCAGATGGTTTCAGTGCAATTTCCCTTTTATCTTAGTGGCATTGCTGAAATGGCCTAGCAGTATATTGCTAATCTTCCCAGCCTCTCATACATTAGTCTCAGCCTGGCTTGTAGTTAAGAAATTTTCAAGCTATTTATTTTGCCTCTGCCTCTCTTTGTCCCATTGCAGTTACTTTTCTCTCTCTCAGCTCAGACTCACAAACCACCAGTCACAGAAAGACATGAAATAGGAAGCAATACTTTTTCACTGAAGATTTCATCAGATGAGCCTCACTGGAGAAGTCAGGGTTCTTCTAGGAAGAAGCATCTCTAGCGGTTTTTCCTAACAGTATTAACTTACAGCTTCACAAGAGGAGCTAATAGCTTTATGGAACTTTGCTAAGATGTAGGATTTTCTTTAACAGCTCATTTTAAGCATTTGATAAACCCGTGGATGAGTTACGGAAGCTTAAGAATTGAATGGGATTTCACTGTTTAGTAAAGAAGTATTTTTCTCTGCTGAAGACATAATGATTAACTCCACTTTATGGCTTTGTTTTATATTGCAGTTTGTGACATAACTGTTTGGGTCTACAGCTGGCAATGATTTACATGTTGTTGTTAAAAATGCTCTTGATCTGCTCTTGAAAAAGCTTATCTCAGGAGCTAAAATCTTCATTTTCACTATTATTGGAAGAGAACCTGTTTTTGAAGACTGGGAGAGAGAATTTTCTAGAGGGAAAGAAGGTTAATATTTCTTTTAAGATACTAGAATGTGTTTCAAGCTGCATAAAGTGAACAGCATTACCAAATATCAGAATTCTTAGTCTGTAATAACCTGTGGAAAACTCAGAATATGAGAAGTAAATTAATTTATTAAGTGTAGCAATTAAAAAGATTGTAGGAAAACACATGTGCACACACACACACACACACACACAAGTAATTTAAAGGGTATATATTTCTTTCCAACTCAAAAAAAAGAAATATATATATCTATATATATCAAAGGAGTTTGAAACCCTAAGTGTAAGCTAAAGGATAGAGAGGGATTAGCTAAACTACCAGCTAGACATAAGCACCTTTCTTCCCTAATACCGCAGGTGTAGGAGTGTATCTATCTTTTTTGACCTAAGGAGTAATAAACAATTAATATTAAAATGACAGCTTGTTCACTTTCTCAACAGTGTTTGGAAATTATGGCCATAGTTTAACTTCTTTACTACCCTCAGCTTCAAACTCGGGCCCAAAATTGTAAAATAAGATTTTGGATGTGCTTGGTTAGGGATGTGGGTGACAAAATATTCCTTTGAATAATTTCTTCATGGAGACATAATATAAAATAAGTGCTGCAATTTTTTGCTAAGCAACCTGTCAACTCAAAGACCCATTAACTGAGCTGCTCTGTCACAGACAATTTTACTGAATTGTCTTGGACCTATATATTTTTGAGGTAAATAAGTGAGAGGTGTAGCTGAAAATAGGCAATATCTAATTTTCAATTCCTCCTCCTTTCAATTCCTTTAAAATAACGACTGCAGATATTTTTTCGAGTCCAAACGTGTGTCTTTGAAGAAGAAAAGGAATACTTTGAAGTTGTTTGTAAAGTTGTTGGTTGCTGTGAAAACATTCGCTTTCAGATGTGAACTTTGGAATTCTAAAACGGGAGAGAAAAGAAAGAATTGAAATGGTGGCTCAAACGGTTTTGAACGAGGTTCGAAACTGTTGTCAGAGAGACCTGTCTCACCACCTGGCATCTGTGGGGAGCTCCGTGTGTAAAACAATAACAATAATGATGATGATGATGACACAGAGTGAAGTGAAATAGACAGAGACCCTCCTTTTGCATGCACACCAGAGAACCAGCCCAGGCTGATGGTGCCGGTAGCCGGCCTGGCCCCTTCGTCGAGCCCGAGAAGCCAGAACCATCTGACAAGTGCCCATCAAAGCCCGGCGCTGCTCCACCGGGGGTCAGGTTTCCCTCCGTACAGTGAATGTGCATTGATTGACAGAGCTGCCTCCCCAGACAAGCAGGGCCCCGAGGGTGGCAGCCTGGCAGCTTGTTTTGTCAGCTGTGGCTGGCTGCTGCTGGCCCGGGCAGGGACCCCGTACCCCGCGGGCAGCCCGGGCCAGGGCTTGCCCCTGTGGGCAGCCAGGGCTGGGGTGCCCCTCAGCCCCTGGACCCTGCCAGAGCCCCTGACACCCCGCAATAACATCTCACTGCCTCAGAAGGTACGAAAGGCAGGAGAGAGAGGGAGGGCAACAGCGAGGCCGTGGATATCTGAATTTGCAGCTAAAATACTTGGCCAGACAGAGATGAAGTCTAAAGCTCCATGCCAGCCTATTTCTTTGCACACTAGCTCAATGCTTCTGCTTACCTGGCTTACACCTGCTGTATATCAGGGATAATGCCTATAAAGAACAGATATTAAACCTGATGGCGTCTTGCACTAAGAGAACGAACTAGAAACACAACAGAAACATTTGTGGGAGTTATAATTGTTTTTCCTAATTTTCCATTCAACTGTGAGTACCAAGTTCAGAAAACAAGCTGGCCTCCTTGTTTTCAGACCTCCACTGAGCTTACTTTTAAATATGCTTATCTGTTCTCTACAGAAATCTAAAAGGTACAGCTGGTGTGCTGAAAACCTAGGTAATGGAACTTCAAGAAACAGATGCTTTACTCTGGTCGCATGGAAGATAAATGAAATCTTGGAAAGGTGTAAGAGTTCTTGTTTTGCAATATCTTATGTATTATTTTTAAACTTAATACACAATTTTCAGATTTAAGTCTTTGCACAGTGCTATCTGCTGCTTAGATGCCTTGAAGCAATTCCTTCAGCAGCAGGGCACAGCTTTGTAATGCTCTCCTGCCCCCCAAGGAGCCACATCCTTCCCCACTCTCTTCTCCAGTTATTTCCCAGCTCTTATGAAAATATTGCTGTTCTAAATTGCCCATGAAATACTGTCACTCATTCTCTGAATTCCATCTCAGAGGAAGAGATAAAACTGCCCTGAAAAATTTTGGAAGAATGTAAAATGCACAGGATTTCTTTTAAGTATGATTGGATGTTAGCTAATGGAGGGAAAGGTTTGCTTTCAGAAATAATGCAGCATCACTCAAACTACTTTTAAGCCTTTTACTGTATAAATAACCTTTTGCACTTCAAGGGTCATTAGATCACTATAGTTTGTAATGCAATTATAGTCAGCACTCTGCTCTTATGGGCTGCCTGGTAATTTGCTTGTTAATATATTAGCACAAAGCATTGATCAAGTAGCTAATCCAATCACACACTTTTTATTGATCTCTTATTGACCATCCTGCCAGTGATCACTTTTCGCTCAGGCCTGGTCAATAGCAAATGCCAAATAGGCTCTCCCACACCTAATGAGCTTACGAAATAAACCAAACATTTTCCTTTGCCCTCAAGGCTAGGATCAATTGAGAGCTTTTAGAGCAGAATTCAGATGATTTTTTCATCAGCTTTTCCCCTTTCTTTCTGTGAGCATTCAGGTTTGCATTAAGACCTCTATCTGAGGCTTTCATTCTAATTTGAGGACATCTGAAAAGCAGCTGCCATGTCTGAACTACTCGAACAGCTGTAAA
>JAWWMU010000153.1:71823037-71901812 GCA_035048155.1 Cinnycerthia olivascens | reverse complement strand
CTATTCTATTCTATTCTATTCTATTCTATTCTATTCTATTCTATTCTATTCTATTCTATTCTATTCTATTCTATATTTAATTGTAGAAATGGTCTCTGATGTACAGTTAGACTACTCAGCTTGGTTTGCTGTTTAAATATTATAGGAAACTTTTTTTTTTTTTTTAATCTGATAGATTCATCTCAAAGAAAGAAGGCAGTGCCCAAATACTGTATGATATCACGTCCTTGCGTATTTTTGTACTCTCAAGTCTGTAAATGTTTAGGATTTCAGAGCTACATATTTATTCTTTAGATAACTCTACTGGTGTAATCAGGCCTTTTGGTCTGCAAAAAAAAGATTCCATTTCCCTCGAACTTACACTATTGCTTAAAATGCAGAACATTATCTACATGATAGGGCCTGTCATGGTTTTGGAATGGTATTCTGCAAGGTAGTAGTTCCACTAAAACTGTGTCACTGCTCACTTCCTCCTGCTCCCAGCTAGAGGCTGGGAGCAGGAGGCAAAGATCACAGGCTGAGATAAGAACAATTTAGTAGAAACAGCAATGAGATAAGAAAGAAAAGTAATAGCAACGTTATTAATAACAAAAGGTGAAAGACAAAGAAAAGATTCACACGGAAAGCCTGCAACAGTAAACAATACCCTTTCCCTGGCCACATTTTCTCTACCTGGAGGAACCTCTTCTTCTCCTTGGAAGAGAGAGAGATGCCCTTTTCCTCACTGCCAGGAATGAAGTGAGCTGGTATAGAATAACACTGGAGCTTTAGCCATGCTCCCTCTAAAAAAAGTGAACCTTGTCCTGGAAGACACCAGGGCAGAGGAAAATAGGAGGAATTTCACAGTCTGGAGAGAGACAGAGTTTCTAAGTTCTAATTCCATGTCTTAAAATCTATAAGGAAAGATTTCTTTCTTTTTGATTTTTCCCAGAGCTTTCGTCATTGACCATTAGAATATCTTGATCAACAACTGATCAATTTCTTACACTTTTTATGAAGCACGTTTTCCTGTTTTACCACTCTCTGAAACCATGGTTAAAAAGTGGGAAGTGACCATTAATATTTTCCACTTTGAGTTGAAGCTCTTGTAGGCATCCAGCTAAAATACTGTGAATTAATTATAAGTGTATTTATGGCAGCAGTAGCACTCTGTCTTTTTCTCTTTACTTAGACAGTCATGTTCTAAAAGAGAGATTGGAAATAGTCATATGAAATCATTACAAAGGCACGGGGAAAGAGAAGTTTCATTGTTCTTTTTTTCTTTTTCAAATTATGTTTTGTAACTCCATATTTGTCGTTTCAGCTTTGTTTGGACTGTGTTTTATGCTCTCTCGAGCACTTCTGTGCCTCTTGGGGAAAGAATTTTTTAGATGCATACTTTTCATACTGTATCTCTTTATGGAAATTATAAAGGCATGTATAACAAATAATAGTCATTTTCCTGTAACCAGGGAAAGACATATAAGTTAGTTTGGTTTTATCTTCTTTTGATCCGTACTGAACAACTTTTTTTCTCTAGTAAGGTCTGTACTTTCAGGTGCACCTCACTAGTCTCTATACAATTTATACTTACACATTTTAAGTTAGAGATGAAAGCCAAGTATTAGACCTGCCTTCTACCATAACAATTTCCAAGAAAGCGGCTGAATTGATAGAAATAAAAATCCAACATCTAAAGATGGTGCTTTTCATAGGTATTCACTCATTCTTTAACGTCTTCAACGTCTTTCTGGGAGGCACCAGCTTTCTTTAAAATAGTGAAAGCTTCCTGGTGAAAATGAGAGCCATTCTAAGATAGCTGAAATAAGACTTTAGCATAATACATATGCAGCTATGTATTTTAACATTATTTGAACTGGCATTTTTCTCAGTTATTTCTTCAGCCTTGATGCAGGCTATTCTGAAGTTCTATATTAGCAGTAAGGTAGCTTATCTCTAGGAACATAAAGGCTTATTGCAATACACAGAGCAAGGCAAAATGTTGAAAGTAGTGAAAAAATGCAGAAAATCAGTATGTTGGCATTTTCATGGAAAAGCCAACATTCAGTGGAATGACACTGGTAATGAAACTGGAATGACAAATTTAATTACATAATATAAATATTACGTTAGAGGCATAAGCATAAGTGGAAATATTTATTTTTCTCATTCACCTATGAAAACTGACAACAATGTTAAGCTTGGTCAAATACAGAAAGGTGTGCATGTGTAGGAAGATGCTATGAAAATGCCCTTTTTCCACAAACCACTTAGATGAGTATTTTTCTAAAGCAGTGGACAAGAAAGAAATTCTTGGTTTTGATTTGAGTAACCACCAATATTTGTTACAGAACACTGCATGTGAGCATTATCTATTTCTTTATAGTTTTTCAAGCACAAAAAAATTATTACAAAGCCATACTCAGCTCAGTTCCCTTGTGAAACAAAGACATTAGACAATCAGAATTGTACTCCAGGGAAGGCTTATGTCTATAGAATATCAAGGAGTTTCAGAGAAACAATGATTTCAAACACAAAGCCTTCCTTTCATGTGATCTGACAGTGGCAAAAATTAAAGATGCAAATATGTTTTACATGTGCTGCTTTTGAAGTGCATATTTGAAAACACTTTGTGTAAGAAAAAACTGCATAAAAACATTGTGTGCTAACAGCTGAAAATAGCCATTTAAATAGCTATGAAAATCCCTATTCTTTCAGTAATATTAGGAAAAAATCATAAAAACATGTAGAATTAGTCTGTACTGTTCTTCTTATCCACTATATTTTAAAAGCTTTTGTGTCCTTTAAAATATCTTTTGAATTTCTCTTTTAATTATAAATAGCAGAAAATGAATAAAATAGACTACTGTTTTAAAACTCTCATTCAAACACACTAAAGCAGACACCAGAACTCTAATTAATGGAGTTAGATTGCAAAGAATGAATGGAATAACTTCAGAAAAGAGTCTAACTAAATGTCACTAAATAATCCAAAATTTCCATACTAGAAACTCAATTTATATTTTGGATATTGAAAAAGACATGCTTCAGACTTGCTAGGCTGAGTTGGCTGCTACTATGGTATTTGTTCCAAGGAAAACAGATCAAGAAAGCCTGAATGTGTTATACAAAGCAATTTCACCACCGGTTTGTATTTGTGACACACAAAACAACTTAAAGGACCTCTGATGTGCCTTCCTTCGCCTCTGCTTCTGGACTTATGCAGAAATACTCTGCTTTCAACATTTTGACCTATATTTGCTATATGGAACTAATCTGAGCTTGACTGGAATTGATATTTTATATAATTGCTTCCCACAGAAACAGTACTCAGAGCACAAGCCAGGGCTAAGATGTCTTCTGGTTATTGTGAATATCCTAGACATCACACCATCAACAGCTATAATTCTTGCCCCTTCCTGTTTGTTCTAGCTCTATGACCTATGCATTCCATGATGGCCAGTGTCAATCAGAAGATATCCCTTGAACTACTGTCTTGATTGAATCATACTTGTCAACTGGAGGACGTAGAAACTTTTTATATTCTCAGGCTTTGAAAGGAACTGTCACTCATTTTCTGCTTTCCTAGGCAGTTACTAGGTCATTGTATAAAAACAAAGTCGTACTTTAAGCCTCGTCTTTTCCTTTTTAGCTATGTTCTGTTTGCTGTTAGTCTTTTGTAACCAATGGGGTTTGTTCTCTCAGCATTTCTAGTGCAGAGTCTAGCATTTCTCAGAGGTAATGTACTCATGATTTTCTGCTTTCCAGGTGGATGAAATTGAGGAGAATCTGGTCACCCAATTGCTCAAGTCAAAGCATATGTGCATATGTGTAAGACAAGACATCTAGCAAAATTTCAGGACAACCAGCAAGATATCAGATAAAAAGCACTAGGTGCCTTTGCGGATATATAGTTCTGGGCATAATCTCTCAAAGTAATTTTAATGGGTTAGGTACTGCATTTCCCATGTCTCATCTTCATGGTCATACACAGGGCAATCCCATGGGTTTTCTTTCTTTTATGTGTCCACAATTGTTCTGCCTTGGGAGCATTTGCAATATATCAAATAAATCACAGTTACAGTAAAAAAATAGACTTTTCTTGCCACAACATAGCAAGAAAAAAGTAATTCCTGACAGAAAAAAAAAAAAAAGCAGGCAGGGGAAATCTCTAATCAGTCTCTTTGGTCATTAACCCTATTTGTGAATGACTAATCAGAAATCCTAGAGACTTTGGACCATGTCCATTTTATGCTCTGAACCAATCAGAAATAGAAATTCCAGAGTCAAAGCTTCAACTGAAACTGACTTACATTATAATTTTCTGCCAAATTCTACCAACAAGAAAAATCTATCAGGGCATGGAAATACTGAGACCAAAATGCATATTTTCCAAAGTAAATTCATGAATGACAAAGGCTACAAATCACTGCTCTAAAGTGCAGAAAGAAGTTCTGTTTAATGAGTTAGACCACAGTCTGCAGCACCTGAATGTCTACTCATCTATGGAGCAGAAAATCCAGAATGGCACATTAAGAGTAGGCTTGTCTCACAGGGTTCTCTGTAGGAAGATTAATATGCAATATTTTCAAATATGTCTTGGCAAGAACAGATGTGCATTAAGATTCCAACATTTTCTGAATGTGGTTCCAGAAGGCAGAAAAGCAGAACTTCTACACACTGATATGTTAGCAGCTCCACAGATAACATCCACAGTATTAATTGCCTTTGACACAGTCACAATGAATCTTTTATTTAAGAAGATATTCTTCAGTGAATCCCTGAAACAAGCAATAACAAATACTTCATGTTCTTGGTTTCCTGCTGGAGTGGTAATGGGCAGCAACTCAGAGTGTTATTGTTGCCATATGTCTCAACAGTCATATTGATTTAATTGGTTGTCATAAAAAATCTGACAAAAGGGAAGCCAGTTCATAGCTGGGTATGGGCCAGAGGGGTACTAGTGAATGGACTACTGAGATATCTCAAGAGCCTCTTTGTCTTTTCCCAATGTCATTGAACTGGTTGTCTTGTTCATAATCTAGAAATAATCAATTTTATGGATGGAAATGTAGGCCATTAACTTTTGGATCCAATTTATCTTACAGAATGGCAGAAAACCTTATACTGTAAGGAAACAGTCTGTATAAAAATATATAAACTCCCAGAAACAAAAGGCGTTTTCACAGCCCACAGATGGGCTGCCTCACCATTTGTCTCTGTGTCATCCACCCTTAATTCCGTGCTGTACTTAAACTACTTCAATCTTTGCTTAACATCAAAAGACAACCACAAGCAAGAACATCTATATTACATAACAGAATATTTAGCACTTGCATGAGAACTGTCATACAGGAATCTTAATGCACTCTTGCATATCTGTGGTTTACTGCAGGGCAGCATTGCTACCCACATTTTATGGAAAGGGAAGGAAAGCAGAGACGCTTAAGAAATGATGTGACTTTACAGTGTGAGGTAAAACCAGGAGTGGAGCACAGAGCTTCAGTTTCAGGCTATGGGCTTTACTAAGAAAACAGCCTGTCTACATTTTTCCTGCCACCCTTGGTCTGAAGTGTTATAAAAACATTCCCCCTGTTTGGAAGAAGAAAACAAAACTACAGTTACCTCCCTCCTTGTTTAAGCAGCATGTACTTTTTTTGTGTGTGTAGCCTGTTTGTATCTTTTAGGTTTATCCATGAAGAATATGTGCCCAGCCTGTATGAACCACTTGGGCTGCCTCTGTACTCAGTGTCTATTCTGGTAGCTCTTTTTCCTGTAAGATAAATATATCTACTAAGAAACATGAATATCTTAATGTGTTGAGAACAACATATAAGAATCACCTAAGAATAAAGTTTGAACAAGTTTGAAGCAGTCAGGCGTATCAGTATAATATTCTGCATCTTTATGATTGCTTTCTGATGCACCAGAACTGCTGTAAATTCAATGCAGTCTTATTTCAGTGAAAATGCAATTTTAAAGTTTCAATGAGTAATATTAAATTCAATAGATTGTATTAACCTATGAAAAGGAGGGACATGAACTTAGAGAAAAAGTTCCCTTAATTTTTATTATGAAATATTCCTAATGATTACTAATTATTTTGAAACTGAATATAAAAAGTACGTAAAAATACTACACTAAATAGTATACTATGGTGGTGGTGTTTTCCTCTAGTAAAAGATTCATCAGACATTAGCCATCAAAACTCACTATCCAAAACATCAACTGAATTTTTGTGAGAGGGCTCAGAGGTCTATGAACGTAGACAATTTGTAAATCTAGATATTTTTCCCAATAAAATTATACTATGCAATAATCAGATTTGGCAAACTCAGAAAAATTCATGTGTAATTCTTGCTTTCCATGCTCTAGTAAACAGTGATCTAGTTATGAACGAATTTAAATATAAAAATTAACCTGCTCTTGAGAGATTATTACAGAAAACAGCATACCACCGCGGCAAGAACTGTACAGCAGTGGAAACTTTCCATGCAACAGTTAAGTTGATACCCATTAGCTAAGGACAATATATCCAAGCCATGAAATTGCATCGAAACAGATTCTGCACAGTAGCTCACTCCTATTTCAAAATACTCAAGTAAACAATCATCTGATCAAATACATTATTAATTTGAAGAGACTAGCTGATTTTGGCTATTATGGCATAAACCTTGAGAAGAACCCATGCCCCCCTAATAAATTTAGTCGGTTCCCACTACAAAAACTGGAGCTTGAGTGACTTGCCTTAAGGAGCATATTTGATGCAATAAGAAAAGAAAGCTGGTGGTTTCATCATATTTGGTGAATTGCACCTGTGCAATCCTACTTACTGCTGCTGGCTTGTTATAGATGGTACAGAGCTGTGTGTTGAACATTTGAGCGTTAAATGCTGATGGGTTTTAAATTTCTGAGATTTTACCACACTCTAGCACAAATACCAATTGCATTAAAGTGATACTAAGCAGCTCATTGAAGAACCGAATTTATCCTTGTGAAAGGCTTATCTGAAATTGTTTTGGGAGGTGACAACAGATTATTTTCCATGAATATAGACAGAGAACCTCAGATCTCAGTTATTTTATCCAATATGCAAGATAATGCATATGAATTGTTTGGCATCTGTGGAAAGAGAAATATCTTTATATTTTTTAATGCTAATAGAGAAGTTGATGATATTCAAGCAGGAAAAATCTAAATTGTCTCACCTTGCAGATAATGTATAAAATGCTGGGTTTGGACACACACAAGTTAAGTACAGAGGACCTCCAAAGAAGCAGATATTTACATTCAGCCAAGTGCATAACAGCAGATTTTGGTCTTTCCTCTTCTCTATAGGTGTTTTATGATTGTTATGCATTCAAGCACATTTTTCTGATTTTTCTGCTATTAGATTAAACATGTGAAGTTGAGGACCTACATGAAACTTTAGGGATTCAAGTCTATTTCTAACTAATGGTGAGATGATAAAAGCCAGCAAATAGCTACTTCCTAAAACACCACATGCTTAAAGTACCTGCATTTTCCCTTTTCATTTAGCTAGTCAGAATTTCTGTTTTGAAATCCAGTAAGCAATCACTATCCCCCAGGCACTTCAGGTATTTAGCCTCCTCTAATCCCACATGTACCGCAAGAGGTCAATTCAAACCTGACAGTACCCAGCGCTTAGTGCTGAAGTGTTCAAGAACAAAGTCCCAAACTTCATAAGAACTAGGCAGTCTTGTAGGATACCATTGATTACAACATGTCCAAGGCCAGTGATCACTAATCTTATAAATAAAGATTAATGTTAGCTATTTCCAGACATATGAGTGATCTCAGTTCTTGCTGAGTTCCTCTAAGTCCCAGGATATCCCATGCAAGTCAGGAGCTGCCCCACATGAGAATTTTTTGTGTTTTCCTTGTATGACTCAGTTTTTTATTTGTTATGTCCATTGCTGAGCTGAAGAGCTGTGAAGTTCATACCTGGCCAGTTGCAGTTAAAACTTTTCCATATTGAAAAAAAGCCAAGTCAGTTAATGTGTCTCATGAACCCAGCTGGAAGATGAACCAAAGTTAATTAGTTAACCATCTATGACCAAATAAAATATCACCTTTTCACATATCACTACACTTTTGCTGCTTTATTATTTCCATAAACAAAGGAAATTCATCTGACCAGAAAAAAAGAAAACAACCAAAAACCCCCCACATTGTCATTCAGTGTATTATCAGTCAACCTTCTGCAGAACTTAATCTCTTCCCATGGAGTAACTTTTCAATTGCATTTGCCCTATTTTTCCCTCTCAGTAGCACTGCTTTGTGCTGACCAGGGTGACAGTACTGATCATCCCCACTGTTTTTTGTGTTACTATTCTGGAAAACAACATCAGAAAATGTGCTGTTTCAAAGCATTTTATACATATTTAAATTCCTAGTGTATTTTGACTCTGGGGTTTTACTCCTGTTCCTTCATTTTCCTTTACTTTGCTACTTTTAAAATGGTTAAATTATGCCAGAAACCAAATAAAACACACAAAGTCACATTTTGCAATGTTGAGGCAAATATAAAATCACAATACAGAATAAACAATGCATAATACACAAAAAAGAACTTTTTAATGTCTGGATTGGTTTCAAATCATTCTTTCTAAAAGGTAAAAATCCCTGAAAACTTTGCAAGGGCCTTTGCAATTCATCAGGGCTCATTATTTGATTGTGATTGCTACCCCACAAATTTTCCAGCATTTTATCTACAATAAATTTTATAAAATTAGGTAAATACTACATCTAGCTCCAAAATACATATAGTAATTAAAAGTTCCCAGCAAGAAATCATTTGACTCTAAGAGAAAAAGCTGAGCAGGGTATTGTCACTCCATATCAGAAGCAATCATCACTCCTTATGGTCTCTTACCAATGCACTCATGCTGCCAGCTGCCACCCAGATTGGAGAGCTAAGGAAAAGTTTTGGAAAATACTCCAAAGACAAAAGACCACAGCTGCTTTCCAATGATTTTACTGTTTCTCTGCCTGCAGGGGGTTGAGTTAAGATGGAGCAGGACAAAGCAAATACCTCCATATGGTTTTTACCCACAGGAGTCTAGAGTATGTGGTCTCCACTTTTCATTCTACAGGTAGCTTGAAGTCTGGAAGCTCCACTTCAACAGAGCAATAGACACACCTGACTAAAGGCCATGAAAAGTTCAGCCCTGTTTCCTATGGTATAACCATTTTTAATACTTTATTTAGAAAAAATACAATTCATACCAAACCAACATGAATTATAATTTCAGATGTACATGAAGTAGTAGAGTCTCTATGATTAGTATCAGTGGTTAGCTCTTTATTTCAGCTGGAACATGTCACCTCCAACAGTAAAGGACTCACTAACTTCGTGACAAACCATTGATTTAGTGAGATATAAAGCTTAAGTGCCACCAACTGAATGACCAGAACCACTTCCTGATCTTCCTACATCCTTCCCTTGGGTCCAGCATCCAGGCATAAAACCTATTTGCTGCAAATTCAGGAGCCAAAAAACACATGAGACTAGAGGTAAAAAAACCTTAGAATTAAGTAAAAAAAATTAAAATTTGTTTAATTTGGTTTGTTGTTTTTTTTCCAACGTTCTTCTCAATATCACAAATACATTTTTCAAATACTTCCACAGTTATTGAATTATATTTTTGGTACAAAAAAAATATTTGTTTTAACTCTTTGTTCCAATGTGAATCTGCAGGTACACTGAAATTTAGATGTCTTATCTGCAATTAACAGATTTTGAAGTAATTAGCAAACATCTCAAGTATTTTGACAAATGAGTCATTAATGTTAAGTAACAGGCAACACTGGACAAAGCAAATAGTAGTAGCATTGTCAGCATGAGGGATTTCACTGCAGGAGAGTTGCTGTGGCTTTCATTATTTCAATGGTCAACAGAGGTTGCCATAGAAACTACATAGTTAGCAAGCCATGCAAGAAGAAGAAATATGATAAAACCAAAACTAAAATAGTGGATGAATAAAAACCCCAAGGATCTGTCCAACAGCTTAATATAATTTGTTAGTTTTATCTTTCAATCATATCACTGATTGACAAGATTTCTAGCAACAACATAATATACTCGCATATCACTTTTATGTAAGCCCCATCATGTATCATAACATTTTATAATATAAATCAGCATCAAATAAAAATCTTTTCTATATCAGTTAAAAAATGAAAAAACATCAAGTTATTTCAATATGTAAAAATAGTATTTGGCTTCAAAATATGTTTGCTTTATATAATACTAATAACTAAAAGTAATATCTCTTGTATTACATATTTTCTTAGAGGAGAAATAACAATTTAATATTTAAACTGGCTTTTTTTATTGTGTCAGAAAGTACTTTTGAATAGTTATCTGCCTGAAGTGTATGTGCATTGATGATCACCTGCATAATAGGTTGACTTCATTCAGTTCATGTCACAGTTTACGTTGATTTGAATATTTACACTTAATGAATGAAATCCAAGACTCTTCCATTTTATATAACGAAGTAAATAACCAAACCAAGGTTTTAAAATGAGTAGAATTGAAGAAACTTAGAAATCTTATCATGCTAAAAAGAAGGATGCATATGATAGGTGATCACATATCATTCTGAATGTATACAGAATCCATGGGTTCTATATGTTCTGCGAATATATATTTTCTTGATTTCTCCACAACCACTCTCTCTTCTAAATTAATTTCTACTGTTTACCCTTCCAGTAACAAGACAACATGATTTTTTCCTTTTAGAAATGAATGCAATAAATATATACAAAAAAATTAGTACAAACCAGAAACAGCAAATCCTCTTTTTTAATTTTCTGGTCCTGTTATCAGGACTGAGTGGCAGAACCCTGAGCTTTTCATTCTAGCTGCAGCCTGGCTGAGTTGGTTGTTTCTGTTTTTGAGTTTTGTTTTAATAGAGGAGTTCATAGCATTATTCACCAAAAGAGATGCATTAAGCAGGCATTAAGAAGCCAAGAGAATGAAAAAAATTGATAAATCAAGATTTGAACTGTGCCAAGTAAGCAAAACCAACATCAGTATTAGTGTCTTCAGACAAAGAAAAGTGACTTGAGGAACACAGCAAAAACACAAAACATTTGCCCTCTATTCAACTGCAGCTTGTTCCTCTAGCCATCACAAATAAATCTTTTGCCATCACATTGCTTTCCAGGTCTATGGAGAAAAAAAGCTAACATACAGAAATGATTGCTTACATGTCCACTGAAAGCTTTGGCAGTTTTAACTCCAAAGTCTCTTGAGTAATGTTGATAGGCTCTTGCCATTAGGTCATATTAGGGAAAAGAATACCAAATGTTCAATAAATGTTTGCACAGGCACTATAAGAAAACACACAAAGATGTTTAACTGAAAGAGAGCATTTAATTTTTATATATATTTTTAATAGAGAAAGCAAAATCCCAAGAAATATCAATTTAAATAGAACTCTTCTCATTTGCACTATTCCATGATTTGGTCAGTTTTGTCATTTTAGCTGCACTATTAAAAGCATTTATCAGAAAAGGCAATGAGACTTCAAATGCCTCATTCCCTTATCATCCCGGAGGGCTAAGATTAATGTCTGCTATGGGACTGTGCCAGGAACATGGTCTTTTCTTGTTAGTGGTGCTCCTGGAAAAAAAGAGAACTATTGTACACCTCTTAACGCACTTTCCTCTTGCCGTGTCTCTCAAACCTGTCACACAATTTGAAAGAATATTAAAACAGACAGAGAGTGCAGAGTTGAAATCAAACATAAGTCCTTATTTCATGAAACCTTTGCATATCACAGGTTCTGTGTTATGAAATGGTCAATTGTTTGCCCCTGAGTCCTTATCCATTACATCCGCATGTAAAAGGCCATCTCGCAGTCAGAGCTGGGCAAACTGTTGGATGCTGCCTCAGTCTGGCAGGAGGGAAGAAGTTCACTGCCCAAGCCCATTATCTCAATATATGCCAGGGGACACAAACTGAGCCAAGGCAACTGAAGGACAAATATGAAACCATGTTTTCCTTTGCAGAAGAAAACATCTGAGGCTATAATTAGATGAGGGTTAACAGTGAACATTGGATGAGGGTTTCCCAAGCAGAGAGAGCTTAGAGATGTACCTGTGAGTGGGGCAGAGGATACTAACATGGCTGGTGATGAAGATCACTTGCCAAGACAGAAATTCCTAAGAAATAGAGTGGATATGACAGTATTCCTAGAAAATTAAATTATGTTATTTAAGAGCCTTTGCTTGATGTTAAAACATTTTTACAGATAAACAACCCAAGGAACAAATGTCTGGATCTGTCTTACACAGTTCATGTTCTTCAGTGGGGAATTTCACCTAGGACTGCAGTGTAACCACTAGAGAAAAAGGATCATCCTGGAGACAGTTGGCACACTTCACATGTAGGTCAGGTGGGGAGATTCTGACCCCAGAAAACAGCTTAATTTGGTTACCCAGAGCCACCCACTAGATTAATGTCAAACCTCACTGTCCTTAACCCTTTTCGTGGTGATGTCAGTCAGACAAGAGGACAAGTGAATTCAAAATATATGGCATTCAATAGTGGAAAGGGAAAAAAAAAAGGAGAAAGTTAATTTTATGTGACTATATTATCTATCTCTGTCCCAGTGGACTTAGGGTCAGACGTTCCATGTTTAATTTTGAGTGTGCTCATTGGCACAGCTTTGCCAGGGCCTCATAGGTGCAAGCAGTCCACAGGCACATTCAGAAAGGGGCACAGGCTCTGATCTGCACCCAATAGGCTTAACAAGGGTTTGTGGGCAGGGTGGTATAGATGAGTTGGCTTTATGGATGTAACTGTCCTGTGCAGCTTGCTGTTGAGGACAGGAATTAGTCCTGGCCATGTCTGAACTTCAAGTGAAGTTATATGTCACTATTTCAAAGCAACATTTCAAGTCATTTGAATGTATTTTGAGCTTTGCTGTGTTTAGGGGAATGTGAAATATTGGAAAAAGATTGTGTTAGACTGAATATTTATCCAAGCTCAGGAAGTTTTCCTCTGGAAACTTAATATGTTTTACTTATCTAAGGAAAGGTCAACAAACCACTAATTCTGGTGACTGCTCTGAAATTGCAGTAGTTTTTAAGTTTGCTTTTTGTACAGTGGATTATCCAACTTTCAGTAAATCTGTCTGTTGTGCTCTCTTCTAACTCTGAGATGATATGTCTCATTTATTCTTGTGCTGGCTCCTTACTGTGGTTCTGGGTTCTTTCTCATGTCACCTAGGTCCAAATCAATGTCTCTCTTCTGCAAGGCCTACTTTGCGGTCCTATATTAGCAAAATTAATTGGAGAAAAAATGATGGGCTCTTGTACCTTCTGAATATGCACTTCTATCATGATAAGGATTTTCCTGTAATTACATTCTGGAAGAGAGTTGTTAGCAGCAATAATGAAAATTGCAGCTTGAGAAAAAAGATAATTGCTTTTTGGGGGTTAAAGAAAACCCCTTGTATTAAAATGATATAATTAAAGTCAATATAATGAAAAAAATAATTTTTAGGTTTTGTTTGGGTTTTTTTTTAAATGCAGGATGTATGTTCATAGTATAAATTCTTCAAGCAGATTCTGAGATCTCAGTTTATTCTATACTCCATGTAAAAGAGCTTCATTGTTAGGCAATTTTCTCCTCATGATTTTATCGTTATTCAATCATTTTATCATCATTTCCTAAGCCATGATCTTATAGTTTAGATTTTCTACTAGATCATGATAGAAAGTGGGCAACCGTTAATCATGAATAGGACTTCTCAGGACCCAAGTAGAATTTCTGCCCAATTTAGGTGCAGGCTAGTTTAATTTTTTTCATATGAACTCTATGATATTTTTAATCAAATTATTTTTAACCATAACATGACATGGTACTAAGCCCTTACATTGTATATGATAATACATTTAACTGCATCCGCTGATATTGACTATGTAAATGTGTTTTAATTTGTTATATGACTATGCATGATATGAGTTTTCCATGGCTTTGATCAGAAGAGTAGTCAGCTTGAATACTCTTTTCAGGACAGTATATGTTTCTTACAAATCAAAAATCATGAAGGAGAAATTAATGAGCTAACTTTGATTTATGGTAGATGTGGGCTTTTTCAATTTTGCATTGTTTAAAAATTGCCTTTTTATACTAGATTTTGGTTAACGTGCTTGTGAATTGATAGTAGTTTCTGCATTGTATTTGATAGCAGTTCTACCCTTGTCTCTCACTGAGCTATATAAGCAGCAGGATTTTCTCTTTTTTCTATTATTTTATAAGCATTAATTCGTAAATATCTGATAGTTTCCCTTGCCTGTTATCAGTCACTGGTGACATTTATTGTGGATAAAACATTCATATATCCTTATATGCATAAACACGTTTCTATGTCTTGTCTACATATATTTGATGCACGACATTCCCGTATCTTTTCCTAAATGGAGTGACTTTCTAGTCACAGAAAATATTTTAGTTTGTTTCGGAATTGCAATTCATTTCTCCAGAAAGCATTGGTCAATAGTTCCCATTTAACAAGTTTAAGCCAGTCCTGATATAATGGACACGCAAAGCAAAACAATGAAAACATGAAAGCAGAGAGTCAGGATTTTGCAGATCAGTTTTCAGTGCCTAACTCACATATCAGGGGCTTGATTTTCAGTGGTACTTCTTGCCGGCAAATTTATGGTGATTCCAAGAGCTAGTACTGAGTGTAGTAAGATATTTACAAGGGTAGCCTAATATGCTGCATATTTATCAAGTATTAAACATTAATTGTTTGGATTATAAGAGACAGAACCGCAGAAGTATGTTTAGATTGTTTCCACTTCTATTGTGAGCAAGGTGGGCTCACAATAGTGTGGACTCAGGTCCAGGTTATTGGTGGGTTAGTAACACTGGGCCATGGCTCCTCGATTGAAAACAGGATTTTAACAAAATGAGCACACCTTAAAGGACAAAAATCACCCAGACATCACCCACTTAAACAGTTGCCATAAAGGCAAGTTGTATTAAGCACAGACAAACGTCTGCCAGAGCTGTTGTGTGAAAATATCAGGCTGTCCATCTTTTTCCGAGGCTCAGTAACTGAACCCTACGTTCCAGCCTGCTCAAAAGACCCCTATGAAACAGATATTTGCACGGACTTCTGACTCCATCAATATATTACGCACTCAAATCTTATTATTTTAACAAGGCTTCTTGCTGTGCCTGTTCAAATGGACATTAAGGCTCAACACCAGAATAAACAGCTGGGGCAATGAACTTCATCAACTGCAAACACCTGATGGCTACTTCCACCAGCCCTTTCTTTTCTCTTTCTCCTGCAGACTATCCATTATTTTTGTCCTCCTGGCAACAGTTAGCTGTCATCAGGCTCTCTCTCTTGGCCACCCTTTCTGCTAGAGACTAATCCCCCTCAACACAATCCATTCTTCTGGCTGTTGCCATTCTTTGTTGGTTACACCGCGTGCACAAATTAATTAGGGCTCTGTTTAAGGGCTGACTCAGCCAGTTCACAGCACAAATGAGTGCAGCTGTTTTTCTGCCTGAGATTTTCAGCTTCTTTTGGGTTTTTTTTTTCCCTTCTTGGTTTAAAAATATATTGTGTATGTATGTGTGTATGTGCATACAAATTAAACATGATTTTTGGCAGATGCAATTGTCTAGGGAAGTTGATAACATGGATCTGTGTAGCCCATCTGCCCCTGAGGATCCAACTGAATTTCTTGCAGAGTTATAAGGTTAGGACTACTGAGTCTCCTGTGTCACAGGGTGGATTTTCTACCTCAGACATGCTGGCATTCTGATCTTGGGAGGTCCCCTGCCCCACTCCCTCCAAAAAAAAAAAAAAGAAAAAAAGAGAAACATCTGGAATCACAGGGGCAGCTTGTCTGCTGAGCTCAGCAATAAGGATCTCTGTAGCTACAGCTCCACCCCACTGTTAGGGGACTTAGAAGGCACTTAACAATTACTGTCTTTACTATAGTATTACAAGTGCATTCCATATCATATGTACAGTATGGTCCTTCAGATTTTACACATAAATATTTTTGGGGTAATAGATCAGAATGAAACATACCCACAGAGAGATAAGCATCATGACGTTTTAATTTAATTTAGCGACCAGTCCTGAAATTAAAGGATATTTTACTTAAGTAACCATGTTATGTTTATATCCTCTTACGTTTGCTTGAATTTTAAAAATCTGAATGATGATTCAATATCAGAACAATAAAGCACCTCAGGTGATTGGGAAAAGTACATTCTAAACATGCAGATATTATTCTTCACTGTTCATTTCTACTGAAAGAATTTAGTCTTTGATCATGAAACTGGAGTATTTGATTCTGCTCTCACTGAAGTCAAATAAGAGTGTTGTTGGAAAAATGTCTGTAAAATGTTAGGATATATGTATCAATGAGACTGTAGCTGAAATTATTTACTGCTTTGGGTTTTCTTTCACTGTTACTGGGCTTTAAAGGCGACAAAAATATATAAGCCCTGCTATAACTCTCTGGTGTTGGAACAAAACCCACTATTATTGACTTGGAGTTTGGCATTCCCTGTAGTCAAATAAGGTCTTATTTTGCTGAGTTATATAATTAAGTTGTGTAAATATTGCTGAAAAACAATCAAGCACAGGTATAAGCCTTAGACCCTCTGAAATTTTCCACAAGCTAGGACGATTAGTTTATATTTTATATCTCTGTGTGTGTGTATGTATATATACATGTAGATGTATGCACCTGTTTCTTTTACTTTCAGATTTGTACTTATGGGGGTAAGCACTGACCAAAGTGTGCACACCATTCAACAGGGACTTAAGGGTGGGCTAAGCCCCTCCATACTACCACAATCCAAACAGCAACAAAGGCAACTTGGTATTTGAAATCAGAGGACTTTTATACTTAGAATTTAACAGCTTCTGAAGGTCTTTATTAGAGAAGGTTAATCATCTCCTTAGCAGCACACATCATCATTTCAATAATGAAGTTCTGTGTTCACATTCACTGAAGCAAAACTCTTCAGTTTGTTCCAATTGTTAATGGAAAGGAAATAAATATATATCATTTAGTCTGTTTTCTTTTTCTTTTTTAGTAAAAAATTA
The DNA here is from genome assembly GCA_035048155.1 of Cinnycerthia olivascens. Lineage (NCBI taxonomy): Eukaryota > Metazoa > Chordata > Aves > Passeriformes > Certhiidae > Cinnycerthia > Cinnycerthia olivascens. The sequence continues at coordinate 71,884,707 of JAWWMU010000153.1, read as the reverse complement.
GGTACTCAGCTGTCATCAATTCAGATGTGAACTACTATCTTCGATGTCGAATACAAATATTACATAAATTATATTTTTGAGTCACTCATGGAATAGATATGAAATTATTAGACGTACAGAATGTAAACAGTAGGGCAAAAGTCTCTGAATTGACCTTTGGAAGAAAGTTATTTAAATAAGTAGAGTGAAAACAAGAGGTAAAAAGGGTGCAATTCAGAAGAGAAATGTGATTCATAATTTCCTAGAACAAACATGTAGATTTAAATTCAGCTGTGCTAAAAAAAAAGGAAAAAAAGAAGAAAGGCAAATATTTACGTGATCAGAATCTCACCCAGTCCAGTTCCCACACTTGTACACATGAATAACTGCACACTTTAGCAGCAAGAATTTCTTGAATGGCATTGCTCAGATAAGAAATGTATTGTATCTGCCCATCACCATGTAATTATTACAGACTGTAGGAAAAGCTTTCCAGTCTAAAGAAAACAATTTCACAATCTGGAATAAACATTTTTAGATATAAAAATAAACATAAAAATATTACCTTTACCTGTAGATTGTGCTATTGATAGCCACAGATTTTTAGGTCATATCTCATTAAGAGCTTCTGTACCAACGAAACCTCTTTCTAGATTGACAGGTGGCTGCTTTAACTAAAAAAAAAAAAAAATAATAAAAAAAAAGTCTTATTTTTAAGGTTTTTTATCGAGAAAAGGCCTCTCAAGCAGCCCAGTGCATTGTGATTTCCCTGGTTCTTTTCCTTCTGAGCTGTTCAATTAGTTGGAAATCTCTCTCTGATGGACTGAAGCAGCTTGAGTGAACGCCTGAGCGCACAACCAATTAGGCTCATTTGAAGTTGCAGAATTGCCTTCTTTGGTGTTAAAACCCCATGTCAAACACTGGGTCTAAGATCATTTGTAGTACAAAATGAGATTGACAGAGCAGCTGTACCAGGGGGCATGCCTGCTGGACGACTTAATTGTGGGGACTGAAGGGCCATCATGAACTGGCGTGTGGAGATTGTATCACCACTGCTGCATTACAAATGCTCTTTATTAACAGTGATCTGTAATCAATGAGCTCAGGCTTTTTGCCAGAGCTCCAAAATCAGATAGGCAGCTCTCCTCACGAGGAATAGGAGGAGCCACCGGGGCAGGGTGTTGCGCTGAGGACCGGAGCAGGGATGCTCTTCCCGGCTCTGGGCGAGGGATGCAGACATCTCATAGCGCGGAGCTCCCCCGGCCCGCGGCGGCGAACGGGCAGTGGCACCCAGACTGGCACGAAGGAAACACGGCTCCTACAGAAAAATGGGGCTTTAGCAGCCAAAGAGACTGCAGCAACTCACGCTGCTCTGAGTGAATAGTCTTGATGGTGGCATAATGTCGATAATTTAATGGTAATCCCTTGATACAAATGGCGAGAAGGAAGTGCAATAGGCTTGGTTTCAGCAAGTTAATGGATAAAACCCCAGTATATTTTATTCTCTTGATAGAAAACCTTTGGTGTTTTTAACAAGACGTTGCTTTTGGAAAGAGTAATTGCTTTCCACTGATGCTTCCAAGTCAACAGTTTTGTTTATTTCTCCATTATTACAACCAACATCCTCTTAGGGTAACAAAGTGGGTTGTTTTTCTGGGAAAAAAATCAATGTATCTGCAAAAATGTTCAAAGACTACTTTATGATGAGACAGATGTAGACCCCAGGTCTAAGTCAACTTTAAAGCCAAAATCAGCAGTAGCTGATAGTAATTACCTACCCAATGCCTTTGCTACGAGGATAACTTCATTTTATTTTTTCAAATGCAATTTACTCTTCTCTCTGTCTCTTTCTGAAAGAATCCCAGAAAGGAAAGCAAGAAATTTGAGTGAACAATACAGGAACAGTTCAACTAGTGTGGCAAATCGCACGCAGATGAGCTGTAGTATCATGAAATAGTTTGCACTTCTCCACTATATAGGCTGTTAATTTTTAAGTGCATAATCTGAACTTCTGGTCTCTCATATGAGTAAGAGTGACAGGTTTCATGTTCCATTACAAACATTTTTTTCTTTGGCTTATTTATTTATTTTTACTGCAATATATGATTATCTGTTCAGGTGTTAATCACAAAAATATATTTTTAATGAAGGATTTATTTTGCTATTGCCAGTAATTAATTCTCACATAATTCTAAAGTCTGTTCAAATAAGACAGATTTGCTTTGTGTCATTCTGCATCAATTGCAATATAAGCAGCAGGAAGCTGAAATCAAATAATTTTAAGAAGTATTTCTGAAGCAAATAGCTGCACACACAATTATGTTTTAAATTATCCTTAGGAACTCTATTTTACCATAATACATAGAGGAAAATTAACAGTAAACTTGACATTGTTTAGACTGCAGATTGTCTCACTTCTACCTCATGGTTCCTGTATCATTCCTTCCGTCTGCTCGCTCTTTCCTTACCATGAGAGAGCGAGCTCTGAGGTGGGAATTGTATTTGTGTTCTCTGTACATTGTTTAGCTCAACACCAACATTGCCTACGACTAGTGTCCCAGGAAACTACAGTGAAATCACTTACTGCTACTGTTACCAGAAATTATAAGAAAAGTTTTATGTTAATTGGAAACAAAATGTCATTGTATTCTATTATTTATGCAGTGTTTATTTACCTGTTGCCAGACCTTGTGAAATGTCCTTTCTGTGTCAGTAATTTCTGATAGTAGGGTGGTGAAAATTACAGAACATGGATCTATAGCTATGAAAAGTTTTAATATATCAAGATAATAAAAAAATCTGAAAAGTGTAATCCTTTTTTAAGTAACAGAGTTCTTACTCAGTGTATCCATCAGCTACACTTGACCATCACATTTCATGTTTGGTAGTATTTTTGCCTTTCTGCTTAGACAAGTTCACTCCAACAAAAACAAGTGCCTAGACTGATATTCTACTGTAGCATAAGGAAACAAACAATCATTAAATACGTGTCTGAAATTAACTGGCTATGTGTTTGCTCATATTCATGTTGCTACTAAACTAATGCCTCATCCAGACATTAAGCATATAAAATGTGAGTTTCTTCTTCCTCGCACAGTTTCTGTGTATTCTGTCTTTCCCATATACCTCAGAGAATGGCTTTACATAAACTGACTGCTGAGCCTCTGAAATCTGGTTCTATTGCCTTTCTGTTACTTTTCCAGTTCCACAAGCTCTTATTTTTGTCTTGTTCATTATTTCTTACAAAACATTACTGCCAGCAAAGATCAGAAATATAACACACATTGCCTGTGGAAAGGACTGGATGATTACGCGCAAGCACAGTTATTCTGCAAATTTGCAAGCTATCAGCAGCCTGTGCAAACTGCTTTCCCTGACTGTGCTGGTCAATAGGTATGTAGCATGCTGTCAGCATCAAGTAGATGGTTTCAAATACCAGAATGGAGATTGCACAACTCTGGAAGAAGATTTCAGCCTCCCTGAACAGGTGGTTGTCCTACCTCCTGAAGGATGATCTAATAATAAAGAGAGGTCATGTTTCCTTTCTATATCCCAGGTATCCTGGGAAAAAAGAGAGAAAGTGAGTAGGTGGGGAAAGCTGCATGAAAGTCCTTCTTCTATTTTGAAACTAAGAGCTAGAGTTTCATTAAAAGCATATATTGAAGCTTTTTTGTCAGGCTTTGTTTAAGTCAATGTTTTCCCCTTCTCCTACTAACTGCTGTGAAAGATGAGACCATGAATTTATGAAAAACATTCCCTGCTTCTTTAAATCTGTTCAAATTCTTCCATGCTTATTGTCTTTAAATAATTTCACAGATATAAAAGGAGTAAGTGTTGATGCTTTTAAATTTTCATGCTCATTTGTATGTGAAATGTTTTTGTATAGAGAAATCAAATTGTTCACACCTGTGGAAATGCCACATACTATACTTATCTGTATTTCTATTAGGGAAGCCAAGGATTTTTCTGCAAGCCACATTTTCCTAAGAAACAGAAGGAAAATCAAAACAGAATATACAGATGTATTGGCATTGCTAATCAATAATCTGTGACTTTATATCTGGCTATCAAAATGAAGTTTCCTGCAACTGAAAGTAAAGCAGAGAATAGTGTCACTGGTATTCTCAAAAAGAATCTTTTAAAGAGGAGTGAAACATAACAAGACAACACTGTAACAAGAATATATAACACAATATGGAATAACAATTTTATCTGGAATATACAAACATATTGTTGAGACTTAAAAACTGTTGCCAATGAAGATTCAAGTCTTCATGGAGGAAGACTTGTTGTTTAACTAGCATGCACTGGTATTTTATACTTTTCTCTCTGGTGGCACTGTTAAGCAATCTTTAACTAAACAAACTGTGTTTAATTTTATCATTCAGTGAATGATAAATAAAGACAAGCTTCAATCTAGTTTTGAAAGGTTTTTTGCATTTATCTCTGCTACCTTCTGTTAGTTATCAGAATATAAGCAATGTCTTAAATAAAAATATTCTGTTACTGAAGTTCCATATAAAAATTCTGAATGTGCAATACAAAAATTATATGATTATTTAAAAAATTCTGTTGCAAGGCTCTTTTTTCCTAATAAAGCTGACAGACTCACATACCAATTGATTTGTAGCAATATACCCAGATTGGGGTTCATCTTCTATAATCTAAAGTTCCTCATTTTAGTAGTCCAAGTCACTATGGTCTCCTTTAAGATTAATAGAAGAAAGTGCATAACATCAGAAAACAATTAATGGAGCCTATCTTAATACAATTGCTTTAAGATTAAACTGTTTTTTTCTCTCATTGACTAGACGGCCCCTGGAGAGTCTAACCTGAATTTAAGCAACTTTTAACATCTAAAATGGGGAAGATGAATCTTCATCCAGCCTGTAAATCTGCTTAATTTACAAGCAAGCCAGAAAATCTGCTACTATAGCTGCATGAGACAACATCAAGGCTGCTGTGGTGACCCAGAATGCTTTTACCTTTTTAGTTTTGCTCCAGTAACTGTAAGCCATTAATATGTCCCTTATTCTCAGCTATTAATTTCTTTTATCATCGATTACCTTTTTCCATATGTAAGGATATGTTGACATGCTTCTCTGAATAAGATTTAGCATTAGCAACAACTATTGTGACCAAGCAGAATTTAAAACATAAGGAAGTCTTTGCTCATTTATGGTTTAGCAATTCTTTTTTTCAGGAGCCAATCTGCTAATCATATAAAAAATATAGAATGAGGACTGACATCCAAGAGAAACTAATATCCTAAAAGCAGTAGAATCTCCAGAAAGGAAATATGCAGAACATGAACAAGCTACGGATAACTTCAAAGTACCATATTCTGAGCCTATTTCATTCATTTTATGGTTCTATTATCAATCCTATTTATAGATATTTGCAATGATAAAAGATCCAAAAATAGGAATTCAAATCAACTTAATGAAAAAAACGTGAAAGAACAGTAATAGTATATTTCATGGGTAGTCCAAATTAAGTTATCTTCGACTTTGATGTGGGTATTTGCAAGTTATTGTCCATTTGGACTAAATGTGAGACATTTTAAAACATTTCTTTAGAATTGTTTCTTGAGTGAAAACTGTTGCTGCTTACATTTATACAGAAGTAGAACCTTACCTCCAATAGGAAAAATACCTAAGGAACCAACGATTCAGTTTATTGCTCTCATCAGGTGTTGTACTTACTATAATCATTTAATCTGTTAACAAAATTATTTTATTTATTTATTCAGCCTGATCTGTGCATATTGTGTATCACTCACCTATGTTGTGTCACACATATTTTAGTATTAAAACTTCTATGATATTTTTATTGCACATACTCCTCTTCTGTTTCTTGCCAAACTTCTAGTCACACATAAATGCTGTTTCAAATTTCAAAGACTTCAACTAGATTTTTCAATTTTATTACAAAAAATTATCATTAAATATAATGGCAGTATATAAATTGCTGCAGTAGTTTGGAAACATCCAAACAATTATTCTGCAATGCGAATGAGTTCTACCTTGTTTCTAATATCAGTAAATGTTTCCATTGTTCTCCATCATGGTCTTAAGTGACAGTGCACTTAATGGCTCACAACAAAGGCACTTCTCCATAGACCTTTTCCTGAGAAACAGAATAAAAACATCAGGTATCAAGGAATGCAGTTGACCCTTTTCAGAGCCTGAAACTGAAGATGTCTGCACTTAGTATGTAGAGATATCAGCTATGTTCTTTTCCTCATGTTTTCATGTGGCTAATTATTAGATTTTTTTTCATATTTTCTTCATCATTTGTTAATCTCCTGTACTTCTTCTTCCTGGTTTGTTTGTGTTTGTTTGTTTGATTTCCCATCACCTTCCTTCATACTATCGCCTTTTCCCCTTCTCGTCTTTTTTTTTATCTTTTCAATATCTCTCTTCCTTTCAAATTTTGCTCATCATAATGAGTAGACTTGTCTCACCATAGAAATGTTAGGTATTTTGCGTAAGGTGGTTACCTCAACTTTCTTTATGGTCAACAGTGAATAAGTACCTTGACCAAAGTTATTCATACTGCGCACTTTATACATCAGTATCTCATAGGGTCATGTAAGACCTCATAGTAACCTCCACAACTTTAAGGCTAAAACAGCCACTAAAAATCTCAGTCTTATTAATGTTGCTTTCCTTTATTCTTTTTTTGATTTTAACCTTCTCCGTGCATGGTTTCAGTGTGGTAGATTAGGCTGTGAATGTTGCAAATATGTAGGGACTATATGTTTTCACCCTGTAAGTCAGCAGATACATTTTAGATACTCTCTCTTTTTACTAATACTCTCCCAGGTGTTGATGGGGACTAGAGACACAGGTTTTCACCTGAAAAAGAAGACAGACAACTTCTCCTGGGATGGCTGAGCAGCAATTCGTAGGTTGCTCACCAAGGCAGGCATTCATTCTGACCATGAAAACACAGAACAGCCTTCTAAAGAAATGCCAGAAATGCCACAGACATTTTTTCCCCCTGGGATATTTTCAGAGGGGTTTTTTTTTTCCCTAAGAAAGAAAGGAATCAATTTCATCAAACATGCTGCATTTAACTGGAAAAAGGAAAAAAAAAAATCTCTGAGACAGTTTTATCTTTCACATGTTTTAATAAACTTCCTACACAGATGGCTAGTAAGTTCAATTTAGTCAACCACAAAATGGTCAGTGATTTAGAGAAATGTTTTATTTAGCAGAAACATGATTTCTGTCAAGTCATACAGCTTTTCTAGGCAATTAAAATTGGCATGCACCCTTGGTTATCCTTTACATCACTTAAAATATAGCCTAACTCCTTCCAAGAAAATTGTAACTATTTTTTCTAAGACAAAATAGAAAAAAACCCCTCATGCATATAAAGCACCCTTATTTTATTATTTCACAGTAACTTCGAAACATTGAGGTTCCAAAAGCCTAGTTGAAGAAGCGAAACACATCACTCACTGGAAATACCTCAAAAATGATCATTAAGAATTACATAGTCACACATTAAACAATCATTTTTCAACTAAGTCTTCTTTCCTTGACTAAATCAGAGCAAAAATCCAAAAAAACTGGATTGAGATGTTCAAGAAGCATTTCATGAGCAGAAGCTGATGAAAAGAAAAGCAGAACATACAAGCTAGGGGAAATGAGGAAGACAGCAGGTATGCAGAAAATCCTCCTCACTTGAAATAGCTGGGACACCCCAACTAAAAGACTTGCACCTGTAAAAAGTGTCTTGGAGCTTTACTGATCTTAAGAGCTCAGTCTCAGTTTTGAAGGAGAGATATATTTCCACTGTTTTCTCTCCTGAATTATGCTGCCACAGCTGCACTGATAATGCTGCGGTATAATTTTTTCCAAAAGAAAATTTGTAAGAGAGATCTTGTTTGTTATGTTTGAAGCACTTTATCTGAATGTTCCTCCAGCCAGACAGAAGTTATTTCAGAATTCTACATCATCGTGCAATGCGAGTATTAAAGTGTATCAAAGCACCCCTCCTGACTCCTCTAAACTGTCCCACTTCCTCCAAAAAAATCAAACCAGATGACAGTTTGATTTCTTTGGTATTAGGAGGAGTGGGAAGAGTTTAATGTTGTATACATTCTCAGACCATTATTTCTGTGCCAGCTTGATTTTCATAATTTAATTCAATTCCAGTAGGGCAGAGCACAGCAATACATTTCATAAAACAGTAAACTATGCAAACATGACATCTAAGTTATAATGCAGTATTCATATGCATGCTGAGTTGTCATTTTTATAACACAGTATTTTCACCAGAGGGACACTTAACTAAAAACAGATTCTTTGTATCTGGTATCAAACTAGTACCAACAATTAATTCATTCTAATGCTATTTTTCTATCAGGAGCTAGTCTTTAATTGTGTTGAAAAAAGCAGCATGCACATTTGATTTAAATCAAAGAAATCATACTAAGCCTCAGCTGGAAGCAAAAGTGGATAACCATTTTGTAACAGTGAAAAAAAATCCCAACCATATACAAACTCCAGGAGACCATCGCTGAAGAGAAATGAGGCTGTCAACGTTTTACAGTATAGAGGATGGACAGGTGTAAAAGTAATCTCAGCATTATTGCCTCTAAGTTATTTAATACTAACAGTATCCTTACATAAGACAATACCCGAATAAAGGTGTTCCCTGTCTCTAATCTCTGACTCAGATACACAGGAGATTGGAGCCAGTGGAAAATGCTAAGGCTAGAAATGTTGGGTTTGAGGATTTTCTTTTCTCACTCTTAAATTCAATTCTGTGCATTTAAAGAGTAGCAGTGCTTTAGAAGGCTTTTGAATGAAGACAAAGTTAGGGGTTCTTGAATAAAAGGGTTAAAAATTATCTCTTTATTGTAAGAAACATGAGATACTACAGAGAAAAATATATATGGCTGCTGCTGGTGAAAACACTGGAAGAGTTAAGTAAGGACTGGAAGTTTTTAGGCTCAGTTTTTACGTTCAGAAAATCTTTCCACAGAAAATCTCAGTAAGATTTGGACAAACACTTTTTTTTTTTTGCAAATTTCTGTGAACATCTAATGCCAGATATGTCAGGATTCCACAAGGAGTGACTGTCCAGACATGAGGCAGAGCTTTTTACCTGAGAAAGGCACTTTCTTTGTGCCAGTGCCTCCTGCCTGAGGGCCTTATATCACATCTCTGGGGCAACACACAGTGCAAAAAATGTTTGCCACAGTTTTGGGGAACAGCTCTTCCACCCATGTTGTTTCATTATGAAGGTTCTTAAGATGTTTGTGCCTCCTTTGTGCATAACTCACACTGAAGTCAAAAGAAGACTAATAACCAAGTTGGCCTCATTAACTTTCCCTTCAATCATATTATGATAATTTCTCACTGGTCTTCAGCACCATATGTACTTTATTTCTTTACAGCTCTCTTTTGTGAAGTGTTTTGTTCTTCCATAATTTCTTGTTCAGGATTTACTTGTTTTATGACATGTTATTCTTACTGCTTCTCAAATATGTTGTCTTTTTGTTCCTACTTTGAACTATTTGGAAAACTACTTTATCTTTTTCTGCCAAAAAGCAAAATAGATTCATGGGTCCAGTGATTTTGAGTTATCTAACTTCTCAAATTATGCTTTCATTTTCACATCTGAGCTTTTGACCAAAAACCATACAGGATATCAAAATATCAGAATATCAAAACCACAGAGAATAGAAAAAGTCTGATATAAAAGTCTGCAGCATCGACTATGCATCACTGTTTGTATTACTTGGCCCTTGTTCAGTGACATCTTCATCTCAAGAGCTAGCAGGAGTGCAATCAAGATAAAAACTATAACGCTAATTTATTTGGAGGAACAAAATGTGGTGGATTGACCCTGGCTGGATGACAGGTACCCACCAAGCCACTCTGTCACTCTCCTCTGCAGCTGGACATAGGAGAGAAAACATGAAAAGAGACCCATGGGTTGGAATAAAAGCAGGGAGAGGTCACTCACCAAGTACCATCATAGGCAAAACAGACTTGGGTAAATTAATTGAACTTATTACCAGTCAGAGTAGGATAATGAGAAGTAAACCCAAATCTCAAAGCCCACCTTCCCCTATCTCTCACTTCTCTCCTGGCTCAACTTTATTAATGAGTCTCTACCTCCTCCTGCCAGTGGCTCAGGCGGATGGAGAGTGAGGGTTGTGGACAGTTATCACACACTGTTCCTTGCTCCTCATGGGGAGCACTCCTCACACTCTTCCTCTGCTCCAGTGTTCTTCCTACTGGAGACAGTTCTCCATGATTTTCTCCAAAATACATCCTTCCCACAGAGCTACTAGAGTGCAGATCCCTTCCATGGAGTACTGCCTTCCAGGAACAGGCTGATCAACCTCAGGGCTACAAGTCCTGCTAACCAACCTGCTCCAGTGTGGGTTCCTCTTTCCATGGGTACACAGGTCCTGCCAGGAACCTGCTCCAGCACAGGCTGCCCACAGGCTCTCAGCCTCCTTTGGGCACCCAGCTGCTCTGGTGTGGGGTCCTCCAGGGGCTGCAGGGGGAAGTCTGCTCTCCCTGGGCCTCCATGGGCTGCAGGGACACAGTTGCTGCACCATGGTCTGCACCAGGGGCTGCAGGGGAATCTCTGCTCTAGCATCTGGAACATCTCCTCCCTCATCTCTTTGTTTTCTTCTTATTTTCTTCTTCCCCCTTGCGCTCCTCTCTTCTCTGGCTGAAATTGCTCCTGCCCAATAACATCTTTTGTGTTATTCCTTTTGGTTATACACCACCATCACTGATGGGTCTGGCGTGGCCAGTGGTGGGTCCATGCAGGAGCCAGCTGGCATTGGCTATATTGGACATGGGGAAAGCTTCTGGCAGCTTCCCACAAAAACCACTCCTGTAGTAGTCCCACTATGAAATCCTTGCCACACAAATCCAATACACTTCACAGATAAAACAGAATTTAGGGTACCTGTATAAAAAAATACAGAGTGAATCTGCTCCCTCCTTTCTCTGCCATCTTGTCAATGCACCTTGTTGGCTGTCCCTCAGGTTTTTGACAAGAAAGTTACTTTGCCAAACAGAAAACATTCTCATTTTGCTGACTTTATGTAAATACGGTTGTGTGACAATAAACCCGAGTGTGTCTTTTTGTTTCCAAGGTCTATTCTGAGCATGCCCAAAATAACAGGAGCTTTTGGTGCTGCCACACTCTTTAGTTACTGGTACTTTAAATGCTACAGGAATGAGTGGAGCCTGTTGCAAGAGTTACAACTGACCCTCAAACAGCTCTCACTTTTGTTCATTATGAATCTGCAATTTTTGAATGCTGTAAAGAGAATGTATTCCAGACTGAACAGTGTGAATTTTCCTTCTGTGTTTGAAGTGGCACCTGTCTACCTAAATGTGAACATTACCATAAGTATAAACTTATATCTGAAAAAATAAAATATTATAACCTTTAAGCCAGAAAATGAGTCATTTTCTAATAGAGACTGAAAGACTTATTGATGCCTCAATTTTTGTTTTACTTATTTTATTAAAGAGAGGAATAAGCAGTCACAGCCTTTCCCTTCACTGATTATACAGAGAGCCTGAGTACACATCCAGTCTCTTGGCAAAGATGAGTGAAATGAATCTAACTCTTGATTTCTGAAATTTAGCCATAGCATCAATAATAGTTGTCATATGCAAGTCCTGGCTATTAATTGAAACATATTAACAAATTAATATTTTTTTTGGCCTAAAAAAGAAAATAACGGTAGAGCTACACCAGTGTTTTGGAGGGTTATTTTGTCATCACAAACCTTTTGGACAACCTAGCATGAAATCGCTTTGTAGATCAAATGTGAAGAAGATATATAACACCAATAGCTGTAATTTTTATAGACATGGTTAAGAGCAGTTATTTTGGTTTCAGTTTCATTTTTATATATTTTCAGGCTGCCCATAGCAGTTTATTTGTACCTGTGGTAAGTTCTGACTGGTGCTTTTGGGCAAAAGAGACACCTTGGAATAGCATTTGTTAAATAGTCAAAGGAAATTGTTTCTCACAGCACTCTAATAAACACTGGTAGCTAACCAAATAAGAAACAGCTCTGCAGAGGACCCAGGGACCTAGTTCTGGGCTCCTTGGTACATATCAGTCATGAACTTACTGGAAACCAACGAAGATGAAGAAATGGATCATATGTCTATGAGAAAAGGCTGAGAGAGATGGGGTTGTTCAGCCTGGAGAATGGAAAGCTCAGGGGGATCTGATCATCAATGTGTGCAACACCTGACGGGAGGTGGGAGATGAGAAGGACAGAGCCAGACTCTTCCCAGTGTTGCCCAGTGCCAGGAGAAGAGGCTGTGAGAATAAGAGGAAGTTACATGTAAACACAAACAAGTTTTTCTGCAGTGGAGATGACACAAATTGTACAGAGGGGTTGTAGAATCTCCATGCTTGGAGATATTCAAAACCTAACCAGACACAGCTCAGAGAAACCTGCTGCAATTGAGCTCCCTTTGAGCAAGGAACTTGGACTAGAGATCTCTATAGGTACCTTCCAACCTCAGTCCTTTTGTTATTCTATGATTCTGTATTTTTTTTAATCAGAAAGAAACATTGCTATAAAAATAGGAATAAAAAAAATAATTTCACAAAAAAATTCTGATAGAAATTTCCATTTCTGGTGTCCAGGCAGATGGCATTTTTTGAAATTTTTTGTTGCTTTGCAGAGGGAATAGATATAAATCTAATCTATTTTTGTTACCCAGGGAACTTAATACAACAAGGTTGAATTTTTTATGAGGGAAGACAGAGAAAATTTACTGTCTGTGTAGGCAAACATGCACAAAAGAGCATAAGAAAGTAATTATGTAATGCTCTGATTTGACATGCAAGTAAGTATAAACTAATACTGACTTGAGCCTCCTAATCATGTTCACACTGATTCAAATGAAAATGTATGTTTTCTATTACAATGATTTTACCACTGATTTAATGGAATTTCTCTCCAGCTAAGAGTGATTATTAGTCACAGAAGTGCTGTAATGTTCTGACCCTTTCAAACTTTTGCTATGAAACAGTTGTTATTGCCTTTCTAATGGCCAAATAGTTTCAGCTGGATTCACATAATTTGACAATTACCTTGCAACAGAATGTCCATGTGTAATTTAGAGTTTTCTTATGATGTCCATTCTCAGGAATACAGCAGAAAGTACTTAGTCTATTGATTGGAGTAAGCAGTTAACTGGTTTAGAAACATTCCTTTCCACAGATTTGACAGGATCATTTACAATAGCATTCAGCAAGACAAAACAAACAAAGATAAATCATTTAAAGGCTGACTGCTACTCTTAAATGTTTTTATACCTTTCATCCAGCTGTAACTCTGATAATATATTTTTTAAACAGATGACACTGTATAACTGTTTCTTGGCGTTGCATTCCTATCAAGTGGTTAAAGGATTTCCTATTGTCTCATTTTTACAATATTCTTGTTACTTTAAGTTGTTTTGTATACTGTGCTTTTTTCACAGGGAAAGCCATAGGGCAAACCTGTGACAGCAGACCTACATAGGTCATTATTATGTATCTTTTCTATAAATATTGGTGCTAAAATATAGAATTGTAGAATCATATAATATCCTGAATTTGAAGGGACATATAAAGATCATTGAAGTCCATCTCCTGACCCTGCACAGGACACCCGAAGAGCCACACCAGCTGCCTGAGAGCATTGTCCAAACTCTTGAACTCTGTCAGACTGGTGCTGTGACCACTCTACTGGGGAGCCCGTTCCAGTGCCCAAACACCCTCTGGGGGAAGAATTTTTTGGTAATATCTAAACAAAACCTCCCCTGACTCAGCTTCAGGCCATTCCCTTGGGTCCTGTCATTGGTCACCACAGAGAAGAGATGAGTGCCTGCCCCTTCACTTCATGAGGAAACTGTAACTGCTACGAGGTCTCCCCTCAGGCTCTTCTCCAAACTGAACAGACCAAGTGACTGTGCAGCCTGGAGAGGAGGAGACTGAGGTGACCTCAGACACTTCTCAAATGTCTTTCCCTCAAGGTCCTTCACCATCCTTGTAGCCTTCCTTTGACACTTTCTAATAATTTAATATCTTATATTGTGGTGGCCAAAATTGCACTCAAGGTGAGGTTGCCCCAGTGCAGAACTGAACAATCCCTTCCCTTGCCCAGCTGGCCATGCTCTGCCTGATGCTCTCCAGGACAGGGATGTCCCTCCTGGCTGCCAGGGCACTGCTGCTGGCTCACGTTCAACTTGCCATCAACCAGGACTCCATGCTCCTTTCTGTGGAGCTGCTTTTCAGCATGAGATGTAAGTGGGTTGGAGATGAAAGTGGGTTGGGGACAATGGCCTGTGGCTAATTATGTTGCTTTGTATACACTGGAGACAGTACCAGCAGTGAAGAAACTGTAGTCACAGCACTGCCACAGTATGTCTCTGAGTTCACAGTGAGAAGAAATTTCATACATTCCTCTAGACTTACATTACAATGTTAGCAGAGTTTGCATGGCTAACTTTGTGACATTCAGCACAACAGTGAAATGTGGAGGTAGAGTAGGTATACTCTGAAGTGACTTTAAATGCATTAATATTGTATGTCCAGCAGCAGCTGCTCTGGCACTAGGGTTGTTCATAGATCTTCAGCTTTTTTTAATACTTAGCAAAATAATAATATTTTAGTTTCTTGGACATAATGAAGATAAGTCATATTTTCCTTTTTTTTTTTTGGTACAAAGACATGTTTAGGGAACTTGGCCAACTGCCAGTTCAAGAGAAATACTAAATGTGAGAAGTACTTTAGACATACATTAGCTAGATAAATTAGATAGCTTGAAAGCTCCTTTCCTCACTGTAGGATAATCAAGGAACTTGGTCAACCTCCAATTCAAGATATTTATTTGACTTGCTGCAAGCTGCAAAGGGATATAAAATACCCCACAGCATTTGAAAATACAGAACTAAAACAGCCAAGCCTGAAGAAAAAATACACTTGTGAATACCAGCAGCCAGGGGTAATCCATCACTGATGCAGAACCCCTCAATCCTGACAGCCTGCATTGATTTGGTTTGATATTTGTAGTCAGATCTTGCTCCTGAAAGCAGTGAAACAGTCCTCTGTTACATTAAAGTTATGACAGCAGACCAAATTACTTCATCTTCCAGAGTTGAGACCCTAATTTGGCTTGCAAAAGCCTGGAAATACCCTTAAATATTTATTTCTTTTAACCATGGAAAGGGTTTAAAATTCACTTATTCAAATATGTGCAGGAATATACTTTCTGAGTTTTCTGTACTTCATCATAAAACTTTCCATAACCATTTCCTCAATTCTACACTGAGGATGCTAAAGAACTGCAAACAACCTGTTACTCACACACAAAGCTGTAAAAAATGAGCCTGAAAGAGTATTTGGTTCTAGTCTTTAGTTTTCTCACTTGTGTTTTGTGTCTGTTGTCTTTGCCGAGCTTTATTTCCTGTGTCACAACACAGAAAATACCTAGGAAGACTTTCAAGCTCTAAGTCATGTTTGTTTGTAGACTTTATTACCTTAATTATAGATTAAATTTTATAAGACATATTGAATGACATACATCTAATTTTAAGTTCACCAAGCTATATTTTCTCTCTTTTAGTATCATGATATGGTTTCAGAGGGTCAGGGGAATGTCCTGGCCCTTTTCCCAGAGATTTTCCTCTTGCTGAGAGGGAGATCTAGAAGCATCTAGAGCATCACCCCCTCTTCCCTGGGAGGGAGCCACCACCACCTTCTTGGACCTCAACATGTGATCAACCGAGCGGGCAACCCACACCACTGAATTTACCTGCTCCTCATTCCAGAGACATGCAGACTGCCTCCCCTTGGAAGCATCTTTGGCTGAAGGGAAAGCACTGAGGGTGAGACTAAAGCCAATCCAAGTATCACAGGATTTGCTGTATATCATGTTTAATTTTGGCTTTTTGGTCAGACAGAGTCAGAATATTTCACGGTACCTTCATAAAAACTTTTCATGGTCTCTAAATAGATATTTTCTGCTTTTAAACCTCAACTGAATTATGTGGATATAGGTTTTGTAACTCAAAAGGGCCTGACATGTAGGTGAATAAGGAGGCTAATCATTTTTGCTGTAAAGAAGAAAAATATGTGTATTTTCTCATGCTTACTGGAGTGTAATAGATATCCTAGATGATAAAGGCTCACAATTGTAGAGTAGTTAAAGCAGGGCTGGTCAGTTTAAATGAATTAAAATCCCTTTAATTCCTCTGAGGCCTCTCAATTTCTTTTCAGATTTAAAATGTAGTCACAGCCTCCTGTTAACTAATACGCATGCTGTGGATTTTCCATCCTATTCATCACAAATTCCTGCAGGAGTGGGAATGGGGGAGAGGGAGAGGAAGGACTTCAGCTCAGTTATAAATCAGCAAGAAGTGACTGACAAATACCAAGGCAGACCTTTGCACCATGCTGGAGATGGCACATTGCCAGGCAGGCTGCAGATGCACATGGTGTTATCTCTGAGCAATTCTAGGGAAATGATATGTTTATTCTAACATAAGTGGGGGGGGGAAAGGAGGATGATTTTTGATGGACCTCTTGCCATTTCAGCTTTAAGACAATAGAAAAGCTATTAGAACTGCTGTTTCTTGTTTTTTATTTCATATGCAAAGAAGAAAAAAATAAAATAGTCAATATCATACACAGTGAAAGATAAAAGAGACAATAAAATTTATTTAGTTTGTTCTAAATATGTTGTACATTTAATGTTTCATCTCCAGGCTTTGGTCACATTTCCATGTTTTTGTATGTAGTATATTTGAATTCCAGCATATTTTGTGTTTCTGAAGAAAGCATTTTTGTTTGACATAAAAATCTGGTTTCCAAACCACTTTCATATAGTTAATTACATATTTTATATATACATATGTAAATATATACATATATATATTTAAGAATATGGTCATTTACATGATTTATTCACACATCTGTCTGATCACAGTTTGGTATTTGCCTTATAGCTACAAGTACTCAGTACAAGACTTAAGTCATAATTCTTCAAGTCTGTGCCATTTTTTGTTGATTTTTTTTACAAGAGGACGGGTAGATCACACTTCAACATAGACACTCATATATGCAATCACTGTGTCTACTTTGTGTTGATTTACTTAATGGGCCACAATAATATATAAAATTGAATAGAAGAGGGAAGAATTCAAGAAAAATCCAATAAGAAACAGAGTCTGGCTCTGCACACTTTATTAAGATGTAATATTGCAGCTCCTAAGATGTGCAACTCACATTTATATCCTGTCAAAAATGTCATGCATATTACACCCATAGAAAGATATATATATTGCTTTTTTCCTCTGATTCAGTATCATATTTTTTAAATCACCTTTTTTGGAAGAAAAATTGTATTTTTTCCAATCAGTTTTATTTATGCTAATAGCAGAAAAATAAATGAATGAAAAAGAATACAGAACTATTTTCAGGGTTCAAAAAAAAATACAGAAAGGAAGCATTCAAATCACAATCCCTTTCATCTTTTGCAGCTTACTGATCACAGGCAGAAGGGAAAAATGTGGAACATATTCCAGATTTCCTACTTGACTGTTGTTTCAGTGCCAAGAGGAAAATAAGTAAAATATTATGTAAAATATTAAACATTATGAGCCAAATATTCTTCAGGGGGTCTGGAGGAAAGACAGCCAAAAGAAAATGTTTTTCAGTAGGGGTAATGATATTAACTTCTTTTCTCAAAGACTTTGGAATACATAGCTCAAAAGTGACAAGTATCTGTAACAATTAATAAAAAAATAATCCATTCAGCATTCTTACCAAACTGACGATTCAGCACAAATCACAAACATTAAGGAAGCCAATTTCAGGAAAATTAAAAAAAAAATGGAAGCCACTGAGTTTCAGAAGTGATGAAAGTGAAGTGTTAATTACTAAGCATAATAAGGTGTTCCTTCTCTTCATATCATGAACATGATTCTTGAAGTTACACAAGCAGTTATTTGCTCTCGCTGGGGATCAGGATAAGCAAAGCACAATTTAGATTACTTACATGGTTAGTTAAGGGGATTTGTTGTTGTTGTTCTTGTTATATCATATAAATTAAATTGAAAATAGGCATTGTGAGCCCATTTTACATGATACCAGGAAAATCTACATGTTCAAGAAAAGAGACAAAAGAGAATGTAGCAGCGTGTGTGTTTTCAAAAAGAAATGAAAAATCCACAACTGCAATTCTGCCTGTCTGTCATCCCTGGCTGATTACTTACAGCATCTGGAAGATGTGATCAGAAAAGGATTTGAATGAAAGCAAGTTAGGAACTTTGCAGTTTTATTTAAGGAGAGAAACCTGTGTGAGCAGAGCCATGAGATCAGTCATAGAGGAGATCAAGAGCAGGAGTGGATACACTGATCTTCAGTGTTAGGAAGATTGGAAGTAGATGCATTGAACCCCAAGACTGGGTAAGTGACTTTGAAGAAGGGTACAAATAGGTTGGACTGCATACCATGGAAAACTTTATAAAGTTTCTTCTTCAAGAGAAGGGACAAGGAAAATCACTTTACATGCTCAGATTGACGTGGAATATTTGGACCCGAGAGGAGAAGTGGCAGAAGAAAAGATTGACATCTCTGCAAGACAGGTCAGATGTCAGCAGTGGTCAAGGAATTATATACCATCTTCCAATATAATTTGAGAGAAAATGACTTTGCCATCTCCACGAATAAGCAGATAGACCATTTTTTGTTTATTTCTTTAACTTATGAGCAGGGATGAGCAGATGCATCAGACTTTGGAACTGTGTTGTGTTTTAAACCATACACATAGTTCAATGCACGTGTATCACAGAGAGCTGCTGAAGTGTTTCAACTAGTCTGGAAGGAGGCAGTGTTTTAATACACATTACCACGATCTTGGCAGGCAAAGTCCACTCTTTCTAGGGACTATAAAATTCTTTGGATATTTGGACTGTGTACACACAAATCAACAATGCATGGAAATGAGAGTAGCGTGTGTGCAGCCATGCCACGGCAGAGCCAGACCAAACGCACACAGACAGCGTGAGAGCTCCCCGAGTGCCTCCACAGAGCCTCCCAGGCTGAGCAGAGCAGGCCAAGCTGCAGGAGTTCTCGTGAAGTGGAAAATCCCTTGGCATTCAAGATCAGGTCTGCAGTGCGTCGTCGCTTGTTGACAAACAATGAGCTCTCATTTTGAGTCAGAGCTCTTGCAACTAAAATTTATGCAACACATGACATGTTTATTCACCCAGGCTAACCAGAAAGCAAAGTCCTAAAGATTTATTTCACTTTACATTTAATTTACATTCCAAAAGTTGTATCACAGACAGTTTCTATTTGTCTTTGCATCAGTGCAGGGACCCAAATGAGCAGAATTTTATTCATAATATACTATTATTTAAGCTAGTTTGGGAACAGAAAAAACTGTACCTCAATAATTTGTCAAGTGAATGATTTCTACTTAGGTTAATAAATATTTCTGAAAAAGTGACCTGATCATCTCGGTGATCTATTGACTACTTATAAGAGACGAGAGAAATTTAAAAGAAAGTTGACTAACATAAGTCAGCTTCATTATTCACACTGAAAAAAGTGAATTCAGAGATGTCATTTTATCAAGATGTTTCCAGATAAAAAATGTTTGAAATCACTGCTCTGAATTAATCTGTAATCATATTTCTGTCTGCATTATTTCCAGAATAAGTGATAAAAATCTCACACATTTAGCATGGAGGAACTCATTCAACACCAAGGATGCATCACTTTATGGAATTTTCATTCTTTTTTTTTTTTTTTTGAGTTACAAAAATGGCATTATAATTCAGCATATCAAAAATGTAGTCATCTGAAAAAAAAACTTGGACAAAGAAATAGAAGCTGAATAGGAGATAAAATACTTTTTACTTTATTTCTTCATTTTTTTCTGAAAAAAGGTAGATTTCAAATGGTATTTTAGAAAATCAATCTTTTTCATTAACATACTATTTTTTTATAGTGACTCAGTTTTAAAGGAGCTTTTCTCAGCAAAGTGGCAAGGGTAGATAGATAGGCAGAAAATTTATAAAATATAGATAGATAGATAAATTGTCTGCTTCCATGAAACCAGATCTTTTTCCAAAGAACTACAAAAGTATTCTTGGGATGTAAGACATCTATTTTAGCAAAGGAAGAGCAGTGAGGAGGTGTGCAAAACCACTAGGACCTAGCAAAGCAGGTTATCATTACTTGTTTCCTTCAGAGAGGATGCAGAATAAATAGGTCATCATACGACTCATTCATCCTTAGAATTTGTGGTTCCTGCTTTTAGCTTCAGAAAGGCTGACTAATTGCATGTTTGCTAAAATGCCAGTTCAGTCTCATTTAATGAGATAAGCAGCATGATTTCACCTACAATGTCTTAGGATGCTTCACAACCCAAGCAAATTTTTTAATGTGCTGTGAAGATTTTTGTCTCATTGGGTGCCACTTGTTCATTTGAATCATAATTGCATTTTCAAAACCCTAAAATATCTGTACAAATAAAACAAAAATAAGTGTCTGCTTTTATTTTTGATTCAATTATGAGAATTGAAAAACACAACACCAGAAATTGAGTAAGATTTATCAGTAAGCCTGGAAATACCTGGAGATTTGTAAGTAAATGTTACAGCAACAAAAAGGGGCATCATGACACCACACCATAGCTGCACTTGAGTTGATGCTCATAAAGGACATACAGTCAGGTATTTCCTACTGATTCAACCAGTTATCCAGTTTTGTTCATGTTAGCAGCTGATAAAGATTTCCATAATGGAAAATGCAATAATCCAGCCTTGGTGATACAGCAAAACTGAGCAGGCCAGCCAATTTCCACCCAATGGCATCTTGCCACAGAAGCACAAAGCAGCTACAGAGGAGCACAGTGGAAAGGAGCTGTATCTGGACTATACATAATGGTCATAGTTACTGGACTTGAGGATCTTAGAGGCCTTTTCCAACAAAAATAATTCTATTATTCTATAATCTATTTGCCATTAATAGCTAGCATCCTTCCAAAAATGTGGGCAATCTCTGGAACTGTTTTACTAATTTTGGAGTGACACAGTAGAAAGTCTTTATTCAAAGTCCTACTACGGAGTGTGATAATGTAAATATATGCAAAATTAATAAACGTCTCCAAAATTAATAGGTTTTTCCAGTGTTTCTACTTTCTTTTGTGTTGCCTTGGTGAAACATGGTATGTTTTAAGTCTCATAAATATGAAAAGATAAAAAACATACAGGTAACCCTACAGACTTATGGTGGCTTTTCTTGACACCTAGTTCATGTTTATGTAACGAATGTTTCTGTCCTGTATTTGCACAAGGACAATTATGGTTGCATTTTTTTCCTTCAGAAAATAAAAAAAAATTGTTTTAATCAGAAAAAATGGCAATGCGTCACACAGCAGGTAATAATTTACCCTGAGGAGAAATCAGATATATATAATTATGTAAGCAACATTAAATATTTGCTCTAAATTAAGATGGGATTTCTTTTTCTTTTTACATTTTATCCCTGTTTTTCATTAGTTTTGTTCTCATCTTCTGTTGACCTTCCAGTCAAAAAAGCCAGAAGAGACTCATGCACTGAGGAAGGGGCAATAGCTCTCTCTGCTTTCTCGTTCCTAGACTTCATGTAGAAATTTGAGAGAACTTTGGAGCCAGCTTTGCTCAAATGATAGAAAGACTGACAGCAGCTCTTTTCCCTTGTAAAAACCCTCAGCCAGCATGAAGCCTACTTAGTACAATAAACAACACAGTGTGAACTATTTTTGCAGGTGAGATGTCCTGCTGGTGGCCCACCCATAAATCAAGGACACTGCCTAACAGCAAGGGAAGCAGCCAGAGCTAAAAGAAGGGGAAATGAAGTGTTGCACATAACCCCCTACTGACTGAAGGTCACAGACCCGTTGAGGCTGACAATTTATTATAATTTATTAGTGTTGCATTTCTTCTTTAAACCAGCAGGAGCATCAGAATCCAAGCGTATGAATTCTGAAAAACTGCAGAAGAATAAAAAGTCTTTTGACAATGTGCAGTGTGTGTGTGCATATGTATGAAGTAAAGGGAAATAAGGCAAAGGTAGCTAATTCAGTCAAATTGCTTTTGACAAATGCAAAGTTTGAATGACAAGTGAAAAGCAGTATTTGTAAATATTTTGAGATGGACATATCAGAAATTGTTAATCTAGTGGCTATTGATAGACATGTGCCAAAATTTTTTACTTTCCCCAATGCCTGGTACTTATTATTTAGACCTGATATGAAAGATCTCCTGGAACTGTTACTGTAAAAAGTAATTAAAAGAACCAAGTCTTTTGTTTTTATTAGGAAAAAGATTAATGTCATGTGAAGTCAACAACAAGCCATGGATTTGGAAGCCCATATTTGGACCAAATTTTGTAGTCCTTCATCTAGAAAGGACATGAAGCTCACAAATACCTGAACTTCTTTGATCACATATTTAAATATTTCAGCTGATGCCACGTTGCATAGTTCCACAATAACTGTTCATCTGCCACGTAAAGAGACAATCCATGACCTACAGAACATCTGCATTGTTTCTTTAACATTACAGTGGGGAATAATGCACTAGCTTATATATATATATATATTTTTTAATGTTCCTAACAAATGGAAACCTTTTTTCCTACTTTTCTTAGGTTTTTCCCAAATTTAGATACTGTATTACCTAGTAATATAGTATATAAAAATATAGTATCATACTGCTGCTTTTGAGGCATTTAAAATAGGAATTTCTTCATTTCTGACCCCAAAATTATGATTTTAGGAGTTATGGTAGACACTATGTAGCCATAGAAACATTCAAAATGAAAAAACAAACCTAGCCAAGTGAAAATTCACTAGGTTCACATGGCTGGATTGATAAATCCTATAGATTTCCTGGGAATGAAACATGAATATCAAAGTCATGTGTTGAGAAACATTTTTTTAATCAGTCATACCATTTAAAAAACTCCTAAACCAGAAAAATACAATGCCCCTCAGGAAAAGGAATGATCAAAAGAACAAACCCCTCTGGCAGATATAAATCACCCCACTTAATGCATTACTAGAGGATTCTTATTTTCAGGCAATGAGGGCAGTTTAAAAGTACAGTTTGACCATATAATACAATCTCTCATGATTCGGAGGCTGAGATGTCAGCTTTTTCTCTTTCACTGCAGATCCCAAATTCAGCATGTTGCCCCTCCCATCAAGATTCAAATGACTTTTTGTTGTAACTTAAATTGCTTAATAGTGAACTGCCTCTTTCTCTCTGACGTGTTACTGAAATTTGAATAAAACAGCTATTTCTCTGATACATTCTTACTTAACAATGCTCTCTCACTGTACTTGTTTTCCCACTTGAAATGATCAGTTCTGAACTTGGAAATGCTATTTACTACAGCACATGGGTGAAAGTATGCTCCTTTAAGAAGCAGGTACAGATGGCAAGTCCATCAGCTAAGTTCAAACTGGAGGTCAAGAGAGGAAAAGGAAATTACCCCTAGTACTCATCTCAGACTCTGCCCTCTTTTACTGTCTCCTTTGACTGCTGGTAAATTTAGCTCATCGTTTCCCCAACCAGCACCCAGCTTAGCCAGTGACAGTGGGAAATCAATATATCCACCACATTTGACCTTATCACCTTTAAAGCAGTATTTTACAAATCACTCAGGATAAACAGTCATGATCACAGAGTTAGCTAAAGGTGGAATCAACTACACCTAAACCATCACTGGTAGATGGTTGCCTAATTTTTCCTTAAACTTCCAGTAATTGAGACTTCATAGCTACCCTCAGAAATCTCTTCCACTGTGTAATTATCCTTATTAATAGAAAATCTTTTCTCTTATCGGACCTAAATCTTCCTAGCTGCATTTTAATGTGCTATTTCTCGCCCTAAAGTTCAATGGATCAAAATCCTAAACAATGTCTGGAGAACATCTCGTGAGTCTCATGTTAGCAGCAGCCATTTAGATATTTGAAGACTTATACTGACCCCTCAGTTTTCTATTCCTTGTACCCCACCACCCATTTCTTCAAGGCCACATATTCTAGATTTCTGATCAATCCTTTTGTTCTGCTTTGCTCTCCTCTTTTTTTGGTCCATAAACTTCTGGAAATATGGTGCTTATAATTGGATGCAGTAATGCTCCAGATGAAGCCAGTATTCAGAAGAGCAGCTGTTTTACATATAATACTCATGTTTATACATCCTGATACAGTGTTTGCTTTTTTAAAAATATTTTCGACAGAAGTTAAACATTGAAAATACATGTTCATTTTGGGATCCTTTCTAGTTCTTCTTCTCTGCAGAAATACCAGCCAGGTGGAGAGCCATCTCCAGAGCACAACTCAAAACCAGGGAATCCTCTCCTTCTGTGTTGAAGGACTCTGATGTGAGGAAATACTGGGCTGGTTTGACAATTTATGTCACCTGTTATGTAACAGATTTTTATCTTTAATATGTGTACATGCAACACATTTGATCATTTTTCTCTTGTTTCTCTGGGACTCTGTTTATTCCAGATCTTCAGTAACTATTTCCTCCAGCAAAATGAAGACTAAATTATGTCTCACCAGTCTTAGGCCAAAATTGATATGGGCATTATATGGGCATGCCTCTTAAGAAAGAAATAGTATGGATAGAAGATGGTTACTCCTCTCTCATAACTAAAGACAAAGGGAGGTCTTTTCTAAAAGAGGTCTAGGTGGCCTAGGAACTCAAGTTCTGCTAATTACGTCTCTGGGCTCAGCAGTAAGTCCTTGTTCAAGTAACTCCGCTGATTTAAACCAGTTGTGGCATAGAACTAAAGGAAGAGGCCCAGACCTGTTTTATGTGCAAATTATACAGTCTGCAGTAATAGTTCAAAACCAAAACAATTTACTCAGAGATGCTTCCCAAAAGAAACATTAAGCTGTTTTCGATGAATCACGAAGAGTTTTAAGCTTCAGATATCCAAAAGGATGCTGTTTGATTGATTTTAATTTTTAAGCTATGTTACCTTGTAGCACTAACTTTTACTAAACAGCACCCAGGAAACAATATCAAACCCCACATGCCACATGCAGACGGCAGCAAACAAAGAAAAATTGTTTCATGGCTCAGCTAAGAAGCACCTGCAGTCAGAGAGCACACTGATTTCAATTAGTGTATTGGTGAAGAGCTAAATTTACAAACCCACAACTATGGGGATATTTCTAAACAAATTCTGCCTCCCTGGAAATGTCACTCAGAAATATGAACAAGCCTGTTCAATTCTCTGTGTGAAAATCCAGCCACCAATACTTCCACCCAGTAAACTTAGTTTTCACTCATACAAAAGCAAACAAAGCCTGTACTGTAATGGCTTTTGATCCTATAATCCACACCAGAGCTCAGAGGTGAGCCAGCAATTTGCAGAGCTTTGTCCCTGAGCCTTGCTTGCACTTTTTTTCTGTTCAAGTACACACTGTCCTGGTGGCTGATCCAAATTACAGATATGGTAGAAAGAAAAGGAGCTTACAGAGCATACTCTGACAACTTTAGTTACCAACTTTTTTACAATTTTTTTTATGCTTTTCTTTTCCTGCTAAGGAAAATTCTTACTCTTAAAATTGTCATGTGATTCAGTTCAACATAACATTATGCCTGCCAACAAGTCAGCAAAAACGTGGAACAATGAAAAAACAATTTCTCACATCCTTCTTTTTTATTTCACACACACAAAAAGTTTATTTTCTTACGTTATAGTTTCCAGTTCCGAAAGTCCCAGAATCTACATTATAAGCCAAAACAAACTCATAAATTGCATTCAGCTTGTGAGTTACTGTGCAAATCTACTTTCAGGAATCTTACTGCAATATTCATTAAAAAAGTGAGCATTGTTTGATTTCCATGTCTTACTGAGACTAAGTTCTCTATAATGAAAAAGTACTTCTTATGGAAACTTCATTTATAAAAGAGAACATTTTGCACTTATTGATTTCCTGCCTGTATTACCAAAGAAATGCCTAAAAAGTTAATTTAGATATGGGGCAAAAAGGATGTCTTGTCAAAAAAGGTATTTAATACCAGAGGGGAATTATGATCAGTCAGACAGGATTAGAAAAACTTCTTATCTGGCTTACCCGGAATTATTGGGGGAAAAAAAATTAAAAATCACTAGGAATAAGGAAAAAAAAAGGCTGAAATAATCCAGATTAGTTATCAATGAATTGTTAGTTACCAAGGAAAAAATGTTGAGTCAGAGCTACCTGCAGAGCAGGCTAGACTGGGCAGCAGAGAATGCAGATTTGCTTAGTCACGGGGTCCTCACATAAAGTAAATCCTTTTTTTACTTTTGGTCTTGGTTCCTCATTAGTGGGAGAGAGAGCCGCCACTGCTGTCAGGGCCACTTATGCTAGCAAATATTGTTTCTGTGCTGCATGTTTGTTATCCCACATAAGAAATTAGTCACTAATCAGGCATTCATAGAGACTCAAAATATACCAAGGTTTGACAATAATCACGAGGAGTACAATCTCCTTTAGAAATACAGAATTTTTGACCGAGTTGATTGGGGAGTCCTGCATACTGATCCAGCTGTGGCCAGTGTCAGATATTCCACAGAAGTGCACAGGATCCCCACAAGTGTGCAAAAGGGGGGTTAATGGGAGAAGATAACTCATAGGTTCTGAGGAAGCAATCTTTCAGTCTGATACAGGATCTTCAGATTTGATTTTAGTTTCTTTTATTTAATTATTCTTCTTATTTCCCAAGTAAATAAAACATTTTAAATATTATGTGGGTATTTTGCAAGCAGCAGTATTTTTTAACAGTTAATTTCAGAAAGAGAGTATACATTGTATATTGGTTTGGGTTGAAATTATTACACCTTAAACATGGAGAGCACCTTAGTTTTGCCCTGGATATAACAATGCAATGTACAATGTTCCCAGTAGGGTGGACTTTGCACCTTTCAATGTTCACTGAGAAGCTCTTTTCCCAGTGCTACCCCAACAGCCTAATCTTTCTTCAGTCTGGACCCCAGCGAGCTCTGCTATGTGCACATCCATAAGTGGGAGACAAGAACAAAAAGCAACAAGTACTTTAGCATGTTAGGGACAACCAAAGTGAGTAAATCACTGGGGAAATGCAGAATGATGAGCTTCTTGAGTTTCTATCCCCAAGAAACATCAATGACTTGCTACAACAATGCTCACTGCCCTGAACTAGTTCAAGATGTACATTTCCAGGCTAAGCTGTATGAGTCCTGGACATCTCTGATATCAAGGTAGTTTTTCCTTCTGCCACATGCCTGCATTCTGACTACAGAGCATGGGCTGGGAAAATGGGGAAGCTGAAGTAGAAAAAGATTATTGAAGCAAACACAGATTGCATGTTTTACAACCTGACTGGATGCTTTGGAGATAGGAGATGCTGGGACCTTGGTGAAAACAGCTCAGCTCTTCTGAGTATAGGGAGTGTGCAGAAGGCAATCAAACAGCAACCAGGACTGTGTACAGTAAGTGGTCAAGGCATATAATTGTCATTAAATTGTG
Source organism: Cinnycerthia olivascens (assembly GCA_035048155.1). Classification (NCBI taxonomy): domain Eukaryota; kingdom Metazoa; phylum Chordata; class Aves; order Passeriformes; family Certhiidae; genus Cinnycerthia; species Cinnycerthia olivascens. The sequence continues at coordinate 71,857,151 of JAWWMU010000153.1, read as the reverse complement.
ATTTGCTCATGTCATCCAGATACATGACGTAGTAGGAGGAACTGAAAGGTATAAACTGTGTAGCTCAACTCTTCAGGTGGGGGGATGACCTGAACAGTGGAGATTTTCGGAAGGCCTGACAACATGGGGGTCCTTCAGTGTTCTCAGTGGTGAGCCCAGACCCACAGTAGGAAATTGGGAGGAGAGGAGGATTTCCCGAGTTAGATGAAACTACTTATAGGAGGCTGCTGCAAGGCCAGATCTGAGGTTCCCGCCTCAGCAATACACATGGGTCAAGGCCACAACAGAAAACTTGGGAACTCACCCTTGAGGGAGCCATGAGGGGCTCATTAATAAGACAAGGTGATGTCATTTAGAAGAGCAAGAGGCATCACCATTGCAATGCTTTTGAGTGTTGAGGGGCAGCATACACAACATATTAATCCCTTATAGGGACAGCTGACAAAGTGCCTCAGGAATGAATCTTGTGAATCACCGAGAAGTTGGGCTAGGATTTAAGCTCCAAGTTGCTCAGTGCTGTTGAGACTAAGATGCTCCCAGGTCCACAAAGACACAAAACACGAGGGCCTGTAGAACTCAGAAATTACAGTTTCTTCTCATCGTTACTCTGCCTTCCACATTAGGCAGTGGCTGAATAGGGCCTTTGCAACTTTACACAGTTATTAGTAAGCATCTAAAACTTACATCCTCTTGCAGTATTTTTTAAAGTTATTTGGATAATATAATGTGGTTCTGGTAGTTGCTCCTCTGTGAAGCATCCAAATGTTCTAGTACCTTATTCATGTTTCAGCCTATGAAAAAGTCTCTCTCTTCAATTATTATAAAAAGAATCCTCTGATGTTCTTTGCCCTCTGACACAATTAAAAGATAAAAGGACATGTGAGAAGTCCTTTTGGTGCTGGTTATGAGTTATGTCTATTCCTGACTTCAATGGTAGAGACCAATAATGAGAGGAATTTGCAAGAAAGAGTAGGGCTTTAAAACAAGTTTCTGAACACTGATACAAAAAGCCAGTAACTCTGGATTCAGTTCTAATTCTGAGCACTACGTATTTCTTCATACTGCTTAAAAATCCTTAGAACTTGAGCAAGAAACTTGCAGGCTCTTCAAGCATACACCATGAAGTCAATTTTCTCAACCCACAAGTTATAGTTCTGTATTTGGCTGAAATGCTGTTCCATTAGCTAGAAGCAGTGATTCTGCTCATCAGACATAATGCTGTCTTATCAATAATTGCCATGCTTATTTTGCCAGATATAGGATCTTCAGAGAGGTAAAGGAGTATTTTTAGAAAAAAAAATATTTGATCTATATTTCTGGACTTGGAATGTTCCCTCTTATTGCTATGTTTTGCATTGCTGGTTTGTGCTGTTACTGAAGGATTTAATTACTAATCTTAATTACTTACTACTTTATTTAAAATATTTTAAACAACCTTTTCAAGTTTTGAATGAAATTTTCCTAGTACTTCGACTGTGTTTGGGATTTAGCTGAAATTTCCCTAACCCTTAGTTTTCTCTACTATCCTAGCAGTTCATAAACCAAGTCCCTTTATTTTTCTTACTTTATTGAAGACACAGGATAAGTAGTGGTTTTAGCCTCTGGAGGATTTATGTGTTGTAGATGCATCATATTTACTTAAGAAGGCCAGATGAAACATTATAAAACTGATCTCAGCAAAAACAATTTCCCTAATCTATTGCTTTTATAACAAGAAGGTGTAAATAAAGTAATATGGTAAATGGTTTAAAATCAATTGACAAAGTATAAAAATATGTAACTAATTCTGCAGGCTACATTTGCACTATTGCAGATGGCAGCAACCTATACCAATTATTTTTCCAGACAGGTCTTTTGTAACATTAATTGGTTACTTTTGTATAGCTTTGAATCAATACACTAATTCAAGTTAGCTGCATTAACTTTCAGACTCTTATTTATCTATTAACTTCTACTCAGCCATATCACAGCTGATAGAGACAAACCCTGACTACAGAATGCTGCAGAATTTTGGATATGAATACTACAACTGGACTCCCTTAAAAAGAGCCTGCCTTGGAACAATTAACACAATTTTTAACTTAAACTGCTGACAATTTTGTTTCTTCAGGGTTTGAGGCACATCAAGCTAATTCTTATTATGATTTTAATGTCTTATTGATCATACAATCAGAAAGGCTTGGGTTGAGAGGGACTGTAAAGATCATCTCATTCCAACCTGCCTGCCATGGAGAGGGACATATTTGACTAAACTAGGTTGTTCAGAGCCCTACCCAGCCTGGCATTAAGCACTTCCAGGGATGGGGCAGCCACAGCTTCTCTGGGCTAATGATAGAATAAAAATTTTAAACAAGAATGAGTGTTGGGTCCTTAGCTTTTTCTATATTTGATGTCTTACAGGTATAATTTCCTTAAAATAAGGTGAAATACTAATTCAAGTAGCTGTTCTGGACTGTGAGGTTTTCTCCCATACCAAAATGTTTATATGCACACTGTAAGAATCATTAACATCAATCCAGGTATAGGTCCAGCTAAACATTGCTAGAGAGATTTTTCCTCAGCTCACCAGATCTCTATCTGGAGAAACTGCTCTTTGCTCTGCTACACCTATAGCTCAGTCACTGGTCCTAATGGGACAAAGTTAAAAAACCATACAAGACTTCCCCTCATAAACACTTCTGCATGTGTAGGGTATGTGTAGGGTACGTGTGGGGTATATATAGGGAAGGGAGGGAAGGTCATTCTGATTTTTACATGTCCACATCTGTCTGCAAGGTGTGCAATTCCTCAAGGCGAAAGACCTGAGCCTGACAACTGGTAAAAGCGAAAGAAGCCACCCTAACTTCTAGGAAAAAATAGCTAGCAAGAAAACAGATGGTTATACATTTGAGGTTTCTTCCAGAACTTCTAGTTAAGCCTTATTTGTTTTGTTTTCATAGCAAAACGGAAAAATGTGAATGCATACAGAAAAAGCCACAGATTTTTTTTCTGATTTTGGTCACAGTATTTTTATAAAAATGAAAACCTTACAGATCTGGAAACAATCTTACTGTCACATAGCTAATTTCAAAAAAGGAGTGTAGACTGTAAAATCAGCGTGCAGTTTCCCACAAATGTTTCCCTTTGCACAAATGGTAAGATTTTATGGGAACTCCATTTACACGTGTGAAATTACGTGGTTACCTAGTCATGCAAATTTGTAGGTGTCAAATAAAATACTACTACTTAACACAGGCAGCAGTCACACATATACTGAAGCTACAGCCTAGCACAAAGCTTCTAAAGCAACTCAGAAAAAAATATTTTTTAAAGTTTCTTTTTAAATCAAGTTAGTGAAAAAAATGGCTCAACCCTCATTCACTGACATGCTTACTGACCACAAGCCATACAGGGTGTGGGGTTCAGGTGAACTACTCAAATAATATATTACTTCTGTATTGGTTTGTCTGTCTTCATTCCAATATCCTTGTGCTGACATAAGGCAAACACAGCATGTGACAACTAAACTGAGTGGGGGGAAGGTAGCAAGAAGGAAGCATAAAACTGACATGATTAATAGAGCTGCCACAATTTGTTTACCAGAATGACTTTGATGAACACATACTTTTTCCAAGACTGTTAGTTCACTGCCATTTGTCTGTTGATTCACATTAAGAGTAAAATCAGGCCATCAAACTGTCTGGAAAAAGAAAATCCCACCCTAGCAAGCTGACTGAAGCAGCCAAAGGTATTACAGGATTGTTTAAATGCTCAGTGATCACTGAATAGTGCATTTGTCTCATCTTTGTATGAAACAATAAAAGCTAAGGACAATATGGGACACTTCTCATTCATTTCCTGAACATTCACAAGTAGTATTCCTCACTGATAAAAATTACATGGAGCTAAATGAGTTGTTTGAATGCAGCAGAAAAAGCCTTGTTCCAGTAATTAAAAAGGTTAAGAGTAAAGTAATTTTGAACCAAGCATTTCATTCAATGTACTCTAACCTTATGTACAGATTAAAAAAAAGAAAACAAAATTAAGATGCTCTTCCACTTAAAGCTATGGTCTTGTCATCCTTTTATGTGAACAAGCCAAATTTAACAGCTTTGGTGCTTGCTGTGATCAGAGGAGACTCTGATTCTGTCAAGGTGTTCTTAGATCAAACCCTGTTTACTTAGAGCATACCTGAAGTCCTAAAAGAACTCAGATAGGAGACAGTTCATTTGCCCACAGATACAAGCTGCTTTTTCAGGCAAAAAACTTGACCCAAAAGTTACATCTCAGATTTTCTCAAGGTCTTATTTCTCAGAGTGCCTTTATTCTTTCCAGCCATCCTGTTTCTGGTACTTCTCTGCATATGCTGATCTGTCCATAACCTCTCAAGACATCCAGTTTATCTTACTGAGAAGTTTTACACATAGAGAATTTCTTAGATGAAACTACAGACCAACTGGCTAACTCCACACTGAGAGATTTGTTTTTTTCATCACAATATTCCTCCAAGAACATTTCTTCCAATCCTTCACATAACAATGTATTATGTGAAAATTTTTAATCATACAAAACCTTTCACATATTGTAAACCATGGCCCCAGGTATAAAAAATGCAGAGGGAAGTTTTTTTGGAGGTAATGGCTCAGTAAAGCTGAATTTGTAACTCCTACAGTCTCCTAAGTGGCAGATGCCTGGACTTTTCATGAAATCATTGATTAGGAGAAATGCAGGTAAATGACCACACTTTTTCAATTTTCTCTTTTTGGTTTTTCTTCAGCATGCCTTATAAAATCTGTGAAATTCATTGTGAACAAATAGCCCCCATGTGGATGTTGTCTCTCAAATTATGAATTCAAGTGTCCAGAATAAAATAATTCAATTTGGACAGTTCTGGTCAGATTTTTGAAATGAGAGATTTCTGTTTCTCTTGATAGATAACATTATTTCCATGTTCTCAACATCTGCAAATGTGGAAGTGAAACAAAAAAATATCTACAGCCCATTGGCTATTAAAATGAAAAGAGAGAAAATCTTAATCAGTTGTGCTAAAAAACAAAGTAGTCACTGTCTCTTAAAAAGTTTAGATGGCTTGAGTCTCACAACTCTCTCAAACGTTGTAGTCGCTTGGACCCATGGAGCTTTACCGAGACTTTCAGTCCCTGGGCATTTTCATCCAGATAAGAACAAATATAAAAGCAACTCAGTAGAATAAGTCTTTGTAAGTAGTATTCTGAGAGTGAATCTTCATACTAGCTACTAAAATATGGGTCATTAAATACTTTTTATTTTTTGTAGTCATTCAGTTATTAAAATTAAATTCCAGATTCATTTATTATTGGAAAGATTTTTTTGATCAATCTAGTATTTAATTTTCAGGAGCTAATTTATTCACATATGGCTGTTTTGTACTCTGAAATAAAACAAAGCTGAGAAATGCAAATGCAAAAATTCAAGCTGCTCTAGAAACATTTGAAATGGCAGAAATAATTAAATTAATTTGGTTTGTTTGAAATTATTTCAACAAGCTTATTTAAGTTCATTACATAATAAAGGACAGAGATTGTTACATGCAACGTGCTACTCCTTATTCTTTGAGTCAAGAAGCTCAAGACACTATCTTTAACAGAAAGACAGGATTCCTTTCATAATGTTTAATGCTTCATTGAATAGAAAAATTGCTCATAATTTATAGAGAATGACTTCTAAAAATTGTATGATATCATACTTCATCAGGTTAGAATCTCTCCATTTTTAAGTCTTGAAATTTAATCAACATTAGAAAATTTCCTATACATTATGGTTGAAATGAAGCAGCACCTAATCTCCTTTTACACAAAGTTAGCATGGATGGATGTAAAACTAAGTACTCCAGTTCAAAATTTAGGGGACATCATTCGCACTGAACAGAATGTTAGAGTTTTTGAAGATTAGGTGGGGAGGTTGGACAATGGTTTTTCTCCTTCAAGGAAAGGAATTTTGATATGATATTGATTTGTCTCTTTTTAGACGAGAGTTGTCGGTTATGGGAACATCTGAAAACTGAAAAACTGTTCTCCAGCTATAGTATCAGAATGTCAGATTGCCATATCCCAGTGATATCCATGGTTAGTTAGCTTTCTCTATTATGCAATGATGGGCACTAGTATATAGATCATTATTCTACAGAATTTTCACAAGAAATCTGTGAAAACAAAATCTCTAGATATGTTGACAATAAATGTTTGGGATAAAGAAAAAATTTGATAGTCATTGGTGAAATCTCACACTACAAACTGATAGTTTTGAATGAGAAACCTATGTACAGAATAGAGAAAATTCAAATACTTCAAGCATCATCATACTTTCAGAAGAATAAATTAAAGACCTAAAAATGAAGGAAAAAACCCTCATTTGTCTCCTCAGTTCTTCCTATCTTCAATGTCTAAGATACAATCCTTATAAACAACCAAATATCTGATATGCACAGAAGCAGAACAAACTGTATTAAATACAGCAATGTAAAAATACAGAGATCTAGTATTCTAAAACCCAGCCCAATCAATACATATTTTAAAACAGGATAAAAAAAAGGAAACCATCAAAATATAATTTGAGTGGAAGTAGATAGCACATAATATTAAAGCTCAAAATTATTGTGCATAAGCACTTTTTAAAATATTGTTGTAAAAAATACTATCATGGTCTGTTAAGAGAACTGCTTTTAATAATTTCTCTGCCTTTTAAAGTAAATCAGAATGAGCCTCTAAAAATAAGTTTTAAAGCCATATGTAATTACCCCCACAGGCATATCACAAAAAGGCTCCTTGCCAGTATGGCATTTGGACTTCCCTCTCCTCCATCCATTTATGAAATTCAGTACCTTCCATCATTAAGCCAGATAAAGACACATATTCTAACTGTAAATGCTAATTTGTATTATATCACATTCATTCTAGATCTGAAAAAAATCTTAATTTTTTTGTAACGAGTTTTAATAAGATTTAACAGGATAGCTGAGATAAAATCAGGTTTTTTTTGGTCAGAGATGATGCAAGTGTAGTTACTTGGTGGCACATCATTGTGTTTCTGAGAGCTTCATATGTTGTTTAGTTTGGACAGCTGGGGTTGAGATATGTTTTGTGACAGTGTATGCTGATCCCACATGGAGTAAAGATCTGTTACCAGCGAGCAATGAATGAATCAGACATTCTTACTTAAAAAAGGACTTTAAAAAACCCTTTAAAAACCCCCAACAAAAACTGTTTCTACTTTTCAGTAATGCAATCTGTAAAAGATACAGTAAATAACAAGATAATATCAAACTGGGGAGATGGGGAAAGCAAGCAAGCTCCTTGTAGCTAATGATCTAATTGTTCTAATATTCCATGTCTCTCAAAAACTCTTGCAGCCAATGTTGGAGAAGCCCAAATGAAACACATCTGCAGAACAGAGACACTGTTACCCACATCCTTCTTCTGTAGGAAGCAGAACTATAGTAATTTTATTGCTTACAAAGCCCTCCAGAAATATTAAGTCTGAACAACTTTTCTATTTCAATATTTTCTTTCAGAGAAGAGGGCTGGGGATGAAATCAGGAACCATTTTCAAGACACAGTACTTAAAAATCTTAGAGGTGTGTGATGAACACAAAAAACATCTTACCGAATTGTTTTCAAAGTAGTCACTCTAATTTTGTTTTAGTTTTCACTTGTCTGTTAGCACACATCTCAAGGAAAATCCTGTTTAAATAATTTCAGGCAACAGGTAGAAATCTGTTCAATAGTTGTTTGGGCTGGTTTTTGTGAAAAAACAAGGGACATAAACTGAGAATCAGGCATAGAGACCATATAGAGTGATTTACTTAAATCGATGTATCAAATTACTTAAGTAATACCCAATTTTTACATAAAAAATACAATTGAATGTGTACAAATAAAGTAGTCTTTCACCAAATACTATTAAACTGTTTGTATTTTTCCTGCATTGGATACTCTTTTACCTAGATTTTGAAAGAAATAATCAAGGAAAATTGTTAGCAGTGGAAAGATAAATTGCCCCACACTGATAAGTTAGTAAGTTATTGTCTTTGAACTGACTTCCCTACACCTTAAAAACAGAATTAAAAATTCAGACTTTATTTCAAAAACTCTAGTTTAAAAAAGATGTAAGTGCCAGGATGTAAATTTGTTCCAGAAGGTCTTATGCAGGTAACCAACTTATGAAATCCTTTGCATGCAATTGTATTGCAGAAAGTGCCCAGGAGAAAATAAAAATACTTTGTTGTAAACATTTACAACTAGCACCTTTAACTCAGAACATATGAGCCCAACAGAACAAGATCAGTATTTTAATATCTGGAATTACTACGACAAGTTTGTACTATTACAAGATGCGTTATCAAAAACTGTTTATGTTAAATGTAACAGGTTAACAAATTTTTAAAAAGGACAATCCTTTCCCCCTGAAATCTACTTTTAGATGAGTTCAGCTGCAGTTTCAGTTGCTCAAGAAGGAATATAATTTTATAACAAAAGTAAGAAAGGGAAAAAACCCCACTTATGTCTGCCTGATGGATGAGACCTGAGTATTGCTGGAGCATGTTCCTTGGCACATTCCTCATCACCAGCTTTTCACAAACTGATTTTTCACTCACTGGTCAGCTGCCGGTACTATGTTCATTTTGATTCTTCTGAGTCTTTTAGATGTGTTTGTATCTAATTTAAGAAGTTCTTTCATTAGTGGAAGATCCTACTTTATTTCAGCAATATTGTCAACAAAAATCATATTTTTATTCATCAAAGGATATGAAAAAAATTTAAAAATGCTCCTATAATGCCAAATTCTAAAATTTTCAATTTTCATTTGTTAGTATCATTGCTTCCCTATAATTTGCACACATCCTTGAATGAATCCCAATCCTTTAAAACACAGCAGAAAGAGAAGATTGTGAATATGTTGAAATTTAAATAGAAAATACTTTCCCCTTGTCAATAAACTGTTGTATTTGCATATTGTATTTTCATTTTTTTAAGTTACAAAAACTGTCGTTCATGTTAGAATGTAGCACAAAGTGTCTCTGCTTATTCCCCATTCATTTTCTGTTTCCATTTTTAAAGTCTTACATGCAATATTCAAAGTATCAAAGGATCTTTTATTCATCTTTACATAAATGATTATGCTGTATCCAAATTGTAAGTCATACTGCTTTTAGGAATTCTAATAGTATGATGCATACTTCATACATTACCTCTATTTTCCTCTTGCTCTTTCAACCTCATTTATAGTTTTGCATAATTTGTAATCTGTTCAGGAGGGCGAGGTAATTGCCTGGTGAAAGTGGAGAATATTGAAGCAGGGCTTGAGCCTGAAAATCCTTTCTTAGGTAAGCAGCCCTTACTCAAATAAGTATTAGTCAATGAATTCATGAGAGTTTACATAAATGTAGTTTGTAAGTGTCCAGTCTAGGAGGATGTTGAATGCTATGTCTGTAGTTTCCCTACAGAAATACCTATTGGCTATGCTTTCCTTTCCAGAACAACTGGAAAAGAATTAGGCCATAATGGGTCATTCTGCTCTTAGTGTTCTTAGTTTACTCAAAATTTTAAGGACAGATAAAACCAGTACATCTCCTGAGACCAGAAGAATTGTAATGTTGCCCATGAAAAAACTCCCATTCCCACTTTACAATAAATCTTATTATAATTTCCATGTAATAGTGTATTCCACAGAAATAAAGGGAAGAGAATGAAGCATAACACAATTTTATAAATCATTGCAAAGGCCCAAGAATTCAAAAAGAAGGTATAGAATAGTAAACCATAATAATACTTCACAATTTTTATGTTTTGGATTAATTAGGAGAATAGAAATGTATAGTGAAAAAATATTTCTTAAATTATGTTTATTGTCATGAAGTCTTGAAAATGAAAGCAGGCAAGAGAAGATGGTGTCCAGCAAATTTCATTGTGAATAAGATAAATCAGCTCCGTGCCACTTATTTTTCTTTGAGTCAATGGAAATGTTTCCATTTCATTTCCAAAGGGTAAGGAGTAGAGAGGCTTTAGTTAAGTATTCCACAAACAACTCCAACACTTTCATTAGAGGACAATAAACAAATGACAAAGAATGTAGGTCTTCAAAAGTAGCGAAGTGTTTGGAGAAAGTCTGTGGGAGCATTTGGAACAAAAATAAAAAAGATCCTAATAGATGAGGTATAATCTCTGTAAGAAGAACAAGATGCACAGAGGATAGGCTAGAGCATAGGTTAGTTGGGGTTGTTGGAACTGACACATCTAATCCAAAAAGTAAACTAAACAGAGAACATTTGTATTTTGAAACCATTTTAGGTAGCAGACTTTTGTGTGCTTTCTACCTTTTTAGTTTAGAAAGGAAAGTTAAAAAAAACCTCACAAACCTTTTGATGGAGAGTAAAAGGTATACTTTAGAATCTCACTAAATCACGATTGCTTTGCTGTTTGATTAGAAATGCATTTGAGAGTCTGGACACATTCTTTGAAACTTGTTTGCTTTTCTTCCTCTCTGCTTCTCTTTACTTGACATTGTCTGTCTGTGGTGCCAAGATTTTAGAACTCTCTTTACCCTTTAAACTATTGCTGTCAAAGACCACAATAAAAGGGAGATTCATACTATGAAGCTCATTCTGCCAAGATGCTTCTTCAATATATATTGCCATTATATATCTTGACAGACCGTCGTGGTTAATACTGTCATGCTAAGCCAATGAAATTGGTCCTGTCATCACCTTTAGAAGAGAAGGCAACCAAAAGAAAATGTTCTTTTCTAGGGTTTACAAAGGAGATGGAAAAAAAATCCAAAACTTTTGAACTGTCATCATGTAAAAGGCAAATTCATTGCTTGTATATGTTCACTGTCGACCATAGCCAACCCTGCCGTACACAACAAAACACCATGGATCTTATCACTATCTAAATCTAGTGTCCCTGGTACACTTTCATTAGTTGCATTTTCCAGCAGCACGGGTCTTTTTCACACAACTTGGAACAAGCCATATGTTACTAGCGATTTATCATCCTTGTCTTAAATTCTTCTGCTCCTATAGAAACACAATAAAATTCTTAGGCCAAGTAAAAAGTGCTGGAGAAAACACAAATCAATCTAACAATCAGGTAATGGAACAATTTCATTGATCGAAATGCATTAATAATAAAATTGATAAACACATAAACATGGCACCTTTATCAAATTCCTTTCTTCTTTCTCTAGCTCGTATTTTTTCATTCCTTCTGCTCACAGTACATAAATGTCTAGAGAAACTATATCTTCTTTGGGTGTGGACAATCTTTTTTGATAATAACTTGCTGCTTCCTTCCTTTTCCTTCTTTGTTTCGTAACGAAAAATACCTCTACAAAATTGCATTTTTGGCTGAATTGATTGTCTGAACCTTTAATTCTAATGTTTCAATACATTGACTCCTGGAGATTATATATGTGTCTTGTATTTCATAGACTTAACTTGTGATAATTTAGTCTTAGATTGCTGATAATGCTAGACCATTAGAGAGTATATATAGTCTGACAGCAGTCATAAAACAGGCATTTGTTATTGCATTGTGTTTTATGTTGGTTAATGGTGTGTCCACAAATGTTTGCAAAACATAAAAGATACCAATATTTTAATGATGCAATAAGACTGAATCAAATAAAAAGCCATATCTTTGTGACAAGAAAATTTATTCCAAAACAATGCCACCAGAATTTAAATGAAAAGTTTTATAGGAAAGAATAGTATGCTTGTCAGAGGTTTATATACGTATGTATTTATTGGTGTGCTAAATTGATTATATACAGTAAATGGCATTGCTGCTATTACACCATATTTTGATCATTTCCATATGCTCTAGGCTTTTATTTTGACTTTGCAATTATGAAAGTATAATCACTGTTATTTGAGTAGGTTACATGCTTCAGGGAGAAAAAGTGATTGATTGAATAGCAAAATAACACACATACACTGGAAAGTTCAGGAAACAGTCTGGTCAGAGGGAAAACCAAAGTGCTGACTGTTTGCAGTCTTTGAAATACATGCTTCAAGTTTTTTAACTTGAATTTTACTAGCAGTTAAGGCCAAATAAACAGCCTAGAGTGACAAAATGTGAAGCTGCTCAGATTTGAAAGAGTAACTATATTGACAACGGTCTTTCTTTTTTGTTATATTGGTGTTCCTCAGGTAAGAAACTGAGACAGGCAAAGGATTAGGCCATTTTCCCCAGATTAAAACTTCGTATTAAATTCTGCCTACTTCAAATGGGTTTTGTAATGACAGCAAAGCAAAGAAACAAAGAGCTGCTGAGTGCTGCCATAGGAGCATTTGCCAATCTGTGATGGATCTCCTTCATCTCTGTGATTTTCCCCCTTGTGTGAGTCTGAGGTTGTAGCTCTGGAGTAGAAAACTCACTAACCTCACCATAAGGTGCCTCTAAGCAGCAAAGCCCCAAAACAAGTGTGAAGATGGAGACATGGAGCATGAAAGAAAGCAAAGGAAATTACTCTGACTTATACTATACAGCTGGGCATCATGTTGGTAGAACTGCCATGCAGGGTGATGGGATCCTCATCTCAGGCAGAAATGCCTGGGTTGAAGCACTGCTCTCACCACTTTTCCCACCTTTTTCATGCTCAGAAACAAACCAAGAAGCAATAGCATAGAGAGGTGAGACAGCAGAGAAGCCAACCACACGGGTGACAAAGTGCAGTAAAACTCCTCTCTTTTCACTCAGCCTGCAGTGGGACAGACATCAGCTGCCATTCCTCACTCAAGAAGGACTGCTGCAAGAAGTTAGAGAATGTGAACCAGTGAACTCCCATACTCAGCATCCCATGGGAGTTGGTAGCAATCCTCTGCAAGCAGAGAAGGTCCTGAAGGATTTCTTGCTGAAGAAGTCAGCATGGTGAGACACAAGTGGCACTAGAGTTCCACCATAGGATAAAAGAAGAATTATTTTTTTGAAATGCACAGGGCATATTAATAAGCATGACAGCATAAGATAAAATTACATGAGAAATTGCTTATTTTCTACCTGAACCACGTTCTACAAATACTTCTTCTTACATTTTTGCCTCCTTTTGATTTACCGTTTATGCCAGTACTTTAATAAGTGATAATTTCAGCCTAGCAGTTTGCAGAATAATGACAAGACTTTTTGAACAATAATTCCCCGGGTATTTATCTATCCCTTGAAAAAAATCTGTTGCATTATCAATTGCAACAGCTCCTCAGAAAATCTTAATTTTTTATGAATTATTTCTTAAGGATTTTGGTTACAAGATATAGAATAACATTCTGTTTTTCATATTGAAAAGTCAGGGACATATAAATCTATACTATTTTAAAAGCATAGAAAAGTTTCTTATGAGGTCTTAAAAAAGTACAAAAAGCTTGATGGATAATTGTAAGTTTTTCATTTACTGATCATTTCAGTGGAAAGTCTGGATATTTTTGAAGCAAGATTTACCTATTTTGCAACCTATTTTCTCAAAAATATATTTGGTTTCTGTACTGATGTTGTCCTGGTTGTAGCAGATAAGCAAGATCACAAAGGGGAGTTTGGTTGATGGGAAAATCTTTCAGGGACCACAGTTCCATGGAGGGACTTGGACTGACTTTGGACACTTTGGTAATTGTTATTTCCCTGAGTCCAAAGTAGGCAACTCTGAGAGCAAGGTGCATAATGTGTAAGCATCAGACATTTAAATCTATTAAGGAGGTTATTATGTGCTTTAAAACAGTAAGCCACCAATTGTATTTTTCAGATTGTATATCCTTAAAAACATTCTTCTAACTAGAATTTCCTACAGGGCAAAAATATTTGACTTTAGCCAGAAGGAAAAACACTTTATAAGATAATATTTAAATTAGCATGCAAAATCCTGGTTGCACCAGGGAGCATTGCTAATCCAATTTTTATAAAGTGAGGTAAATTCTTCTAAATTTTTCTAAGTACAGTAAAGTTGTTCATGTATCATGGGAGGAAACAGCACATCTCTGGTTCATAGATGAGCCCAAATAACTATTAGAGTTGAGAGAGAATGTCTGAGACTCTATATTATGCCTATGTGCCTCATAACTGACAGAAGTCAGACAGAGCAACACAAGCAATTCACAACTTGTATTTTGTATTTCAAGTCCGTCTGATACTATTATTTTAAAGAAATGGAGATTTTGGTGGGACTAGGCCCTGACAGTTATGGTGTGTCTAAAAATTAGTATGGTCTACAGCACACCTTCAAGAAAACTTTTGAGTGGAACAGGGGCCTATTTTGCCTCCTTCAGAAATCTGAGAAGCAGGCAGAAAATTACCTTTGCTTTTAACACTACTATCCCTCATAACTACAGGTCTGCAGCTAGTGCAAAGAAATGTACAGTTTGGTTTTAAAGTAGTTTTATTTATTCAACAGTGGTTCTCCCTTCCCCAGTTCAAAAAATCATCTGTGGTGTCAACAGGCACATTATGTAAAAATAAAACATTTGATAAGTGGATGGAGGAGAACACTCTTTGATCAGCAGAATATACAGACATCCACAAGTGCAGGGGGCACTGGAGGAATGCCTAAGAAGTAAGTTCCAACATGAGTGAATTTTCTGGAAGGGTAATTGCGTGAGAATCTGTCTGGCAGCAAGAAAAAACTCTAAGTTTCCAAACCATATGATCAAAACCAAGGAAAAAAAAAAGACTTTTCCTTTCAAAAGGCTTTCAAAAGTCTCCCAAAAGGCTAAAAATAGATGATGAAGAGATGAATCAAAATAATAATTTATTCAGAAAACTAACTTGCAGACAGAATACACAATCCTTTGATGCTTGAAAACTATTCAAGAAGGTCAGTCTATTTCAAAATACCACCATTTGAATGTCTTCTTTCTTCCATCTTCTTTCCAAAGTTTGCAATGTGAGTAAACTTTGCTGCTGCTTCTGCTGCTACTGTATTTTCAGGCATCAAAAAAATAAAAGAGAAGCACATAGTTCTGCGTAGATAATAGATTTCTGTCAGTAGTAAATCCAGCAGAATACACCCACAGCTAAACAATCACCTCTAGGATTCTCCAAGATTATATTTTGTTCAGCCTCTAGGTAAAGGTCAGCTCTTGTAAGTAACTAATTTTTACTTTTTCCTGAGGCTGTCAGCTTACAAGTTTCTATGTGCACTTCAGAAAAACAATTACATAAGGTTTTATTCTGTAAGATGTCCTACTTGTAATGAAAAGCAAAGGCTTTAAAATGCCTTCCCCTGTACAAACCCTTCACGTTGAGAAGTCAGACCATGCTTTTAAAATTATGAAATCTGATAGTTCATATTTTCTACAGTAATTTGAAGTCAGAATTAATTCATCTTAAGCAGATGAATTGTACTCACTAGCAAAAACCCAGCAACTGAAAAGGTGAAATCCCAAGTTGTTGTATTGGTTATCTCCTTTTGCATTTCAGAATTTGAAATGTGCAACTGAGTTAGCCAATCAAGTGGCAAAAATTTAGTAAGCTATTTTTCCCCCTCTCACTTTCTGGGTATATTTTCATTTTGTAACAAGAATTCAGTTCAGCAGGAGGTAAACTTGCAGGGAAAATCGCGGATTGCTGATTTTAAAGACTGTCAACAATTACTGACGATACCAAACTTCACTGAGAGAGGCAAATCCAACACCTGCAGAAAGATAACAGAGGAACCCAGTGTCTTTTCAGAAACAGCAGCAGTATCAGAGTCACAGCTAGATAAATATCATGTGACACAAAGAGATAACAAACATACTGCCATAACCTCAAGAAAAGCTAGGTTTACAAAGATTAAAGGGGAAAACATGAGGAAATGCAGTTAAACAAAGAGCCTAAAAGATACTTCTATTTCACCTCAGTTGTGGAAAAATCAATAGAAAAATACAAAGAATGAACTCAGTATGTTGAGATCCTTATAAAAATAACAGAGAGCAAATGCAAGCAAGCTGGAAAATCAGACCCACATGATCTATGGTTAAAGTGCTACCAGGAGGATTTAAGCCCTGCACTGTCTTGGCTTTCAGCTGCACAGCTTGCTTTACAAAGGGGTGGGTCTGTTGCAGCTGAGTGCATCAGCTTCTGTTAACTGGTGACAAAGTGAGAGGCACACAAGGAACTGCTCAGGTCAACCTGAAGGATTCCATCCCATATGACAGAAAACTACATCACCCACCCCCCCGTCCCTCATTTCCCAACCAGTGCTGAGATAAATGATGCTTCCTTTGCTGAAATGTGCTGCCTTGGCTGTTCAGGAGCCTTACCAGATTCTGTATCAATATTGACACCTCCACTTCCAGCCAACATCTATGCAATATGTAAATTCAGAGAGAGAATTCAAGGGGAAAAGTGTCATATTTTTTTTTAAGTGACTTGCCCCACATTTTGTATTCTCACTATATTAAATTTATACTACCCTCTTGCTGCCTGTGTGAAACAAATATGAGATTAAATCACCTTTCTTAAGTTGTTGGGTATATGACAAGAAAGAGTAACAGTAAAAAAATTCAAGTCTTTGAAACAATGAATATAATTCACATTTTCCCCTAAAACTTCTGGGTTGGATTTTCATATTATGTCTGAATATATTTTTATATATATATTCTAGATATATTTTTTCCCAATAAAAATTCTGGCTTAGATATCACATTGTTGCTATCTTTATTGGATGAAAAATTCTGAGTTATTTGTTACACTTGATGAAAAACTTGTAAAAATAGGCCATCCTTCTGAAAATAATGGCTTTTATTTTTTAGACTGTATACAACAAATATGGGGGAAAATGCTGTAATAACCACTGGGTTTTTTGCTTAACAAATGTGACCCTGTAAAGCACTGATCGTATGAACCTGGAATTCATTTTTGTGAAACAACAGGATTCTTTGCAGATTCAAAGTATGAACATGTAAGCAACCTGGTAGATCTCTAGGGCCTTTCTTGATTTCTTCCCAAACAAATAGTATAAAATCTGAATTTTAAATGAAGACTCTTTCGCAGGTTCTTGTAGTCGAGGACAAATCCCACAACAGAGGAAGAATTGATGCTATTTCCTTCTCACCATGGTTGAGACTGTTGGTGTGGGATTTCTTAGCTGAGTCTGTTCCAAGAGGAAAGTGTTGTGTCTTTAGTGCTACTGACTGGCCTTAGCATAAAGTTGAATACATGTTCACAGCATTTCTCATTCTCCCTCTTCAGACCAAGGGTGCCTGTTACAGGCCAAAGAATGTCTGTTGTGGACCTGCCATAGCAGATGAGACTTCAAATGTCTGCTGGATATGGATGCATGTCTTGTGTGCAGCATTTCCTTTTCTCCTGTATTTCAAGGGACAACTGAGAAGGGAAAAATGTGTTCACTTGCATTTTTTCCATCCAGTTATAGCTTCTAGGTATCAACTGTAACTTCTGGGACCATTTACTACAAAACAAGGCTAGTGAAGGATTTTAAAGTCTCTCTTACCACTGTTTTCAATTGTTTGAATCAACTGACGAGTGATAAACATTTGCCTACAATCCTGATGAAGACAGGGAAGACATTGCTTACTATTCTGCTAGAGTGGCTGTTTTCTAAGGTATCTGCTTTTGAAGATTACCATTACCACAGACTTAGAAGTCACTGAGACTGTGACCCAGTTAACAGTGTTAGGAATTATTAGGATAAACAGCATATCAAAGTACTTTTATTGTCTTACTAAGGAAGCTGATTTGAACACTTCCTTCACACTGAATGTACCTCCTAGCGGTCGGTGGCCCATTGTCCCCAAGGTCATTGAAGCACTCAGAAGTTTATGACCAGACTTCTGAGGCAGGAAGTTACTAACTGAACCTACAGGCATGTGAAGCATTCTGTTGAAGTTGGTGGTAGATTTCAAGTTCACACCCATGCATCTGTAGGATGATGGTGCTCCAGCATCTTCGTGCCTCTCGATTAAATGCTGGTAATTGAAGCCAGCTTCTGCTAGTATGGGTACCATTTCCATCTCCTGCTCTGAGGGCTCAGGATAGGGCTGATCCTGCAACAAGTGCAAAAGTGACAGCCCTGGGAAGCCAGACTTATTGTTTCTGAGAGGGCTTATCTCATGCACTTTGGAACAGCAGCTTCTCTAGGAATCCATCTCAAGCCAAAGGATACCTGTGGGCTCTTTGCTTTCCTTGTCTTGCTGCTGCAGCAATTGCTAATATTTTGTGTGCTTGGAGATCCCTGAGGTTGCAGTAGTCGTTCTCAGCACTCTCACTGAGATGTCGTGAGCTGAGATGCAATTAAGGAGAAATATGTACCTTGCAAAATGAAAGGAACCAAAGCCCACAGAACCTCCCACTGAAGAAAAAGACATTTCTCTCTTTTTTCTGGAGCCACACATTGCTTAACATCTTTGAGGCCTCTGAAAAGTTAACTCTTTGAGGCTGGATATGAAATGTAACTTATGGCATATTTTCATCTCAGCTTAAACACTGAAAAACAAACAAAAGAGAATACAAAAGGAGTAAATGATGATGGAAATTTTTGGCTTGGAAGACAAAAAAAGAGAAAGTTCAGGTATTTGTCATATATTAGCTTTGGGACCACAAGCTATCTCTATGAAGGGAAATGTTATATTTTCTCCATTCTCAGTAGTGAAGACGTTTGGACTGCATCAAACAACAGAGTGGGAGAGGATTTAAAACAAAATTTCACCTGCCAAATTGCATGTAAGGAAAAGAGCAGGATTGTAGTGAAGCTTAATGTTACAACATTTTCAAATAGTTTAAAAGCTTTTTTTATTGGTCTTTTTATTATGGTTCTTCAGTTATTTTTTAACTTTTATTTGGAATAAATCTCAGTTTATTTGAAACATTTTTTTAAAACTACTTTTTTAAAATGTTATCAAATGTGAGTACATTGCAGGGCCCAGTTACTGTACCTACTTTCAACTTTCAATGACTTTTTAATTTAATTTTTTTTAAGGTTCATGTTGCATTTGCTTTTAATCCATTGATCTGATTTTGCAAGGCTTTGTGTGAAGTTTAGCTTTGGTTCATATGAGGTGCTAGGCACCTTGTATAATTTTGATTGTTGCTTTTTAATTGAGAATCAACAAATTAAGATACTGCATCTTCTGTTAGTTCACTATTGAAGGTTCTAAATTCTAAAAACCAATATGTTAAGAATGATGTGTGATGATACCCATGCCTCATACACTTTTAATACAGAAGCACCACAGCTAAGTTCCTATGCAAGGCCTATGTTGAAAGGTTGTTATAACTGAAGATTTAGTATTAATTGGATACAAAATGTCATAAAAGAATTGTCCTGAGTAAGTACTTTCAGCTATTTAATATAAGTAACTTGATCTATTTCTAAACCAATTATAAGCTACAGGGACCTTGGGGGAGAGAGGGAGATGGCACAGGATATCTGGAAAAGAAGAAAGGAAACTGAGAAAAGGACTCGCTAGACATAAACAGATGGTTCCTGTGAAAGGAAATATATCTGTAATGTTACCTAGAAGATCTAAAGGAGACTTGGCATCCTACCTGCTATTTTTGTTAGTAATTTATAACCCAGGGTTTCTTGTAACTCTCACCACACTACACTTGTAAGAAAAGTGTAAACTGCACTAATGAAGTTATTTCACTGATTCTGATTATCTCTGCTTTACAAAAGAGAAGGGAAGAGGCTATAACTAGATTAATGGGATGTTTAATTCTTAAAAGTGATATCACAATTTTTTTTCCTTGCTACTACAGCAATTGTTTCCCTGCAAAGCAAGTCCAAGCACTGAGTGACATATCTGACAGATATATAAAGGAATCACATCACAACAGAACAACATTACCAAGCAACCTTATCCCATAGCTGGGTTATTAGGTTGCCCTTTAGCAGAGAGGAGACATCATGAAACAGGGCTTAGTTTATCCACATGTTCAATAATTTGGCACTTATTCAGGTGTATGACTTCTCCTCTATAATGGCTATTTGCTTTTCTCTTTTCCTTTTTTCCCCCCCTCCTTATTTTCTAACACTATCTACCTTTTTTAATGCTAGGCATATTTAGAATGTTTTGACAGATAACAAGTCTGGGGCATATTCCCCTTTTCACACAAATTTCAGGGGGGGAGAGGAAAGCAAAGAAAAACAGTTGGTGAAGTTTTATATAGCTTTTCTGAAAAAACCTACTTATCTCAAATCACCAGAAAAGTAGAAAAGGAAAAATTTGACTGTGAAAAGAAATGAGAGTCAACTACTTAAAATTTGGTTTAGACTGCAAAAGTGGCAGTTGTACTCTGAACCTGTTGTCAGATTCCAACATAGTAGCAGAAGAAGAAGGAGGCTGGTAGTTGAAAAGGTGAAATGCCTATAACCCTTTTTTGACACTCTTCTGCTAATATGAAAAATTTGTCATTCACCAAAGTATTTGAAAACCTACACATGCAAGTGACTTGAAATTTTTGCAAGATGCTTCCCACAATTCTGTGATTCCTTTTAAGTAGGATAAAAGTTGAAATATTATTCCACATGAGTAGCATTGCCTTAAAAATACACATTTGCCAAAACTGAAGGATAAAGATTTCAGCAGCACTCAATTTGAAGCTAGAATGCTAAGCTTTTACCTACAGACAGTTCCTATTTCTGATTAAATTCTGTAGCACTCTGATTTCCTTTCCCAGAATATGAAATCAGATCACAGAAAGGGAAAAAAGAGATTCCAGAGAGGAGACCATTACTGACGGAAGCCATGTGTCATTAATTCAGTTATAAATTATTAGCTGAAAGCAGGCTCTCAGCATTTGTATTTGATGAACAAAAATTGATTGCTTCAAGGGCATTTCAATCCTTTTGATGTTACCATCTTTTAGTCCACCACAAATCTGAATCCTTAACAGAATGATTATAGCATTATAGTAATCCTAAGAGCCAATACTAAAGGATTTGGAAGAGCAACAGAGATCAATAGATTGAAAAAAGCATGTCTTTTTGAGTTGACAGAGCTGTCTAGCCTGATAGTGAACCTGAAAAAAATAAGTGGAGACTAAGTAAACAAGCAATCGTGCAGACTGAGTGAAACTGAGGTGATGAGCCACTTTTCTGAATTGTTGAATACACCGGGAAGCTCTGAATATTTCCACCGGATTTAAACAAAACTAATGGCAACCAAGGGATATTTTGCCCACAATCAAAATAAAAGAAGTTTCATAAATATGTTTGCATGTGTTTTCAGAGCTTTGTGAACTGTTCTGGAGGTTGGGGTGTACTGCGAGGTCAACATTTGTGTTTTGCATGGACTTTGAGATTATTTGAACTGGGATTTGAGGGAACATTGTCTTAATGATTGTCTTCCTTTTAGTTGCTTTGAAATCCAGAATCTGGGCCATATTCCAACATAGAGATGAAAGTGCAGTCCTCTCAGCAATTAGATTGTGAGATATACAGTAGACAGGACCATGAATCCTTATCATGTAATCTCCATCAAACTATAAAATAATGTGGAAATCATGGAAGTAACAGGCAGTTTGTGGATAGTTCAGGTTGTGCCAGGTTGTAAGTAACAAAGCTTTCCTAGAATAACAAAGAAGAAAATGAGTTGAAAGCTAATGCCCTCTTCAACAGCTCAAGGATTAGCATAAAATTATACTTTGAAGAAGGAAAAAGAACAGCATTGCAAGAGTGGAGTATTGTTGAAGATCAGTGGAATGGAGAGAGGACAGAAAAAGAATAAAAGAACCCTTACACTAGAATACTGCAAACTGGTATAGAGTTTAACAGATATTTAACAATTCTTTTGGTGTGCTAAACAACAGATTAACTTCGTAGTGCTCAAGTGAAAATTCAGAGAAATTCAGATGCAACACATCTGGAGAGCATCCCATGGCAAATGGTGAATGGCTAAGTAATCTGTCTCAATAGCAAGACATGTAGTGATAATTTATTTTTTGTAACTAGGGCTGTGAGCCTACCAATAATTCTAATGCAAAAATGTCTGAAATTACTTAAAGCATAAATGCAGAAATTCCAACAATCACACTTCTTTCATGAGATGTATGTCACTTATACATACTATTATTAAAAGAGAGAGTCATAAAAGTCTTTTGAAGAAGGGTGTGTTTTTCAGTTCCCTATGATTGTGCATATGTAGACTAGTGAAAAAAAGTGAAGCATGTACCTTTTGTGCTACTGCAGATGATTTTCTTTATGGGCCATAGCTTTTTAGCTTGGTTCATGTTTTCACATTTCTTACATCTGAAAGAGTGGCACAAATTAAATGCACATTAAAGGCATGATTTCGGAACATTGTGTTGAAGCAGATTTAACCTATTATTTTGAAGCTGTGCATGATAACATGTGATCTTTAAGCTTAACCTTTATCTCAAGCTGTTTAAAATGTTTTGTAGCTGTTCTTGTCTAAACGAATAAAGAGGATGATAAGCAGGGACTGGCATAAATAATAGCTGCTTTAAAACAGGCAAAGAAATTGATAGCTTTACAAATGGTAGCCACCTGTATCAGGAAACTAAAGAAAGACTGAGTCTTCAGGGGAGAGAAAAATACACCGACCTTCATTTTTCCTTTTTATGGGAATGTAGTTTGAATTGTGCTCTATACTTCTTCAAGCACAACGCACTCTCTCTTGAGCAGAACTGGAGATTATGAGCATGAAAAAGGAGAAGATTCTGCCTATGTCACAGTAAGTTCTCATGAAAAACGTGCAAGCACTGATGTCTTTCCACAGAGGTTCACAGAAGCAGAGTTGATAAGCAAAGTACAGATGGTTGACGAAAGACAAGGACACGATTCGTAAACAGCAGCAGGTGAGCAGACAAAAGGAGATAACAGCATAACTGCTGTAAATCACAGGATGCTGTGACATGGGGGTGGGGGAAGGAAAGGAGATTTTGTGAGACCTGAGGTAAAATCTACAGCAGTGCTTTCAATAGTAAGAGACAAAAAGACAAAGCTATACCACACGCCATGTTATACAGGCTCTGGGAAAACCTAATATTTTACTTCCAAGGCTAAGTCCCTGAAAATCATTGTGTCTTTTTCTTTCTGTGTAATCCACATTAACAGAAACACAAGACAGTTTCTGCAACAGGACAGGGGCTTCAGCTGTCCTGAAAACCCAGAACTTCCCTGTCTCCATCTGTTCTGAAAAGCCAGAATATCTCTGTCACTATCTGCATGGCATAAACCCCACATTTATCTTTCATGTAGGAAAAACATTTATCATTCTCAACAAAGCTTTCTTTTGTCTTTGCCCATAACATTTTCTGATTTGATACAATTTAGAGAGAGTAGTAGTTCTTCAAACATGAAGCTACTGTAGAATTTTTTGCATTTACATCCCACATTGAATATTTCCAGGGTTAGGATATCCACAATGTCTCTGAGAGACTTGTTGGTTCATGGCAGTTGGATTGCCTAATTTGTATGTTCAGTAACAAGATTGTCATTCAGGATAATAAATGCAGTTTCTTTCCTAAAAAAAATATAATTGACCAAAAACTTTCTATCTATCTGTCCTTTCTATCTATCTACTCTGTATTCCCCACAAATGTAAATTTCTTTACAGACTGATGTTTCCAAATGTCCTGCTGATATTGCTGGCAGCTTATACATATGCAGTTTGTTCTACTTACAAATGAAAATCAACTAGGAATAAGAATTTTTTTTTTTATCAGAAGATTTTGTAAAGATTGAAAAAGAAATTAAACACATTGAGATTAAATCTTAAAAAGATTTCAGATAGAAAGGACTTATGGAAATGAACCTGTCTCTTTACACAAGTGCTGCCTTTCATGAAGACCAATTTGATTCCACTGTGATAATCAATGAATAACTCATTCAAGTTAATGTTCTTCACCTGTGATAAGAGAAGGCTCAAAAGCACAGTATGTGGACTGTAAAAGATGTTCCTTCTTGAAGTGTCTGAAGGATTAACCCCAGGTTTACTCTCCTTCTTGAATTTACCCCATCACCTTCTCAGTTCTTTGTATGTCACTATGACCCTCTTCCTGAAAGCTTTTAGTAGGTGTCTGCTCATACACAAAATCTTACAGTGCAGAATTTATTCCCTCTGTATTCACACAACCTGATAACCACTCTCCTACAGATGAGCTTTGCTCTGCAGTACTAATATCCAGTTTTCACAAGTACTTTAAAGGCCTTATGTGCAGACTTATGTATTTCTTTACTTAGAAGGATTGCTGGACAAAAGAGGTGAGAATTCATGTTGAATTGTGTAAAATAGTATTAAAAAAATTTAATTCCACAGCAATTAAAGTTATACAAAATTGACTTCAAAAAGTATCTCATTTTAAGAACTGTACATCGGGTACCCTGAGGGCTTCCCATATAGTTTTGTTGAATTGAAAGAAAATTACAAATATTTATTTAGGATGTTTACCAATTAAATTTGTAATAAATAGGGGTGAAAAATATGCAGTGAAGGCCACTAAAATTATAAGGATTCATCCACCAACAAGCAAACCAGAAGTTTTTTGCCAAATGGGAAACATTATGAAGTCTGGAAGGGAAATACAATGTCACTGTGAAAAAATAAAGATTATGTGTGTGATATTGAGAAACCATGAGAAGATTATTTGTGATTTCTGAATCAATGCATAAAAATATAATAGAATAATTGTCTTTGTTAGAACTTTTTTACAGATTTACAATGCAGGATCAGTCAAAGGATTTTGAGGAATCTGTGCTGATATTGTTTTGTGGTTTCAGTTAAAGGGAAACGCTTATAGTAAAAATTAGATCAATTGTAACCCATGTCTATCACTATTTCTGTCTTGCTGTTGTCACAGCCTTTGTATCTTTTATCCAAGAAAAATTGAATCAATATCATAAGTACTTCATGACTACGTGTTGCATATACAAACTACGTGTGGAGTATAGGGCTGGAAAATATCTCAACCACCCAGCCTACTCATCTGCTATTGCAGGCAATCATAACTACTCACAAACTCACAAATTACCACACCTTTTAATTGTTTTCTCAATTATCTTTGTTCTAGAACATTGCTGTGTTGTACACTCTTGGATCAAGATTGTTCTTTACCATAAATGATTCCTTTATCTCCTTAGGGCTTGTTTCCATCACGCATTTTGAGACAGAATTAACATTTCCCCCAGCTCTTCTTTTGCTATGTGACACAAAGCCAGTTCCTCTAGTCTGTTGTCACACATTAACTCTGGGTCTTTCAATCATCCTATTATCCTCACTTTGAATCTTTAGTTAAATTGTAGATTTCTAGAATAAGGATAATCAGATCCATGCATAATATTCTGGAAGAGTACCCTGGATAACTATAAAATTAACTTCTCACCTCTGTTGAAAATCCTTGCTTGATAAATCAAGTGAAGGAATCTGCCTTTCCCATGGTTATATCCCACCTATGGATTACAGCCATTTTACAATTAACTAATACAAAATCTTTCTTCTCATCTACTGGCGACCTTTGAATTTTTATTAACCCCCACAGGCACAAATTTGTAATTTTCTCTCGTCAGTGCCATTTCTCTGCAATTATAACCCAGGCTGGTTGTTTAATATATTTATCCTTCAGTATTTTTAGATCGTGTCTTCAGGACTAGCACTTGCATATTCCTTACACTCCAAAATCTCTTAGCACTTGATCAACATAATCTCCACTCTAAGGTGTTCTGTCTACAACTACCAGTAATTTCTCACAGAGCACTATATCAGGTTGAGTTATACTACACTTACTACATTTAATTGGTTAAAAAAAAAAGCCCAGTGCAAACATTTCTCAGACTTTTTAAAAACACAACATATCTTTTATCCTTTATAGAAATGCATCTCTCCTCTGATATGGTAACAGTGGTTAAATTTGTTTTTAGGTATCTTGACACTAATCTTATAATTTTGTATGCTAGTCCTCTCCGAACTCCGGAAAGAACATGAAACTTGGAATTTGTTCCCCCATAAAGAGAGCAATTTCAATCTTTTTATTTCATGTATTGTCCTTTCTCACCTCTAGTTCATATCACTTATTAAAAATTGAAGCAAAGTATTACTTTAGTGCTTCCAACAATTCCTAGCCTTTCTAAGTGCAGTTTAGTCTCCCTTCTTCCCACATTTTACTTATAAGGCTAAAAGAACCTTTTGTTCTTTGTTTTGAATTCCTTTCTGCTGTCTAACTTGGCTCAAGTTTTGCTAGCTTATCATTTTAACTGGTCACTCCATACCTCATGAAGTCTAGAATGTAATTTCCTTTGCTTAATAATCTTTCTGTCCACCCATATTCTCTTACTTAAACCTTGAATCCAATACATTTTCTCACATTTTGTTCTTATTTTGAAGATGATAATTTTTCAGGCAGGATGAGGGTGGGATTCTCCCCTTGGGTAGAATTCCAATGAGTTTTTCCTCTGTTGTTCCAAAGTAAAAATAAATCTTGTCTGTATTCTGCCCTCCTGGCTCCATCATCCAGTCGATACCACTGCTGGAATTCACTTTAGACTGTACAGATGATTTCTAAGTTAAGCAATCAGAATTCAGAAGAAACCTGTTCTGAATGTTTTTGTGCAATTTTACTCCCAAATCTTTTCACATACACATTATAAGAAATATATAGTCCTTGTGAGCTATGTTATTATTTCTTTCAGCCTCATGTGATGCACAATATGGACAGTATTTATTTGGTACATAATTCTTCAAACACTTCTTTTATCAAATTCTTTGGGTTTCTTCCATATTTACTCGGTGTTCATCATCCAGATCCTTCACAGAATACAGACATATTTACTTGCTTCTCTGCTTTTCTGTTGTGTTCATTACCTGATTTAGTGGAGATATCCACTGCCCTAATTTTAAGTAATAAGTTATAGATATTTTATTAACTCAAATTCCAAGACCTTCAGTTGAAACTGTCAAGATAAAAGTTTTCTTTCAAAAACTTGTTTGTAATCAAACATGCTAAATAGTTTTAAATAATTGCCTAAGAAATTGCTCATGGGAATTCTCTCATAAGGGAACAGATAGGAAAGAGTTTTGTGAGGCAGCATTTAACACATGCAATAGCAGAACAACTCCATGTCCCTCTACATCTTTTTCCTTGTTCTGTGCACAAGAAATTTGGATTCTCTGGCCAGGTCCAGGAGGAAACTCTGTGCATTGTGTGGTGAATTCCAGACAGAAGAATAAAAGGCTAATTACAAGAAACAATTTATTTTTAAATTAATGATTTGACTTTTTCATGATGGAATGAGAATATTCCTTCCTAGTTCACTAGGTCCTGCTGCAAGATACCTGACTTTAGGTTTCCACTGGATGACAAACTATCCAGGATTAAGCATTAATATACAAAAAAATTAAGCTGGCATTTTTTAGTGTTTCTTGCTAAAAATCTACAGGTAAAACTCTATAGCAGAAAAGCATCCTATCCCTTTTCCTCTCTGCTGCCATTCAGTTACCACTTAACTAACTTTAATGTGGAAAGGACCGTAGAAAACCAAGGATGAATTATTTCTTAATAGGACACATAAAACATTAGTAGACATCTCATTGAATCACTACAAAACTGAGAACAAAATTGCATTGAGTTTCTGTGTTAACTGTTTAGTGGTTCTAATAAACTCTTCACAGGATTTGAGAAAAACCCTTTAATGAATTTTCCCATTGGTGTTTTCCTTTCCCTTAAATGAATGGGAGTAGCATTAAGTCAACCTATTTTCATTGGAAAAGAGGACCCATATGGATCAGGTTTTTTAGTGAAACTGAGATTACTCATTGCTGACATATAACAAAGTCAACAACTATTTTTTTCTATTTGGACTTTAGTTGATCCTATTTTATTTTTATTTTGATGGTTTATTATTTCACTTGAAAAGTATGAAGATCTGATAAGAACTGAGCTCAGGATAGCCAGCCAATTCCGTGGAACACCAGGGCAGTATGCCACACATTTTTTCATTGGAAACCCACTTTAATCCCACAGATGGGAGGCAGGTCGGGGGAAAAATGCCAATACAGAAACATAAGATCTTAGAAGTAATATCCATGGACCATGACTAAAAATAATATATAAAACATAATATTGTTTCAGGGGACACTTTGAAAAAACAGTTTAAATGCAGTAGAGCAGTTCCAGTAGGAGCAATAAGAAAGGACCACCTTAGATTTTCAATATCTTCTCTATTACTTGGCATACTCCATGGGATATTGGCCTTTTGCCACACGATTCATGAGGTTAAAATCCACTTTATGTTTACCCCTTAGTAGGAGTATCCTAACAAGTTGCCTGTAGGGAACATTCACGTGAACCTATCCCCTTTCTTACTGTATGTAGGGTAAACAGCTCCCAAGATAAAACAATTGGCTCTCCAGCCTAGTGATTAAGACAAATCTTTCAAAGCCCTACAGCCTGCTGATTTCAATATTCTCTTTGTTCCTAGGGACTCTCAGAGAGACAGGGGAATGGGAGCATTAAGTCTGAACCTGGGTCTCCTGGCCATTTTTGAGTACCCTCTAAATTCACATATACGTGCTGAGAACTAACAGACCTCAAGGAACCAGTTCTTCTTAAAGAAATAAGATTTTAAAAGCACTTAACAGAAAATAATTTTAAAATCCAGCAAGCGAATACATCATTAAAAAATATTAAAATATGCATAGTAAGTTTAGACAAAAATAAGAAAATAATTATGATTCAAAGGTTGTTAAAAATTTTATGATGTTAGAAAACAGAAAGTGGGCAGCTTGTTAAGGATAAATCTTGCTTAAGCCTTAGATGTTAAGGAGCACTGCTGTCAATTACATTTCTGCAAATGGAGGTA
This sequence comes from Cinnycerthia olivascens, assembly GCA_035048155.1. NCBI lineage: Eukaryota > Metazoa > Chordata > Aves > Passeriformes > Certhiidae > Cinnycerthia > Cinnycerthia olivascens. The sequence continues at coordinate 71,828,390 of JAWWMU010000153.1, read as the reverse complement.
TCATTGCACTTTCAGCTGACATCTTGCCATGAATACGAATTCAATGTCAAATAAAAGCTGCCTCAGGAAAGAGTCTCTTCTATTACCTAATCACTAACATTAAGTTGCACTAGTACAAGTAGGGCATATGAATGTACTTAATGTCTCTATGTGGACTCAATCTGAATTTTTGTCCTAAAGCACATGAAATCATTCTCACCTAAATGAGTCAAGTGTTATTCTGTAGTCACTTTTGCTTCTGTGAATGTGAAGCATTAATTCAGTGACCATGTCTTTTGAGTCTCACTCCCCAAATTAGTTTGTGACTCAAAGGCCAGTAAGAATTTGACCAGAGGTCTTAATTTATAAATCTTAGAGCTTTAGTAATCTTGGTGTACCCTTCCTGCTTATTTCTGGATGCAAACCTTTTACTCTATTGACAACACCCCTACCTTTTGTCCTAGAACTGTTAGAAGTTTTGCAGGTGAAAAAAATTCTCAGAAGGCAATCTTAATCTCATCCCACGTTTTCTTACTCTAAGTGCCCAAAGTTAGCTTTTCTTTGTTTTATTCCAAAGGGCAGTAATTTCAAACATTTCACTGTGGAAAGGAATTTTTTTTTCTCTAGTATTTCACTTTCTTCTGCTCTACTGAAAAGAGAAGAAATCCTGGAATTCAACCCTGAGAACTGATAAACATGGAAACCTTGTCTACTAAATGCTTCAGAACTCAGACTATTGGCCAAGGTGCCCAGAGTTTCTCACTTCAAGTGGACAATCAAAAGAAGCTGACAGAGTTTGGAGGCTGTTGCCTCCCTCAAAGAATGTGAGGAAACAAACAAACAAATCTGTGGGTTCATAGGAAGTGTTTTCCAAATATCTGAGAGAGCAGACACCGGCAACACGTTCCCAATAGATGGTATTGTTGTTCTAATTGTTGGTGAGAAGTAATTTTATTTACATTGAATTTAAAAATTTAAACTTGTGCAAAGCTTATATTCTCTTGAACACTTCAAGATGAGAATGCATTTTTGATGAAATACTGAATTTCCTTTTTCCCTATTTCTGATTATACTGAGGCCAAAGATAACACATTAGGTATAATAACACCTGCATTGTCTGCCACTAATTTAAACCACTAGGAAATTACAAATTCTTGCACCCTACCCTATTATATTCCTAGCAGATGTGTGCATTTTACTATCCAGTGAAAAAGGTCATTTCTGTAGGTACCAGTATTTTAGAACCATATCTTAATAAAATTGTTCCAGAGTTTAGCCTTAAAAAAAACATAGTGCCCCCCTAAAAATATTTTGATTCTTAACTGTTGCCTTTACATGTCTAATCTGACACTCATTGCTCACTCTACCTCAAAACAATGGTTAGATTGGAAGAACTAAGGGGTGAAAGAAAGGGCAATCCATTCTTCCTCAAATTACTAAAAGGACCATTTAAGTTATGTATATAAAATCTTTATTACTCTACTGAACCTTTAAAAACTCACAAAAATCTGCCCAGTGTCAAGAGTCATAGAGATAAATATGCAAATTTAAATATTTGGAAACCCATATCTTCTAGATGGAATAAAAATATCTAAGTACTGTTTAGACAATTGTAAGACTGTCATTACATTCCAGTTATGGTCAACTTGTACTTGTTATCTTATTGCACTTTCCAGAAAAATCCAGTAACAATGTCATGATTTAAGAAACTCTTCTTTTATACTGACATACTTTTAGGATGTTTACCACAGAAAAGAATATTTTTCATCAGTTCTTGTTGGCTGGAAGGTATTTGATTTCCACAAACCATCTTTATAATTCCTTCAAAGGAATTATTTGGACAACAAATTAATTTAACTGAATGCTCTGCCAGCTGAGTCAGTTCATTCCCAAACTCATTATTGCTGCAAATATTTCTTTTGTCTCAAAAAATCAAGAAGCACCTTCAGACTTCACAGAGTTGGTGCAAAGGTAGCCATGAGTTTGCGGTGTAAGGAGGGGTTTCATCAAGAGGTTGTCATTCAAAAATGTTTTTTATGGAAAAATAGATTTCTTTGACAGCATTATCCCTCTGATAGGACTGCTAATGGTGGCAATCTCTGTCCAAGGTGCTTGCTCCCTGCACCACCAGCCTCTCTCTCCTCTAGCAGCTTCACAGGGTGCCAGATCGAGGAGCTGATCCAGTAGAAATACAATTTTCTTATGTAGGTAGTTTCTCAGCCAAATTACAGCTCTGATTCAGTTCTTTTGATGGTTATCCAGCAGAGGGATACCTACTAAAGGACAAGAGCAGTTCTTAAGGTGTTTTAAGTATAGATGCTTGTAATATGCCAGATTTTTTTTTTTTAACAGAATTTTTCTCAGGGAAGCTAAAGCATTTTGTTTCAGAATAGGTTAATGCAACACTAAAAGCTTGCCCAAAGCCCAGTAATGTAGTGAACTGTTTATCTGGAGAAGTGGCAACTCCATATGATTATTCTTAGGGACGCCTGCATTATGATTGGTTGAGGATGAGAATGAACTGTAAAAAAGGTCAAAACTCCTTCTCTGTCACTTCAACTACCGACATTTGAGATGGGAGCAAGAGGAAAGTGAAAAGTAGTGAAATTGGTTTAAATGGCTTTCCAATAAAACTTGAGCTATAAAAGCAGGGCTCCAGCCTGGATCCTTCTTCCTAAATGCAACAGAGAGATATGAAGCTGAAATAGAAGGATAAGCTGACATTAAAGATGCTGTGGTTACCTAAGATTTGATCAGCCAAATCCTGAAGAGTGAAAAAAGCATTTGGGAATCTTCTGCTAAGCAGATCTACTAGTGGAATACTTTTCACATTTGTTCACCTGTTTCCATGATTTTTTTCAAACCTACTAGAGGAATGAGTGATAGAGAGGATGAAAAGAACCTCTGTATTTGTTTTGTGGAAACTTTCTGCTGCTCACTATCACTGTCTTCAGTGTCCTCAGTAATGAGGTGAAGAAGCAAAGCAAAGCAAACTCTAACGAACAAATGAAAATTGAACTTAGAGACTTCAGCTCCTTCTATGTGAGGAACTGAATTTCAACTCAACTTAAATGTTTTGGAATTTATTTTAAAAATCTCCTATACCACAAGAGCATATAACTCCTCAAGACATACAATCATAGTGTGAACAAATAATTTTTTAATAGTAAGTGCAAGCAGTATACATATATAGGACACTATGAAAAGAAGCAGATATTGAGTTGATGAAACAGTATTGAAACTTTCTGCACAAAAACTATACTGTCAAGAGAAAAATACATTTAAATCCTCATTTTCATTTAAACCAAGAGCTTTGAAATACTCAAGCAATGTTGATTAAGTTATTTTGTCTTTTTGTCAAAGGTTTAAATGCAGTTATGAAAGCTTTCTGCTAATTACATATCCACTAAAGGGCTCAGTTTTTACACTTCTTAGAGCTGTTCTCATCTTGATTTCTCAGAAGAATTTTATCAGATTCTCCATTGCTTAGTAATTACACTGAACTCAGAGTACAGGGTGAAAATAATCTATGGAACCATGGAGAGGTTTATGGTCTTATATAGAAGGCTGGACTAGACCATTAAATGGCCCCTGGCCTTACAAGAGGAAAGAGAAAAAGTGCTGGGATCTTACCTAAGTTATTAAAATTCTCTTTTATGCAGATGAGTTTAATACCCATGCTCTGGTTCTCAAAACTATTATATCTTACTTCAAGGAGGCAGGAAAATTTGAAACAAATGTAGAAACAATAACTACAAAAAATATGTACTATGCAGCTGGAAAGGAAATGTGAAGCACTTTAATTTGCATAACATGCTACTACTACTTCTTTCACAGAATTAAACACAAAACAGATAGAAAGAAGCATATTAGTAAAGGCAAATTTGTATTAATCAACCCTGTGGGCGACAAAGGAAAATAGATCATGAAAAGAAGGCTGAAAAAAAGACCATTTTGATAACAATATCCAAGATACTTAATAAGGAAGAAACAGAAGGAAAAAAATGCTCATTACAAACTCACATTTATTTATGTAGCTGTCTTCTCTATGCTATTCTTATCAATATTTTTTCTGGAAATAAATTTTAAAATATTGAATTTAATTGCTTTGGAAATTTGTTGTATTATTAATATTATTAGTATCCATTGTAACAATCCAGTGAACTTTGTAAATTTAATGCTTATACAATACAGATTTTCTTTTCACCCTTATTCTGAAGCAAATAGATATGGGGCTTTTGTATTTTCTGTTTACCTAAATGGAACTTTCCCTTATACATGAAAGAGGTTGGCAACACACATTTCAAAAGTCACCTTGCAACATGCAGAATCGCCTATCTTACCCTTACTTAGGCAGTTAGAGAACTTTGTAGTTTGACAGTGTGAGAGATTTTTGATCTTCCATTCTGTAGCCTTAAATTTAATAATTGCCCCCCATTAATGATAGAAAAAACACAGTGCCTCTTTCAACCATGCCAAACTGTTGATCTCTGCCACTTTGTCACAAACCTCTGTGCTGCCTCTTCAGCTCTAGATTGTATCTCAGTTACTCAAATCACATTTTGCACAGAGGCACACAAGTTTCCCTGAAAGAGGATTTAGTTCACCTCCTTACCAAAGAAATGCAAAAGTCTGTACAGAAATTTGGAAGTACATGATATTTATCTCACAACATACTGATATATTTTATTATAATTTAATAGAAAAATCTATGGGGCGGTTCCTAACTGGCTAGAAGTCAATGCAAATTAATTTAGAGATTTTAAAAAAGTATCTCAAAGTAAAACCACGTGCAAACATACTCTGCTCTCAGCCCTTAGAAAATGGTGATCAAGAGCTCATTGAAAGCAGTTTATCCATTGCTGACCTCAAGTTAAGACCATTTCCACAGACAGCAAGCCTTGTGTGATTGGTCCCTAACACAGCTGAGCTAATCCAGGCAGCTGGTTAAAGAGCCCAGGCTTATGAGGATCTCTGCACAACTGAAGTAGTTGTGAATTCAGCTTAGCAGAAGATTCAGCTCCCAAAGTTGTGTGAGGTTTTCTCCTTGAGAAGAAAGGATAAAACAAATATTGTACCCTGCAAATGGAGAGTATGCAATGCTCAAATATTTTTGTAAGGAGAGTCTTGTGCTTTAAACATGAAAGGATGCCTGGTAAAATACAGGAAATGTACAGTTTGTTCTGGGCTGGAGGCTAAGGTCAACAGGACCTTACTGGTGCTAAGAACATTTTACACAGAAAGCTGTCAAAGGAGGATGCTCTGGTTGCTAGCCAGCTCTGAGAGAAGGTCAAAACAATTTTTCTCACATAGAAACAGAGCTTTTCTCCTGTTGCTTTTAACTAGTGAGCATTTTCTTTTTCATAGGGGACAT
>JAWWMU010000153.1:71774912-71822937 GCA_035048155.1 Cinnycerthia olivascens | reverse complement strand
AATTTTTCTCACATAGAAACAGAGCTTTTCTCCTGTTGCTTTTAACTAGTGAGCATTTTCTTTTTCATAGGGGACATCAGGTGTGGAGAATCAGTTTGGGGAGTATGAATGATGCTCTTGCCATCAGTCCATGGTGATGATGGAGAGATTTATACTTGAGTATGGTCAGTGTCCTCGGCCTGCAGCTGCAACGGATTATTTCCAACATTTTTTGAAAGGTCACTTGGTGCGTTTCTGTGTCAGCATTGTCAAGGATTTATGGACAGCAAGTAAAGGTCAATAATGCACACAAAATGGCCTGCCAAAATGAGCTGTGATCTACTAGTGTGTTGTTGCCCTCCAAAGTTCCACTAAACTGGAGATAACACACAGAAAACACACTTGTTAGTTTACCAAGCTGTTTGGCAATTGCTCAGCGTAGCTCAGGTCTGCTGAGCTGTGAAAAAGTCCACTAAAAGTAACAATAGGAAAAATTTCAGTATATATCATCTTCATAGTCCATTTATCTTTCAATTACTTCCCCATTATAGTGTAGTGGATTTTCATGAGTGTCCAGGGTATGCATTTTAAAAAAAAATTGATTGTATGCAGAGATGAATTTGCCTATTTATGTTACTGTGCTACAGTATCATTTACTGTGCAATATTTTCATTAAAAAGATGCTGCTGTCTATCTTGTATTAAATTAAGAAATGAAGAAGTGTGGCAAGTTGATATTATGAGATGCTTTTTCCACAGCTAATAATAAAGGCTGAACTACCTTGTCACATCTTACACAGCAACAGCCAATGGCTTCACATGGGAAACAAAGGACAGAGAGAAACTTCCCCCCCATCCTCACCATCCAGATTGCAGCCAGACCATCACATGTCAGCAACCGACTGACCTATCCTCCATCAGTTTGGATCCATTTAGCTTTTGGCTTATGGTCAAAATCTATAGCACTAGGAAATACAGAAGAGGAGGGCTGTCTAAGTCTCCTGTCAACACGCACAGTGATCCACTGAGCTCAGACGCAGCGCAGAAACCTTCACAGCAGTCTCACACTGCTCAGCCTGCCATGCTGGTGGTAGCACTGTTCTCACAAACACTGTTAAAAAATGTCATCCCCAAAGCAAAGGTGTGTGATGAGCACCAAGGTACCCCAGGAGGGGGTCACCAAATCTCATCACAATTACCTCCTCTCAAGTTGTCACTTCCCCTTGTGCAGAGAGACAAAACCCAGACTTCTCTTCTGTAACTCAGCCAGGAGATCCTGCAATAAACAACAGAGTATTGTTCCCTTTAAGATCCCTTACAAGTTTCCAAGGCACTTGACTGACTTTTCCTTCGGACTTTTCCTGCATCTTTGAGACACCAGAAAGGGCACCCTGCTCTGACTGCTCTCTCTGGCCTTGAGTGAGATGGCTGAGTGACTGCTTTTGCCTGGTTGCCTGTTTAAAGCCATGAGAAGACACAGGCCCCCAGCTAGAAAACCCTCTGGAGACACTTCAAGTTGGATATTTGTGCTTTTCCCCCCAAACAAGCATGCAGAAGTCATCATAGTTACCATGTTTGATGTCAGAGAAAGGTCCCTCCCTCAACCTGCTTCTATTTTATTACTGTTACCAAACAAGTTATGGAATTATATAAAAGACTAAATGAAAGTAAAAATGCCTTTTTTTCTTCTGTATTAACCATTTCTGTGTCTATACTCTTTTCAAGGAAGTCAGGCAATCAGAAATCTCCTGTTATGCATTCATTCCTCAGCAACCATTATTTGTGCTGTCGTCCTAGTATGCCCTAGTGTGACAAACCACTAGGCAATAATTACTGTATTATATTTTATGTTACATTAGAAATATAGCAAGCAGGCTTGCTGTGGTGTTCTTCCCATGAGCTCAGATCAGGCAGGAGTGAACTGGAGAGAATTAATACAAAGAGAAAATACTTTTAAATCTCAGAGCAGTACTTCATTTTGAGTTTTGTTCATCACTGGGATTCATTCCAAGTTTAATGAAACAGAATTTCTCGGTCATATTTCCACATTACATTTCCATCTTTCATTAAAGTAGAGCCAGAAAAGCACTTAAGCACATGCTTAAAACTTCAAAATGCATTCTCAAGATATTGCCTAATTCCTGTGATATTTTTGTTCATTGGGGGTCTTCACAAGTTCAGACTAATACTAGAAATTGGCTTTGATTTAGATAAAAGCATTCTTGTCCTAAATGAGGTCAAATACAGCAAGGCCAAAACCTGAAATCCTCACATATGCTATGGGGGACAGATACTATGGTTCTTCCCTATGCAGCTAGAACTTTGGACAGTTAGACACAAAATGCAGAGAAATATCTAGCTCCTCTAGCTTCCTTGCCACAGACAGCTGGCCCATTTGCTGGCCTGTGGGCTAGGCTGGCTCAGATTCTAACACCAAGGGCAATGACTACTTTCAGCAGAGTGACTTGCCAAGTACAGTGCTGTCCAAAATAAGCTTTAAAAACAGTAAAAGTAGCAGCCCCCGTTTTTTTTTTTTAAGACAGCCCTGAGCCTTTGTTGTTATAACTGATTTCCCTCTGTCAAAGAAAGGGCATTTTGTACTCGAGGATGTTCTCAGTCACTTCCTTAGGGACTCCGTGTCCTCACATAAATTGCAGGATTTCCTAAATGGTTCATGAACAGGCCAAATTTTAATCCAGTTTCTAAACAGTATTTTCTTCAGTAGTCTTGAGGAAGGTTTGGCTCCCAGCGAGCAGCAATACATTATTTCAATGCAGTGGAACTCAGATCTTTAAAGGAGTTTAAGCTACTCTTTATATCTTCCAGAAAACCTTCATCTGAGCTGAATCACATACTCCTGACGTCTGCTCCTTATTCTCACCTATTCTCCTTCTTTCACCTGAGGAGTTAGGTAATGTCTGGCCCAAGTACAATGAGACCTCCTCCCCTTTTAAAGACCATCTTATTCTAGAACAACGTTGTTTATGTATTCCATATGGCTTACAGTTAGAGTTATCCTTGATTCTCTGTCTCCCACTTTCCTCGTGCGCAGTAAAAGAGATGAAGTAACACATTGTAAAAGAATGTGTTTGCAAGATAGAATAGACATCTGCCTCTCTCTTTCAGAGGCTGCTGCAAGAGCACAGTTGCTACCTGTTTTGCCAATTTGACCCCAACAAGTCTAGGGCCTTTCAGAGCAATTGTGCGTGAACACATCAATCTGTTTAGGAGCGATGGCTTTGTGCCTGAGATGGCCATTGATTTTATTTTTTGCACTGTTCCTGGCACAGGTCAAAATCTGCACAAGTTGTTGTTGGTATTGTTAAAAAATATGTTAAGGAACTTTTGGGGAAGATGTGACCTGATCTTACTGGAATATTTTATAAATTTTTGTCTGGCTTTTTTCAAAGCCCTGCATGCCCCAGCAAGGCCAAGAAGATGCTTCTACTTGAAATTGAAGACTGGTTGTTTTGAACATTTCTAAGAAAAAACAAATCCACTCCAACTGCACCACAATATATTGCCTTAGATCTATCTGTGACAGCTTAAAAATTAGTAAGGATAATTTCGTCAATTAAAACCACCTGATGTTTGATTTACGACAACATCTAAGAATCAAGGAGCATAGTGTATATTGTTATAAGACAGGCTCATTTTGCCTTATCTTTCTTTTTACACCTTTGTAATTCAAGAATACCTTCTTTATTTGCCTCAATTAGTCTGCTGTAAAAATGTACAAAGGTGGACAGCTTCTGACTGCAGTGAAGGTAACCTGTTATCTTGTGCTGGAGTGGCTGGGGTGGGAATCAGGCACAAAGACTTCAAAACTGGTCTTTAACCATGCCTTTGGTGGCCTGTCAAGGTTAACAATGTCTGCTAGCCATAAGTCCATTTAAAAATAAAAAAACTCCAAACTATTGATAGTATGACTTCTCTTAGCATTGCATGGAAAGGGATATAGAAACCTAAAGAACCCAAAACCGTCTCTCTTTTCAGATTATTTCAGAATAACCTCCTTTTAATGAAGAGGTAAATGATATCAGTATCTGAAGCATAGACTCTGATGGAAAGAGAAATTATTATTTCCCTTCTATTTCCTAAGTGATCAGACTCAAGGCACTCCTCCTTGTGTTTCATCCCAGACATAAGAAAAAGACATTTTTAAAAACCCTATATCTATTCTTTTCTCTTCACTAAAGATCTGTTGTGTCACTGGTTACTCACAGAAAACCACTGCTGGATTTGCTGTAATATTTTTGGAGTGAGATATGTAGAGGTGGACAGATTTGTTATAGCACTAAAATTATTTTTCTCATGGAAAAGATAGCAAATAACCAACATAGATAAATAAAAGCATACTAGTTGCTAGTAAATCCTCTGAATCTTTTTAAGTAGAGGGAAGCTTAAGTTTCTGTGTTCCTTCCAATTTCCTTTAGTGGTCTTGTGTCTGTGCTCCTTCTACACAAATCCATCAGTTTCCAGACGGAAATATAATCTATGGTTCTGTGTGCCTCTTTGTTATCCTTTTAAGAACCTGGATGACTCTTGCCTCAGCAATTTTTCTTTTGCCTGCCTTCTGAAATCTCTTTTATTTGGATTTTTATACAAGGTCAGAAACAAAATAAATTAAAATCTATGTGAGAATCAACACATTTGCTCAGATTGTCCAAGATTTTGGGAGTAAAACTGACTAAGACAGTGACTAGGTCCGTCACATCTGCAGCAGCTCAGCAATAGGTAACCACTTTCCAGGGAGTGGAGATATACAACTGGCAAAGCATTCTACATTCACCAGAAGAGGAAGCTCCTAAAAAGGACAAATAGCTGCAGGTGGAATATTGTACAGTGGGAGAGACACTGAAGATCTAAACCTAGATGCATTCATATAAACATTGAAAAACCTCAGCTCAGTTCAGGTGTTTGTTATTTTAATATTACTGCCTCTGACTGACAGTAAAAGTGAATTGGAAGAGTGTGTTTGAAAAACCTATATGTATAATACACTTAGATCAAGACGTAGTTAGACCCCTACACTTTGTTTATTTCACAGTGTTTAATTGAAGTTACATACTGGCAAAGCCTTCTTTTCTATAGCATACTCACGGATGTGCAATTTATAGCGTCATGCATCTCCATTCTGTTACACATAAATTGCATGTCTGTAGCAAATAAAAAGATAAGTGCAATCCATATTGCAAATGCCTTGTGCCACTAAATTTGCATGCTTTCTCCTTGTTCTTCACCTCATAGTGTTGTAGCAACGGCTGATACCAAAACATGTATTCTTTTATCAGTTATATTTGGATTTTAAAACAAGCTGCTTACTGTTTATGACAATCTACTGTTTATGACAATGTATACATTGTCATAGCAGGCTTCACTATCTCCCCAAATAATTTCCAAGATATGGTAAAAAAATCTGCTGAACTGAAATATTACAGTAAAATTAAGGACACTGTTTGAAAATATGCATTTTTCCCTAATTTTATTAATATTCAAGAAAGAAGTCCTAAATGAGATAATTATTTTTAAAATATTTAATCACTTTACAGATTTAAATCCACTTGTAATAAGACAGTTTTTAATCTGAGTTTATCTCCTGATGCAGTAGACCACCTAGCCTTTTCAAGGCACATAAAGTGATCTACCAACTAGATTTGAATGGATAGTAATGCGGTAACCTTACATACAATAAAATAATTTCTATGAAAAGACAATCCACTGAATTTCACTCTGTAAGGTGTGGTGTCTTGTCTCTAAGATTCCACGTTTTGATGTTATGAAAAAGAAATGCTTGTGTCTCACTTGGGCTGTGGCACAGACAGTCTCTTGCTTCTCTGCAGCATACTATTTTTACAAAAATTTTGAGAATTTAGATTCACATGTGGTTGCATAAGCATCATTCACTTAGGAAATTATGACAACTAGAAAGAGATTTGAGGATTTTTTGCTGGAACAAGTCAGTACAACTTCACTTACCTCAGTGAACTGAAGTGACTTTCTGAGAAGCTGAGTGCTAAAAATAGATAGTAATTAAAATGGAAATATAGGGCTGGGCAAACTCCACCTAAATGCTCTCTCTCCTCGGCACCTTCTTGAAATACAAATACATTGAATAATTGAATTTGAATGAATTATTCACGCATTCATAAAGTAGCATGTTTTGAAGTGTGCATTGAAAACAACACTTTAAAACAGCCATTGTACACACACTGTGTAATCAAAACACAGGCAGTCTCTTTAGGCATAAACAAAATGCTCAGCTCTTACTCATGACTTTTTGATAGTATCTCTGTAACAGTGCCGTTCTGGTGCAGGAAAAACAATGCCATAAAAAAAAAGAAATGCAATTTCTCTATTTTCATCATCTTCTGATATACTACCAGGATATGCTCACAATAATTTGCAATGTTATAGAGTACCTGTATTTTTCCTATCCTTGTGAAGCCAGTATCTAATCAATTATTACATAATAAGTAAATAAACTAAAACCAAAATATGATCTATTAATATTGTTTGAAAATGATATATTAAATAAGGTCTGCTTAAAAATGTTAACTGTGATAAATCACAATTTGTTAAAAATTCAAATGAATGAATGAATGAATGTTTTTAAAAAACAGAAGCAGAAAACAGACAATTTCAGTCTTTTTTTGATTGTCCCCATAAATAACAACTTCTTCAATTAATCTGATTCAGTACATTAATCAAACATGATTGATTAGTATACAGAAAATATGACATGCCGACGTCGCTGGTGAAGGAGTTGTTTAAGCAATAGAAGTCTTTAAAAAATTCCCTCCCCCAGCAGGGTGATCTCAGGTGGGATGTTAAATGTATGCTCAGCCACTGGCTGCAAGAAGTCACTAAAGCAAACACTGAAGCACCTTGGTGAAGGCAATTGCAGCCTCAATACTGTCAGCTGACAGTTCTGCTCAGTGACCCTCTCAGATCCCAGGAAAGGTCTTTTCGGATTCTGAGTCTTGCTGTATTGATTTCAATCAGCAGCTTTTCCTAAGAGCCCCACTTCAAAATATCCCTGCCACAATTTCTACTCTCTAGCCCAAGTCTTATCTCAGGGTTTTTTGTTCACATTTGACAACGTTCAGATAAATTACAGGAGAGGATTCTTTGTGTGTACTTGTTTCCCTACCCACATTTTTTTTTAATTATGTTTGTTCCCAACACAAGTAAATCTTTCTGTTTACTTATGCTTTCAGTCGCTCTATTGAGGGAGGCACACTGAGCTGCCTCAAGTGTTGTTTTCAAAATGTTTTTACATTTTTGGCCATGCTTCAGTGGGACCAAAGTATTTCTGTCAACGACTTCATTAATGCCAGGATTTTACCGCTGGCTTTTGAATACTGGAGGCACCCCACTGGACGCCCTCTCACTGCTCAAATCCCTGTGTTTTCCTCTTATCCTTGCAGAGCAGCAGAGGCTTTGGTAGCCCACACACTCCAGCAGCACAGGCTGGAGGGGCCCCAGGCAGCTGCTGCTCTGCACCAGGGCACAGAAGTCAGAGCAGAAGGGCAGAAAGTCAGCCCCACCATGCCTGTCCTTGCTGCACTGCATCACCAGCAAAGCACGGGGGGAGGCAAAGCCGCTCAAGACATGTTTGCACCTTCTAGCTTCTATAGCCCTTGGCATAAGTTAGAGCAGCCTAAAGGGCTTTTTGATGGCTAATGTTCAGAAGAAGAGAAGAACGAGTATTTCAGACAGTTAAAAAGTTTCAAAGTTTTTCTCGTTTGCTGTTGTTTTTTTGTTGATGCTTTTTTTAAATTAAGAAAGCTATCAGGAAATCCTCAGCAGAAACTGAGAATGGGTTCCTGATGGCTGGCTGGATTTTGCCAAAATCCTTTTTAAGGTTTACTTTGAGTAAGCTCAAATCAGGTTGCCATATGGAATTACTCCGTGCAGCAATCTGACCTAGAGCAAAACTGAACAAAGCTGAGATTATTTACTAAACTCCTAAACCACTGGCTGTTTTGCATCTCTCCCACACTGGATCTAATTCCATAAGTAAATAAGCACATATTATGCTAAAAACCCAAGTCAACGAATAGACCAAATAGTTGTACACAAGGTAGGTTATTTCATGACACACAAAACACAGCCATGGGTCAACATTCAAGCCTGAGACTGTCTCAAAACTTGTTGGCATCTGCAGTTTAGCATATATACTTCTGTAGCCAAGAAGATTGATCACAGGAAGCCAAAGCTGTTCAGTAGAAAAAAATAAAAGTAAGAATCAGCTGTTTTCTATGAACAGTTTGTCAGATAACTAGCCTAATGGAACCAGGAGCATTTCTCTTGAGCTCAAGAAACATTCATGCTGAAGAGGGTACTGGAGTCATTCTAACACTTTGCAGTTGTTTTGGAGGTTAAATAGAAAGAGGCACAGAAGAAAGGCCTTTGCGATTAGAGAAAAGTCAGAAACATAACATCAAAATTCACAGTTGTGCCCTTGATGAAAATAGACTTAACACTTAAGCTGTATTTTTCACCTCACTAGTACACTCCAAATTGAAAACACAAAGGATGCCTTTCACTGGTATACTTTTTAAAAAAATGACATAACTGTCCCACAGAGAAACCAGACAGACAAAACACAGTCCTGTTTTTGTTAAAATAATTCATAACCTGATGAAATGTCTTGTGTCAGAATCAAAACCGAGAAGCTGCAAATGAAAAATGCATCTAAATCATGTCAAAACTGCATAAACTGCTTGGAGTCTCAGTTCTCCCCATCCTGGGCTCCAAATGGATGCAATTGTAAAAGAAAAGGAGCAAAAGGCTCAGCAGACAGCAATCTTAATGTCTTTGGACAGGATGCACCACCAATTTAAAAAACACTGACATTCATGCATGGAATTTTGGCTAGCTTGTATGTACCCATGTGGTGTCACCAGCCATCCCTCTGGCAGAGCAAAAGGGTGTTCCCAACAAAGTTGCCTTCCTCGGATGCCTACAGATGAAACTCCATTGGACAAGCACTTATTCTGTGTGATGACAATAATCTCTTGCATCTTGCATCAAAAATGAGTTTTGCTACACAATATTGGAAAAAAGTATAGTTTCACATCTTCTGTTACCTTCTTCCTTGCTTTTTTTACCACTTGTGAAGATAATAGCACAGAAGAAAGGTGACAGCCTAATGTGTTTTATCTAATAAAATAGACAATGTTAATGTAAAAAAAGAGTTTTTAAATGGTGGTGTGATGCTCACTGCTATTTCAGCTCTTGCACTTGATAACTCTCTACAAGCTAAAGGGCCACCTCTTTTTCTGTGAGACGAACAGGTAAGCAGGCAATCATGGCTGGTAACAGAAATCAGAGTAGCCTCAAGGCTGCTCTAGCAGATCCCAAGTATCCAGTCAGTTCAGAACTGTCTCAAGCTTCAAGGGAGATAAAAGGAGCTATGGAAAGATTCCAGCTTGCCCTTCGGAAGTGAATCAAATTGTCTCTGGAAATATATCTTGAGGCAAAATTGAAAGCATCCAGCTTGAAAAAGTACCTTGAACTCTCATCACTATATTCTCACATCTCCTTGTCAGAAAAAGTAAAAAAATATCTGAAATATAATACCTTTGATAATGTACAACTTTATCTATTTGCAACAGAGCTTTGATATAACTTTGAAACATGTCATACTAACAATTCCTAGGAATATGTCTGGATGCGAAAATTTGCTCCCATATGAAATTTACCGCCTGATACACTGGGTACAAAATTATGGAACTTACAGTCAGTTGAAAGCTTGAAATATGCTGATACTCTCTGGGTTCTATTTTCTAGGTGTTGGTTTCTGCTCTGCATTTTATATTAATACTTTTACTATAGAATACTTTAATTTATAGATTAAAAAATAGTATAGAGCAAAAGGGAAAAATACAGATAACATGAGAATAACGATAAAACTGATGACAGCTCATGATAATATTGAATAAAGGAAAAATAGTGATGAGATGAACGGCAACAATGAACATTTAATTATTTGCATGTAATTTAATGCATGTTTAGAAATTGACCCAATTTTTAAGCCTGCCTCTCAGATGTACCTGGTTGTAGGTTTTATTTTCAGATATAGGTGTATATAATCTGGTCCTAGTTTTCATCTTTATGTTCTGTTTGCAGGCCAGAAGTGACGACGTTTTGCCGTAACAGCTAAAGTAGCTTGCATATTTGGTATGCTGAAGGCATCTATCTTCTTTTGTCTGTAGCTTTTCTGAAAAGTTCATCACCTCCATTCCCTCAACCAGTAGCTTTCTTATAGCAGAACTAATGCCTGTGAGAGAAAGATTTCAGGATCCTCAGTATGACATTTATACCAGCTGCATAAAGGAGGGAAAGGGAAAAGGGATAGCAAGTAATGGAAACTGTTGTCAGAAAGCCATTTTCCTCATCAGAAGGAACACACAATTTTCAGGATCAAAATAGGCTCAAACTGAGCAAGCTAGATCACAGATCAGGGCTTGGGTCAGAAAGGAGGAAAGGGAAATACATAATTCCTGCGCAAGACAAAAACAAGAGGACAGACTGTAGGAGAAAGGCAATGGCAGACTGTGGCAGAGAGAGGTGCCTGCAAGGAAGAGAAACCTTGGTAATGGTGAGGTCGAGCTGTTCCCATGCACACACAGCCTTGCACCTGGCCTCGGGACCCCAGTCCCGAGCGCTGCATGCACCCGTAAGCCGTGTAGTTCATCAGGATTTGTGCTGTGATGGAGAGCCCTTTTTACTCACACAGGCACGCAGAAGGCTATTTGTGACCTTCTAACAGTCAGAGGAGCTTTATCAAATGGAATTGCTGATGCTGAAGCCTCTGATGGCCACCATATGTGGATAGAGGAAGTTCCTGATGGTATTGCAGACTTTTATTACAATGGCCATGACAGCAGATTTCCTCAGTGCAGAGCAATTTGCCAATGATCATGGAAATCAAGAATGAATAGACACCAGTGGGCAATAGGTACCTTCAGGCACCAGAAAAGAGACTAAGGAACAGGCATGGGAGTGGCAGGGCTTGAAGAACACAGAGATGAGAATGATACTTAGATTTGTTGAAGTGCTTAACATGGAGAAATTAGGACAATTGTTGTCCTATGGATGACTGTGTGGTCTAATGACTGCCTGTGGACCTCAGTATCTCTTTTTCAGTGTGGGCTTCAAAGAGAGAGAGCTAGGCTAAAAAAGGACAATTTTGAAACCACTCACCTACGAAGACAGAGAGACAGAGAGATTAAAGAGAGAAGAAAGAGAGAAGAAAGAGAAAAAAGAGAGAATAGAAAGAGAAAAGACAGAGAAAAGGCAAGACACTCAGCATGTTTAGTGCAGCTAAACAGCATAGTTTGGTGAAAAGATTTCCCATTTGCATTAGAACCAGGACCAAAATTCAGGCCAAGGTAAGGGGAACTGCCTAAATTATCCCATAACACATGCCAACATTATGAATGCAGTTTTAACTTGTAACTCAATGCTGCAGGGTTTTCCCCATTCCCCAGGAGTGCCTCTGAGAACCAAGTGCCTACATCCATGCAGGAACAAAGGGCTGGTGACAAAACTGCATCTCCATTTCATGCATTTAATTTACCTGAGACTCAAAACTGACTCTTCTGTGCATCACACCCCTGATTCTTATGTATTTGCTCTGTCCAGTGAGTGGGAAACATGTGAACACTTTCCAGAGAAAGTTGCTCTCTACCCCGGACATAGCACCTCTCTCTCACTACTGTCTGGGACCATGTCTTGTATTTGTTCCCTGCAGGTAAGAGACTCAGTGTCTGAGAGGATGGGGTTTGACAGCTCAGAAACTGGCCTAGAAAGTAAGAGCTGTGACTCAGAACTCGAGCCCAGAAGGACCCAAACCCCAGACCAGGCAAGGGCTGCAGCATCTCAGATGCTGCACATTGGCTCCTGTTATTCTGGGTGGGTTGAAATACCCAAGCACAAAACCTCAGGTCATAGCCAACTCTCAGGCCCGAGAGCAGTTTAACACAATTTGTTCCCGTGTCAGAACACTGTTCTTTGAGCATGTTCTTTTAAGCACCTGATGGGCATCATGCTCTAAGTCAGTAAGGTGACTCAGGTGAGGCACAGGGGCTGTAGATAGATTCAAGAAACAAGGCAGATGATTCACAAAGTAGATAATTGATCTTAATTAAATTGTTCCTTAAAGAATAGTATTTGAGCAGATGGAGACATCTTGAATGAGGTAGCAGTATCTTATCAGTGTCTCTTCAGAGTTGAAAATCTCCATTCAAGATTCAGGGAGCATTTAGGGCTCATAGGAACCAAAACAAATTATTTGACCCTGTCCCCTCCCAATGCTAAGAAATACTGTCATTAATTAAAATGGATTCCTGAAAATTTATACAAGACAATCTTTAGTTTAAAAATCTAGAAAAACAGACAAAAATTGCATATTGGTAGCTATATTTTAAACAAACAAACAAAAAAATCTTCACATAATAAATACATCTTATGCACATTAACTTCAAATTTACTTCAGAAAGCTATTTACAATATAAATAATTATAAATGGGAACACTTTGCAAGATATTGTTGACATAACTAAATTATATTTTCTACATTACATTCCAAAGGAAAACTACAGATGTTATGCTACAATGTCACTAGACCCTTTACATTGCAAAGCATGGTATTTGAAACACTGGCAATCTGTGTCTCTTTGTCCATAAATGTAACCATTGGTTTAAAGCAAACATGAAATTCTTCATCATGTCTCAAGTGCTTTCTTTTTCTTAGATTAGCATATTTTATGCATTGAAATATTTATGTTGGGAAAAAGTTGCTGTGCCCTAAAAGTACTTTTTCTAATAGATTTTATTTCCTTAAGAATGTAAATGTGCCAACATTTTATATTGTGTGAAAAAGATTGTTTCTTGCATTTTGAAACTTCCCACTGTATCAGTAGTTGAAAAGGAAAATGATAAATGCAGTCCAAATTGCAATAAATAACAATGCTTAAAATGGCATTTGGAATCCTAGAACAATAGGAAAGATTGAGAAATTTATGTGAGAGGGGAGTTAAGTAGGGAATGCAACCAGACAAAAGGCTTTTTTCATCCTGTATTTGATCTTTCCTTTCAAATGCAGCTTCATGGATGGAGCCATAAATTAACTCTTTTCAAAAAGGGATATATTCCTAACAACTTAGAGCCAGATTTATCTATGGAACTCTTGTACACATAAGCTAAATACCACAGTGAAGTTTAACCTCATAGCATTTTTTTTTCATTAATAAATGCCCTAAGAAAATGTGAAATGGAATCACGTTAGTGTTCTCACTGCTCTGAACAGAAGACTACTTCATTTTTCTGGTCTTCAAAATAACAGCTAAATCCTTAGCTATACCCCTAGAAGTCTTATAAAACATCAAACTGAAGGCTTACAGAAATCTAGAGGGTTTTATATTTGCTTTTTTTTGTTGTTGTTTTTGGGGTTGGTTTGGGGTTTTTTGGTTTGGGTTTTTTAGCTTTTCAGTGCACACAGCTGAAATATTTAACCATCAATACTCACTGCAAATAAAATACTTTCTCCTCCACACTGTGGAGCTTTCTGGAGTTAAGCCAGTATACCTACAGGAAAACATGTTCATCCAGCATTGTTCCTAATAACAAAGCCTGTATTGCCTTTAGGCTCTTAGGTGCTTTAAGTAAACTTGCAACTCAAGGAAAGAGCAGGGCCTGAATCCATTTGCTGCCAGACATTAACTATAGCCACCTTAAAATAGACACAGCTAGGTCTAATCCTGGAACTGTGTGCTATAATCCCCATTACATACAGGTTTGTATGCAGAAGGTCTGAAACCAACACGTATGCCACAGCTTTGTTCTGTGAATGAAAGGTTAGCTGACCTTTGGAACAGCCAGGCTCATTTGCTGGGGTGGCTGTGCTTTTTCCAGAAATACTATGTGACCTTTTATTTTTTCCAACTCTCTCAACATGGTCATACAAATAAACATATGGTGATTAACACACTTAGGGACATTAATGAATAAATGCTGCATGTGTAGAGACAAAGATGAGATTCAGATAACAGTGATTTAAAGCATTTAAAAGAGCAGAATTTCACTATGTAACCCACAGCAGTATTGCAGACAGATCAACAAAAGCCATTTTTAAAGCTTAAGAAACACTTTTGGGGCTGGGAGAGATGCATTCATTTTTTCAGAACATAAATAACCTCTTTTATAGAAATACAGCCATTAGAGTTATTATCTTCCATAATTCCATACTCACATCTTGAGATTTAAGGGAAAAAGAATTACAAAACAACCCTTAAACCTATTATGAAAAGTCAGCTTTCCTTCCCTTGTACATGTTAAGTACCTTACTCCACAAATATTCCCATTTGGATAAATGCTGAGTAAGGTTCTTCTTTTAATTTAAGAATTGCTTTGCAAATTTGTCTAAAATCACAAACTCTATGCCCATGGAGTGTGATTTATATGAAGAATAGAAGGTTTTTTATTTTTTTAAATAAAAGAGATATACTAGGATTGTAATGAACAAAAACCGTAATACACCATCCACTGACATCAATAAGAAATGGTTTGAAAGAGCTGTGGTCACTCTGTGTTTGCAGTAGTTGCAAAATATTAATTTCATGTTAATAACAAATCAGTATTTTGTTGGAGAAATGATGCAGTACAGCAATTTATATTGTTTCTGTTCTGAAACTCAACATACATACCTTATTTGAAATCATAACCTTTAGCTAATGTGATATATTTGAAACTTATTTGGTTCAAATGCCTTACATTTTTCAATTTTGCAAGATATTTCTTTGCATCTGATTTGGAAAAGGGCGAAACATTAAAAAAAAAGATTCTATCCTTGAAGGATACTAAATGAAAATTTGAATTACATAAATATGTAATGGAAAAAATAAGCTTTATACCATATTGAAAAGCATGTGTAATATGAGCTGCCGCAATATTATATGCTATAATTAAGATTGCAGACTTGCTTTCATGTAGCATGTAGCATGCAGAGTCAATGTTTGCAAAACTCAAACCTTTCTGTCAATTACGAAGAAATTCCTGGCTATCTAAAGAAGCAGGATAGCAAACAAGATGACAAAACACATCCATCTCCAGCATACTGTAATGAAGTGCTAAGGAGCACCAGTTGCTGGAATCCCATGAGGAGAGAAAGCATCATCAGCCTTTGCTTGCATCAGCACAATGTGGCTGCATGTAGAGATATCTCTACTGATTTATTTCATTCATTACAGTGCATTTTTTGCATTTGTAGTAGACAATAACTATTGAAAATAGGATAAATAACTACAGTTTTGGGATCACTGTAAATAAGGATGGAGTACTTTTATTGCATAGCACACTGGCTTTTTTCCTAGGTGAAGTTATGTAGCATCTTATGATGTGCCTGTTGGTCTTACAAGTCTTCTGTTTTTCAAAGGTGCCTGTCAGAAACCAAATGCAAGAGTCACCAAAGTGTGCTTTCCTGACTACTTGTGGCCATTAGACTACAGGCAGGAAACTGCAACTGCTCAGCAGAACTCTGTTGCCTTCTAACTAAAAGCTTGATTGCAAGAAGATCCCAAGAAACTTGAGTGCTGAGAAACTCTAATTCATTCAAATAGTTTAGGAGACTTTTTTGTAATACAAAATAATATTGACACTTAGGCATGATTTTATATGTACTTGTAGGGATAATATGATACCATGCACCTCTATTCTAATTTGCTTTGCAAATTGTATTTAATACTGTAAAATGAGACTCCAAGTACAAGTTTATTCATATTATTCATAGGAACAAGTGAAATAAATATGTATCCAGAACTAAATTTATCAAAAATACTTTCTTATTCCTATGCTTTAGGAATATATACAGTTGTTGGGCTGAAAGAAGTCCATTTTGGTCCATTTCCTACTCTGAGTTAACATTTGTCAATGTTTTTCTTCCCCTCAATTATTTGTCTTGTTTTTATCTCAAAAAAAACCAAACAGAAAAAAATCTCTATCTGTTTCTCTTTATGACCTTCATTATCTATTTGGCAATGAGTCAAATAAACTTCTTGCCAAATCATTTTGTTCTCATTTTGCCCTGGCTATCATTCAGCGCCGTCTCTCATTTATGCCACTAGTTCAAATAGTTTTAGACCATTATTTATCTCTCCTCTGTGCAGAGTTTGGTGCACATCAGTGACATTACCCCTCACTCTTTTCCCTTACAAAGATGACAGACCCAGTTTATTTAAAGCTTTTATTAGATCTTTCAGTCTCTTTATCTTTTGCTGAGCTCTGCTCCACCTTTTCTGTTACGAGGTTTAGATAATAAAGACCAGACTGTGTTGTTCTCCCTTGTGTTCAACGTGCATTTCACCAGGAGCAATCACACTGCAGTCAACAAAGGTTGCTTATGGAATAAGGTACTCAATTCAAGATTCACAATCTGCTTTGGAGTGATCAGGACTACACACAATATTCCAAGTTCAGAGAGGTAATTTCCTCTGCTTTCAAGTACATCTCTACTTACGTGGTTTATAATGTTAATATTTAGCTTTTGCTTCTGATTAGTTTTATTTGGAAACAGTATTTTTAACCCACCCATAGCATGCTGGTTTATATTTAGTCCCATTGATGACTCAGTCCCATATGTCGAGCTTCTGAATGTTACAAATTAAGCTAGTCTTAGAGGTAATCTCATTGTAGTAACCACCTCAGATCCCTTTCCTCCACATTGGCATAAGAGGGAGGAGTGGTCCCTCCTGTTGCAGTCAACTTTGGGACCATATAAATGCCATACAAAAAAGGACAGGTTTAGCAATTGTGACTACAAATGCCCTATTTTAAATTGTTAGCGTATGTTTACATTTATTCTTTTCCAATCAACCAGTCTCTTTGTTCATGAAGTTATTAAAAATTTAACAAAAGTTCCTCTGTCTCTTTTGATGTCTTGTATAACTCTAGGACAGGCCCTGATAATACCAGCATTCTTAATATAATTTAATTCCTTGGAACACAGATTTCCTGCTACATTTTTATGTATATATGGCTGATTTTGATGTCCATAATATTTTCTGATATTAATTAAATTATCTGCTGCAATCAAGAGGAAAATTTATATTTCTTTATCAAGGTCATGCCTATAACTTCACTGAGTTTCAGACAGAGTAGTTATGATACTCAATACTCTCTTAATTTACTGCAAAACTTTATCAGAAGTTAGACAAACTGCCAAACAGTTTTTATCTATTCATGACTCATATATTTTTACATTTATTCAACTGTGTTTGTATTTTACAGCAATATTTTTATTATTCTATTGAGTTCATTCTGTGTTTTAAATTAATTCTTAATTCAACCACTTTTCCTTCTTTTAAAATAATTGCTAAACGGCATACATGGCTACAGGGTTAATTGTTTATCTTGTACCACTTCTAATTCCAGTCTACTCTCTCTTTTTCTCCAAGCAATTTTCTTCCATTTCACTCCATTACCCACCATGGGCAACCTTTCAAAAACATTACAACCACGTCCCGTCTGTACAAGCAAGATAAGCAAGCCCTTTGCATTTCTCAAAACTACAGTGAGAACACCCCTCTCTTTTTTAATAAAGTAGAAGTAAATATTTGACCATACTAATCATAAGGACTCTTTTCAAATCAAGCATATGTGAATAGCTATGTTCGTGAGTACACAAGGACATAACAATTCGAGGAGTTCTCTCTTCTTCCTCCCTTTTTTGATTTTCTATTGGTCAGCCATGGATGCTTTATACCATACAGCAGCATAATATGCTTGGCCTTTGGGGTTTAAACAAATCACCAGAAGTACACATTTTGTTGTGAATTTTGAAGGAACATATCCCAACTTCCTTCGTAAAAAGAGTGCATAGCAGTTCTGTTGCCCGGTACCTACGCAGTTCAGAAGACCTGCCCTTGGCAGTGTTTCTAAACAACACCTCTTACACAATGTGGATAAACTGCTCTCTCAGCCTACCACAAGCACTCCCTGCCTGGATCTCTTCTATCCTTCTCAGCATGCATGGCATCAACTTTGAGTTTAGCTTCATTTACTCTAACCCTGCATGCCAGTGCATTTTTGTTTTTTAAGTAATGCGTTTTACTAACTTATCCCCCCAAACCTTAAGTTCTTCTTTCTAGTGCACTGTGGTATGAGAAATGCTGGCAAGGACTAGGGCATGAAAACATATAATATCTTCCAATTAGATCTCAAAGATTATTTTTTAAAGCACAAAAGTTTTTAGAAAAAAAAAATGTCAGCTTCCATTGGTTATTATAACAGATGTTCCCTTGTGTCCTTGTGCTGGATCTTGCTGCATCCTTAAGTGAGAAGTCACATCAAAGTGGGACCCATTACAGCCTAGTGAATAGTTTCTAATTGTTTCACTGTCATATAGATGCTCCAGGGCATATCCAGTTAGTGTGTAAGCATGCTTATCAAAATACTGCCTGTGGGAGCTGTAATAATTTGGAGAGGCTGCTGGGTGGTCTCCTTGGGTTTGATGAGGGGACATGTCTGAATGCAGGTAGTCTTTAGCAAGTACCAAACTCGATTTTGATATTCGATCAGAACTGGGACTACTTATCCTGGACAGCGTTGTGGGGCTGTTGTCATAGTCATTTTCATGTGGGCTCATAATCTTTCCATCTCGCTGCTGGATGTGTTCACAAGGAGGAGTGTTGGCAACTGTTGGGACGCGGCAGACGTCTGCTGCCAGCTGCTGCTGAGGGTAGTTGGCAAAACAGATTGCGTGCTTCTTCCCTGTGCCATTAATGGAGACCAGTGGGTCAGGGGTGGTTTTCCGCAGCTGTAGCCTGTTTTCTTCTTCTTTAATCATTTGCTGGGTGGCTCTTATTAGAGTTTCGATTTTGCTGGGCTCATGCGGACTGTTCTGATACTGCTCAGTACGGTATCGGTCACCTGACTCACTGGCTGAGCCAGGATCAGGAGAGCTGACAACACTGTCCTCATCCCAGTGTCCTCTTCCTAGGAAAGAGAGAAAGGACACAAGCACTGAGGTTTAAGGAGCCAAGTGATCTTGAAGAACATGTCATCTGAACCTTATTTCACACACAGAAAATCAAGTCAGAGGTAAGTTGTAAGTCACCAAAAAAGACCCCTTGCTTTCCAGTGACAAACTCGAGTTTCCAGTGTCTCCACTTGAAACAAGTAACACAGCTGAAAATATACAGAGATCTAAGCATCTAAACATAGGAATGTGATGCCCACCTGGTACACTCTTGGGTAGCCAAGCACCTGCATAAGTCCAGCAGGTATAGCACCAACCCTAAAGCAATTCTCTTTCAGAGCACCTAGGGGCCAGGCAGAGTATCCTAGGGCATGTCAAAGTGCCCTCAATGCCAGTGTTCAGGCCCCTGTCCCCTGACTACCTCTATACATCAACAAGATCTGAGTGAATTTGGGCCACAGTAAAAAAGAAATCTCAGGGAATTACAAATGTACAACATTCCAGCCTTTCCAGGAGCTAAAACAGAGACAGAATTGAGAAATAGCTTGTGGTTATGTAGGGATTTTATGTAGGATACACAACACTAAATAACCACAAGTTCTGAAGGAACTCTTCCTCAAAAGCTCAAAACCCGGTTAGAGACACTGTAAAAATGTGTTGTCATATCCCCATGCATAAATATTTGTCTTTGAAATGGGAGAATATTATGACATTCTCACCTCTCCTTAAAAAATAAGGCCCGTACATATATATATATATATATATATATCAGAGAAGGTGTTTGGCTTGCAAGTAACTGGAAGGACAAAATCATACCTGTCAGTCCTTAACAGGAAGAAAGTGAGTGGCCACAAAACCTGAATGGTCAACATTATGATAAATGGCTTGATTTGATGAGATGCATTCCTGCAGGAGGGCATGCGTGGGACTTGCACATGTTATTTATCAATGTCTCTGCCTTGGCACACACAAAATCTTCTTCGAGGATGAAGCACATTAGGTTGGCTGACAGCACTCCTCAAAGCAAACCCATTTTCAGACTAACACATGAAGCTTCCCCTGCTCTATGTTGGATCAGGGCATACAGGTCTGTTTGGGTTGCAGACCACAACCACTGCGTTGCAGAGTTCACTAGAAAAATCAGTGGTGGGCTTTTACAATAAAAATATCCTGCCACTGCACTGTGGAGTATCATGGGCATGAATTTATGCTTCACATCCTCATAAGAGCTGGACCCAAAATTCCAGGACTAGTCAAGTTTTTCCCCCAAAGCTACATGCAGACTGAATATCTATTGAAAAATGTTAACACTTGATATAAAAAAACCTCAAACATGCAGCACCTGAAATTACAGCAAAGTCAAACAACAAACTAAAACCAAATTATATTTTTCATTTGTATTAATTATTCTTGATAAAGGTATGGAATTAATATCAAATCCTTTTGCATTTGTGCCTCTGTATGATCCTTCTACACTCAGCAAGCATTATCATGGATAAAATTTGCCAGTAAATTATCATGCTTTTCTAGATACTCTTTTTTTGAGAAGAAACTCAAGAAAAATACAAATAGGGTAGAAGTACAGAACAGACGCAAAGGAGGAGGCATATTCTCACGGGAAAAGTGGAGAACAGTCCTCATCAGCAAAATTTTTTGCTCCTTTCCTTTCCTGTTTTTTCTCTGATTGTACTTCCTAGAACTTGCTATTTAATAACTTTTTTCTAATCTCAACATAACTTTCATCAGATTGGAGCAAAAAAACTGTTCATTTTTGTTTACAAAGCCTTGTTCTGCACATCAATGGACTAGTACTAGTGTAATCTGCTTTTTTTTGAGTTCTTTAGCGGGAACATTAGTTTTGATAGACTACTTGTAGAAAAACATTTTTTTTTTTTTGTGTTGCATCCATCCTTAAAGCCTTGAATTCTGACTTTAGGGCCAGGTACTGTCTTCCAAGATTCAGCCTATAATTTTAAAACCAAGGACCTTTGGACTTTTCCAAACCCAATATCAGGGTTTCACTGTGGTTTTATCATTAGCTTCAGTCTCTGAAAATGTGCAAATGCACTGAGTTTGCAACCTGTCAAGAAACTAAACAAAATTTCAGGATTGGTGCTGAAAGGATGGAAAGATTCGTATTGGCTAAAAATTATAGCAGAGCATAAATGCCTGAAAACCAAAACCAACTGTTAATTTCAATAGTCAACTTGAAATAAACATCAAATCATACAGAATCTAGTAATAATCAGTAGGGAAAAAGGTCACTTGGACAACAATTTCTCCAATAGCTTTCAAGATTTTTTAATATCTAGCTTGGAAGTGTCTTGATCTGAAGTCAAATAAAAACCACTTTTCTATCAAGTGGATTACTTTGTTTGTATTTTTAAGATCATGCTTAAAATCTCCCCAGTCACATCTTTCCACCTTAATTTCAAAGATTGATGAAAATACAGCAAAATTATATTTTGCTTCACAAAAAACAGACTATGAAACTCAACTGAACTTGAATTTTAAGTATTCCTCATGTCCGCAGATGTCATCTCTGAGTCAAGAACATACATCAAAAGCATCTCATTTTCCATCTTTCACACAAACAGCTGCATGTTTCTGTCACATTGCTTTAGCTGAGTTGGTGTGGCTTCTGCAAATCCTCGTTGTGTCTTACCATGAATCCTGTGCACTGACGTTATGTGGGGCATACTGTTCTCGTACGCTTCTCTGCTCTCAGGGGATGACTTGGTCAGAGGCAGTGCTGAACGAGAACCCCACCAGCTCTCCCTCCCCGGCTGCGGCGTGCCAAGGAAATACCGGCCGGCTTCGCATCTGCCTCCTTCACAGGCCTGAGTGTGGAAGTGCCTGTCATCCGTCAGCCTGGAGTGCTCGAGCGCAAAACCGTAGCAGAGCGCGCTGCGGTCCGAGTACTGTCTGTAGGCACAGGAGACGTCGTGGTGCTGGGAGCTCGGTCTGTCCGCAGGCTCCAGGAGCTGGGGAGAAGCTGTGTCGGTCAGTGGGCTCCCACCCCACTGGCTCTCGTGGTCAGACTCAGATCTCTCGGTGTGAAATCCAGAATACTGCAAAACAGGAGAAGCAGCGGTGGAAATTACCACACCTGGGTGAAACCTGCAAGTAGCTGCGCTGGGACGGCAGAGTATGTATGTGATGGTGTGTTTTTTGTGAGTGTGCCCACATGTCTGCACCTTCTGATTGGGCTCCTGGTCCTTTCCTGTACACTCTGTAATGAGCTCACAGATGACAGGACAGACCTCATGAAAATCTAAAACATCCCATGTCGGCCCTTAACAGCCATCTCCTTTATGATGTGTAATATTAGGCTCAGAAACATCAGTGTTGCAATTCAATATATTTTTAGTATGTCCAGGTTTTTCTTGTTGCTTTGAAAGCTGTGCTTATGCTCAGCCAAGGTGCTCCAATGCACTTCAGCGAAATACTTCCAAAAGGGACTGAAATAACACTGCTCCTGGAGCATTCTCACATGTCAAATTGAAATCGAATGTATTTGAAGATTTTTTTCTAAGTGTTCACTCTCTTTCCCTCTAATTTTTTTTGTTGATTTTTTTTTCTTACTTGGACTTATAAATTTGAATTTCTTTATTCATGTTAGTAGGGACAAAAAAGCTTCTTGTAAATCCTGCACTACCAACATTTCTGTAAGGTAAAGTTCTAAAGTGATGGCAGATGGCAGGAAGCTAAAAATCTCATCTCTGTTACAATATGGGAACAAGAAAAATCCAGAAGCTATTTACCAGTAAAGGTGGCTGCTAACCAAAGCAGGCAGAGTGAGCATTTTTCACCCTCATTAAAGCAAGGCCCTCCCAACACAGAAAAGCAACTAGTAGGTAGTTGGAGAATTAGTAACGATAGGAATACGAGCATTTGTTCAGAGAGAAGCAAGGGTTAAGTTAAATGTCACCGATTTCCAGATATTCATAACGAATGCTTCCAACTTTTAGATACCTTTTGGGAAAGGAAAAGAATGTTTATTAAACCTCCTAGGGTTTAGCTATCTCATTTTTAAATCTTTTTATTTATTGGAACTGTCAAACTTCACTGAACACTTTTAAATCAATTTCACCCATGATTATGGACTGGGATGAGACCAAAGCTGTACATGCTCACCTCTTCAGCACTGCACACTCATACCACAAATCAATGCATTACAACATGAAACCTTGGAATTCTTCCATTCCATCACTCTCCTTCCATATGCCCACTCTGCCTTTTCTTTTAATAGGCCTAACATAAGGTTACCTTCCTTTTCATTAGATTAAGTTGCTATGAAACTCCTCATTATCAGCCAGGATCAAGGTTTTATACACTTACCAATTGAAAGCACTTACCAGATGTTTGACTTAAAACTTAAACCATCTGTGCAACATCAGTAGAGTTTTTGGCATTTAACTGGGCATTTCTTCAGTATTCCAGTTTATATTTGTGAATACTGTTTAGGTTGTGAACATGATAGGTTATTTAAAGGAAACAAAAAAAGGGTCATGGCTTTGAGGAAGTCAATAATATTTTGTTATTAGTTGTCAGAAGAATACTCATAGGCAACAAGCCTACCAGTAGACGTGGAGGAGGTCAGAATGTTAGTACTACGATACTCATCACAAAAGCTTAGAGATGAAAGGACAGACATGAATTTTCATGAAGTTTAGATAGTTACAGAGCCACAAAATGCCAATAACTCAACACATACCAACTAGGGACTTTATTCAGTCACCACGGTGTTATGTGATCAACTGGAGCATCTGTCCCTTCTATTATCCTTTCAGATCTAACATCTACAAACTGCTTAATAATCACAAACACACCTTCATTAATCACAGCTGAATTATTGTAAGCTTTTTTACAAAAATATGTTGATAAAATTAAGTTTCCAAACAAAAAATAATAGAAATTATTAACAAAATTAACAGTTAGTAAATTTTATCTAGAATGAAAAGTCAAGAAAACATTATTTTAAAATTGTTTTTAATGCTCTTTTTGATTTGACTTGTATAAAGCAGATTTTTTTAATTTTAAAAGTTAAGCAGAAATATTATATAGTATAAGCCTAAATGCAATTATAGAAAAGTCAAGAGTTCATTTATTTTCTTATTAAAACAAGTATGCAGTTCTTTCACGAATAATTTCCAATAATATTTTAACAAAATTTCTTTTTTGGACTATTTATTATGACAACAACTGCCAGACAATCTTTCAAACTGAAACCTCTTAATTTCCTGCAGCTCTACTAGATATTCGTCTATTAGTTGTCTTCTTCTAAGGACACTTCAGAGTCCAACATAGCTTCTCTTAAAGGGAATATCTTCATTTAACTGAAAAGTTGTGCAGTTTCTGCTGTTACCTTGAACCTTATCACAGGAGGCCTTTTAGCACTTTTCTTAAAGAAAGGGAAACTATCTCAAAGGGTTTATGTTTAGAATCTCAGAAATGCACTGTGTGATGTCATATAACCATGTATCAAGACCAACAATACTTGACTCACCCTCTTTGTATTTGATGCAAATGAGGATTATTTGAGATTTGACCTGTGGCAGCTGCTAGGCCATGGGCAGAATTAAATTAACACAGTCAATTGGTTTTGGCCCACATTTTCTGCTAAGGTTTGATATGACTACTTACTCAGTCCTAAGGTACAACATAAGCAGAGACAGGGCAAAAATACGTCTAATTCCCTTTAAAGCCAGCCACATCTCTATTTGGCACCCTCAGGCTGCCTCCACTGCTGCTGTCCAACCACTGCCTCTTCTGGGAATCTGATGTTGACAGGTGGAGGCTTCAAATATGGGCATGTGTGACATGTTGATAGGGGGAGAAATGAAAGGGTGATCAAAGATATTGCTTTACTGAAATGGGAGTGGAAACACTATCTCTCAAGTCAGAATTAGGCTCCCATATGTCAAGTGATGAAAGACTATAAAAAATTGAATGAGATTTAATGAAAAATATGGCAAATTAAAATCACTTTGGGGTTTTTTCCAATCCCAGTCATGTTTCAGCAGAAGCATTTTATTTTCTGCTAACTTCTGCTCTCTGACTTCTATCAGGAGTCAGAAGGCAAAACTAATTTATTACTTTTGGGTGTTTGACAAAACTTAATTAACAGAGAGTGATAAAGAACTTCAAGCTAGTAACATCTGAAATCCCTTCAGGTGATTTCTGAATTGTCATCTGGCATAAAAAACAACAAAATATAATTTAAATAGTCTTCCATCTGATCCCTGGAAACAGAATTGCAACCTCTGAAAATTAGAAATGTCTTCCAGAGTGGTAATCCAGTGTACAATCACAGTGAGAGCACACCAGCAGGGTTAGCACTGACAAAGAAAGGGTCTGTGGACCATCACTGCTGCATTTTCATTTGAAGAAAAATTTCAGGAGGGCTAGGAAATAGGTAGATATAAATTCCATGTATAAGGGAGCTTGCTTTATGAGAGTTCATGGAAGTGTATTAGGCCAGTAGACAATTTAATATTTCTCATGTGAATTTCTTTTGCCTGACCTTCCATTCTTCAAGGGTCTCACCAGTCTGAGGACTTGTCCTGTCCTACACGGCAACATCAGCCTGCTACACACGCCACCCCAGATGTTCAAACAACAGATATTATACATATATAATTTCCTGGCAGCCTACTCAGGTTTTTATCATTATAAACACTAAATATATGGTGAAACCCTCACAGAGGCCTCTTTTCCATGAAAAACTTTCACTACATCAGCATTAACAGCTTTTCTCTTGATTTGTGTCTGAATCATGAGGAAAAAAACATCACAGATGCAGGCTGCGTTGTACTAAGAACATATGCATGATTTTAAATCACTTTTATCTTACATTTTACTAATGTAATCCTGAAATGTAGAATATGCTCTTTTCACATTCACTATTATAGGCACAACAGATGGTGAAAGACTTAGATTAAAGTAATACAACATGTCCATTAAAATAACCCCCACTGCTGGTGACTCTTCACCAGATCAGGAGTTATGTTTACTATAAAAAGAGGGGTTTGGTTTGCTTTTGAACACACTAGAAGCTGCCAAAACTTTAGACTACAGGAAGAAATCAAAACAAAACTCAGGCTGGCTAGAATTCAGCCTGATTGTTATCTTTACCCTATTGGGTGATATGCCCAAATAGAGATGGATGGCAGAATTAATCCAAATTACCCATCTAACAGAGATATAAAATCAATATATCTCTGAAATTTTATGAATCAGTATATACCTATATACCTACCTATTAATATATACATATACCTATAATATACACGTATTTCCAAAAATTGATGCATGCTGCAATACATACCAAAGCTCAACAGCTCTTGGGTACATCCTTACTTGTATGTGTGCTTTCATGAGATACATATACATACATACATATATATATATGTATGTATGTATGTAAGTATGTATGTATGTATGCACGTCTGTATGCATATATAAAATCTTTATCCAAGAACTAAGATGAGATATAAAGAAATAAACATTTATCCAGAGCTCACTATGAAACATTTCCGCTACAGGTAGACAGCAGGCAATTTAAATTTCTTTTTATAAATCATCATTAATGGGACATTAAACTCCAAAGCAGTTAAGATGATCATAATTAAATGTTTTTCCAGTCTTGTTGCTATTGCCTGTGTATGGAATAAATGAGGTCCTGGACTAGTTTTTGGGAACACAAAGGTTCAGAGCTAGATTTTGGGATGCCCTCACAATGATGACGGTGATGATTATGTTGTGGGGGAAGACTACAGGCATCTTTTCATCATCTCATGATTTCCTTTTTCTGCAAATATCCATCAAGCCTTCATCTGCCTGTTTGTTTTTTTCCTTTCCCACCATCTCTTTAGGCTCTGCATCTCTCTGGTAGGACAGGACTAGAAAAGCACTCTTCAAACTCTCAGAGCAAACTGTGCAGCTAAGCCATGAATTTTGGGTTTCTCTTCTCTCTGCTTGCCTTTCCCCTGCCTGAGGCTGGTTTCACAGAGCCCACCAGCCCACTGTACTAACAGCATGCAGTGTTAGTCAGATGCCAACCAATGCCTTCAGTTTAATGACCTCAGTTTTACTCAAGAGTCTGCAAGACCCACATTATGCTATGCTTTCTTTCGCATTGGATTTAAGGAACAAACATCAACACTGTCTTAGATGCCTAAAACATCCACTTTTTGCCCTAGTAGTAAAAACTCAGCTGACAGGGATTAGTATCATTTTCATACTGTTCACATCTCATGTACCTATCTTATCTCTCAAGGTGAAGGATTCTCAGTCAGCACCCAGTAAAGCATATGATTCCTTTTTCTCTTCAAGAGAGAAGCAAAGTAAATGGTAAGGCAAAAAGGGAAAAGGAAAGCAAAAAAAAAGGGAAAGAAATTATGTATGTTTAAAATCTCGTAGGTGCCCCTGATTTTAAGAAGTACCTTGCCCACTGCCACTGTTTTACTAATAAACTTCCTGCTTCCTTTCCTCACCACAGCTCAGGCTCCTGTGTAAGCCTAAACCCGTGACCTCGCTCTTCAGCTGTGACTTTTAAGTCACACTCTAATTTTCCTCTACTAACTGGCAAATTACATGGGCAGGAGACTAAGGGATGCAGGCTGTACCACCTGCTGCATGTTCTTCACAACAGCTTCTCTTAGTTTTTCAACAGTTTATTTAGTGGTGGAGAAAGATGAGAGGGAGGCAAAGCCAAGCTGCCAGCATTACTTGTGGTGATGGGCTGCAATGAATGGTATGACCATTTCTCAAGATACTGGCAGCTAACATGGCTGCTTCTTTTTGAATGATGAAATATGCGACTTTAATATCAGGCAGCTGGTAATGAGGATGCTAAATGAAAGTGGAGACTAAGCACCCTGGGCTTTCAGACAACAATCCCTGGTAAACCAAAAGTCACAATGCTGCACTGCTCATTCAGCATTATTTTCTGGTGACAGAAAGAATAAGGAAGTCATACTTTCAGAAATCAGGTAGATATGGAAGGATAATAAGTCTTCAGCTGGGATTGTCCTGCTAGCAGATGAATACTTTCGAAAGGACTGCATAAGACAAATGTCGCTACAATATATCAAAGACAGTCGTAAAAATTGAATGTAGAATTATTTGTTTGTGTCTTCCTCAATTCTTTTAAACAGTTTGATTACAATTGTTTTATGTAGTGCATTCAAGAAAAAGGCTTTTTTAACAACCCACAGAAACATGTATGAACAAGTGAACTATAATAAGATGTCATAAAGGCTAAATTCTTAAAATTAGGAATTCATATCTAGGTGCTCAGTTAAATATTTCCTGTGCCAAAAGCATTTAACTGAAATTCTTACCCTTGGCACTTTTGAGATGAAACAAAAAGGAAAACAAGGAAGTGATGTAGACATTTGAGATCACTCTTAGAGGTCCGTTTAGAAAACATTGTGCTTGCATCGAAACTGTACTTATCAAGGTCATTATCAGTTAAATATTGAGACTCTTTAAATATTGTACTAAATACTGGGCTCTTTAAAAATGTATGGCTCTTCAATATTACATCGTGAAGGTATACATTTATATCCCATATATCCATTTATATCCTCTTATATAGAGGCATAAAAGCTGTAGGACTTGTATCATTAGTAAACATCATGGTTATTTTAACAAACATGGTTTTTGAGCTACAAGTTTAATAGTGTAAGGATACAAGTGCTGTGACATTGTCTGCAGAACACAGTTGCATAAAAGTATTGTGTAAGTTTCAGTTCACAAACCCAATTGGGTCTGATCCATTCTCCAAGCTGGGACACGTTCCTTACATGTTAGGCTTGAAAATGAAACCTGGGTAATTAAAGTCTACTGATGCCAATGACCACCGCCTACTGTTTTCTTCCTTTCAAAGCCTTACACACAGAAAAGTACACATATTCTTGTTTCAGTTCTCCAAGTTGGCTGACTGCTTTCCCTCATCAAAACTCACTCATCTTGACTACGATTTCAGTATTAACTGCTATCAAATATCTGGCAGCTTTCTAGAGTTGTTGGAAGTAAACGCCAAGTAAGAAAAAGCAAGATTTCTCAAATGGCAAAACTCACAGTCTTCTCAAACCAAGTATTTCAAACCCAACATTTTCACTTGACCTTCTGTCCACTTCTCATTAACTCTGAACCCTGTGCTGCTGTAGTTGTTGATAATGATTTACTACGCATGCTGAAACATAAATATTCCCAGCTTTTTAGAAGTAGTTTAAAGAAACGTATTCCTGTCTCAAGCTCGTATAACCTGCTGTCCTTTATTCCCTTTGGCCTGTTCTAGTTACGTGGGTAAAGCAGCAGTCAAAATC
Organism: Cinnycerthia olivascens; assembly: GCA_035048155.1. Lineage (NCBI taxonomy): Eukaryota > Metazoa > Chordata > Aves > Passeriformes > Certhiidae > Cinnycerthia > Cinnycerthia olivascens. The sequence goes on along the minus strand of JAWWMU010000153.1, from coordinate 71,793,638 downwards.
AAGACATTCAAAAATATTTAATTTAGTTTTCCAAAGACAGCTACCTGTGGGTACGGTGATGTCCTCGATTTTGACTTTGTGCTCGAGAGGCGAGATTTGCTTCCCTTTCTGTTATCCGCTATGGTCGGAGTTGAATTTGCATATGAGAATGCCGGCTTGGTAGCAGTGACCTGATCCAGGGAGAGCTGCAGTCCTTTATATTCAGTGTCCCTATAGGAAAGGCAAAAGTGAAAAACAAACTCACTTCATGTCTTAATGGGAAACATTCCTCCCTTCTTAGTGGGGGGTGGAAACAAAAGATATTTTTAAGAAAAAAGAATAAAACCATCCAAGACAAGCGAGTATATCCTCCTAATATGTTTATGGAGTAGAGCTTGCTAAGCAATAGCTCTATTTTTATACTGAAAATATGATTGCTTTTTGCATCCAGCTGTTATCATCCTGATCTACTTTCTTCAGTAATAAAAAGCAATGGGATGGATATTTCTGAGATTTGTATTACAGTTCTACATTGGTCACATAGCTAAGCAGTAAATAGGATACATTTTCCTCAAAACTCATTTAACCATACAACCACAAACTTACCGTGTGTGTATTATGTCTGTGTGTTCACCTGTGTGTATCTGGGGTGCATATAACAGCTTACACAGATGACTAAATAAATTGAACAAAATAATTTTTTAATGGAAAACACTTGATCTCTAAAGTTGTATTTTTCGTCATTTAAGCAGTTTCAGGCAATTGTGTAAATTTTTTATTATTTTTTTTCTACAGGTCTTATGAGAGCATATTCATCTATTTTTAGTTTCCTATACCAGTTTACCAGTCAGAGAAGATAGCTAAATAAATATAAATCTTGTGATTTAAATAGCCTGTCCCTGACTCACAAAATAATAGAGGTTTTCTGTGGGGAGCTATATATAATGTCAGTTTTTGAAGTTTGGCGTTAGTTTCTTCAGACTAATGAATACATAAAAGAAAGGAAAACTGGCATTGTTCACAATGTCTCACTAAGCATAACGAGGGCATATGCATTGGACTGCACTCCTCTGCACACATCTGCATGTCTGCTGATACCCGGGGGAGTAACAAATGAGCTCTCCAGCTTTCATGTAGTCATACGGAACCTATTCTGACAGTGATTTATTAAAAGAGACCAAAGCAAGAGCTTCTTCCTGATCTACCTACCTGGAGGAAAAGAGGAAGGATTCTTTTTTTTTTCCTTTGTGTTATCAACAAAGAAGTAAGGAACAAGAGAGGAGTAATGCTTCTCTCAAGCAGTCAAGGAGGCAATATATTCATTCACACATTATCTTATACCCCATCTAAACCTAAAGATTAACACTTAATGAATCATATTTATAATAAACTGTTTACTTAGCTTTAGCTCCAATATCTTAGTCTATAATCACACAAATATTGATGTATACGCCATAAAGAGTCTAACTTTTTTTAGAAAGAAACTGCATAACAACCTAAGTATATTACATCTTAGTTCACTGAATTGTTTTCAGATAAAAGTCAGGGGTAGAAGAATAAACTTGATAAGTCACTGAAAAAAGTGAAATAGGATGAATCTTTGAGCAGCCACAGATAAATCTGCATAACCAACAGATTAATTCATCATAGTTCTACAATATTTTTTTTTTTTTTGCATCTAATAAAAAGTAAACTTGTTGGTTGAAGAGGCTTGGGTTTTTTGGCAATGCATAAAATGTGTATAGGTCTGTGTACATAGAACACAAGAAAGTAAATCCGTGGCATTAGAACTGCACAGACTATGCTGTTTCCACTCCGTAGCAGGTAGAGATTTGTCAAGTATAAATAGTGCTTTATAATGCAAAATTAGTTCTTAATGAGGTAATTTCTTCAAATTTTGTCTTTAATAGAGATAAGTCTCTGCTAGAATATCTGCATTTCAAATGTCCTGTCTGCAGTGTCTGAGTATGAGGATTTGCTTTGGCCTCTTTGACAGAAATGGCTCATCCACATATTTTGAAAGAATTAATCTTTCCTGTGGTTACCCTCAAAATTGTCATCCAGACACCTTGACTCGACACACTAAGCATCTGTCTCCATAATTGATTCCTAGGAAATTATGTCCTTGTTATATGAAGCACAAAAATGTCAAACAGTCTTCATACTAAACTGCTACAATGCATGAGATTCTACCAATAACCCTGAGAAAACTATTAGTCTCATCCTGACATACACACTCCCTCTGATTATTTGATTATAAGAAGAGGAAGGGTCCTGTGTTCTCAGTGTCTGATGCAGAAAATATTACCACTAAAAACTAAAATTAATCAAAACCAAGTAGGTAAGTTTTCAGAGCTCTAGCAGTGTGAGGAGGTTGTGTGTTGGTTTTGAGTGCACCAAACCTTTCACCTCTGCTTTTGCTGGAGAACCCATAGCTCTGTGCTCCTGCCATTAACTCCCCATCTCTGTTCTTTTGCCATCCTGTAGCCATCTGCTGCTTTCTTGTGTCAGTGAAAAAGTTTTAAAACAGTGGGAGAAATACTACCCTGGTATTCAGATCATGCTGTCATTCCAACACTGCATGTCTGCTGTTATTCGTGTAAGGGCCAAGCATTCAAGAATATAGAGACTTCTCTCTACAACGTTTATAGGTCATGTGAACCAGAAAAAAAAACCAAAAAAACCAACAAAACAGTCAAACCAGATTTATCAAAACCTTGCATGCCATTTTGTGTTACTTTCCTATGTCCTCAGTATTGTTATGGTGGAGTCACCCTCCCAGAACATCACATCTTAGAATAAACAACACAAGCTTGTATTTGCAGCCAGTTGCTGAAAAAAAGATTAAAAATAAAAAAATATAATTAAAAAACTACCTGAAGTTCTTGCTACCAGATGCAAAGTTTTCCCTTAGAAAAAAAAGACTCCTGTGCTGTCTTTGTAGATGAAATACCAGACTTTTTTCATCACTGAGTCGTGATTCAATACCATCTCAGCCCTGTCCTAGAAGAACTACTCTTCAGAACAACCAAGAGAGATACCAGAACACCATCAGCAGCTGCCCAAGATAATTACCAGAGATGCTTTAAGTCACCATCACCAGAAGTTAAAAAAGATAAAGGAAAGACAACATGGAGGAAGGGTCCAGTGGCCTCAAAATCAGATGGAAAAGATGTTCCACTAAGAAATGAAAACATTTTTGAGTATATCCATATGCACTGACTAGAGAAAACAAGACTTCCAGTGATATGCAAACTACAGATGGAAATTCTGACAACTTCCTAGAGGAATTTATAAAACTTTCACCAACATGGAACTATAATCTTCACATTCATATTCTCAGACACTTGAATTCTCTATTACACAGTCACAGCCACACACTAGTACAGCATCTTGTGTTCTATGTATAATTAAAAAAAAGGTGGTGGATATAAGCCTCTTCCTCCAAGGTCCTCACCTTCAGGATCCCACAGGGATCCATACAATCTACATCTCTCTACATGAGACTGCTGAGAGAGAGAGAGAGTGATATGGCATGTGTTCAATTGCTAACAGTATGTTGCTGACAATCTACTATTTATCTCATTTTCTGATGCAACTATCATCACTATAAAACATCAGAATAACTACAGGAAATTAGCTCTTAAATGAAGAACAGATGGATCAAACTGAATCCAGACAAGACCAAAGTGATGCTTCTTTGCAAAGGGAAACACATTGAAGACCTCCACCTTTTCATGATGGGAAACAGCCATTCTTTCCACAATTGGATGGAAATTCTAGGTCTTCTTGGACTCCTCAGAGAATGTGAATGCATATGCTTTTGGTAGCACACGGTTCAAAAATTGTATTATTTTCCCTCTGTCTTGTCATTCCTCCCCATATGAGAATCTGGCTGGTATGGTCAATGTATCAGGCACCTACGGACTGGATTACCAGGCTTCATTGAGAGCAAATTCAGAAGACAATGCAAAAAATCTCCTTGCTACAATATGCTGCTTCCCATTTTCATCTCGGATCTAATTCCCAGAATCATTTCCACTCTATGCCATGTCTCTGGCTCTTTCAATGATCTTTATAAAATGATTTTGAAAGTATTTATAGGCAGACTACATGTACACCACACAAAACTGAGGATCAATGACTGTACCAACTGCATTTCTCTGCAATAGTATCTGAGAGTTGAGTACAAAACATTCTTTACTAAAGACATCTAGCTATAGCAAGCTGCAGAGATCATGAAGGGCAAGGGTGGAAGAAGCAGAACATTTGGAAGAGGGAGCCAATTTGTTTGTATATGACTTGGATGCCAAGTGAATCTGCTCTTATGTGAAATATTCTCAAAATTCAGCTTTAGAACCCATTTTCTTCCTCCTACCATGGCCAAAATGCACTATATGAAACAAGCTAGAGACAGTCTAGCTAATCAAAGTTTGAGGAAGAGATAGTGAATCACTAGCAGACAGACCCAAAAAAAAAAAACCAGTAAGGGAGTATCAGAGCACCAGAAAACCTGAATTCTCAGCAAACAGGAGAGTTTGCACAAATACAGTGACTAAACATGTGATTAGAACTCACCATCAAAGTGAAAAGAAAATTAGAGGGTTGTTTTATATGGGCTTTTTGAAGGAAAAAATATGAGGGAAGGGTGAATCAGCACTGACAGAAATAATGTTGGGAAGACAGAGGTCCTGAGTGGCTCAAACTAAACATCAATCACAAACTAAAACTGTATTGACAAGCTGGTCTTTTTTTGTAATTGTGTTCAATTAATAGGGTGATGTTTGGAACTACTATAGCTCACTATAAAAGTGAAACTAGACATTAACATTAGACAGCTCAAGGCACAACTAGTTTTTAAGATACTAATACTCCCTACTTAAAGACAGTGTTATATAGGGAACAGAACTTAAGCCCTGAAAAATGCTCTCAAACAAAAAAAAACAACAAAAAAACAAAACCAACAGATAAATAGGATGTATCCAGAGGAAGAAGTAAAAGAATGAAACCCATTAGTAAAGAATAAACACCCAGATTCATCCAAAAGTACTTAAGAAGGACAACCAGACTGAAGAATACATGTCTCATATATCCAGAGTTGTAAACAGCATAAACTTCAAAACAAGAAGGAAGTCTTCAGAAAAGAAGAGAAAATGCTCAATTCAAGGAAAATTCTGCAAAACTATAAGGAAAAGCATCTTTTTACATTAATACATTAATACCACTTCAAGACAGAAAGGAAAAATAAGGTTCATGTGCAGTAACTGAGAATACACAGACAACCAACAGAGGCAGACATTTACTGTGCATTTAATTCCTTCAAAAGACACTAAATTTAGACACCTTAAAGGAGTTTAACAGAAATTCAGTTTTCATATGCGGAGTTACAGCATTGGATGAAAAGCTATCACGAGAGCATCAAAATCTGACAAACACTGGATAACCTACACCCACATCATTTCTTACTCATATTAAATAACTCATGAAGTACAAGCTGAGAGTAAAAGCATTATGTGATTTTAGTGCAGTGGATTTCTACGTCATGGATATAATCATTCAGCTGACTCTAGCAAAGCCAAAAATACTGTTCATGGCCATGAAAACAAGCTTTAATTACAACTGGTTGCACTATTATTTCTGTTGAATACATGATGTACGTTCTTAATTTCCTCTAGTTTTACTTGAAAAATCTATGGATATGATCATATTTACTATTAATTTCTTTTAGTTAAAAATCAGAAAAGCATTTGTCAGATTTTCTGCCAGTCTAGCAATAGAAATTGTGGGATTTAACTAAAGGTGTCAATGTCATTAATGCTCTATTTTTCTGAGTTATTGTGGTTTGGCTAAAATCAGACATAAAGGTGATAAAAATCAGACACTTTCTCATGCATGTCTGACCACAATACTGCAATATATCATTCTTCTACTTTTAAACAATGCCTGTAACTTTTAAAATTTTCACATTCCAGCTCAAGCAATACTAACAGAGCATCATTCAGCAGCTGAGTGAAAAGAGAACAGATTCTGGCTGTTTGTCATCTTCATGGCTTCCTAAATCAGCAGATGGTACAACAAAACAGACAATTTCCTCATCTGCTGTGTCCTCTGTTCATGTACAATGTGTCTCAGAAATGTTTACAAAGACCTCGGTCTGCTCACGCGATTTGTGAGGAGGAGCATATGCAATCCCTTTAGCATCTTTCAGAACCTGTCAGAATAAGGTTTCATTGAGGCTGCACAGGAAGCCAAATTTCAGGACAAAGTGAGGAAAAAGCTATTGGACCTCACTAGTTGTTATGAAACTAAGATGACATTCAGTTTTGAGCAACTTCAAAATTACTCCCTGCCTCAGTTCTGTCAGTAATTGGAATAATGTTAACAAATTATCTTTCTAAAACTTCTTGATTAAACAGTCCCATATAGGCCAGACCTATTGCTTACCAAAGTAATTGAAAAAACCCTCCAGAAATCTTTCAAGTGGTTGCTTATTATTGGTACACCTAATGGCTAAGCCATACGTCAGAGAAGTATGAGTTCTGTGTATCAGATCCCTTCATTGAGTTCCAGGCACCCATTTATCTCCATAAATAGCACAAACAACAGTGGCTGTTTACATCTTGTTGAGTCAAAGTTTACAACTTGTCCAGCCATGAGATTCACTTACATTATATCATATTTCCATATTTGTTGTTAAAGACAAAGCAAGCCAACACACGATGTTTAATTAACTTATTTGATACATTCAGAAGAATTGAAGCACAAATTTTACTGTATGGGTCACTTAACACTAATATCTGAGGATTTCCTCTAGATAACTGCTGTAAGAGAAATTTTATATATATGTTATGATTGGTTTCTCATCTCAGAATTAACTCATTTAACTGCCAGTTGAAGTTAAATAAAACATCCTAGCCTCTGGACAATCATGGTGAGACAGATTTTTCAGCAATCTGAAGGTAGAATTTTTCACTACAAACTACATGCCTCACCATCTTTGGCTTCAAAAAGGAGACTTGTATTTGCCTTTATTTACTAGACTACTTAGCCCATTAAAATCAATATCACCCCAGCGTATCAGCAAGTGCAATTAGGCAGCACGTCTTTAGGAATAGGTGTCACACAAACCTAAGTTCTCTCATATCCCTGTAAGAATGATTTCCATTTTGCAGAAAGTCAGACTGACAGTAGTTCAGACTGCTCTTGTCTGGGCTAGATTTTCACATCTCAGAATTCATAATATTTTTATGCGTTAAAAAAATACACCTTGAATACCAACAACACCCATCAGATACTGATCCAGTGGCCAACTGATCTGGATCAATTCTCAGCCCTCTCACAGGCTACTGGTGCTGCACTGGGTGAATCAGATATCCTGGGACTTAGGCAAGCACTTGGCACTTCCCCGAGTTTACCATCAAGGCTGTCAAGGGGACTTCTTGTTTTGATAGGGTCATATTTAGCCCAGCACTGATTGTTTCTGGGAATCCCTACCTTAACTTTGCTGAATATTAGCTCTGAAGATGAAGATAACAATATGTGATTGGAACTAACATAGGCTTGGCAAAATCTTTTTCTTTCTCACCTGTTAAATTTCATCTTTTTGTTGGGAGGAACAACGTCCTTCTATGAATGCCCAATAGCTAACATTACTAAGATAACTCTCATTTTCAGCCCGTGGCTGCACATCATCACAGATAACAGGAAATACATTTCCCGAGAGTACCAGTGTCACTATTGATGCAAAACGTTATTTTATTATTTCAGAATCTCCATGTATTCAATGCAAATGTTTTTAACTGTCTTATGCCATTTTATCCTTGATTAAACCTTTTCTAGATAGTTAATCATTAATGATTTCTTTACAGTTGCTGTGCAAACAGCTCATTCATGCCTACGACATATCAAATTTCACAGACGTGTTCTTTAATTGGATTCATTTATTTCTAATCTACTGAAGTCCTCACTATAGTAATGCTTGACTAAATAGACATTAAACTCACTTATTTAAACTGCTAAAATAAATTTGATATGTATTCTATGAATAAAAATATTTGACTGAATACAAGTAATACCATTGTTATTGTGTACCTAACTGAGCAGAAATTATTGGAAATTGAACATTAGATAGCTGTATGATATGCTTGAGTGGAAGGATTTCAGAGGATGCTGATGATTTTTTGGCAGAGATTATATATTAACAGTTTTCAAATGCTAAGAATTTCTACAGCACATTAAGGGATGTATGGGAGCCACTCTTGATTTTCATGGAGATTGTTGAATGTTGCAATTTTCAACCCAAGGACTTTTTTAGAGACAAGTGCTTCATACAAGTACTGTCCCCTCATGGCAAGGGAGACCAGACAAACCAGCTAAAATGTTTTCTGGACTGACTGAAGAGCTGGCACAAAACTGGATAAAAGTCCTATATGTGGGTGTTTAGCAGCCACAAAATAAAATTATGTAGCTATAGACTGTGAGTTATTAGGGGCATATACAACATTGACCCCTAACTATAGGGCTTAAGTATGGTCTTAAAATCTTGTTTTTCTTTCTAAAGCTAGTAATCTTGAACTCCTCTGACGTATATGATTCACCACATAAACTGAGAAGTTTCGTAAAAAAGAAGCATCACACCGCAGAGAGGTCACTGATATAACACAGACTGCCCTGTGTGTAAGAAAATGCACAACATGGCATAATTATGCAGCAAATAAGGGTTATAAAGATAAGGATTATACCTCATAACATACACAAGCCCCTCAAGCACTGACATTTCAAATGTTGTATGCTCTGACCATCTTATCTAAAAACTTGAAAAAGCACAGAGTGGGATAGCAAGGATGATGGGCTCAGAACAGCCTTTTTTTGAGAAAAAAATTAAGGACTGTCCTCAGCTGGAAAAGTGGTGACTGGGAGAACAAAACAAAATTAGTAAATTGTGACCAGCACAGAGAAGGAAGACATGAGCAGGAACCAGCTTTTCACTTCTTCTAATGCAAGAAATATGGGCTATGAAATGAATGAAGGAAAAGGAGACTTTTATTATCCCATTTCCTTAACCTTGGCAAAAGACAGCATGATGTCAAAAAATAAACAGGTGAATTTGTGGAGGAAAAAAACCCCTCAAAACATTGACAACTAATACATTCAAAGATCTCACGTTGTTCAAGGAAGATAGTTGAATTTCTTGGAGACTGGGAGAAAGTGCTAGGGAAACATGGATGCATGGACTGCATGCTTGTCCTATTTTTAACCTCTTTCCTAAGTATTTCCCATGTTCACTATCATCACGTGTCTGATTCTGTATCGCTGCTCTTATGTTACACTCTATACCACAGTAGTTAAGCAGTTTCACACTTCAGTTCCTCTGAAACTTTGAAGAGAGGTCCTGAAAATTTGCTATCATTACTTTTAATAATTTATTGTAAAACTCTGTGATGTTTCAGGTTTTCTCAGCTCTTCTGTGTTCTCCATAATTAAAGCTTTTGTTGTGACAACCTTCCTAGGATCCTAAGGTGAACACTTAAAAAATTAGCTAGCATTTCTGTGGTGACTTTCTGGATAAGCTTCTGTGATCTGGGAATAAATTATACAAGGAAAAAAATGCACTTGAAAAATTATTTACTGTTCATTCTGGTTTCTCATTGGGAAATTTTCTATCTACATGCAGTATAATGAACTCCATCATTCCACCCTGCTTTTTCTGATCGGCTGCACCCCACAGTGAAGAGGCCTGTTGAGTGCAAAGGGATTTCTGAACCCCATCTGGTAGGGTGTCCCATCTACAATAGATCCCTTTCTCTTTCGTCAGATTAGTCCTTTCTTGTTGTAAGACTTTCACCTTCCTTAGAAGAAGCAGTATTTTTCTACAACAAAAATCTCTGTTTCACTAGTCCAGAGTTCCTCAGGTTTGGCCAATGGAGGGCACTTTGCCTCTGAAAGCTGTCACTTGCCATTAAGAAAAAAATTATGCTATAATACTTAATAACTACTTTTCAACTGATCTTTCCCTTCTTTTGCTAAAATTTTAAGGTAGATAAGGGGAGAAAGAGAGGCAAGGACTTGCATTGGAATTTTGGCTTTTTGGGGAAATGACTTTTTGGGGTTTTTTTTCAAATTATATACCTTTTTCTCATTTCATTGTTTGTACCAGAGTCAGACCAGTTTTTAACTCCTTCCTATCCACAGCCAAATCTCTACTGCAGCCTGATCCCACTCATATTACTTGCCACTCAGGTCTAAGTCTCTGTTCTTATTGCACTCAGCTTGGTCATCCAGCTTTGATAGACATACAATACAGAGTGTTATGCTGATAAAACAGAAGACAAATAACAAGAAAAGAAAATATCATGAGGTTATAATGTAATACATAAGTCTCCATTTTGTTTGATAATTTCCTAACAATCACTGAGCCTGTCTCCTCAAAGTATACATAATACATGGTTATATTTGTTAAGTGGGTCCATCAAACATTTAAATTTATATTGGATAACCTGCTTGACTCCCTAGACTCTCTGGACCTCAAAATAAGTTATCCACAATCTCTTGCACAACTGCTGTTACCCCACATCTTCTAGCAAATTCAAATTTTAATGGCAATTATTGCTTTTTGACAAAAACTCTACATTAATATGTACAGTTCAAGAAATGCCTGCCCATGTAAAAATCCAGAGTATGTAAGTTTCCAGTGGGTTGAGTGTTTATAGGTAGTCAAATACTTAAAAGGTATATCTAAAATTTCTCAAAAAATAAATGAAAATAATCTAATAAAACACAATAATATCTAGCTGTGGTCTTCTTTAGACACCTTAATCTCCCTAGTAGATCCCTTTGTCCTCTTGACTAGAACAGTCAGGGCCCTAGTTGGCTTTAGTCATTCTGTTGTCACTGCTTCACACGCATATTCCTCAAGGGTTTCCTGAGGCTTAGGGCTGCCTCTGACTAAGCAGAGACACTCTTATTGTTTCCATAAAACTGTCCACAGAATACCTGCAGATCAACTCCACTGCCAACCTACTACTGTCCTCCAACCAACACTGCAGCTAATCTGCAGCTGAAGGAACTGAACCCTTGATTTTGTTTGTGCACAGCCCAGTGCACTGCATTGTGTGAGATTTGCTGTGCTTGTGGTGGCCGCTGCTGTAGCACATACAGAGCAACTCGAGAGTGCAAACACCTGTGCAAACAGTGCCATGCACCTTCTCTCCTATTGCTTTCTTGAGCTCACTGGATAGCACCATGGAAGCCCCATTTGTGTGTTCCCATGTTACACCATTGTGGTCACACAGACAGGCAGTTTTCTTTGGAGTGAAGCCACATCCACACCCCCACTGCTGCTTTTCACAGAGCAGAGGGCAATAAGCAGGTTGATTTTCTTTTGAAAGGTGGCAGTTTAACTGTCCTAGCAGAAGCTTAGGATCAGCAGAATTATTTTGCAGCCAAACACCATTCAGAAGTTTGGCTGCAAAGGGGAGGATGCTATCAGGCTATTTATCCCCAAATCAGCCTTTCTGTGAGCAAATTCTCCACTGAGATAGGCTTTGTGAAGCAGTCATTAAAGGTTATTATTTTGTTCTGTGTGCAAACCAGTCTTTGGAAATAACAAGAGAAAAATAGCACGCAATGCCTTTGGATGGATTTCAGCAATCCAGGGCCTAAGTCAGAGAGTTTTCTATAGCAGCAGCCCAGGCTACCAGCTGCCAAATAAAGTAGAGGGACAATCAAAGCTACAGGCTACTTGGGAACAGTGTGCCTTCAGGGCATGTTCTCTTCCTCACTGACAGCACAGATGTAAGAGCATTGAATGCTGGATGAGTTTAAATGTCTTCACTCTAGGTTATGTCAAAATATCTGCACAATGCTATGGGTATAGCCAAACTTTAGTTAGCCAGGCATTTGAGTTTCCATAGCTGTACTGAAGCTTCTGCAGATAATAGCTCTTATTTTCAACATTGCTGTCCCCAGGATTTACACACAGTGGTTTGTAGCTGAAAAACTACGGCTGTTCTCTATTAGGCCCCAATTCAACACAGTAACAAAATGTGTCCTTCAAGCCATCCCTATTTGGCAAAGTCAAGGAATATTCTTATTTCTATGCGTGTGCCTAAGGGGTTTTTTATTTCAAAACTGAATTCACAGGATACAATCATGTACTGAAAGTTATGTCTAAGAACTTTTAGAGCCTGACATGTGCTCAAGTACCTTAGTAAATCAGGACTTCTGCCATTTAATTGCACTAAGTGGATGATAACAAAAGACAACAACAGGAATAAATCATCTGACAGTGTTAAAGATCATGAGATTGACTCCAGACTTCAGCCATCCCAAGCCTTCTGAAGGGTCAGATGCTATACCCTTGTTCACACAGAGCAGTGCCTGCCTCCATAAATAGTGTCATCAAAGTGAAAGGGGCTGCCTCTGAAGTAACCCACTGAGTACGAACATATGTGCTGGAGCCTGGCCCACACTGTAAAGTACAAAAGAGAGGTGAGGGAAAGAGAATTAGATTTCAAACAGATACTTGCCACTGTTGAACGGACAAAGGAGATTTATTTGTTAACACTTACTTTAGGCTGTGTCAAAATGCCACATTTGTGTACGAATAAAAACTAGCAAGAGCAACATAATGTAGCGGGAAGATTTTGCTTCAGAAACAGTTTAGTAACATCACACCTGTTGTACCTCATGATAATTACAGTGAAAAAACATGAGAATGGGAGCAGTACTAGGATGCACCACAGAGCAACAAGAGCAAACATGTAACAGATTAAGGAAACAGAAGCAGAGCTAGTAAAAATGTAAGCCTGTAAGCCAACTTAAGGAACATACTGCTGTTATGGGAGCAGGAGCCAGTTCTGCATCCGGTTTTATGCAGAGTATTAAGAGTGTGGGAGCATAGAGGGGAGCCCTTTGATAGCAGTGGACTGCCTGGCATGTCTCTTCTGCACAGCCACTAACACAGTCCACAGACAAGCTACAAATGTGGTATAGTAAAACCAGCGGACACTCTTCCAGCTGCCTCTTCAGTTCTCTGAACTATCACAGAGCAGTGAATACAACCCTAAACTCCATAGTTCACTATCCGCCCTGCTCTGCCACATGGAAGGACCACTGAGACTGACCCACAAAGGCATTGGAGCACCCAGCTGCTGGTGTGATGTTCACAAGCCACATTTATGCCATTCAGATTGCGGAAGGACAGAGTTAGGATAAAGTGTGAACAACCTCTCTAGCAAGAACAGCTGTGCTACAGTGTACACAGCCCAATGCTTCCATGTAAAGTAAAATCTGTGGTAGTTTACCTTAAACCATAAACCATGGGATTTTTGGAAAAAGAGTCCCTGGAGCAGGCCCTGTACCTTTCATCAGTGAAGTGAGGCAGACAGCTGGAGATAGTAATTGTTTCAGCCATTGCCCCTGCTGAATGTATGGTAGCCCCAGACAAATGTTTTACAAGGTCTGTAACTCAGTATTTGAGAAGAAGGTGTTTCCAAAGGCCTGGAGCAACCACACACTGAATGGGAAAATGATGAAGTGGAAAGCATTTGAAGTCACTCTTCTTCCTCGGAATAAAGACACTTCTTTGCAACCTTGAATTTCATGCCGTGTGAGTCTCTCAGCATTCATGCATTTAAGTTAACAACTGGAAGGATTTTTTCCACAGATCTAAGCTGCAATCCTTTAATCCTTACCCTAGCAAATCAAACTCTGTATGAACAGTGACTCTCGGTTCTGGCCCACAGTTTTAGTGCCTTGGCCATTACAGTCACCTGGTTTAAATACAAGCATAGAAATTTGGAGTGAATTAAACGAATGGTAGCTGAGAAAGCCCCTACATGAACAAAGAAGACGGCAGAAACGTATTGTGGACACCTGGAAAAGCCTGTCTCCTATTTGCAAGAAATATATAAACAATGTTCCAGGGAGACAAGTCTGTAATAAAAACTAATGGTGAACAAACAGAATACTGCAGTGAGTAGTTCAAGAGGAGTCCTTTATTTTTTTTTTCTTTTCTTTGAGACATATGTTTCCCAAGCATTTTGATTTATTAAAACAATTCATCTATATATTCACATTGCTAATTAAATCACGGGAATGGTGGTAGGCTTTCCATTCTTAGGAAAAGCACGTTGCAGATTGAACAGAAAAAAATAGGACTTTGTTCTGTGCACTTACTAAGAAAGTGGCAAAATTTCCCATTAATACAGAGAAATATGAAGGAAAAACAGCCGGTCAAATTTGTTGCGACTATTTACAACTATTTAAGAAAAATACCCCAAACATTATCTAGGTAAAGTCACTAAGCCTTATCTCTATTATTTAAGTTGGATGTCTAAGCTTACTCATACAAGTAATTACACTAATGATGTGTGGAAGAGTAACTTTCTCTGTCCTGCCTACTCCATCATACACTTGAGAGATACAAGAGAACAAGTATCTACCTCTGGCTGAATAAAGAACTCTATGGCAATCCCAAATGGGTCAGTTTGAGAGAAACATTCAAGAAAGGGAAGCCTGTGAGTGTGGAAATGCAGTTTGCGGATTCTCCCATTGACTAGGAAGAGACAGAGGTGAGACCTGATGTACCAGATACAGGACAAAAAGAGGATTTCTATGAAAAGTGAGGAAGGTATAACTGTAACTGTCCACAAATATGGGGAGAGCTTTTTCACATGAAACACAAAATTCCCTAAAGCCCACTTAATATGCCAGCAAGGGACATATGCCAGCAAGTTTTTGAAGTTTGAGCCATCACACATAAAGATAGCACTTTTCTAATACCAGGATTTCAAATCTCTTAGTACATAAAGCTATGAAAAGTAATAATAACAATTTGAAGATTAAGTGTGTAGCTACAATTAATGGTTAATTTATTCTAAATTGTATTTATCACATTGGTTGGTAAAACATTTGTCAAAATGGCAGTTATTTGTGAGATACTCTTTCAAATAAATTGCATTCAATTTGTGTTTCTAATCAGCTAGTTACACAATGTAACATGAAGAGGTCAGCTGGAACTATATCAAATACATGCTGTATCATTAGAACAGAGATTAGTCACAATTATGTACCTAAGCCAAGTTATCTGTGTATGACACCACTATTGCTATTCTTCTAAATGCTAAAGGACAACAAAATGTATATAGGAAAGCTTCTCTAGCTTTCTCTGGGGACAAATTATTATATTTGTTCATGCCCAGAAAATCAAAGGATTTGGACTTTGCATTATCCATTTGTTTAACGGAAGGATGTTTGCAATCTAAATATAAACTTAACTTCAGCACTTTCCTTCTCTATTAATTGACTCATACTTGAGTCCATTTATGTGATAAACATGCACAGCTAATAATCAATGATATGGTGGCTGTGTGTACAGAACAAATAGGAGAAAAAACAAATATTCTATGTCTATACTCACATATCCAAAGCAGAATATAATGAAGACCAAATATGTGTGTTTTAAGGACAGAGTCCTTAAAGGTCATTTATATTAATGTTTGACACACTGCTATTACACAGAAAAATCACCTTTCCTCTTCTTGCTGCAATGCCATTGCCACCGTGCTTATTTATTTCAGCATATATACTTACTACAAACATTTTTTCTCAAGCCTTCATGTTCTCAAAACTTGGGATTTATGGAAAATCAAAATCACCTATTTTTATTTTTCTTAATGAGGGTGTGCGTGGTTGCTTTTGCACAAACTATTTCTCATTATTTTCTTTTATTTTTCATCATCACTCTTACCCAGGGGAGCTGGGAAGCTGCAAGGTAGAGATTCTTGTTCTTCCTGCCCAGCCTGCACTGAAATTGCTCCAGACCATTTTGGCTCTTATGGCATTCAGTATCTGCTCTTTTCCAAAACAGAGAGCTCAGCTTCCTCTCAATAGCAGGAAAAAGATTATTATCCCATGACCAAACAAAATAAAACCCTGAGGTTTTACCTGAGTGAAGAATTGTTGTGTGAGAGGTCCAGGGACTTAGCAGGTCAAAAATCTACGCTATAACTTCCAAAACTTATGACCCCTTTTGGGATTTGCCCTCCAAAAAGACCAAAATTTCCTGTATTCAAATGATTTTTCATCAGAAGTCATCCCACCCTTCAAGTTGTACCCTGCAACCCCAAATGTGTGGGATTGTAATTCTGTTTTTGCAAAACACAAAAGTACTAATTTGCACTTCTTTTGCCTTCTCCTGATCTTAAACATGCAAGAGTCAGCATGAAAAGGTTTGTATTTCTCTATTGTAAGCACATTTTTCTCTGCTAGGTTTATAACATGACCTGGCTGCAGTGTGTACCTGTGTGCCTGTCCCTCTGCCAGGAGCTGCACCAGGGGCTCTGCCATGTACCTGCTGCCAGGTGGGAAAAGCATAGGAGGGCACACACATACTGCTCATGTCAGCCTCTCTTGGTTTGCTGGAAAAATCCAATGTCATCCTTAAGGAACAGCAGTTTCTATGAGATTTATACCAGCATAAAACAGGACCTCTGCCCAGCCCTCCTGCAGTAGAGCCTGCCTCATACCAGAGGAAAAACACAAGTCCCTGTAACCTTACATTTTCCTCTATATTTCCCCACCTGCCTTCCTCATTTGAGTGATAACATGCTGACTCTGAATAGCTCATTAAGACAATTAAGCCTGCTTTAGGTAGGAGTTCAACATCACCCTAGCCAACTCTGCCTCCATGAGCCTTTTCCTAACAGTTCCCTCCGCCTCAAGTTGTCTGTTTCACAGGCTGACTTCATCTCAGTTTTTTAAAACCAGACCTTTCTCTGCTTACAGTCACCTGGCAAATGGCAGGGCCTGTTCTTCCCATATATTTTCTGAATGGCTGGCTAGCCCGAGAAGAATAATGATAATAGTGATGATGACGACAATAATAATTATCTGATTATTTGATGGAAGCTACACCTATCTCTTGGAGGCAGGGCAGCAATTTCAGCAGTGGTAGCCCTTCTGCAGAAGCAAGCAGAATGCAATTTCTTCTGCAGCACCCTAATGAAGAGCCAGCCAGGCTCAGTGATATCTCGGGGACCTGAGCATATCAAAACTAGATTTTTGGGCAATGGCAGTGTCTACATTGCAGCCTTCAGCAGTACATGATAGTTGCTGCAGCCGACGCTGGACCTCCCTACTTTCAGCATCCCTACCTTAGCCAACCTCGTTCCCTTTCTGCCCTCCTGCCATCCTTCACACTCGAGGCAATTAAGCTGAGAGTGCAAGGGGAGACTTGGAGGCTTACATCAAGGCATAACGAAGTTGCCCTGTGGTGTAACTTCATTCTCTAAGGGAAATCTTGAAAGTATACCTATAGTCCTCTTAATGCCAATTTGGCTGCAAACAGGTTTTGAAAATCCATATAGATGCGCCAAAGTATAAAGACTCTGCCTCCAACGATAAATCAGCTGAAGAGGAGGAGTCGCTGATAAATAATCAGCTGAAGAGAAGGAGGTACCTGTTAGGGTACCGCTCCTGAGGGAGAAATCGCCGTCCCTGCAGCGCCGTGTCGGGAGGCGGGGAGGGGAGGGTTGAGGCGCTCCGAGTGCAGCTCCCAGAGGGCCGGGGGCTCTCCGGCGGCCGCCCCCGCCAGGCTCGGTGCAGCGGAGCAGCGGGGCTGGGAAGGGGCAAGCGGGCCGCGAACAGGCTGCCTGCCTCGGCCTCGGGGCCAGCCGGGGGGCTGGCAGGGCACAGACACACGGTACAGCCGGTCACGCTGCTGGGACACAGCTCTGATGGGCTTGTCTGACCGGCCCCCACAGGGTACCAGGACACTCACTCCCTGCTTGCCGTGCCAGCCTGAAATTCTCGCGACACGGCAGCCAAGGGACAGATCCTGCCAGATGCCCAGCTGTGCTTTCAGCAGGTCCGCTGGGGTGCTTCATTTCGACTCGGATCATTTGAGGTGGAATTCCGTGATTGATGTTCACGCTTTGGGGATTAGAGGGAAACGACAGATAATCTCAAGCGATCGTAGGAAACCATAGCGTTTCTGGAGCGAAAACCACTCCAACATGCTAGTTGCCTTCGGGTTCCTTGTTTCTCAGCGCTGCAATGCACTAACCTCTGTCTTTGCTGTTCCCCGTTCACCCCAAGCAGGTGCTTGGACTTAACTGGGAAGCATAAACCTCGAAAAATACAGAGAGGGACTGGTATAGGAGAAATAGACATAGAAATGTGCAGAATAGGCAGAGCAGAAGTAATTATGTCTCTGCTGATTCTCATCCTTACTGAGGAAATGACAGAGTATTACACCTCATACCAAATATAATATCATAAAATAAAATAAATTTTCTTTAAAGGGGAATTGCAGTTTACTCACTACAGTAGAGTGCTGACCAAAGTGTCTATTTTGTCATTCAGGCACAATGATCCATTTTAGAGAACGACACCCATTATCACCTTACACACCAAAAGGATTACGCCATAGAAGTGCAGGCGCCGTGACCTGCAGCTCCTTTCCCACTCCACCAGCAGCCCCTCCACACATGACCAGAGCCGTGGCCTCCGTGTAGAGCCACTACATTTTGGGAAGAACTCCTTAATCTGGGCCACCAAACCACTCGCCACCTGTGCATGTACCAAAGTCGTGATGGTCAAGATCATGATGCTGCCACGGCCACAATTTTAGGAAAGGGGAAGATTGTGCCTCTCAGACTCTTCCAATATCTACATTTGTCTACAGGACAAAAAAAAAAAAAAAAAAAAAAAAAAAAAAAAAAAAAAAAAAAAAAAAAAAAAAAA
>JAWWMU010000153.1:71757200-71774812 GCA_035048155.1 Cinnycerthia olivascens | reverse complement strand
GCAAAAAAAAAAAAAAAAAAAAAAAAAAAAAAAAGCAGCGGAACAGAGGAATATCCAGTCAAGGATATTCAAGGAAGGACTGACTGGTCCTACGATCCTAATGGAGCATCAGTGCTGCCGGGAACAATTACTGCCGTGTCCAGAGGGGATACTAATAACTACAATGAAAACACTTAAAAATAGTCCAGATGAGCTTCCCTTCCCTCACTGGGCCTCTGCGTTTCAGTACAAGCAGCACAGCTAGGGCACAACCCACCCATTCCAAGATGCAGGGATTGAGATATATGGCATCTCAGCACTTATTCAGATTTTTTTTTTCCTATTTAATTTTAATTTTTTTTCTAAGTTCAACTGACCCTTCTGGTCACCAACTTTCTTTGTGGTTCACTGTAAGGATCGCTCTCCAAGAACAAAAAAGAAATCTCCCAGCTTTGATAGAGACTCTGGATGAAATTAAGAACTTCAAACCCCAGATTTTTGAAAAGAAAAACAGATGTCCTGTTTGTTGAGTATAAATAACTCCGTACGTGGAAGCCTTTTCTTTTACGCCGCATTAAATTTTATTTAATGCTGGGTGCATTAAAACAAAAAAAAAAAAAAAAGAAAAAAAAAAGGAGGGGGCAGCAAACTATGTGGGTGACAAATATCTAAATCTTTTCCTCTCTCGAAAGAGAAAGAAACAGGCAGATGGGAAACCCTTCATCTGGATGAAAGTGCTCAATGTGTTTCCTAGCAGACCTGGCGAGCCTGCCCTGGTCAGTGCGGCGGAGAGAAAAGCGGGGAGAGGAGACGGCGGGAGGGAGTGATGGAGGGAAGGAGGGGCGGCCCCGGGCCCGGGGCAGAGCGGGGCGAGCCCGCAGGTACCCGCCCGGCTCCCGGCGCTCGGAGCTGACTTACGTGAGCACGTAGTTGACGCTGACGATGCAGTGCGGGCGGGAGGAGCGGCTGTTGTGCACGATGGTGGCGTAGCTCTGCACCCACACCCAGCCGCCGTGCTTGGCCAGGAAGCGGTAGTACTTGGTGGTCACTTGCCCTTTCACCAGCACTGCGGGGACAAAGCGAGGAGAGCCTCAGCGTGGCAGCCGCCTCTGGTTTGATGAGCCCCGGGAAGGGGCGCACGCTCCCCCCAGAGCCCTGTGGGCGACCAGAGGGGTTAGGAACCTCTTAGCGGCACGTGGGGGAGCGGAAGGGACAAGGGCGGTGGAGCCCCCAGGCAGGGCTCATCTCAATACCTGAGATCGTTATCAAAGGCTAACAGGGGAGATTGGCAGGGCCGGGGTGGTTGTGTGTGTATGTGTGTAGTCGCCTACGGCAGCCGAACCCCACACAACCCCATCCTGAAGTATCATCATCGACATTTTGTTCTATAAATCTGTCTTTGGGTTGTATGTCTCCTCGTTACATTCTCTGTAAGGAAACTTACCGGAAATTAATAACCTTTTTATTCATCTACCCGTGTATTTATGTCATCGTGATATTAAAATAGAATAAAGTACATCTCGCAGAATCAGGCTCACTACTGCAGTCGAAATTAGATACACAGATAAGATTTGTGAGACTTGGTGGAAGTGAAATAAAAGTGTTTGAATTTCACTGGCATGGCATTTTGGAGCAGGAAAAAAAAGGGCTTTCCTAACCATAATTTGAAAAGACAACAGCGCCTGAGATTTGTGCAGGGCAGTTTTTGTCCTACAACCAAAAGAAGAGGGTGGAAAAATGGCCCTTCGTTGTCTATCCACTCCGTTTGCTGCCTGCGTCCAGCTCAGAATTCAGTCTCTGTCTAATCTTGTTTCACTAAAACCTGAGGAAGATTTTGCTTATTCTGCCCTCCAGAGAGCTGGCTTTCACGCTCCGACCTAGAAAAAATCCCAGCAACCCCAAAGTCCTTCTGCAAAGGGAGAAGACGGGGGGCGGGGTTTTAAACAGGAAGACCATCTCCTTACACAAGTGATGTGCGCAACGCAGGTGAAAGGTGTCACAGCCATGGACGTGGTGGTAGAGAGTCTTCTCTATCAAGTCCTGGGGCTCATAACCTGTTAGCTCAGCTACCCTGCAATAGACATAAGCAGCAAATATAAATGGGTGAGGGGACAGAATAGGAGGCCTGGGGAAGAAAGGACGGGCTAGGGAAACAGATTCGGAAATAACTCCAGCTCTACCTGGAATCTAAGAATATGAGCTTCATGTCTAGGCTGGCCCGAAACATGAACATATTGCTGTGGAGCTTGATCTCCGTCACGGCGCTGGGCGGCAGCGAGTGGCCCACGGCGACCAAGCCAACATTTTGGTAGCAGCCGTCGAAGGGGGACATGTCCAGGCTGTACTGTCGGATCTTCAGGTACCCACTGCAGTGAATGACCTGCCGGAGGGAGACACAGGAAAGCTTGGCGGCGACCGAGCAGGGGGGAAGGGTGTGCTGAGACAGGCATCCCTCCCCACGAAGAGGACCCGGACAATACCCTCACCATCACCTGCTGGTGCCGGTGCGGCTGCCGGGAGCCACTGACCTGCATCTCCGCCCTAGCAAAGCGGCACCGTCTGGGAGTTATCTGCGGTTCTAGTGGGGTTGAGGGTTTTTTCCCAAACTAGAGTACAGCGTCGATCTAAGGCCCATTAGAGACAACAAGATTTTTTTGTTTTTCCCATTGGCTTAAGTGGTTTTTGGCCCACCTCCTAACTGTGCTTTTATTATTCTTCTGTAAAGGAAAGATGCGGAACTGCCAATCCAGTTACGACTTTGTAATGAAGAGTGTATGCGACTGAGAAAAGGTTTACATGTGTGCATGTGTCACACTTGTAAGATACGTCTGTTCTATAGATGGAGCAGACACAATCCACGGCCAAAAAGTACCTTTGATTTAAGTATATCTCCTAAACCTATCCTTGCAGACTACTGCTGTCTACTTCCACTCTTAGTTCTCTGTTATTAAGATGTTTCTTGGAGTTTAGCAGGTGTTCTTAGTCTGCAGTACAACGTGACACAACATCTCCTTGAGTTATGGCAACATCTCCTTGGGCACAACTCGCCCCTCAGCATTGTGCGTCTGACACAGAGCAGAGGGGAGGTAGGAGAGAGCACAGGGCTCTCCTTACTGAGGAGCCCCGAGCAGAACCATGTGAAGCACCTGGTCAAAACCCTTTACTGGGAGAGCTACCTCTGCAGCTAAGAAATTACCTTATAAAGACGTAAATTAACCCAGGGCTCCCGTTGTATCATCTGAAAGCTGTCACAGGGAACCTCAGTGGTTGTGCGAGGATCAGTTCAAAGAGTAAAATAAAAAAGAAAAAGAAAAAAAAAAAGTCCCACAAACAAACATCAAGGGGAGCTCGATTGCTTGGTTTTAGTTTTGTGATTTGAGCTCTTCAACCTGAAATTCTGTGAGACATGAACCACATGAAAGAGTCCTGGGCTGGGAAAACCTCCTCGAAAAGAAGTATCATTCCCTCTTCTCTCTCTCCCCATTTTCACAGCCTTCCCTGCGCAAGAACAGTTCCCCGGCTCGTGGGGTGGGGGAGGGGGGGAAAGGGAATCTGGCCGGGGCACGCACCTTGTAGCCCCCGCAGGTGAGGCCCGCGTTCCTCTTGGCCAGGACGCACTTCATCCTCAGGAAAAAGGATCTCTCGATCTCGTACTCTGGGAAGGGGGAAAGGCAGAGGTGGTGTGAGCCACCGGCCCCACCGGCTCTGCGCGGTCCCCTACGCCACCGCGGCGGCCAGGCGAGGGCGGGGGCTGTGTACTTTACCCTGCACGAAGTGCGAGTGGTAAGGCTGGTGCGCCGTCAGCACCGCCGTCATCTCGTCATGGTCAGCGGGGTGGATGTACTCGTAAATGCTGTTGCCGGTCAGCTCTACCTGTGAGAGAGGAGGAGGAGGAGAGGGGGACTCATCGCCGGCACCGCGCACCCTCTCGTGTCGGTCGCGGGGGTGGCGCAGGCAAGCACAGGGGCTGGCAGACCCCCCAGCGTACCTGCGACAAGCCCAGGTGCACCGAGGCAGTCTCCGAGATGTACATGATCTTGCCATCCGGAGCCACAACAAATATGAAACCGTCCAACGTCTGCAGAAAAGGGTTGGAAATATAAATAAATCAATAGATAGACTGATAGATCCATCAAACAGCTGCCCCTCTGATTTATTTTAGCAAACAGGCGTCCGTGCTCAGGCTCTGATTATTCAAAAAGTTAGAAGGAAATGGGCAATCCTCGGACAAGACTCCCTCTAAAGCTCCTGGACCCCTGAGATACAAGCCACTTCTCAGAGCCGCCAAGCTCAAAAGCAACGCAAAGTGCCTGGGAAGTATCTAAGAAGTCCTGGCTACCTGGTGATTAACATGTGGGTCCCAGAAATCCTGAATGCTTCTATCCTAATTCAAATGTCACGGGGGGTTTAGTGCTTGCGTATTTTATAAGGAGAATTTAAGCTATCAAAGAGAATCTAAAACTCTCCACAGTGTAAATAAGACAATTTCTCAGGTATATTTCAGCAGACACAGATGGGGCTTCTGGGCGTACCAAGAGCAGAATAGGCCCTCCAAAGGCCACACGATTCCACCAGAAACACGTGGTGATGGCCATCGCTAATATTCTTTAGTATTTCAGAGCGCTGTGAGTTTTCAGACCTGTTCTCCCTGATTTGTGTCTATGCAGCGTCGGAGTCTGCAGGGCGCGTCTGTCCCGAACAGCCTTCCTTAACCTGTCGCTAGAGCCTCTCCCTGCCACACCACTCCGAGCTTCAGAACATCGATGGTAGGTGTCGCCTTGTTAATAAATTGGGGGAAAGTCGTGCTTCTGTATCTCTGGCACCCTGGGACACACTGCAAATCCCACGCTGTGAACGCAGTGTTTGATGATTCTGAGGCAAAGGACCCAGAGGGACCAAGCCGCAGCCCCAGTAAAACACACGATGTTAAATCACAGTGGTTCGCGTTTCTGAAGTGGTTCCCCTCCTGCCTACCTTTCTATTAAACACTTGAACTGTTAAAAATTAGTCAAGGTGGCAATTGAAAGCTCAGAAGAGGGAATTATTTCTTTAATCATTAATACCATATGTCTGTCGTTTCCAGACCAGTACCTGCAACAGATGGGATCCCAGTTCCCGTCCAACATTATCCAGTGGGCTGGTTCGGCTGGAGTGGCCCCAGGCTTCTCCAAGTCCTGTTGTTTAGACAAACAAAAAAAGAGAAGTATGGTCAGGAGATGAAAAATTCACTCTTGTGGACCTGATGGGGGGGAATATTTTTTCCTTTATAGGCTCTAAAACATGTGTACATACAATCTTTGGAAAACTAGACGTGATGTGCAGATAAAAGCCTCTTCTGTGCATTTTTATTTCAGTATCTAATTTCTCAGAGAGAAAAATACACGTATACTTATTTTGAGTTAACAGTGAAGTTAATTTTTAAGACCTAAGTGAAACAGTATGCCAGATCAAAGTGCTTTTCAGGGCTGCTTTCGGGTACTGGGAACTGTCCCCCTTGAACTTCAGGGAAAGCATCCTAATTTCACGATTTCTCACACGAGTCACTGTCCAAGGGCACGGACCGCCCTCCCTCCTGCCCCACGAAGTCTATCTCCAGGGTTCGCCTTTATCCCTCCCACCTCTCCTCCTGCTGCTCTGGTGGGCGGGATGGTTCCCTCTGCAGGGAGGGGTGATGTGCCTCCATAAAGCCCCTTCCAGAAATTAATCTTTCCGCATTTATCTAATGTTTTACACGCGTCTTGTTCTCTCCTATGCAAAATGAGTAGTAATAAAAGCCACGTGGAAGTTACTTCACCGGAGTGAAGCTATTCGTGGACGATGCCTTTTCACGGTGTTGTTGCTGAAATAATTTAAACGGGTCAGTTAAAACCTTTGAGGCTTGTGCCATGAAACAAGTCTCACTCCGATACGCACACGCAGTAAGACAGAGTAAAACGGAGGGGAAACCTGCAAATCCTGATCGATGGCGGGGGAGCAGGACGCAAGGGGACCCGAGCCGGCAGGGTGTGCTGACCCCCGCAGTGCGGGTTCGGGCAAGGCAAGACCTCGTTTCCCAGTTATTTCGAGACAAACAGACGAGGTGCTGACAGCAGGCAGCCGCGGGCATCCCTCGCTATTGACCGGCCTCACTCAGGTGTTTGCCGGTCCCAACAAAGCCAACGATTTCCTCCGCGCAGTTTGAACGGGGCATCGCAGCGCGGCCCCTGCGCACCCTCCGCACCGCCAGAGTCGTGCGCCCCGCTCGTCCCCGCCTTTCTCTTCCTTCTCTCCCCTTCCTCCTCCATCTCTTCTCAGCAACTTGTCTCTTCACCTCTCCTACACTTTTCTCCTTCCTCCTTAACTTCATAGCCCTATAGACGCAGGCGATTCTCTCTGGCCCGTTCCTCATCCTGCAGCCTCAGCAAGCAGCAGGTCGACAGTCAGAAACAGGCTCCTTCCCATTTATTCCTCCACGCCAATTAACGGGGAGCCAGCCACCAGGATGGAGGGTCACCTCCGCCCCCTGTATTCAGGAAGGAGCTGGCAAATATTACACAGCTTCCAGGGGAAGAGAGAAAAGCCCACAGTATATTTGTTTTTCCCCAGCTCCTCGGAGGTTTCTCTGCTGGGGAGCCGGGATGCCCCGTTGGCGCTGAGTCGGCTCCTAGCCACGTGCTCCCACCCGGAGGGAAATCTGACTGACAGGTTTCTTTATTCAAGACTAAATCTGCACTGCCCGCCTATGATTTAAGTTGCTTATTAATCTAAGTTTACGGCTCTAATTATTCTTCTCCTAAAAGGGAAAATAACCCGACCTCAGCGGGTTAATGAACAGCTCACAGGTTAACCTTCCTCGGGAAGGCGGTTCTTCACGGCGCGCTGAGCTCCTCTATGTTTCAGGTGGAAACCCCGCACTGCTGGGCTCTGTCTGCTCATGGTTTATAATTAAACGTTTCATTTGTCTACCTGAACCGGTTTTTTGAAATCCTGTCACATGAGACGATCCTTTGTGCTACCCAGATGTTTTCAGCACTTTCAAGTCGGAGACTATTTCTAATCGTAGCCGATCCCAGCCTCTCCCAAATCGACGGCCTCTCCTGATGCCCCTTAAATACTGTTTTTAAAGATTATAAGAGAAAGCCTCCTCCACTAATTTTCCGTCCCCTCTCTGCCCCTTGTCTATTCGCTTTAACATCCCATTTCCTTTTATCGAGGGGGCAAACTGTGATTTCTTGCACTTGACCTACCACAGAAAATTCTGTAAATCCTTTGATTGTCTATTTAAAATAAAACAAGGAAATCAGCTCTCCCTTTTGCTCCAGGATTACGCTTGGAAACAAGATCTAAAGATTCTCTTGTAATTTGGAGAGCCAACAGCATAATAGCTTCGGAATAGAAACAAGCAGCTTTGTGAGGAGAAGGATAACTAAATCGTTTTTAGGCAAAGGATTTTCCCAGCTAAAGTGGCCGAAGACAAAGCAAAACATAATTTATTTTAGAAGATTTCCAAGTTATGCCACATTAACCTTAGCAGATAAAATTTGCTTTCTTCCCTGAGGCCCCTCCCCCACCGCGGTCTGGTTTATTCTATTTAAATAAGTAGCCTTAGAAGGGATGTATCTATTATGGATCTAAGGAGCTAGCGAGCTCACATTTCATTTGGAAATAGAGGGGAAGTTTTACTGTTGCTTAATGCTTGATGCATTGTAGAACCATATCCATTTAAATACCCCCGACCCACGGATTACCTCCCTGGACTGGCTGCATGGGTTTTGTAATTTCCTGAAAATGAGATTTCGATTTATAAAACAAGAAACCAATTAGTAACCAAATGAGGCGAAGTAGATCCACTAAAATTGACCTAATCCCACAGGCACCATTTAGGTCAGTTCTTGGAGAATGAATGATGAGCAACCGTCTAACATAAGCTCAAGGCATTACCCAGCTGTGTTATTCAAGCAGAAAAAGAAAATTTTAAAAAATGGATCAAGCTCTTATTTCGGAATGAATTTGATACTCTTGCCAAAATATAGATTATATGCTCCTCCCTAACAAGCACTTCCTCCAATCTAACAATCTCTTTCACTTGATGAACTTTTTTCCTGAGAAGATAAACTATTTGTGCCACGAGAATTTGTCTTCTGTTGTGAGAGGGAAGGGAAAAAAAAAAAAAGGAAATAAGTAAAAAAGAAATTAAAAAAAAATTAAAAAGAGGAGAAAAGAAAAGCATTTTATCCAGCCTATCGCTCATCGTAATCCAACAGCCTTCACCTATACTGCACGGAACCTGCGCGGAGCGAGCGTGCTGACTCATGGTTTCTCTCACCATTCTCCAGTGGAAAGCCACTGTGCTTTCCACACCAAAAAGCATGTCCGTCGGTTTCATGGGCTCGCTACACCGGCAAGTCCCTGTGAAATACCTTCTCCCACCCAGCCGTGCCCACCCCCGGCACTGAGAGAGCCGCTCCGCACCACCGCCTGTCCCCCGGGCCGGGCGCACAGCCAGACCTGCCGCGCTGCACTGCCCTGGTCCCGTCCTTCCTTCCCCTCATCTTTTGATTGATGCAAGCCTTGATGTCGACAGCCAATGGAACCAGGGGCTGGGTGGGCACCGTCCCTATCCAGTGGCGATACTGTTTCAAGGAGCTCCTCTGTCCCAGGGAAGGGGAAGAGATTCCTGAATCGTTTCTAATTTGATCTGAGCAAAGACGGAGGAAGGCAGGCGCAGGGAAATGAGACTCCGAGAAGCCAGGGCTGCTCCTTGGCCCTGGCTGATCTCCGGGTTACTTGTCCCTCTGTGAGCATCTGCAGCGCAGAGCCCATCTCGACCTCGTCCTTTGTCTGGAAGTAGCAAAGGGGGGCGGGGGTGGCGGTGGGGGTGGGGTGGCCAGAAGATGCAAGCTCTTATCTACTTTGCGCTGATTTGCCGGCTTTTAAAAGCAGTTACGGCTATTTCCTCAGCGGAGTCGCCGTCGTGAAACCCCGGCGCAATCCGGATTCACTGTAGCGGTCGACTTGCTCCCGTTTAGAAACACTTAATGGAGAGCCCATCCTGAGCTTCAGACCCGCTTCTTTGGGGGCCAAACCCTGAGATCAGCTCCCTCCGGGGCCGGGAAACCCTCGGGCATCCCTCCATGGGCTTGCCCCTGTCTGGCGCACCGCCCTACACGGCCGGGCGAGGCCCAGGGAAGCTGGCTTGGAGACGAAGCCCCGTAGGCAGGGAGTTCTTTCCTGCTGCTGTGGAAGGGCAGAGGGAGAGGCTGGGGGGGCTCTGCCGGAGTCAGCCCTTTGCTGGGAGGCAACAATGGGAGACTGCCAGACGGGGTAACCATAGGGAGTCTTCCCTAAGTCGGGTCCCAGCAGGTCCGTCGCGCGTTTCTCTTCCAGGAGTTCCTCAAAACTCCCTCTCCGGGCAGCGGCGGCCGCCGCCGCTTTCCCAGATCTCCCCGCCGCCTCCCGGAGGCCGCCGCCTGAGGACGTCTCCGTATGCTTTAGTTTCACTGCGTTTCCTTTGCCCTTTCAAGAGCCACTCTATGGTTATTAAAAAAGGAGGAGCAGCAGCTCACTCGTAACCCGCTGGCGCCGAGGGAATCTTGACCCCACGGAGGGCGCGGGATGTGGGACCCCCGGTCACCTCCGCCCCGGGGCTCGCCCCTTTTCCTAGGCACCTGGGCGGGCTGGGCCCGGGCACCGACGAGGGTCGGCCCGGGCACGGGCACGGACACCGGCTTCGTTCAACCTGCCCAGCAAAGCCTCTCTGCAGGGAGGACGAGAATGTCACCTTTGTGAGCGACTCCTCAAGCAGCACCTTCCCTGCCTCCCACTGACCCTCGCCGGCGCTGCTGCCGCCTTAATACCAAGGGACAAGCGGGGCAAGGGAGTTGTTTGGGAAGAGGGAGGCAGGACAGCTCTGTCCCCATCTCCCATGCCGTTATTCGCCCCCTCTGTCCAGGGAAAATGACAAACAACAGCTCCATGAGTCGCGGGAGCAGAAGCTGCACGTTCTAGTCACCGGCAAGCCAAAAGGCAACTGAATGTCGTATCGAGGAATTAGCTTGATTCGATTAACCATTTAATTAAATCGTCTGCCTCCAGCGCTCCGTTCTGCCATCGCATAACGCCAGACAGAGTTGATTTCCCAGTTAATTTAACAGGCAGTGGTTAATGATAACTCAAAATCTCGGCCAAATGAGGCTTCTGTGAAGGACTGGGTGGCCGTCGGAGGGCTCAGATGGAAAAGAATAAGCTATGCTAAAAAAAAAAAAGTTTGCTCATTTCCACTGCCTGCGGATGCCATTAGCAAGGTTTTGTAAAGATTTATTATCTCGGTAGATCAAATGTATTCATTTGAAGCAGAGATAGATTAGCATCCCTCTTTCTTTATAAAAATAATAATAACAGAAAGAAAAAGCCCTGTTGACTAAACAAACATCCCTCTTAAGAAAGTGGTAGTGGAAATAGTGCTGAGGCTGTTTCACTACAGACAGAAATACCAGGATTTTGACGCACACGGGTAGCGGGATTGCGCTTTGAAATGCAAACAAATGGAACCATGTGCAAATTGGAGAGACGGGAAGAAAATCAGGAGATTTTCGAGCTCCAACTACATATTCGTTTCTCCAGAAGACTCGAATTCAAATAGCCCTTATTTCGAAGAAATAGGGGAAGGAAGGATTTGCACCAGCGCACACGCTGCTTATATGCAAGTTGAAAAATATTCTCCAACACGTAAACGGTCGTATGTTTCCAAAAGAAACATGGGTGTTTTTCTCGCTCTTCTCATCAAATATTCCTTCTAAAACATAAATCTCTGGAGCTTTTTTTCAACGATCCTGCTAGTAGTTTAGTTCTGCTCTTCACATTTTAAGTTCACTTCAAAACTGGAATTAAACAGAGATTCAACGTGGAGAGTAAACTGCTGCTTAAATGAGAAAAACTTCTGTAAGAAAATAAACATTGAAACCTAATGCTCAATCATTTCCCTTTGCAGCAAGAAAAACAGCATTAAATCACCTATCCACGTGGGAAACGGATCTTTTTTTTTCTCTGTTGATCTCTCCCCCCTTTAAAATAAAACACGGTTAAAGGTTTCAATATTGAAATGTTAACCATTCTGATTCGGCGAAAGTTTATGTAAACGGAGTCTCTGCTTTTGTCTCGAAAAGCAAACGCCTCTCTGTGCCAAAACGATCCCTTCCCACTAGGATAGACTGCAAATCCCCATTTTGCATCTCTGGTCAAGGATGGAGAATAGGACCTTTAAAATATTCCTAACTAAAAGAGAAAAACAAAACCTAAGCAAAAATTATTTATTGTGCCATCTGAGTTTTTTGTTTGGGTTTTGTTAATATTTTTCTCCCTTCATTTCTGGATACAGCCGAAAGTCAGTGAAGAATTACCCCGCAGTAGTAGTAGTGATCGCATCATTTTTGGCGGAAAATTCTTTAGTCCTTTGAAACCCTGGAGAATTTTCTACCTATTTTTTGAGTCCACGTTACTTACCATTAGCGATTTAAGGTTAAATTGAAATATGAGTATTTATTTATAATGAACGTTAAATCAGGAATTAATTTATTAAGAAGTCCTGCTTGAAAAACAAACAAACAAACAAATAACGCTTAAAACTCTTCTTTAATGTCCTCGGAAAATTAGCAGATATTCGCTCTTTCCGAAGCTGTCTGATCACCGAAAAGCAGTATAAGTCTTACACGCTTTCTTATTTCCGTCTGGAAATAAGCGGTTTTGTACTGAAACGATGCAAGAAACCTATGTCTTACACTTTTCATCCTTGACAGTTTTAATCTGCTGAAGACTTAATAAAGTGAAATTAGGAGTAGAAAGAACAACCCAAGCGTTTCAATAACTTGTGAGAATTGCACAACCATTATGAGAGACAGCCTGTAGAAAAATCTCTGCCCGGTTTGTCAAGTTTGTCCAGTGCCACTGCCTTGTGTTCAGATGTCTGGGAGTAAGAAGGAAACCCCACGTGCTTATTTTGTGTGTGACTCTCCTGGTATTTCACTCCCAGAAATCTATTGTTTTCAAAATGAATCTGAAATCTACCCACCTTCTTTCTCTATAGGGACCTTTCAGACACAAAAATATGCAGACAAGCGCACACCGATTCTCTCCGCCCTGTCCCCAGCCCGCGTGTGCGCGGCGATGAGGAGTGTATATCTTTCTGTACGTGATTATTTACAACCAACCCTATGCAAGCACTCTCCGGCAGATGGAAATTCGCTCTTGTACTGGGGAGAGGGGGTATGAGTTACACTGGAAGCGCAGCTCGCTCTTAGGGAGGCAACGTTTCTCTACTCTGACTCCTCTAAGGTCTCTTTAAATGTACGACATGGCATTCCGCCGTTCTCCCGAGTCTCCTGCTACCCATCTCCAGTGTTTTGGCCAACTCATCGAATCTGTCCCGATGCTTGTATCGCTTTCCTCCCCAGGGAAATACAAGCGAAAGGAACCCCATCACATCCATCCAACATCCCTACCCTGCCTCCTCCGTTCAGAAAGACTTGTCCTTTCTACGCGTCATTTCCCCGACTGCCACTACCTGTTCTCGCTTTCCAGAAAAACGATGACCTTTTTTTTTTTTTTTTTTTTTTTTTTCTGGGTAGAGGCATAGGAAAACCCCGCTTCCTTGCCTTCCTACTCTCATACGCAGCCGGACAAGCACAAGCACATCCGCAACGGGAGCCCAAGCCGCTCTGCCGAGTTCCCGGAGCCCACTGCGCCCCCCGGGGTCCCGGGAAAAATCACCGGGCTCGGCTCCTGCACGGCCAGACACGGGCACAGCGCCGGGAGTCCGCTCGTGGGCGCCTGGCTCGTGTTTAATCGCGCCACGGGCGAGCGCGGGGAAACCCGCGGGGCGGGAGGCGAGCCGGGCCCCGCTCCCTGCCTCCTCGGAAGTACGTGGGAGGGAGAGGGAGCACGCGTGGGACCGAGGGGAAGCCGCCCGGCTCCACGCCACGTCTCGGGCCTTTGTGCCCCGCTGGCAGCGCAGCCCCGGCTGCGGCCCCGGGGATGCCGAGGCGGCGGTCCCGAGTGGGTCCGCAGCCCGCTCGGCGCGTAACCTCCCGCGACAGCGCCTCAGAGGGGCGAGCCCTCCCGAGCCTGCTCCCTGCCTTTCTTTCTTATGCGCAGTTTGCCTTTAATGAGGCTGCGAAGGCTCCGCTGCCCCCCGGGCCGCGCTCAGTCGCCCCCGCTGCCTCCGCACTCAAATTAGCATCTGCTGCGGCCGGCAGCGGCCCTGGCCCCGGCGCGCTTCGCCGCACGGTTCCCCAGGGCATTCAGGCATCCTGCGCTGCCACCGAGGGACGGGGATCAGCTATTCTTCTCTTGCCATGATTACTCACAGCCTACAAGCAACACCATATGCTTCTTCTGATCAAACAACCCGCTACATAGGCACCAGTAATTGACGAGACCTGCTCGAAATCACGCAGAAAGGTAGCCTACAGAGACCGCAGGAGTTGACAAATCATTGCTAATAATCCTTTTAGGAACATCTTGGGCATCAGGGTTTGCAATAGCTTTATTTTTATAAAGTATGCGCTGACAGCATAAAGGACAACTCCTTCTCCTTTGAAACTGAGGACTGTCCTGCATAATGATCTTCAAGGTGGCAGCGCAAGGAGAAGAGGAAAGTGGCTTGATGGAGACTTTAATTATTAGTTTTAAAGGTTTAATTTAACCCCTCTCTTTGGTTACAAGTGACTCGATGATATGGAAAGTTGTTTCAAGAAATTATTGTTATAGGCACTGGATTGGAAATTACAGCCGTGGACTTTTGGTATAAACGTTCATCCATAACCTGGGGTGGGGGGTGGGAGAGTTTACCCCCCCTGTCCAAATGACTGTCACATTGCATATTTATTTTGAAAAATAGAATTAGTACCAGCAGTCCACAATTTTAACGTGGAAAAACATTAAAACCCCTCAAACAACCAAATCAGACAACACTAGAGCAAAACAAAACCAGGCCATATACACAATCTTAATTTATAAAATATACAGGCCAACCATGTTGAGATATAGCTACAGAAAACTCGTGGGGATATAGATGTATTACGTTGTTTCTTATGCACACTCACTTTTCAACAAAAGATGCAGCGAATTTTGTATTAGATCAGGGGAAAAAAAGCTCTTGATATTTTTTCCTTCATACAGAGCACAATTCCATCGAATTGATCTAAATAAAAAGTTTATGATTAAAAAAAATCCCCCTCCCCCCACATCTCATAAAATCAAGAGTGAGAACACGGAAGAACTTTATTTTAACTCTCTTAACTTTGTGTTGTTTGTTTTCCTTGGGAGCCGATCTAGACGACCAAAGACTGACGCTTTAGATCCTAATTCTATTTAAAAGCAAGAGACACTTCAGGACGCTTAAGTTTTCTTTTGCCAGACAGGCGAGCTGCTGCTGCCGTGGGAGTCAACGTGAAGTTTACTATTTCCTGTCGAGGAGAATCATGCCTAGGCTGGGCCGCTGGTTTTGCAGCACTGGGTGGTCAGGGGGATTGAATATATCTGGGTGCAAAACTCTTGCTAGAATTTTCCTAGGTCTATTAACTCCCTCAAATTGCCCGAGTGATCCTCAGAACGAGACACGGCACACTGATGATGTGATTCAGTGTGCTCGACTTATTTATTTAGCCTGGGTGTGAGCGCGCCTGCACGCGTGTCTTGTACCTGTAGACCGCACCTTTCCTCGAGAGCTGAACTAAGGCTTTAGGACTTTGCATAGACTTATGTAAATATTTACCCATATACTAACTTGCCCTCACAGAATGACTATAAATAGGGGTGAATCATGCCCTCTTAGGCCTCGCGTGTGCTTGGTGGGGGGTGCACATTTGACTGGGAGACTGGGGGAAAAGAAAACCCGCGTTTGCTTTAGCAGAGCACACGGCAGAGCTCGGTGCCTACAAGTGTTGACAAAAGCACTATAAGTCTCCAACCAAACCTGTCATAGGAGCTAAAGGGAAAGTATTTACAACAGAGGAAAGTGACAGCCGAGGGCACCCTGTCTCCGAGCACACCCCAAAAGATTGACCTCCTTTTTTTTTTTTTTTTTTTTTACCGTTAAAGTGATAAATGATATCTGGACCAGAATGAAAATAGAGGCGAATAGGCATTCCCACCTACCTTCTGGAAAGACCACTCTCATTTTTAAATAGCTGGTGGTGAGTCTGATTATGGATGCTTTGTCCAGCTGAGAGGTGATGGCGGAGGGCAAGGGTAGTAATTTAGCCAGTTCATAAAATTCACTGTTTTCTTTCTCCCGTCTAGTCCGGGCAGCATTTTTTGACTTCTCTTTCATCGTGTTTTTTTCCCGCTTCCTTGCTACAATTTAAGCTCCAGAGATTCATCCAAAGGTGGAAGGGAAACTTATCTGCAATTCATCTCTCCGGAGCATCAGGCTGTGATCCTGAGCGCGACCATTACTCAGAAAAACCGTTCAGTTGTGTAAATGCAAACAAGTATTGAAGAGTAGAGGTGCTCTTTGGAAAAAAAAAAACAAACAAAAAAACAACTATATATACTCTGAAAAGCAGAGTCAATTAGACGGGAAAGGCATTTATCCAATGCAGCTCAGCACTCCAAGCAAATTCATTTGAAAAAAAAAAAAAAAAAAGGTAAAAAACCAACTAGAAGATTGAAGCACCAGGCAGCAACCAAAGGATGTATTTCTGGCCTTTTTTCCTACTCATGGCGGGCAGCATAGCTCCTCGGAAGAGGTTCATAGTAATCCCGTTTTTTTCCGTGATCCGTTGTCTATCCGAGGGCCGAAACGCACAGCCGTGGAGTGCCTCCCAGGGCGCCGGGTGACTTCCCCGGAGCCTCTCTCTGTGAAGACAACAGCAGCCCTGGAGTGAGAGAGCCGGTACACGGCGCCGCAGCGGAACCGCGAGAAATAATAATCAACAACCAGTCTCCGGCGGGTGTAGTATTTTCTCCCACCAGAGGGGAAAGAAAAAAAAAGAAAGTGTATTTTCCCATCTAGTGCGCCCGTGGAGAAGCTTGCCCCGCACTCTCCTCCCACAGCCCTCTCTCTCCCCAGCCCAGGTGTGCACTGCTTGCCCCAAACGAAAGCGCAGCAGAAACCCGTCCCCGGCTCCCGGCGTTACCGGGTTTGGGGCGGCGGGGGCTGCGCCGTCCCCTCCGCGCTCCCTCGGGTCGGCACCGCGGCGGCGGAGAGACCTCCCCGCGCTCCGCGCTGCCAGACCCTCAGTGAGGGATACAGTTCCAATCGCGGAGTATTGCTGCTTGTTTTCCCTTTTCCCTTTCCTCTTTTCCTTTTCTTTTTTTTTTTTTTTCCTCTTTCTTTCTTTGGAATTTCTCCTCTTTTCGGCTGCTGTCCTCATTCCTCAGCTGGGGTCGGGGGTGTCTACCTCAGCTGCACCCCAGCCAGGGGACGCACGCTCTGCCCAGCTCTGCCCCGAGCCGGAATCCACCCAAACATCATATTTTTCCAGCCAAACTATCTTTTTTTTTTTTTCCTCCTCATTTTTCACCGTGAGGAAGCGACACGCAGCCTAGCACGGCACATCACTGCGGTTCTTCGCTGAGGCTGGCAGACTGTGGTTGTGATCTTCTTGTCACCTACCTTGAATCCCTGAGCCCGGCAGCCTGCAGAGAGCTCTCCCGGGGTGAGGAGCCCAACTCTTTAATTGGCTCATTAATGGCACGGGGAAAAGTTTGCGCCTGTCACTGCTCCTCGCACCGATGGGCAGACAGACATTGCCGCCTCCCCATCCCCTTTATCGGCTCCCAGACTCTCCGTCTCACATAACGAGGGGTGGGGTAGGGTAGAGTGGGGTGGGGGGGCGAGGTTGGTACTAATGAAGAATCCCTAATTTGCGGCTGAGAAATGCCTAATAACTTCTTGATGGCTAAAAGCCTTTTAGCACAACTTCATTTCTCTCCAACTCCCCCCTTGGCCCCCCTCCCTCGCCCCCGGCCGGGGCCCTCCCTTAATGTCACTCACGGACCCGCCTCGCGTCCCGTTGGCCGCCGCCACCTCCGCCCGGCCTCCCACTGGCGGAGGGGGCGGTGGCGTCACGCCACGCATTCCCACCCCTCTCCCGCCTTCCCTCTTTCCCGGTGTCCGCCCTCTGACCTGGCGGCTCGGCCGGGGGGAGTGGGGACACACAGACGCCCACTGGCACACACAGACACACACACACACTCACACACACAGGTACCCCCCGTTTACCTGTTGGGCGCTGATTTGGGCTGAGGTGGGTACATTTTGGCCATGGCCTCTCCGCTGGGCAGCGCGGGAGGGCGGCCGAGGTCCCGCAGGACTGCGGGTGGTGAGGATCGCAGCAGTTTTACGCACCCACGCACATTTCCTCACCCCAAAGCCCACCGAACAAGTGGTCGCACTTGGGAGAAATGAGCAGCGGTCGCGTCCCCTGCTGCCCCCCCTCCCTGACACCCCGAACTTTAACCATGTACGGTTTTCCCCTGGGATGATGTGCTGCGGGACAGCATGAATCGGGTCCCAAGTCGGAGAGGGAAAAGGATGAAGAAAGATTTTAATTAATTTTCTTGATACACGCTGAGAAAAAAAAAAACAAACCAGTACAAAATGATAAACAATTCCACGAACAGGGAAGAAAAAAAAAAAAAAAAAAAAAAGA
>JAWWMU010000153.1:71741234-71757100 GCA_035048155.1 Cinnycerthia olivascens | reverse complement strand
AAAAATTCCACGAACAGGGAAGAAAAAAAAAAAAAAAAAAAAAAGAGAGAGAGAGAGAAAACCCAAATCCAAATTCTCCTACATTAGAAGACAGAGCTGCTTTTAAAACTGCCCGTAATGTGGATGTGGGGTTTCTTTTTATTCCCGGGGAGTGGGGCTATTCCTAATGCAGTGTGTCCCCTGGGGAGAATAACCCTAAAAATGTGACGCTACTCCTAAAACTGCTGGCTCCTGAAAAGACTAGATAGAGAGAGAGAGAGCGCCCGGAGTGGTGGGAGAAGTGTTGTGGAGTCTTTCCTAAAACCATAGCGGACTCTCAAAAGCCTGACATAATTGCCAAACCAGTCAGTGCGAGACTTTGACTAAAATAACTATTTAAAAAGAGATTTCACTGGCAGGCAACAGTCGGAGTACTTCGAGGAAGAATAAACGGTCTCAATTTTCTGAAAAAGGAAAACGTCAACCAAAAAAAAAAAAAAATAGCCTTTGAAGCACCTCATCCCTTTTGCTCCTTGGCCGGCTGCAGTTCGAAAAGCAGGCTTGCAGTGCAGACCGTCTGTTCGCTGCTTATCACCTTAAATCTCCCCTCGGTTAAAAGCTTTCCCTGAGTTCATTTGGGTAAATAAAGGAAAGACGGAAAGAGAGGCATTCAACAACTCCTCTGGGTGTCCAGGCGTCTACAAGTATCAGAGAAATGTATCCACATAGTCTCAAATGTTCTTTTGATTGTCTTGTTTACCGAAGCGACCCGTTGTTAAACAAACACGAACCCAAGGCATTCAGTGAAGGTACGGGTAAAAAGAAAAAAAAAAAAAAGGAAAAGAGCTCACCCTTCCCCACCCTGTCATGTTGTAAAGCGATCGCTGCTGTGGGGGAAAGTGATACTGAATTTACAAAAATCTTCCCTGTATATTACTGCCCTCAGGTGTAACGTGGGTTTGGGGACAAGAAAAGGATAAAAAAAAGGAAAAAAAGTCTTCCTTCTGGTTTTCATTTGAGGTAGTTCTCTTCCTAAACGGTACTGACGTCTCTAGGAGAGTATGTAGACATATGGACAGCAACTGGACTAACACTGTCAGGTAGCTCACGACTTATTTGTCAACGAGAGCCAGAGAGAATGTCTTCTCTAACACCCTTGGTCTGGGAAAAATAAATTTCAGTAGGATACAATTCTGCTAATTTTTACCAGGGAACATGAACATCCACCTTACCAACCCCAAGCAGCCCTATCGAAGCCCGCAGCTCACCGCGGATTCTCTTTCCCGGTGTACTGGGACTCGGTTTCTTCCCCGCAGCCCGGGTGGGTGACAGCGTCCGCACCGGTTCCCCCCGTGGCCGCGGCCCGAGAGCTCGGGCTCGACGAGCCCTTTGTAGATTTTGAATGTATAAATGCTACGGTAGATAAAATACAAGATGTGAAAGGACTAGCGGCCGAAGGGCAGTTATTCAGCTCTGGAAGTTACAGCAATCATGGACAAAATCACCTCTCCACAGAACCAGCAGCGCTGGGTCAGTACGCAGGGGACATTTCTCAGCAGATTTCAAGAGGCGGCTGCTGAATGATGGGAGAATTTGGCCGTTTCAGAGATATTAACCTTGTTTTCCTTCGTCAGAAACAAGCGACTTCTGCCAGCGGAGACTTGGCACTGCCCCATTCCAGGTGTACAGGCAAAGGCAGCCCGCAGTAGCTAAATTCGTGTCACCGAGCCCGCTGAAGCCCGTCTATCCTGAAAGAAGAGTGCCTGATGCTGCTGAACAAATGGAGCGAAGGCACCCCTGCGGGATGCCCGCGCCCGGTGTACAAGCCGTGGGAGCGGAGCCGGGGGCAGCGAGCGCAGCGGCGGCGCGGACACCTAGGGACCCAGGGGCCGGACCCCGGGGGCGCACTGCGGCTCCGGCCCCTCCAGCCGGGAGAGAGACACTCCGGCAGCCTGAAGCAGATGGGTAGCTGTGCTCAGTTCAGATGCAGTTACTCTCGGGAGAGAATCTCCTGGAAAACAGATAATACTGGAAAATCGAATAAACAGGTACTGCAGTGCAATTTGATTTCAGAAGGTGCATAATAAAATGGTGTGTCTGAAGAAAGGCTGAGCGAAAACAAAGCGTTTCACAGACAGGTTTCCAACTATAGTAGAAAACTTGTGTAGGCAGACACAATATGCAGCGTGTATTGCAGCATGTGTGCATGAGCGTGTGTATGTGTGTGCAGAGGGGGAGGGGGAAAAACTGTACAAATCAAAGCCGAGAAAAAAAAAAAGAGAAAGGAAAACCCTACAGGACCATTTCCCTATAGGACAGAACAGATCCAGTTTCTTCTTCCGCACATTCGGACGTACTCTGATGTATTTATTAGTTTATGAATTTGGGCGCGTTTATTAATCTCCCCTAAAGAATAAGGTGGCCATTTCTTATGCAGAGAGAAAAATCTCTTCCAACATAAGCCATCACTTACACACTGCTTTCGGTGGTGAATTAACGATGTGGGTCTCTCTCCCGATTTCTTAAAAAATATAAACAAATGAAAATTCGGCCTGGTATAAGTTACGGGCAGATTTCCACACGCCAAGCCTGCCTCATCTTTGTACCGGCGAGAAGCGGGATCCGACCTCGCACGGACCCTCACGGCCGAAGGGAGCGCCCCGCCACCGATGCATCGCCTGTCCCTGAGATGCGGTTCACCCGCCCAGCCCCGGGGGTGCCTGAGGGAGTGCGGGCGCTTGGAGACCGAGACTGTTTTTCAGGACCCAATAACTTCATATACACGCAGTTGGGTACCCTGGTGAATTGGAGTGTGATGTGAATTTTCATCCGTGCCCTCATCAAGGCTTTATTGACATAAATATACACGGCAAATGCTCTTTGAGACCATTCAGAAGTAATTAATATGTTTTAACTGATCTAGATCTTAACCTTCAAGATTCAAGCCATGCTCTAGGTACTTTATTCCTGCTCTTTTGCTAATGTTATTAGGATGTTCAGGGCAGCAGGACAAGGAGAAAGCTGATTCTCCAACACAGGAAATAGTTAACAGACCCTTGGATACCAGTTCTCATATATAAGCGTTTCTGAATGCATTTCTTAAAAATAATTATGGAAACATTGCAAAATTTGAGTAATCGACCACTAGTATGATTGTTAGTTATTTTAGGCAACTCCTTCAAACAATTTTTCGCGATATATCCGTGTTAAGAGATACTTTGCAGGGAGGAGAGACACTTCTCTTGACTACGCACTCCTTTCAATTTTATTGTTTTTGGCATAAATGTAACGAGATGATTTATATTCATTTTTCCAAGGGAGGCAGAGGTCAGTACCTTTTAGCCCTTATCTTATTGAACACACTCTTGCTAATGATCGGAAGTCAAGCTACCTTACTGGGACACGGAGCAGCGAATGAAAACATAAACTAAATATAAAGAAACGCTAAAAAAATCTACTTCATGGCGAGTAACAGTTATCCTCAGGGACATTTTTTATCTTCTGCATTTCTAAAGGAGCCTGGTATACTGAACGCCCGAACAGAGCTGAAATGCCTTTGTCAGGGACGAGAGGTTCGGTGACGACACGGGACTGGAACTTTGATGAAATTACAAACTTCAGAAAGTGCTTCCTGCCCACCCTGTGCCTTCACAGACATCCTGCCCAGCTCTGACAGTGCTTTCTGCTGCGCCGGTGCGCCTTGTTTCCCTCCTGCTCCCGGACGGTACCGGCGGTCCGGGCGGTCCCGGCCCCTCCTCACCTGCCCCGGCCCCACGGCCGGAGGCGGAGCAGGCGGAGCCGAGACCCGCACCCAGCCCCCTCACAGCGCCCCTCGGGGGCTGCCGCACCCTCCCGGCGCCGCCTGGAGCCCACCCCCACGCACGGCTCGCCTCCCGTGAGATCCCGCTCCCCTTCGGGTCACCACGGCGCTGTTCCTCTCCCTGCTCCTGGCGGAGGTGAGGGCCCGGCCGCCGGCGGCAGCAGCAGGGGACGGAGCCAGCCGGGCCCCGGCTCCGCCGCCGCTCCCTCGCGGGAGGGCAGGGCCGGGGCGCCCCTGCAGCATTTCGGGGGAGGCTCCCCGGCGCCCGAGGGCTTTGTTCGGCCGCGGGCTCTCTGGGAGCTCGGCAGCGGCCTCCCCGCGCTCCCCTCCCCTTCCTTTCCTCCCCTCCGGCGGCCGCGGGACCCGCAGCGCCCCACGCGCCGCGCCAGCCCCGGCACGAGCGCGCTCCCGCAGCGCTTCCCGCCTCGTCCCAGCGACATCCCGCCGTCCCAGCCACTGTCCTCTGCCCTGCCAGGCTGCCCGGCCCGGCCAGAGAGGGACCCGCAAGCCGCCGACCACCGGTGCTTGTCTCCCCTCCCTTAAGTTTGTGGTTTCTCTCGCCTGGGGTCGAGTCAGCCTTCCTCACCTCTAAAGGAGAGGCAGTCTGAGCTTTGCAGGGGGCGACGGGGAGGAAATGTCCTCTCCACGCTGTTTTATCTATTTTGGTGTGCCACGTTGGATTTCAGTGTCCCAGTTCCAGTCCCAGCCAGGTGCACCCCCGTGGGGGCTTTGCCCAGGTACTGGCCGACTGCAGGCAAGCCAGGGGAGCTGCCTCCTCGGGAGGGTGGGATGCCCCAGGCCTCCGATACAGCGTGAGACCCTGCACTTGTTCATGTGTGCTGGTGGAGCTGGAGCTGTGTCAGGCTTCCTCTACACCCTGGCTATCACTGAAGCCTCCTTTCCCAGGGCCTGGCTTTGATTAGCGAAGTTATTTCATTAGTTGGGGGGAAATCTGTCAGCAGAAGCCTGTTTAAATTTCAGCACCCCAAAGAATAATGCTAAAATAGTGGGATCCATTCCACAGTCTGTTCTTACTATCAACCTGATAATTA
The DNA here is from genome assembly GCA_035048155.1 of Cinnycerthia olivascens. Classification (NCBI taxonomy): domain Eukaryota; kingdom Metazoa; phylum Chordata; class Aves; order Passeriformes; family Certhiidae; genus Cinnycerthia; species Cinnycerthia olivascens. The sequence goes on along the minus strand of JAWWMU010000153.1, from coordinate 71,752,249 downwards.
ACAGGTCACAAATAGACTTGTACCACTGCTTTGTTTCAGTGGAGGAGAGCAGCTTAACCCGCCTTGAGGACACACTTCTCTTTGAAATAACACATGCCCGTTTCAGATGAAATCAATAGCAAGAGGAACCACCCCCCTTGTCTTCAGCCTCCTATTGCCTCAGAGAACAGACTTGATCAGACCAAAAAAGGAGGGATGTAGAGTGTGAGGCTGCCTGGCAGCTCTGGAGGTGGTGCCCATTCCTCTTGGTGTATATTCTAATGATCATGGTGCTTATGGCTTTGTTGAAAGGCAAGGTGGGGAGCATTCCCATGGGTTTTAACAGGATCTTTTCTTGTTTTAGTCTCATACCCATTTGTGGTTGTAAGTTTAACCGTTTTTATGAACATTTCATGCTAAGCTGGGAACAACCTCTCTTTTCTGAATGATTTGGTAATTCTGCAAGCCTGTCACTACTCTTCTCTGCATTCCCCACTTGGTGAATAGACGTCTTCAGAAATAATGTAGAGGAGATGATGTCTTAGTAAAACACTAAGACATATTGGGTGGGGGCATAGGGAAACAGCACCATACTTGAAAGCATGAGTTCAGCTTACAGACTTTCAGACTATGCTATATCTGTCGCTGAATGATAAATGTCTTTCCCAAGGCTTGGCATATGCCTGTGACTAATATTTTTTTGTTTAGGTTTTGCCTCACTGTTGAAATTTTTTGTCTTCACCCCGATTTTTGACTATTATTCACTGGTAGTGGGACTCCATTTACATGTAATGGCTGGATGTACCCAGCTGAAGATAGAGCCTATTCGTTTCCCTACAGCACCTCTCCTGAGGAGTGTCCACTAGTTGCAGCTGGAGGAAGTTTCATGGCTTGCTTGTTCTGTGTAATTACTGTAAGACTTAGCTGGTAGATGAAAAAGGAATTAGCATTTCTTTGGTCTGGAAATAGCTTAGTGATGTTAATGACACATTTTTGAAATGTGCCAAAGCCTTAGGAAGTTCTCGAGTCAGCTTTTAATTTTGACCTCAGCACAAAATGCTCCTGGTGCATGGCACAACCCAACCACTTGTCAGAGCAGACATAGTGGAGAGAGAGGAGAAGACGGGGCATCAGGTCCCTGAGTGCACCCATGAGCCTTTAACAGCCCTGAGCAGCCTCACCTGGGAGCTCCCTGCTCGTGCTTGCCTGAGCCAGGCCATAGGGGTTTCTGTGCCCAGTGCCCCTGCAGCTCTGCTGGTGCCTCACTAGGCACTGGGCTGTTCTAAACCCTGACCCACAGACTGACTTCCCACCTCAACCTTGGACCTGTCTTGCTACCGTGGGCTCACCTGATGACTTCAGCTCTGGCCTCAGTCTGGCTGTTACCCCTGTGACAGCCCTATTCTCCTCATTCAGGTAACGTGGGGTGGGCCTTGGCTAGCGAGGAACATCCTGGCTGTCACACTTGGGTTCCCTATCCCAGCCCCACAGCCCAGCCCTTGCTGTTTACTGACACTGGGCTGCTTCTATTCATTAGAGGGCTGCAGTGGCCCTTTTGCTTTCCCTCTAGGGCAAAGGATTCTCTGTCTCTAGTGGGCTTGTCTATGTTCTTTTGCTTTTCTAAGGGTAGTACCTGTCTCAGAAAGTGTCGCATGCTGGGAACCTTCCTGAGAGATGCCACAGACCTCTCCATAAGCTTGTCTGCAGCTATGGGACCTTAGAAAACACAGGGTTGGCGAAGGAAGGCTGTTGCATGGTACAGAGCTTCCTTTGATTCCTTACAAGGAGCACATCTTTTGAGTTGGAGAGATGTGAATAAGGCCCCAAGGTTCCATGGGATGCTGTACTTGCCTGAGTTCTGGTATAGTTCAATGGCTAAAGGGTGGGAGTGGAACAGATTAGAAGGTAAAGGCTCCCTGCACCCAAAGCTTGCCTGCCATTTTCCATATAGGAAGATTATGCAGGAAGCTCTGACCGCCTTGGAGGGCTGGGGGCTCCACAGGGGTGCAAGAATGATTCTGCCCAGATCAGTTTACAAGGCTGGGACCATACAATGTAAGCTCTTGGAGGCAAGGGCTGTGTGTATCTCCATACAGGGCTGATCACAATAGGGTCTTATTTCTGTTTAGGGCTTCCAGATGCAATGCTAGTCAATGTCTATAGTAAACAATAATATTAATAATAAGCATTAACATGCCAAGCTACAAATCACTGGCATAATTTTCCAATATTGCTGGTGGTTTTCCAGTATTGTCCTCCAGCCTCACTGCAGTATATTGTATACAAAAGAATTGAAACCCAATAACTGGCATGTCAAGAGTTTGAAGGCATGGTCACATTTTTTCTTTTGAAATCTGTCTATTGAAACAGACATCCCAACAAGTGAGTTCATTGGCCTAATAAACCCTGTGTCCAGCATGCACACACTGTTCTGTATCCCAGGACATCAGTAATTAGGCCAGTAACAAAGGCTGCTGTTGTGTAGAATAACCAGTATGAAAATGTTAAAAGTTAAGCATAATGGGAGAATAATGTAGCAAAAATGTAAACAGTAGACTTCAGATATCACTTATTTTCACTTATGGGAAGACAGCTGAAAGGAAAGCTTTAGCTACAATTTGTTTTCTCTGCTTTACTATAAATCTATAAAAAGTCTACAATGACTTAGTTCTTCTGACCACAGTAACATAGCTTTACACTTGAAACAGAAATACAGCTTTAAATTTAGATTTTAATTTCATGTCTTATTGCAGACGCAGTAGAAACTTTACACTAAAATAACATTTCTGCTATAAGCCAGCTCCTTTTGTGCTACTGAAAGAAATAATAATGAGAAAGTATTCCAGCAGGAGGAGCTGGTTTAGAAGCAAATGGATTCCATGGCAACTCCTGACTCTACATGACACCTAATAACTAGCATTTATGTTGGAAATTGTCTGTGTTATCTTGTACACTAGATCTGATCTTTTTATAGGGTTTTCCCCTTATTTTAAAGCAAAAAAACTGGTAGAGTGGTATTTTTTTAATATAGATCCAAAATTAAGCATGAAATAATATGAGTTTGTCTACCTCAAATGTGTGCTCAGGCAAGTTGTTTTGAAATGGATTTAATTTTTAAAAATTTATTTCAGAAATAAAATATTTGCTGGGAAAGGTATTGATCTGTCAAGGGAAGAGCTTTATAGGAACACAATATTGGAACTGTGTATGTTTTAACATCATGAGATATCTATATTCAAAAATTTGAAACATAATTCAGGAAGATCCAACTGAATCAGACCAGTATCTTGCTCACAGTGCTGAATGCACCAGGGGAATCTCGTCATGGGGCAGCTGGAGAATAACCTAGTCCTATGGGCATCCTGTCAGTCAGTCTGACTGATTTATGATCTGCAGAACATGGATTTATTTCATTCTCTGCCATGATCCAATCTAGTGCATGTGTGGGGCCTGACAACTGCTGTTGTTTCAGTGTGGAATATTTGAACCTGCTATTTTATACCTAAATTGAAAGAAATCTGTTCTTAAACTGTCACATGATAAGCAACCTTTGCCTTTGACTGTTTCAGTACTACTTCATGACTGAGAGAACATTAGCTGAAATTAACACTGAAGATGAAGATTTCTGTAGATGCTTTGTGGCCTGGCTGTTTTCTCAGCCAGCTGTTGCTTGAGGGTCTCAGATGGTAGAAGAGCATAGTCTAGGCTTGGAAAAAAGTATGTGTCTCCTGTGGTCAAATGAAAGTGATTCAGGTTTGTGTTTATCCATGGCATGAGGTAAAGAATGAAGGAAGTGTATCTGGAAAAAGCCCTCCTGGTTTTGTGATTGTTTGGCCAGGGACGAGTGCAATCACAGAGGGTGTCCTAAGGTGCAGAGGTGAATGGTGGTCAAAAAGAGAAAGATGAAAACGTCTGGAGTAGTCTAATCTTATTGCTAAGTGTTATTGGTAGCATCTATATTTAAATATTGCTACCTTTTCAAGATATCTAAGCGCATTTGATTTTTGCCCACGGAAAGGAGTGGTTTTTTTCCTCTTCCTGTCCATAGAGATAAGATAGGTCTAAAACATGGAGCAATCATTCAAAACAGGGATTATTGATCAGCAAATATACTAAATGGAGGGGTAGAAAATATGTATTGGTTTAGGTAATCTTTTACTGTAACTTACAATTAGATGCTGGCATAGACTTCTCTGAGCAGAGGCCTCGATTTGACACAAAGCTATTTGTGACTAGCACTTGGGATCAAAACCAAACTACTCTCAGAAGGGTTATAACTGATCATAAAGAAAATGCGATTGCAAAAAAAAATAAAAGAGATAAGGCTACGACCATACTTTGGGAACCAATTTGATGATAAAGGCATAGAATTGGAAAATACAGAAAGCCCAGAGAAATGTGCTCTGAGTAGTGACAGCAGTCAGAAAATAATTTTTCTGAATTGTTTAGGTGTATGTCTTTATTTTTACCTACAAGAAAGAAGTGCGCAACAGACAAAGGAAAGAAGGATATAAATAAAAGCAGTACTAGACAGATTGGGAAATTGAAATGGAGGTGAGGTGGAGGCTAAAATGGAAGAGAGGCCATAGTTATGCAAAAGGAAGAACAATAAGTAAAAATAGAAATTTCAAATGGAATTACTTGATTTATCCTTCTTTCTTTTTTCCTATCTTCCTTACATTGCTGTTTCTCATAGTCTTAAGATTTGTGGTTTGGAGAAGGCACAAGAATTTTGCATTGAGCTGGACCAGTATTCTTACATGAAAATAAAAGTGGCAGATAAAAGAATCAAATCATGATTATGGACAAGGTATGGTTGTTTTTCTTATTTGTTATTGACTGTTCAGTTGCAGGTAAATAAAAGGGTGTAAGTAAAGAAATGAAGCAGTAGAATTAATTTTAAAAGATTTTGTCTTCTCCAGTTATGCATAAACCTGATGCATAGGCAGAGATCTGATTCCAGGCATTAATCTTTTCTGCTCTTTCTAAAGATCAAAGTAATATTTCTCTTCTGAAAGTTAGTTTTGATGGGTTCTTGCCCTCCTTCAGTAGCAGGGGCATCAGTAACTGCTTACTTCAATGGCTTGTTATTTTCATATTAGTAAATAACATGTTCATGTTCCTAAAATATTTATGTATATTATAAAGACACATAAGAACTCTGACCATATTCTTCCTTCCCTGAGATATGTTGACATAACTGACTCTATTTTATTAATGTCACATGCTATACTTCCAAATGCAATGGATAATTTTTAAATGTAGACCAGTTAACATCAAGTTGGTGTGCTACAACATGAGAGCTCCAAGTGCAGGTGTGTAAAATGGAAGGAAGAACATATGTAGTTTATAAAACTAAGACTATACACGTTCAGGGATATAGCTAAGAAAGGCTTTTGAAAGAGCAAGGATCTCACCCCAAATGCACCTAGAATAGAATTCAAGATGTGAAGTGCTTAAATTCCCCTAGCCGGTGAATATGTACAATTTGGTGTCTCAAAATAGACTGGATAAGTGCATATGAAGGGGGAAGCATAGTGCAGAGATGGAATGCAGAAATGTAACTTACCTTTGGTACCTTGCCTAAGACTAACAGACATATGCTTATCTGTTTAGAACGTTACTTGGAACCTTCCCTGAAAATAGAGGCTTGCTGTCTTTCAGAGTGAGGCATAGGACTTGTGCTTTCTTATTTAAAAATTGGCTGCATTCCACCATCCCATCTGTTCCCATACAAAATTCCTTCCATCGGTTCTTTCTTCTCTTTTCTGAACACATTTCCCCTTAGTGTGCCCCAGTCACCAGGTAAATACTATAGGATGCTTTTGTGGAAGCTGTACCATCATCCAGAATTATTTGGTGTAATGGAAGCAGAAGAGAAAATATAATAAAACCAAACAGAACTTATTGCCTCACAGCAGCCCTATCTGCAGGACTCAAAGCTCTGTCGCTCCTTGGAAAGGACACGCTTATTCTGTTTTTCTCATTAGGGGTATTTTTTTTCATCTAATTTCATCTTTTCATGGTCATAAGCTCTTAGTCTGTTCCTCTAAAGTCAATGGTTCCTAAGAATTAAAGAACTTTAGGATATTACCTACGTATCCAATTCAAGAAAATACAATTTATCCCTGAATTAGAAATGTTATAAAATCTGCAGCTGTTAATCTTTGAGTCCTAGGTTTGAGTGAAGGATTAGATAATACTAATGCTACTGTCTATTCACCAAATCCTTTGAAAGTAATAGCAGAAACTAAATTTAATCTACTACTAATAAATGTTGGGAATATATTTCATCCTACATCTCTGAAACAAAAGGGCAATGCACCAAGAGAAAAGAAACTTCAATGTGTTTTTTGGTCACTCGATGTTGGGATTTCTTTCCAGGTTTGTTCATTTTCTGAGAAGCACTCGTATTTCCTAAAAGGTTTTCACTGATAGAATGAAATTAATCCAGTTCTTTCTCCAAGACTTTCAGACAACTAGATAGGCACTACATGCTGCTAAAATGAAGAAACAAAGCATTTGAAATTCTTGTGAGTATCCTCCTGTTAAGATTTCTCCTTTTTTTTCATGTTTATGAAGAACAGAATGTTCTAGCAATCCATCTGGACCTGTTGTAAAAATAACACCCTTTTTTATTAAAGGGAGTGGTCCTCTAAGGTCAGCACTCCATGAAAATCCTGGTACTGAGAAAAGCTGGGACAAGGTTCAGTTATTTGAAGTGCCTTTAAGTTTGGAGTAGAAAGTTCAGTTCCCATTCCCAAAAGAGTGAATCAGAGCAGTCCTGTGGGCATACTGTCTTGTAAGTGAAGGAAGCTGAAGCATGATCTGGGAGGCTGACATACTCCTCCTCACCCTTAGGATCTGTAGGCACAGGAGTACTTGTGAACTTCCTCTGTAAATTTTGTAGTGGCTGTGCAACGCCCAGGAGCTGGCACCTGACTGATCACCTTCTATAAAGAACATAGAAAGAGAACTGAATGTGTAGCACCAGGCTCTCTCAGTGTTTCTGAGGTTCAGAAACTTTACCTAGCTGTGATTTCTTCATTGCTGGGGAGCATTGCAAAAGATGACACTGAAATTATGTATAACTGGGGGAAAGCAAAGTCCCGATACTGTATGAACATGTCTTGCAACTTCTAGACCTTTTTCTAAGATGTCTTTGTGAAGCCTTCTGATGCATATGCTGTTGTGTGTAAACAATAGGGGCCATCCTCTCTTGAGGAGAGCATGCATTCTCCCAATATCTCCAAGGACAAGGCTGAAAGGTATTGTCAGTGTTTGCATGTAGGAGTCAAACATGTATGAGAGGCACAAAGGCAGGACTTGACCAGATCTGTGTTATATGTGTGGATACAGTCTAGAGCTATTTCATTTTCATCAGCTGCGAGCATTTCATTAAGAAGAACAGAGAAATCTCCATGTCCCTCTTGTCCCAGATTAGCTCATTCCCTCTTTGAATAAAGTCACATAGAACTAAAATCCAAAATTAAGCTGGCATTTGCTTCTATCATAGAGCAAACTGTGATGCATATTTTGCATCTGTCTTATTTGCTCAATAAATTCTTGAAGTAACATTGTATCAAATTTTGAGTTTAGCACAGTAGGGCCTTATGAGGTTATATGTAGATTGCATCTTTAAAGAACCTAATCATGGACTCTCTGTTGTGCTCTATAACCAGAAAATTAAACTTGAAGATCCTATCCAAGAATGCTTATTCCAAGGGCAATATGGGAGACTCTGTGAGGAGGGAAGAGGAGAGTGGGATGGACACAGCAGAAGCATGTCAAGGAAACAGCAACATCCCATAAGTGGAGTAAACTGTTAAATAGTCACTCAGTCTAGCTTTGTAGAGCTGTACTTGAAATAGGGGGGAAAAAAGAAAAAAAAAATCGAGGTTAATCTTGTTTTGGCATAGATGAATGAAAATGCCTTTTAATGGAGGTGACAGAATCATCTTGATGTTTTTCCCAGCTCTCCCTTTAGACATTGTTAGCAATTGAGAAAATAAAATAAGGCTTAATTGCAGAATCTTCACAGCTACAAAGGTGAAAGTTTATCAGAACTTGATCTTACTGTGCTTCCACAATCAGTAATTAGTTCCTAATTAGTTGGATTTGCTGAAAAATACATGATGGGGACTCACCATGTGTTATTGGCATCTGAAGCAATTTCATCCTGTTAGCTAGAAGAAAGTACCGCTGTCAAGAGCGTAAGCCTAATTTTCCCACATTAGCAGTGCCTGATATAAACTGAGTTATTTCCAATCCAAGGTGCAAATTTGCTACTGTGTGAAGAATGTGGTTCATCACTTTTCATATAGAGATTTAGAGTGCAGTAGAAAAGGATTGTGATATGTTTAGACTCCCTTTTCTACCTGTGTTCTTGCCAGTAGTTAATAGCATCTCGTTAATAGCTCTATAACTATTTGTGCATGTGTTATGTTATTGAGAGCGTGATTTTTAAAACATGACCAATTCACCTCAGCTATCATTACAATTAGTGGGAGTCTTATTATTTGGAATGATAATATTCACCCCAGAACACTTTTCATTCTTTATTTCATGGGTTTTCTAGCAGATGAATAATAGCAAAAGACTTTTACTTTCCTTTCCCCTCCATATTCAAATACACATTTTTATTGTTCGTCTTGGTAGGAAAAGATTAAGCTGGAGGAGAAGAGCAGCAGTGAAGCCTAATGCATGGCCTTAGTGAAGCTTTAGTGCTCCTCATTTTTGAGGAGACATTTTAATAGAGAAGGTTGTGGTTTTCTAGAAATAGAGATGCAGAAGAAAGACTTGGAAGAGCCCTCGACTCAAATTCCATTGATGCAGTATGGAGCTTGTTAGAAGATCTAAGGACAAAACATATTGTAAACATATTTAATTGCAGGATGGTGTAATCACTGTGGAGGATCCTTTACTATAGAGCTAGGAATTATTTATGAAGAGACTCATTTAGTCCAACCATCACAATTGCTTTCCAGAGAAGTTCCTTTAATATAGAATTTCCTTTCACACACTTCACGTGAAAGCAACTTAACCTCTTACTGCTACCAATGTATGACATCAGTAACAAACTTTGTTCATTCTAGAGATTTTTTACAAATCATTTAAGAAAAATGTGTCAAAATTTCTGTGATCATCAGTCTTGGCATCACCTGCTGAAGTGCAGTGCACTCTGAGAAGACATGACATTTAACAAGACACATCTTTAGAAAGGCAGGTGAGAGTCAGACATAGCTGGTGGAAAAGACAGTACATAAGTAGAAATGGGAGTGACAGATCTCAGCAGAAGCCCTACTCACCTTTCCTCAGCTCACCTGTGTGTTTGGGCATCCTATGGCATCCAAACCTTTTGTCAGAAAATATTTCTTCTCATGAAGCAGGAGAATTCTCCTTCTCATAAAATTGCTTGGAAGAGAGATTTAGAACACTTGCAAAATAGCATGGGCTTGATTAACTAATTAAGATTGAATATCTAAGCGTCCACCTCATGCTACTGGCCTCTGTGACATGAGGATGACAGAAGTGACACATGACCTATAAAAGACTTCCTGTCTTCTGGAGTGTCAACCAAAATATCTTTTGTTTATTTTAAATTTCATTAGATGCCGGTAAGCAACTGAGCTGCAAACCCGACTAAACAAACTAAACAGGGAGTCAATGTGGTTACCTGAATGTAGATATCAAATGCTATTTCAGATGACTTGGGTTACTTGAGGCATTCACAGAGGGTGACAGATACAACAGCACTACTTTTCACAACTGATAGCCCTCTGCAGTTGGGGTATGTTCTTCTGGAGCTGAATGTAGAGGCCAGATGAGATATTTAGTATTAAATGGCACTAGATCTTTGCATGTAAGCAATGAAACCAAGGCTGAAATGTGCAATTTAGCTGAAGACCTTTAGGCTGTGGAAAAAGTACATAGTTTGCTTGTATTGCCTTAATTTTCTCTTTTCAGTACTTATTACATAGGCTACAATAATGTCCATAGCACATCATAGAAAGGTGATCTTAAATAATTCCTTCTGTGATAATTTACTGTCACTAATACAGATAATGTCTCTGAACAGGGGAGGTTGTAGGGTTTACAGACAGCTGAATGAGCTAAAGAGAAGTTTGCCTTAAACGGGAGGGGTGGAGGCAAGACAAGAGAGTGATGATTCAAAAGCCATTGTCTGTAAATAAGCCTCTTCATAGAGAACTAATGCTCCTGGAGTAGTTATCAAACTGTCTTAAAAAATACCATAGCCTCTTTTTCTTGGATGAGGGAGGAGCATAGGAATTTGGACTCAGGTTGTGATGAGTACTGGCATATGGGATACTTTATTCTCTTTAGGTGTGTCCCCCAGAACTAGAAAATTTGAGTTAAATAACTTACATTACTTTTTAAATGCACCCTATTCTGTGAGTGTTCAAGTCTTACACTAGGCTCCAGGGTATAAGAATCTTATAAGGTATAAGGAAGTCTCTGATAAGAGACTTCCTGAAGTTATCTTCAGGATGACCATCTGGAGGTGGTCTCTAGAAGCAATGACAAGAGGAATTTTGGATCACCAGCACAAACCCCTGAATTCATCTGGGTAAGATTTAGGCCTTCAAAGGTTCAATTTACAGCAGAAAAAGACCTGCAGTAGTGAGGATGGCTTCAGGTTGCCGCTGATACATTCAGTACCTGGGCCAGAAACGAAATCTTAAGTAAGGTTCTAAACAACAGACTGTTATTAAGAGCTCCTTCAGCAGAGACAGGGCATGGTGGCACATACCCAAACCTCCTCTGGCTCCTGCTGGGCACTGCTGTGATGCTGTTATCAGACTAGGACAGGAATGATGGGAAAGGATGAAGTCACAGAGGCAGACTTAAATATGCCTTGATGCACAAGATGGGCCTGTTTTTTGTTACTTTCTGAGTTTTGGAAGAAGTTTCATACCTGAACAGGCATGCAGTGCAGCTCCTCCTAGAAGGGGAAGAGGAGAGTAAAAATTAAAACCTACTTGCAAACTGGAATGAGAAAATTCACATTCAAAATT
>JAWWMU010000153.1:71655040-71741134 GCA_035048155.1 Cinnycerthia olivascens | reverse complement strand
AACTGGAATGAGAAAATTAACATTAAAAATTTCTGTATGAACTTTTTTTCATTTATCCATAAAGGTGATTATTACACCACTGAAATATTTGTGGTTTTTTATAATTATTTTTTAAATTCTGTTTGGTGTTTATACTTTTGTTAGACAGCTTTTCTCACTTTTTACCATGAGATATCACTGGATTGAACACATTTGTTGTTCCTTCTAAGCAGCTGTTTCAAATGTATCAGTATTATTTCTCTGGGATTTTTCAGCTAAATACTGATTCTAATCAATTCACTTAAATTAATTCTGTATTACTTTAGACTTTGTCATCATGAATCCAATAATTTTGTAAAAAAACCCCAAAACGCTTCAAATATGTTTTTTAGAAATGTCACCAAATTATTTCTAAAAACAATTATATGCTAGGAAATACATTATTTCCAAACCAAAGTACAGATGGCACAAATGACATTACAGAAACTCTTTAACTGATTATTACTGAATACTGAAGCTATTGTCTGCTACTCTGCAGTTAGACTTTCTGTGATGTGCATTTACAAAGCAACCAGAGCTAGCATCACTATGTTGGTATGCTGTTTGACTGTGGCATAGTTCTTTTCCCTAATTAATTAAAATTGTTGAGGGACAATGTATTGTTTCAGTCAAGTTTTCTAAAGAAAGGACTAAATTTCTGTGAAAATTTAAACTTTCAAATTAGATGAAACAATTCTCTTAAAAATGGGCCAACACAATATGTGAATAAGAAACTATTGCCTAACAATTTGAAAAAAAATCTGTTTCTTCTGTGACACAAGACCATATTATATTGATAGAGTCTAAATGGTAAAGGTGGCTTTTGTATCATCTATCCATCTCTAAATGTAGTGACAATTTTTTTCTATTATTGTCCCACGTTCTTAGGCACATTTCTATAGGTAATATATTACCTACAATAATGAAATATAACATTTTTAATATGATAAGGGGATGAACACAGTCAAGTACAGAATTGATCAGTTTAAAATCACATCCCACAATTTAAAGGTGCCAGATATGAAATAAATTACTGGTTAACTATTGAGCCTTTGAAATCAGCCAGGCTTCTGCTTGCTGCCATGTGGTGCTGCCAGCAGGCTGAGAGGTGATCAGCACTGGTAAGGCCACACTAGTGGAGCACCTTGTCTGGTTTGGGGCAGAGACATGGAATTGCTAGAGAGAGTCCAGCAAAAGGCCACAGGATTGATGATGCAAGGGCTGGACCATCTCTCACATGAGGAAAGGCTGAGAGAGCTGGGGCTGTACAGGCTGGAGAAGGCTCAGGGAAATCTTGTCAGTGCGTATCTGAATGGAAGACTTTGATAAGGACACAGCCAGGATCTTTTCAGTTGTGCCTGTGACAGGACCAGAAGCAACAGGCACACCGGTTGGTGACACAGAAGGGTCCCTCTTGACCTGCAAGAAATACCTTTTTTTACTGTGAGGGTCACCAAACCCTGGCACATGTTTTCCAGGAAGGTGGTGGAGTCTCCGTATTTGGAGATGTGGCCCTGAGCAACCAGGTCTAACTGGCCCTGCCTGAGGAAAGGGGTTAGACCAGATGACCTCCAGAAGCCCCTGCCAAAATCAGCCATGTTGTGATTCTGTGTAGGTGCAGCATCACCAGTGTAATTTTTTCCTGGAAAGCTTCTGGTAACAAATCTGCTGTATTATTTCATCCGATGAAATACAATAGAAATGACAGGGAAATGATCCCTTGGAGAGGTAATGCTTATCAGCTCAATGCAAAGCTGAGCAAGAGCAAATTTTAATATTCAGTTTAAGGTCTAGTCTATCTGAATGAAGATGCAGTGATGTTTCTATAAGTATGTTGGCTCCAAGTACTTGCTCAGTATCTTGAATCCTCTTCAGATTGAGTACCGGCCTCGGGATGTGTAGACTCACCACAAGATAGATGCTGCTGCCTTCTGCCTTCAGATTTACGCCTTGCAGGTATTATCACAGAGCTGGGCATCTCCTTGGCAATACCTTCTGCCTGGCAGAACTATTCACTGCTCATCATGCCTCCTGTTGCAACCCCCATTTTTGGAGCTTCGTACCCCCTTATTTACAGAAGCTAGTCACCCACGTTAGCACTGAGCCCTAGAACAGGACACCAAATTTTATATGCCTTAGTCCTACAAAATTCAGGAAAAAACACTAAGGAAATTGCAACTGTGTAATATCTATGTGTGTGTATATGCATGAACATACATGTAAAGAGTAAACTTTAATAATTATCTACATAAATTGCATTATTGCTAAACTGGAAATATTTTTTATCATTTAGCTTGCCCTTATAACTAAATTTACTGCTTATATAAACATTATAATTTTATGAAACTTTTCTTTAGATTATAATTTTCAAAATGTACTATGCATGAAGAGGATTTTGTTACTGCATTTCCCATATTTTACACCTAAAAATACAGCGCAAAACATTCTGGGAATATTTTTATTAAACATGAAATATAACACAGGCTTCAATATTTTCAGCAGCTCAAATTTTCTATTTTCCCCTATAAATTAAAAAAGTTGACTATTTAAATGATATTAATAGGCTATAGAACACTTCAAAATGAAGACGATAGCCCTGAATTTGCACAAATTACAATATTGTTCAGTCTTTTATTTTGATGTTTTAAAATTCAGCTAACAATCTGACTTCTGAGAGAAAAAAGATAAAACAAGAAAAGACAGATCTTCATAAAGGAGTAAGGCCACTGTGGCTAACTCGGTGTCAGCAGAGTTAATACAGCAGTCACTTTCAGTTTCCCTGTTGTCTGGAGGTTTGAAGTTGGTTCCACTAAGGCAATTTCCAGATGTCCCAGGATGACCAGATGTCTTAGTTGCAGGACCAGCTCTTTTGACTGAGTGGACTTTCCAGAGAGCCTTACTTCAGAGCCAGGTGGCTCCTGGCCTCAGTCCCCTCTGTGGTGCCTTGTGCTGGTACAATGTTCAGGTAAATGTCATACTGTTGGTCCATGCCAAGGTAGCTGTCACTCATGAGATACAGGGTGTAGATACACCTGAAAAGTAAAAGCAGCATTGTTAGTTTGGGAATTGGGTCTTGACTACTTGGAAAACATAATAACTAAGAGAATTTGAGAGTTTGTCATACTTTCCCGGAGTTTCTGGAGTATAAAAAGCAATGGAAACAGTATTTCGATTTCTGACATATCCAGTTCTTTTCAGGGCGATGAGCTCCTTTTTATCAACTTCTCCCAGTATCAAAAACCATCCTTCATCCTTAACTTTGGGGAATCTAGGAGCCATTGCTTTACTGTCCTGCTTTCCCTGTTGGGGAAAAGAAACAGCTTAGGAAAACTAGAAATCACCTTTTCAAAATTACATTTTCCCTTGAATGAAAAACCATATTGCTGTCAATTGTTAGGCAAGGTTACAATTTAGTCAGACTAAAATAGTGTTATTTCTTTCCAGAAGAAGGGTTTAAAAAGTAAAACAAAAAATCACAGTCCACAGAGAAAAATACAGAATACAAGATATTATTCCACTTATTTTATAAACTACCAAAACTTGAATGGAAATACTTTCTGTAACTTTATCTAATATATTCCAAATACAGAATAGTTGTAAACCTAGCATCTTTAAATAAAGCTAATAAATTTTATTCAAGGTTAATATAAAGACAAAAACAATACTTAAAGTATTTGAGTTTGATGTAGCAAAAGGAAAGATTATTTCAGTGATTCTTTAGGACAGTGACTTTACTGCTGGAAGCAGAAGACAGAATGATGCACACTCAATCAACATTCATTTCGTGTTTTGTAGAGAGAAAGGTTTTACTGGAGATTTATATGGAAGAAGAAACACCACCACAGCAATGAAGCTTTAGGAACAGTTTGATCCAGCTGCTTTTTACAAAAGAGGGATCAAATTCTAGGAGTGTTTTATAAAGCAGTGATCACTGCATAAAATGCTTCTGCTCCTTTCACTTCCATGGCTTCTGTTTAGGCAAAGTCTCTGCCAGTAACTGGCACAGTAAATAGAATGATGTATGGATGAGCTTTGGTCCTTTGTTCTTCCTATAATAAGACAGTTTCCCCTTGCAACTCTGGTGAATCTGCTGTAGTCAGGACAAAAAGTCTTTTGGGAAACAAGAATACTTTTCAAACATAATTCTTAACTAAGGTAAGATAACTTCAGGATTTTCAACACAACATATGTATCTCCGCTATTATCAAAATGAAATTATCTTAAGAGTCTCAGAAATAACATCTAAAACTGTTCTCGACTTTTATTTTGAGCTCCTTGCATCTCAAAAATGCTGGTAATTATAATTCTCCATTATTTGAAATGTTAGGGAAATTAATTAGCAAAATTATAACCATGGTGGTCCATATGCAGCTCATGGTATGTAAATGACAGAAAAAGGCCTGGGTGAGTGAATGACAGCTCCATTGTCAGCAGTGCCTGACAGGAAGGCAGCTCCAGCTCTCCTCAGAGCTGACACACAGGTGGAACCAGGTACTGCTGCTGGGGCAGAGCAGTTGGAAGATGCTGCAGCTGCTGGAGTTTCTGTCTCGGCACACCAAGATTTGCTGAGGACCCAGCGAGCTGACCAACCCAGGAGGCAATGGGATGTGCTTTAAATGGGCAAAGGGCTGGGACTGAAATGCATGTGGGTGAAATGTAGTGGGAAAGAATTGTATGTGGGACTTGCTCTATGAGCTGTTCAAAAAAGCATCAGATGTGAAATATAAGGAAAATATTCTCAGTAAAGACCTGAGGATTTGTTACGAGTAGAAACACACTTATAGGTGTGAGTCTGGTATGCAGTTTGGAATCACTTGTGAATGTAATTGGAAAGCTTATAAATTAGTTTGATTTTTTTTTTTTCATTGACTTGGTCTAGGATTTTACCTTAAGAGCCTACTTACTATCCTGTTGCAACCTGAAAAAAACCCCATTTCCTTCACTATGAATACAGAAAAGGCTTTGGAAGTGTTTATAACTTACATAATACTTAAACCATAAAGAAACCTATTGTACTGTATAAAGCATCACTGACAATGTGAATGGATTATTGGACACTTGTGCGCTTGGAAAGGAAATGATAAATAAGTCTACCTGGTACCCCATCTGGGTTCTGTGTAGGTTTATTTGGAGCACATACTCTTGATCAGCATGCAGTTTGATCCATCTCTTGTCATCTCGTGTGTCTGTTGTCAAAGAAGGAACAGGTACTTCATTCTGTGGCTGAACTGCATCATCCCAACTGCCCTTAATGCTCAGAGTGACGTTTAGAATTGGCAAACGGCACAAAAAATTCCAAGCCTGTAGAAAAAACAGATACCTATGGATTACAAGATAATCTATACAATCATTGTCACACTAACAATAACAATTCAATGTGCAGTCTACATATTTATTCTATATTAATAATATTTTATTGTGTATTAGAATATATGTAATTGTACAACTATCAATCATAAGCATAAAATACTTTTCATTAACCTCTTATGCTACTTTCTTCCTAGCAAATAAAACAAAGGTGAAACTCCTCAAGCACGTTATACATGCCTTACTAAGATTACTGATGTCTGAACACAGAAAAAAATCCTTACTGCTCCCGATTAAAGTATTTTTTCCCTATAAGCCACTTAAAAACTAGTATAATTAAGTTTTAAATTAAACTTCCTTAGCATAATCCATAACGAACAAGTCACTGCAGTGCTAATTAGCAATAGGCAAACCTCAGAGAGTTCAGAGGATCAGTTCAGATAATTAACCAAAAGTTCAACTGCATATCCAAAGTTATCCCTATTTTTTTTTTTTTTAGGTTTTCTTGCATCGATCTTCATGAACTCTCCTTCTTAGAGGCTTCCTGAGGAATTTTAAGTCTCTGTGGTCTCTCTTGAACTGAAACAGGTCCTCAACTTTCTCATCCTTGTGCAGAGAACTGTTGTTAGAGGATTCAATCTGTGTAGATCAATATGACACTCTCAATCTAAAAAGGCATCCTGAATATGCAGCCCTATGTTTCTCTCATTTTGGTCTCTATCAGACAAGGAAAAGCAGCTCTGAGAAGCTGTGACAAAAACGGAAAGGAGCAACGTAGGCTTTCATTTAGTAAAAAGAAAATCAGCATGTTCACGCAATAAAATTTGTTAGGAAAAAGAAATGGGATTGGCTGTGGAATGGAGGCAGTCATTTGTGGCCTTTCTATGGCTGAAAAAGATAGATGAGGATGGCAGTGGAGGAAAAAAACAAAAGACCAAGAATCACCCTCTGCCCTGCCATCTTTCCCCAGAAAAGAACAGGAGTCAGCATATATAAACAGCTAGAGGGTGGGAAAGAGAAGAAAGAAATAAGAATATTGGTCTTGGTAAAGAGTCATCAGATGCCAAAACGGGAACTTGTGGGAATGAAGAGGGTAGGCATAGTCACATGGGCAATAGCGTGGAACAGAGCTGCTTTATCTGGAAAAAGATTAAAAAATATTTTATTTTTCAAGTATGAGTTTGACCATGTAGAGCTTCAACAAAGCATATTTTCATTTAGATTGTGCTCGATGTGTCTGATTACTTTTTCTGCTGGAAGGCCTAGAGGCCTAATGAATGCAGTTTGCTTTTTGCAGACATTGTTGCCACGAGTCATACTGACAATAATAGTACACGGAGTCATACTGACAATAATAGCATATGTCAATACACAATTAGGGACACAGCAGCCAGGGTAAGCAGACCTAAGGTCATGCTGCCCTAGGAAAGGTGGTGCTGTCTTGTCTCTCCAGTGTTCTCCCTAGCTTGCCGTGCTCCTCTTCATCCCCAGTATGCTGGCATTGCCATGCTGGGATTGTGCAGCTAGATAGATCAGCTTGCTAATGATTTTGGTGACCGCATGAACATAGATCAGCTTAAAGCTGATTGTGGCAACATATTCTCTAATCCTGTGACTCTGAATAAGCATGAGCCTTCAGTGCCACTGAAAGAAGCGGTCCAACCTCCTCCTCTGCTGGCACAAGCATTCACGTAGCCACTTGGCTATGGGCCATTTTGACTGCCAGTGAGAGGGCTGATAGGATTCCTCCTCTTTCCCTCGTCCCCAGATGCTCATTCCCACCGCCTTGCCTGAGGCAGACACAGCGTTTGTGCAGCTGTGCAGTGAGCTGGGTCAGGGGAGGTGAAAGCGGCACGGGGAGGGCAGGACTGCCCATTTCGGCTGCAGCACAGACTTATTTGGATTAAAATGGCTGCATTACCAGAGCCTGGCTAACTAAATGAGAAAACTGGTTTCAGCTACAAACTAATCTCTCTCTCTCCTCTTCTGTGTTTTGCATGAACAGCTGTGTCCGTTCCGTGCAAAAGGTGGGGAGGGCCAGCTGTGAGCGCTCAGGAATTACAGTGTAAAAGCAGGAGACACAGATGAATTGCACCAATGCTCTTAATGTTGTTTTAGCTAGGAAATGACAAGAAAATTTTAACAGAAACTAACCAGCTAGGACTTCAGGGAAACAATACATCTCTCTGTCACAACTCGGAAAGGAAATGGGGAAAAAAAGGCAGCACTTTGAAGAAGGTGAAAAAAATACCACTGACATTCTTAACTAAGTCCTTGTTGCCAGGATTTTGATACATTTAACACACAAGATTAAACCCACCTCCATCAGATCACACTGGATGACAAATTGAGCAGTAACATCTCAACTGGCAAATGATTTTACGTTGAATGTAAAGGTTTTTAAGAAATTTAGGGTAGGAACTCTACAGACCCATTGTGTGAGAGTCTCTGTGTGTATAAGCAGGGTATTTCTGCTGAGATCAGGAGAGGCACCCTGATATAAACCAACCTGGTGATCACCTCTTAGGTTGTACTTTAGATATCATTGACCTTGAAAGCTTTTATGTGTCTCAAAGGACAAGACCAGTTCTAACAAATATGTTAGAACAAAGTTTAATTTCAGCAGAGATTATAATTTATTCATCCTTTAGTGGCACTACTTGTTAGTTTCACCACAGTCTGGTGAAGATTATGATTTGGGCTGGTTTATACCATAAAATCCCAACATAATCTATTTATCAAAGCCTGTCATGTCATCATGCAGCTTTCATAATACAAGCAAACCAAAGTAACTTTGAGTAACTTTCTAATTAGATAAGAAAGAAGATATAATACATCATCCTATGATGTCTATTAACAGTTGTATTTGATGATCTTAAAGGTCTTTTCCAACCTAAAGGACTCTATGATTCCTTGATTTATCAAGTCTTGTGTATTTGAAAATTTAACTTAGTAGTGCTTGATCGTTTATACAGTATGCACAGCAGACTGCCTTTTTGTCAACCATGCAATGTGTGGAAAATGAAGAAATGCTTTTCTCACAAAGGAAAAATAGACAAGTAGTAGCAGGTGAAAATGAAAAAAAGATTATAGGAACACAGATATTTCCAGAGTAAAAGCAGATAATACTATAGTAGAGATAATATTTATTTCTTTTCAATCTTGAAGTTTCTTTATTCTCTTTCAAAAATATGAATATCAACTCAATATTTTAAAAGGTGCTTAATGCCTAAGTGACTTAGAAACTGAAAGAGATTTGTTAAAGAAATCTGATTCACAATGAATCACTGAAACATAGAGCTTTGACCAAAGAGTGAGATTAGTCTAAATAGTTTGAATTTAGCTTGTCAGCTTTTAAAGCTCCCCTGACTTTCAGTGAGGTTTGAAATTATAATACTAAATTCTACAAAATTCAGCTCAGGCTCCCATGTCACTTAGGTATTTTTTGACAATTTTACTGGGTTTTTTTGCTGTATAGGAAGACACAACCACATATCACCTCCTTTTAAATACGTCAACATATTCAATATATACATACGCATATATACTATACATACACATTTATCTACCAAGCCCATAGATCCAAATTATAATCAAATGAAAAATTCTTCACAAACCTTTGGGAACATCATTAGTATTTCTGCCAATACTGTGTGTCCCCAGGACCTAGCCTAATATTCCAAATCCATGAGCAGCTTCAAGAGCTGCTATTTAAAAATTAATTACCAATCTGCTTAAAAGGCATTTTCTTCTTTCCAAATGTAAAATTTCTTCCTTTTCCCATCTGCCTGAAATTTATGTAAAGCTTAAGCTGTTTTTACCACTTTCTTGCTAGTAATCTTTGGCTTTAAGATATGGGTTCAATATACCTTGAGTGAGAAGTAAAGGGTTTTTTAGGAAAAGAATGGTTTGGGCAATTTAGTGGCATATTTACTACTTTATTTGACTCTGTTCATGTCTGGTGCCAGAAGGCTAAGCTGAAACTGTAGTCTGATATATTTTCTTTATAGAAAACATAGAATAGAGATGCTGAAGAATTTTTCTCTTGCTTGACCGCTGTCTATGTGAGCACTGGAAGATTTTACATAAAAGACACTCAACAGGCAGCCTGAATATGAATTTTAATTCTGCACAAGGTATTACAATAGTTTTTCTTTTTTTTTTTTTTTTTTAGTAAAAAATACTGCAAGGAATATAACATACTGGTATAAAGCTTTCACATTTGTAATGCCCTGCACAACACAGTCATGGCTTTGCTATACTCAATACAGCCATTCCCAGCTCATGGAAATGGAACTTTTTCCTTACATGACGGCAAGACATTATGTTTTTCCCTCTTATATGCATCCGTATTTACAAACACAGATATATAGAGGCACAGAGTCATTCGCAGTGTGAACGTACACACCACATGCACACAAGCTATTTTTGAAGAAACTGCTAAGACATTTCAATACCAGCCAAACATATTTATCTGAGGATTAATCTTCATCTATTGAATCAGACGAGAACACTGCCATGCATACAATTATTTAATTAGCAGCCAAATCCTCTGCCAGTCAGCAGCCGTTCCAGGCATACTGATGGGGCAGTAGATGCAAATCTCACAGTAGTGCTGCTTTTTCTCATTACTACTGCAATTAGCACTTAAATTGATGCTTTAAACATACTAATTTCTGGAATAATTCAGGATTTGTATGTTACCTGGGATCGCCTCACTGCAGAGACGACACCAGATTGCTACGCAAATTGAAGCACTTTTGAGCCAAATAACCATCATCGTATCAGACAGAGACAATTTGCATTTGCTTTTAAAGATAACAGAATGGCAATTTATGCAAATAAATTAAGTAAGTTTACTTCTGAGTTCTCCCTGAACTAATTATAACAATGTTCTAATTTTTTATCACATCTAAAAGCTGGACTGAAATCAATGTGTATTATGTTAGAAATCTGTTGTTAAAGGAAGCCTTTTTTTGATGTCAATACATTTTCTTAATTCAAAATTTTGATGTTAATTTGGTTACAAATGCAGATGTCTGTTATAGACATTTAAGTACTTTTTGTTTGCATATCAGTAAAAGGTTTAGCTGAAGCTGAACAGTCGAACTGTCCTTTTAAACATTTAAATAAAAAACATTTGAAGTACAGCTTTTGAAATTTTCATCTTTCCTACATTTATTTGAAATCAATAGGCTTAGAATGTGATGAATGCTACGGAATACAGCTATCCTTTGCTGTGAACGCCTTGAAAATCAAACTGAAAACAAGACTTTAGCAGCTCAACATTTTGGAATAGTATTTCTTTTCCCCTCCCTGTGAAGTATGAAATTTTTGTCTCCTTTTTCCATTTCAAACAGAAAATGAGTGCTGGATCTTTTACTAAGAGTATTCTCAGGAAAATGGTGTTTGACAGACCACTTCAGAAACCAGCTATGATGACATTTGCAATGCATGTATTCCTAGTGCAGAGCTATGGAAAGGTGGATAACACTCAGCAGATTGAACGACCTAGAGAAGCATCTTTAGAGCAGAGAGATGTGGTAATATCAGCCATAAACCAGAGTTACTGCTTAGCAGGGAATAAGTGAGAATAATATTAAGAAAACAGGCAGAGAAGAACCTTTGTAAAGCCAGTAGTACCTTGTAATTAGAGCAATGAATGTGTTGCACTTTATACAGGATGTCACATGGTATTTACTGAAGGAGAGAGAGTATTTCTTTGCCCAACTACTCTTCCTTTCCAACCACAGTGATAATGGTCACAAACAGAAAGTGTTACCTGTGAAATGTGTGCTGCTTGCAACTCACTGCCCACAATGGAAGCAAAAACATTCTCTTTCCCTTCACAGGCAGCCATTAGTTCGGGAAGACACTCAATAGGTCCTTGGTAACCTCCATGCACACTCTTCCTTTGGCCTTGGCTCCACTTCCTGATACAGACAAGAAAACATATGCCCAGGGAGGAAAAGCAAACATTTGTATTCAGTTGTTTTGGTGGTGAAACTCAAAACTGCGTTCTGTTTTTAAAAGGTGGTCATTTATTTTTGGTTAGCATTAATTACTGCATCATCTAAGCATCTACAGAGCTTTGCACTATCTATGATGTTAAGATAGATACTAATGTAGTTTTATAATGGATTAAAATAAAGAGATAATTAACATACAGAGTTAGATTTGTTAGGACTTGGAACCCTTCCAGTGGTCTCTTGTTAATTTGTCTGGAATCACGGATCTCAAAATAATCTGTGGGGGTTAATTAATCAATGAATATTGAAAACAGAAACAGAAAATCCATTTGGGAAAGCATCACTGTGAAAGACAGAATTCTGCTTCTGATTCGTTAACGAACGTTCTCCGGCACAACAATGCCATTCAAACAAAATCAGCAGTGGGAAGTGGAAAGAAATTGGAAACCTGCTAATGCTTAAAATAATTACATACCGAAAAAGGTAAAGATGCTGGAGCTCTATATTTGGCAAAGTAAGCAGGGATGAGTCATGTATCCATCTACCCTGGACCACCATCTGCACCAGGTTGGTTATGTTCAGAGCAGTCACTAGCCAGCCATGATGTGCTGCAACATCCAGCATTGCCTAAGCAAAGAAGACACATAATAATAATAAAAAAGAAAGAATATATAATTGCGCACCTGGTTCATACAAGGAACAAAGAGCATGTGATTAATGTTTAACATATAGTGATTTCTAGGCCTTAACGTAGGAATTTACTTCAACCCCTATTGATGGCACTAAGGCACCTTTGGAATCAACCTTGAAAAAAGATTAATTAAATCCTCTATCATTGTCATCAGTTCTTACTTTTAAAAACGCAATTTACACAATCATTTTGGGGGTGAGAACTGAAAGTAGAATCTTTTCCTTACAAATAACTGCTCTTAGACATAACTCAGAATGAAGGGGAAAAATCTCAACATTTACTGCAAAAGAAAGGAAAACAATTAATGGCAGTATTTATTTATATTTTGATATAAGAACTTTCTCAGAATTACATAATTGTTCAGAAAATCCTTGAACTATTCAAGAATATCACCAATATATTTACATTTGTTAAAAAATGAATACTAATGTCATTTACCAGTAGCAATTATTATTTCTTTTTGAACTAAGTACTTAACCCCTCCCTTGCAATTGGACTAGACAAAAGCACTAAAATTTAGCTTAATAGCAGATATGAGGTATTGTTCAACACTGACACATGAGTTGAAATCTTGAAGAAAGCTTACAAAATAGCTTATATTTTACCTATGGTGAATAAAAGTGATCACAAACAAAATGGATTTCATCCTTTGCATTGTAAACAGTTGACTGTCTTGAGAATGAGGGGTATTTGGCTCTTTCTCCTTTGGCATCTCTATCCTGATCCTGAAAAGCTTTCCCAAAGTACACAGAAAACACAAGCAAACAAAGAACTCCAATCCAGCTATACATCAGATTTCAAAGTGCTAAAAATCATCCTTTCATGTCTCATGAGTTTCTGTTCCATTTCTACTTCCCATGTTTTGACAGTACAAATAAGAGGTATACCTTTAGTACTATTAGCATAAAGTTCTAAAGCTAACTCAGTATGGATTTTGCACTGCAAATGGCCCTATGGACATGAAAAAAATGGCTCTGCTTGCTTTTTTCTTGACTGGACTTACACTCTGTTTGGTTAGCCTGAAAATGAATTTAAGAGTTCTTCCAAGGGACAAAGGACCAAAGGTGAATTTTAGGTTTCAGCTTTTTTTATAAGTAAATGCAGCTATTTGGATATATGGTATACTTTCTGCCCTGTCTATAGTACATTGAAAGAATTATTATGATTTATGAAAGCATTTCAGATGGAGAAAAAAATGATGCTATAATATATTAGTTGTCTTGCTTATTTTGTTGTTCAATAACATTATGATCACAATAAAGTGTGGGTCCTCATATTAAAACACTCGAATTCATTTTGGAGTAGAAAGTCATATATTTAACAGTAGTTTGCCATGGAGGGAATATAATGTTTGATTAAAATACTAGAAAATGGTTTATTTAAAAAAAGGAAGGAACATTGATATATTGAATCTGGTATATTAAACGGTTTCAACACCTTTTTAAATACCATCTTGGTGTTAGGAGGGTTGTAGTTTGATTTTAGGACTAGGCTTCAGATGTTTCCATGGGTTTTTCTTGTAAACACAAATGATATTGTTTGATACTTACTTAGGCAGCAGATACCTGCACCATTTTAAGTTATTTTCCAGCCACTAGTGTAATGAGGAGAAGCTGGCTGTGTAAGTCTTTACATTTAATCAAATGTTTTACAGACAAACAAAAGGCAGCATTTACTTAAGGCAAACTAAACAGTGAAATCTTCTTTAAACAAAGGAGTTGTTTACACACGCAGAGCTATTTCAATTAAATTACACTGATTCTGGAGAAATACTGACTTTAAAGACACAAGTTAGTTTCACTCCTGGCCGAGTCACACAGTTTATTTTAGCAGTTTACAATGCAATTTCAACAGGTTTTTTTTTCCAGATTGGGGTGATAAGATCAGTGACACTTAGAAAAATATTTGAAGTGTTACCCTGTATTACACAAATGTTGTCTGGTTTCTCATGGATTGTGATAAAGGGCCTTTCAGATAATAAAGATCCAGATTTAATATTTAATTTTTTGGAGGAAGTGTCATAGCACCCTGAAACTATCTAAAATTCCTAGTGACCCTAGAACCAGTACCTCACAACACAACCTAACCGGTTTCCTTTTTCTGTCTTTTCACCTGTCTTGCCAAAGTGATTTCCATGTATGATTGTTTTCACCAAATAGAAAATAAAATTATGTTAGAAATCCCATTTGAAAGAAGCAGCTTTACGGCCTGCAGATTTACGTGTTGGTTCACATGACATTTACTCACACAAGGAGGGAATTGTTCTCAGGATCAGACTGGAGTCAGTTTTTGAAACTGACAAGGTGAATTGCTCTTTACCCGATTTCACAATTCTGAAGTATATTGAAGACTATCCATACAGTACAGTCTGTGTTTCTGATCAGTCTGTATTGCTGAGACAGTCTGGTATCTGCCTCCTGTTCTCCACTACCTGATTCTTGTTCTTTTCTGCTATTCAGACAGCCTGAAACATCATGTCCCCCAGTGATGATACTGCTGTACATATGTGAAGAATAATGGATGCACAGACAACCTGTATTTTCCATAAGTGACAAGAAAAATACAGTGAGTTGTATTTTTAGCCAGCATGAAGCAGTGGTATTTCATAGAATGTTTCTGAAGATGCACACATAACACTGTTTACATTTTTTTTTTTTAAATCTATCCCTCTCCCCCCTTTTAAACAGAGGTTTGAAAAGGGGAAAAGAAGAGTGAAGATGTAAGAGAAGATAAATCTAAAACAAGCTATACTTTGAAATTAACTGGAGGATCCTTTCACATAGAAAATCTCCTAAAAATTGATAGAGGCCTACAGATAGATATCCCGTAGGGAGTAAGGAAAGCCTGTGTGTGTGAGACTCTGTGTTCCACATTGTTATAATGAATCCACATGGCAAATCCTCTTTTCCTCCTTATTTTCTGCTTCTTCACCCATAGAATTTATTCACAGCATCTCTATCTGGATGTGAAATCCAAGATAGTGACATTGTGAAAAAGTCAGAACAATGGTAAAGTTGGCTTGTTTCATCTGCTGCCTTGGAAACCTCCACACATTTCATTTTCCTCTAAGTGTAAAACACAGAGATGCTTGATACTGAATGGTTACTGAAATTCCTATAAATACTCAAGGTAACAAATTGAGTCATTCCCCTATCTCCAAATGTAAATATAAGCAACTATACAAAGAATATAATACAAACCCCGCATGAATAATATATTAAGTCTCTCTAGTTTATCTAGTTGCTTCCTGTTTGTTGTTATTTTTAAGTCAAAACCAGTATAAGTTTATAGAAACTTGTGAGTTTTTAAGCTCTTATTTTGCAAAGTTGTAAATAAATTCTAAATATCTTACAGCTGGTAAGATTGGAACAGATTAAGAGCATTATTCTAAATTGGAAATGGCAAAAATTGGTTACCAGCCTTTCTAGCCTAAGAATTCAAACCAACACAGGATAATTTCAGCACAGAGAAAAACTTAAAAGAAGACAACAGTGAGTGCAAAAAGTTAAACAAGAAACAGTAAAGATGCTGTAACTACAGAAAAAATAAGTATTTTTTGGTAAACCAACAAATTAAATAATAAAAACCCAAAGTCAAACCAAAGAAACCCCTCTAAGCCCACCACTTTTTAACCTAAAGTAGAATAAAGGGGGTAAATAGATGGAGTCAAGGGAATTATTGGTTGTTATAACAGAAAATATGTTTGCCATCCCCTTATTTGGGGCTCCTTCTCTGCTTAGGAGAATAAAAGCAGATGCCTCTACTAAGATGGGTTTTCATGAAAGATTCAGGCAATAGCTCTTAAGCCTTCTACAAATGTCATACTTAGACAGTTACAAAGTAATAATAGCAATTAGTGACACCTCCTTTACATTTTGTCTGTTACTATCAAAACCAGCTTGGCTTGTGCCAATGTGGGAAGCAATGACCCATCAACCATGGCTGGGGCAGCACAAAAATTCTGATGATCAACAACTCACTGAATGCAGACGTTGTCTGATTCTGATGGTATTTGGAACTGAGTGTCAAAATGTTTGGATCAAAATCTTGCTATTGCTGTCATCGTTCCAGGAGTGCATTAAGACAAAACCCTCTGTATCTATGATCAGGTTTTCATCTTATTTTCAGGAGCAGCAGCTGCTTATCCTTAGGTACGGAATGATTTAAACTGATCAATCTGTGCCTTTCCTTTACATGGAGCTGAAATTTAAGAGTCTCTCTCTTTCTAGCCAAAGCTACTACTGATGTTTGGAATTTAAATGATGGTTTATAATTCCCTAGTTTGAGGGGAAGCAAAGATGGAGGCAGCATGTGGAAGACACACTCACATATAGCAAAACATTACTTTTCTCTGGTGTTATTAAGCACTCCCTATATAAAATAAAAATGAAAAGTGCTCAAAATAAATTGGGATACTAAATTGTCCCATAACGAACATACCCCCCCCACTCAACCCCACTCATGCAGGAGACTTTTCAGGCTACCAAAATATCCTGATTGCTAAATTCTTTATTCTAGAGTCTTTTTACAAAGTTTTTATGAACACTGTTTTTGGTATTACTTTCACATCCTTCATTTGAAAGTCAGATACTCTGGATCACTCTTGTACGACTGGGTAGGTGGCAGGGGACCAGACTAAAACTAGCAGAATTTCTGATCTACCCAAATGACTTAAATAGCTTTTTCCTTTAAGATAAGCTATTGAAGTGTTAAAAGTGATACAGCTTGCATCTCATTAACAGACACTGCACACTGCTTAGAATAATTTCTTCTTCTTTTTGAAGTCACCTGTCATGTAACTCTGAATATCCTGAGCATTTTGACTTACATCCTGTAAACATAAATGTTAATATTTTGTGGGTAAATTATATTTAAGGGAAGTGTCAATGAAGCTATAATGACAACTGCTGTGGCTACAGACGCAAGTTAAAGAAATGTAAGAATGCCATTCCAGTTGAGAATTACACCTGTGACTAATCAGCTAGAAGTTGAGTGCCTACAGTGATGCCATTGGTGGCATCAGGTGTACTCAGGGTGAGCTACATGGCCCAAATTTGTCTACTATTACAAGATTAATTTTATTTTTTGTATCAGTGCTTCACAGAGTATTACTATAATGTGCTATAAAAGCACTTTCTTTAGTGCTTTTATTCATGAATTTGAAATTTAGTCTAGGACTAAATGTCTGTTACCTGTAGGAGTTTAAATCCATAGATCTATTAAAATCCTTTGAATTGTGCCTACTTATGGCTGTTTAAGACTACAGAATTTGTGTGACAAATATTTATAGATAATAGACAAAAGGGTATGCATTTTACCTATTTTCTTAAAAATGATGAATTCAGAATAATAATTTTTTTTTGCACATGCTTCAACTGAAGGAAGCCTTCCAATACATAAGATTATATTATATTTCATGTTTGACTTGGTATTCTGCTAACACAAGCAAAATATTTTTTCAGATGTTAAAGCATGCCACGTACTTTTAAGTTGCATGTTTGTATATAAATCATGACTATGATGCTTCAATTACATATCTCAGAAACAGCAACCGACTTGAAGAATTACAGAAAGTTTAAGGTCACTACCTTTGGTATGTTATATATCAGTATAACAGGTATCTACAGAACCTTTGAAATTCAGAGGTCTAGTCCAAAATTACTTTTTAGAAATGTTTTAATCTGAGGAGGAGGAGGAGCTCTTTCAAATCAATTAAATCAACCTTGCACAGCTGCGTAGTTTCAGCCTACAGAATACCCCCCCTTGTACTTCATCAGAGATATAGTGAATAAGTTGTAATTAATCCTATTCAGGAGGCACTCCTTTTATACTGCCCTCTGTATCCTACTTCACTTTTTTTTACAAGCATATTCAGTCCCCTCTTCCATATGCTCTGCTACCCCCTATGAGAGACTAATTCTTCATTCTCTCATCATCATAAAGGTCTCACTGATGTATGCAAATTACAACCTTCCTTGCTGCTTTGTAAGATTCCTATCCCTGCATTCATCCTTTAGCCTCCATAGTAACATTATTAGTATTTTCAGAACTAGGGAAAGGACAAGCCATTAACTGTCTACATTTAGTGGAATGCAACCCTTGGGTTCTTACTGATTTCTTTTTAATAGTATTACAGAAATACAGAGTGTGAGACCAGCAATGTAAACTTGGTAGGTCATAACCCAACATTCAGAACTCACTGAGTCTCAGTAGCCAATTTATTTTCAAATTGCTAATTAATAAATTGATAATCTCTACTATACAAGTGAACTGTAAAAAGAACAAAATGTTTTTGATAAGAATCTCTTTGCAATAAATCCCAATTTCCTAACATAAACATCTTAAAGCCAGCATTTGTTTCAAATATTACACAAATCTACCAAAACCATGAAAGACACACAGCACATTTCTCAAAACAAATCTGTCCTCTTTACAGTTGACAGCCGGTTTCAAAATAAGAATGTAATATTTTGTCAATAATCAATTTTTTGGAGTGCATTCACATGAATCATTTTCAACAGCAACAGTTAGTCCCAGCAACTTTCTTCTGAACTTTTAGCCCCTTAAGGTTAGCATTCAGGAAGCTCAGCTGCTGTCTAACAAACTTAATTAATCAAAAAGTCATTTCCGAGCTGTAACTATGAGTAAAAGTGCTTCAAGTGTGCTAGCAAGCCTACAAGTTAATCAAAATGCTAATGCAGTACAAATTAAAGTTGTGATTAACATTTCACAGTAGCTGCTTAAGTGAATTGATCACACAAATGGGTTAAGCATTACTCATTTCCTCCAGCCCCAACTGGGAAAAGGTTTGTCATGGGTGGGGGAGGGATTATGCACCAGCAGCACCAAATCATCATGAAACTGTCACTAAGATGCTTCCATACACCCGATCATGGATTATCCACAGCAGGCAAAACCCCAACACCACAAAGGTAACCCTCCCTTCTCCCACATATATATCTACAAAACACAACCAGGCAGCATTTTCGGCTCAACCTGTCCAGGTACTTTCCCTAAAAAAGTGACCCATTGATGTTTAGTATCTATAAGCCAGCATTAAGTATAAGCACTACAAGTTTTTTTTATTATTCTATTATTTTCACACTCCTAATGTGAAATAATAGCCATATAGGTATGAAAGCAGCCAGTATTTAAGTAAAATTGCAAACATTGTGCTATCACTGCAATATTACTGCATACACAAAGAATACGTGTAGCAGCTCAAGAGATGTGGCCTCTGCTCTTCACTTGTTTCTGAGTAATCCTCTGCATTCTCAAGTTAATTTGATTCTCTTCCCTTTGTTCAGTAAAGCTGCCCATTTATTTATAGTTGCCAATGCAACAATTACACAAAAATGCTTTCCCTGGACGCTTCTGGACAAATCTTATACTGTAAAACAAGCCTTTCCTGCAACTCCCACCACCTGCCAGCAAGCAGCTGGCACACCTGCACTACCAACAAGAAATGCACGAGCTCAAACCACTCTTAGGACATTTAAAAGCTTCTCTACTTCCTCATAAGCGGACAAATGAAAGATCCAAGGGATGTGGCTCCCCAAATCAATAGTTTTAGTGGCTGTTATAAACTGAGGAGGTTTGGGAAGGATGAGAAGTGCAGAGC
The DNA here is from genome assembly GCA_035048155.1 of Cinnycerthia olivascens. Classification (NCBI taxonomy): domain Eukaryota; kingdom Metazoa; phylum Chordata; class Aves; order Passeriformes; family Certhiidae; genus Cinnycerthia; species Cinnycerthia olivascens. The sequence goes on along the minus strand of JAWWMU010000153.1, from coordinate 71,721,528 downwards.
CAAAGGGCTCTTTCTTTGAGTCCCAAAATGGCAACATGGGCTCCTTTGCTTTTGCATGGCCAGAAGTACTTTTGTGTCCTACTGCTCCTTCTGAGGAGCCACCACCACCCTCCCAGAACAGTCTGCAGTTTAGTACAGTAAGGGCTTTGTACATAAGCCAGCTCTTCGCTGAATTGGGCGGCATCTTTGTGGAATATTTGACAACTCTGAACATGTACCACAGAGATGATTCTGATGAGAACTATAGCAAAAGTTGCAGTTTAAATGACCAGAAACAATTTTAACTGTTTCAGAACAGCTAAAGCAGAATTATACACATCACCATCTAGCTAAAGAAACACAGTGCTTAATCCAAAGAGCATTTTTCTTTCCTGTCAAAATTAGATTCTCCAAAGGAGTAACATGATGGGGAAGGACAGGGCATCAGTGATAGCATTACAAGGTCCTTGTTACAGGGATAGGCATGTTTCCCACGCAGAGTAGTCTTCTGCAGTTTTCATGTCCATCTTCTCTCACTGCCCAGCCACCCTACTGAGATGTGTTTAACACATCCATAGGTAAACACTTCTCAAAGGTTAGGACTGAGCTCCATGGCAGTTCTACTCCTGGCAATTTAAAAATATTTTATCAACGCTTATACTACAAGTGGAGGCTTGTGGCCAATTCCAATGCAAAGCCAGCAACTGTCACATTATTTCTGAGAAGAGACTGCCCTGTTGAATCTGAGAGTGATGGTATTACTGCCTCAATTATTCATTTCAATTAATGCAAATATAGGCAATAGTCTTAGAACAGCAGAATAAGAACTGATCGCTGAATACACAGTCACAAAATATAAGGCTTGACAAAGGAAGCAAAAAAGAGATTAGATTTAGTTTCATGTATTCTTAAATAAGATAGGAAAAAAAGGTGGAGTATTGTCTTTACAATAAATCATATTTAAAAAAAAGTTAGAAAAATAATTTTTTACAAGAAAAATCATTAGGATTTTTATTATTTATTGTTTATCCTCCTGAAAGAAATGGAGAAATGTTTGATTTTGAGAAGCTGCTGGAGTGTTCAGCACCATCTTAATGACACCTTTAGCCTTCTCAGTAAAAATAACAGAGAGTGCTAGGCTTGAAGAGAATATATTGCCTATTGTAACTGTACTAGAGATATATCTGAGACAAATAAAAATTAAACGAGTTGGCCAAGGTCACACAGGAAGTTGTGGCAGTTTTGTTGAGCCATGGGAACCGTCTGTGCTTTATCTATGAGAGCCTGTCACTGATAACAAACTAGATTTTAACTTGAGGTTTTCAGTGTAAAACAAGGACGTTTCTTCAGCCTAGTCAATGCCTCAGTGGCCATTCATTACAGAGATGGGAGTGGGAGCAGATAGGCATTCACACTCCAAAAGGTTATATACTGCTATTCCCCATATTTCTGCAGTAAAATATTCTCTATTTCATCCTGGATATATAAATACTAAATTTTATCTTGCTATAATGAATTCCACCTATATCTAACAAATGCTAACCATAGGAAAACTGTAACAAATTATATGTCTCGCTTTTTTTTTTTTTATGCTAAGAATTACATTCCCCTATTAAGCCAGCACCATAGCTCCTCAGATTCTGTTAAATGCTAATTACTTCAATATTTCATCATAAATACAAACAAGAGAATTCTAATGCAGAGCCAAAACTTTTAAGGCATCCAAGGAAAAATTATTTAAGAGTTGTTGCATAATTTTTTTTGTTGAAGGATAGTAGATTCTTAACTGGAATCCAGTAGTTATATTTACCTCTGAAATGCTGTTAACATGATTTTTCTGCTGGACCAGTAACAATACTCAGCCTGAAGTCACTAGCAATGAAAAAGCCCAGAAGACATTGGAGGAATGGAAGGGAGAATGAAACGTGGGATAGGAAAGGAGCTGTGGGAGGGAAGGCTGATTCAGGTGAAAGACACCACAGAAGATCAGAGAAGTTTAATAGTCTGTGATGGAAAGAGGTTTGCTCACATATCATGGCTAGAGATGGCAAATCTGCACTGCAGGGGACCTGGGATAAAGACCTGCTGTATAACCACCTATAAAAGCTCTTTGAAAGGTATTTCTTTCTTGTAACAGAAAAGCAATGCTGATATGAAGAGTCTGTTATTCATGTACCCACCAGCAAAAATAACAGTTTATTTTCAGGTCACAATTTGAAAGTTAGCTATACAACCTCAACATTAAAACAATTTGTAAGTAAATAAACAAAAATTCAATGTATCTCAAAACCCAATTCCCGCCTCACTGCCGTATTTAACATTTGATGACGTGCGAGTGCGTGCTCACACACACAGGGAGCAACACCCACTGAATCTGTCCATCACTGGATCCTTCCATGCTTCAGTTCCTTCTCTCATAACTAACATCAGTTTTTCTACCTCTGCTGACCCAGAGTTCATCAGCAGGTCAGTGCTAAGGAAAAAGGTAACAGCCAGTATTGAAAGTGTAACCCTGTCTATTGCTTGGATTCTGAGAACTTTAACCTCCCTTCGGAAAGCGTGACTAATAAGATGGAACCAATAATCTCCCGAGAGATGTAAACCATGTGCCAACTTTAAAATACAAAAGTGCTTGCATGTTTTTTTCTTTTTCTTTTAAAAGTCTTCTTTTTTTTTTTTAATATGCCTGAATATATAACATTATGTAGTAGTCAACTGAAGGTTGGAGTGCCAAGGCATAGTATGGAAGAGAATTTTTCTGAACTCTTCTTCAGTTTAAAGGCACTGTTCAATATTTTGGATTTTTCTTTTCTAAATGATTATTGTTTCTGAAATACATATGATGCAGCAGCATGATTAAGAAAATACATTTCTCAGCAAAACAGAACAAAATAATCACCAAAAATAGTATTAAATTTAAATTTTCCCCAAATACATAATTAATGCCCTAATGCTTTCTTACTCCACAAATATCTAAATGAACTTTGAGTATGTCATTTCTTTGAAACAAAGGTGAATTTTCTCACCTGAGCAAGTGATGCTTTTCTCTGTTAATAACTGAATATATGGCATAGCTGTTTCTATGCTCTCAGCACCATGGTTTTATTGTTTTGAAGTACTTGAAACAGACTAGCATCCAAGCACTGCTGGTTGCCAAGATTAGGACTGTGTAGCAGTAACATCTGTGCTGCTATTTGCTTCTTACACTCCCTAACTTCAGTTTAGCTTCATTTGATATTAGTATTTTAAGCTTGTTTTTATTAGTGTAAGCTTGAGCCTTATCCAAATTGCTGGACTGAGTTGCCCACAGTATTTTCTCTGGCTAGAGCACTGATTAATAGTTTCTCATAGAGCAGTTTTACAAACTGCCAGGCTTGACACAATGATGTTTGCAGTTACCATATTTCCAACAGGCTTCAAACAAGAGAGAGCTTCTGTCTGATAGTTTACAAATAGATCACTGAGGATATTAAAATTTGAGCAAACAAAAACTGTAGGAAGAAAGAAGTACTGGCTCTATTTTACAGATATTAAACTCAGAAACACAAAAAGAGTAGCTTGTTGAAGGCTGCCTGATCTCCAAGAACTTGTGAATAAGTCCTTGCGCAGTTCTGCTAAAGAGAATTCTTCTTCCCAGGAGACTCAGAGGGTTGGTTGTTTCCTGAGACAGCTAGAGCCCACCTTTCCTGCTCTAACTGTAACAGAGCTTTTCAGATATGGCAGCACTCTATTCCAAACTCTGATGCTTTAAGATTATTTTGAGGTGGCTGCTGTACACATGATTGCATGTTACTGGTACTCTCCATGGTCAGTTTAGTTTCTGTGGGTTGCAACTGCAGGCCAACTGTAAAAATTCACAAATCTCCAGGGTGAGTTTAAAATCTGCATTTAAAAATGTGCTCTTTGTCTCTGTGATAATTGACACATAGAAGATGTATCTTTACACTTGTAGAGGAGCTTAGTGAAAACCCCTGTATCTCACCCTGAATCACGCTCCAAATCACGTTATATTTGTGCTTGGGAGTGACTATGGTGCTTTTCGGTGCTAGAAAAGTAGAAGTACCCAAGGGAGACAGGTTCTTGGGCATCAACATAACAATCTGCAGGGACCACAGCCATGCCAGAATGACTCTCATACAACATTCCACAAAACAGAGACAGAAAGCTGTTGCAAAGAAAGCAGAGGACATTATATGACAATAGATGCCTTCAGTCAGAGCGCCATTGTCTTTTACTCTAAGTTTGTTTACCTGCAGTTCTGTAAAGTGGCAACCATTATGAGCATCCAGCTCCTCCCTAAACAAGGCATTATAATATCGTGTGGTACCAGCTCTCCACAAGATTGCAAGAAATCTTCAGATTCTTCTATATTCAAAATATATGACAACACTCTAACAATAAACAGTAAACCGAAAAGAGTTATACGCAGAAATGCATCACGATACCTGGCATATTCTGATTGCTTGGTCCAGCACCGTCTTTGTATCAGTTGCATAATCTGGACAAGGCAGCATGGCATGACTGAAGTGGGCTTGCAGCAAGAGGTGTGTTTTTGTGTGTGAACTGTCAAATGAATGGGGATTGACTTCAATGGGAAGGTGTTTGGCCAGTTCACTGTTCATCTGATCTTCATTGTGTCTCACAGGCAGATCTGTATATTCGTCAGCATTCTTAAAAAAAAAGTAAAAAATTAATCATTGTAATTAACTTCAGAATAACTATTACTGCTTACTGAAGCATTAAAAGTATATGCATTTAATTTACTACAGTTAGATTTCAACACAAAAATAGCGGCATTTAAGTATTTAGAAATTGTACTTATTTATCAAAATCACATATGGGAAAACAATAACTATTATAATATTCTCAAATATTTTCACACTTAGAGATTTTAAACTTTTTTTCTTCCACAATGCTGATACTAACATTAGAGAAGAGGAAAATAAATGCAATGAAATAAACACATTCATCGGATGGATTCAGCAGTAGAAGATGATCCACAGGTATCCTACCTCACTGGCTCACAAAAACTTTGTAAGGTTAACTATAAAGAAGTTAAAAACTCATATTTTCAATTTTCATGTTTTAAGTTTTTCTCTTGGCATTCAAAACCCAGTAGCTTGGAAAAAGCTCTGATACAGTTATTTTCAAATATTTTTTCATTATTTTGAGCAGTCAGTGTCTAAGCAACTGATGACGAGTGATCAAAACAAACTGCAAAATTTTAAGTAAGTGTTGAAAACATTCCCTGTTTTCCAGAGTGAGACTAATGCTATTCATGCCAAAATGAAAGCCGTGTAAGAACTTTCCCACTGGTGCAAACAGGAGCTGCCCACCAACATGTAATCTAAATGCAGCTGTAAGTAGCAACATAGCAGCTGAAAGGAGCAAATGCAACTGTTTCGGTATCTCAGGCAGAGATGTCAATTCTCCTGCTTGGCAAATCCACTGTCTTTGAAAAAAAGTTCAACAGAAACATCCTAAGAACTATAATTTAGGCTAAAGAGTCAGTTTTGTGACTTAATTGGCAGTTTTCCCCTCCGCAAAATCCTCTCGTGCATCCTCTCATGTGTACATGTCGCTTGGAGTGAGAACTATCTTTCTAAGTTATAAATCTTGCAAGTAATGTAAGAGTTTTGTAATATGTGATATCTTTTCCATCTGTAATTTAAGAGAGTGTATTTCTTTTGTCATAAAATAAAAAGTCATTTGGGGAGCCTGAAGGGCAATGTCTTCAAGGCTTAGCAGAGACCATTAAATTAAAGTGTTCAGGGTCTTATATTCCTCTTAAACTATAGCTTCAATATTTTGCGTTTTAGTCTGCAATTTCATCAGACTTCCTGCAATTCCATATTAATGAAATATTCACAACAGTAACCAGTGAAGAGTGAGGTAAAGAAAAATGGCAATTTTAGAACACCAAATTGAACTACTTAATTGACTTACAAAGAACCATATCCCCTCATTAATATCCTAAGATATAGAACCTTTTCTGAATAATTCCTAAAAGCAGTTAGATAGCTGTTTTTTACCTCCTTAAAACCTGACAGCACAAAATTTTCCATTTTCTTTAAAGGTGCAAGGAAACTATGTCTAAAATGTGACATCAATGTAAAAAGAATGGTAACCATTAGACAACTTAAGGTTTGGAAAGAAAATCAGAATGTCATTAATTTATTTCATATCTCAACTGCAGATTAGAAGTGAAGACTGAATAAAGACAACTGCTGCTTAATCCTGGATGTCTCTGCTAGATCTCTTGTGAAAACTGTGGTCATTTATTCTCTGAACCTAAGGTCACAATCTTTTTAAGCCCTATAGAAGGCTGCATGTTTGCTTCACTCTTTTTATTTAACAGGCTTCTCCTTCAAAGATATTTTAAAGAATATTTACCAAGGAGATTTTTTACTTAGTTTTGCTTTGCAGTTTAAAGTAGCAGAAAGAAGGAGGATCAGTCAAGTCAGTCCAGACCAATTGGTACCCCTGAAAATGCATTTTCCCTAATTCTTCCCCAGTACATGTTTTATTTACATCCAAAACACTCCTCTTATTTTAAACAACTTGCCTACTTAATTTCCTGTTTGTGATCATTGACTGTAAGTAAGTGAGGTTCATTTTCTTATCTGCATCATGTAGGTAATTAAAGGAAATTGAGAATGGGTAGTGAAGCTTTTATACAACTGAGAATGAAGCTGAATGGAGGGCACCGAGGTCAGCAGAGTCCATTATATTTTTATGTGAGAGGCCGGTATGTCTGCCCTGTCCTTGTTTGCTTAGTGTAGGCTGGACAGACTACTAACTGCAAATCTGTTTCTCTGATTTGCCCAGCTGTCCTTGAATAAAGACATCTTCCATTGCAAAACGTTAAATGACAGTGATTGACAACTTTGTGATGAACTCTGCTTGTAACCCCCTGCTACTGTTTTCAGGTTGCATAAGAAAAGACAGAATAAAGAAACATCCTTTGTAATCACCTCAAATGGGCCCTGCTGTTCACTCAATATTTTTTCATTTTAGTTTTCCTTTTCACTGCAAATCTCAATCTGTTCTGTAAAGGCTGTAGCTTCAACTACTCCACACAATATATAATATATACTGTTTTAGTATATCATATCTGAACACCATTCTTATTTCCATGGGTGAGGAAACAGATCAAACCACATATCAATCATTAATCTTCATTCTGAAGTCAAGAAACTTAATACAAGCTTCATCGTTAAACCACAAAGCACTGCTGTGCATTTTTCACTTTCCCTTTTTCTCCTCTTAAATAAGAGCTGTTGCAGCCCATGTACAAATAATAGGTTTACAAGGACCTACACAGTTAAGCATAACTTGGTGTTTACCAGCAGATAACCAAGAATTTTAGCTACAGGTTCTGCAACTGTGCATTTGGTAGTCATGTCACATCTCTCTCCCCTACATTTCTGTGATGGACTTTCCCAATAATGTCTCCTTTAGGGCATTAGAGACTGCTGCACCATTTCAAGGGTGTAGGAGTCACCTCAGACTTACACTTCAACCTGCATACAGGGTGGTCATATAGGAGACAGTAACTTGCACTGCTGGTGAGAAATGTCACACACAGACCGGCATAAACTCGACAGTTACATTTTACAAGGCCAGAGGGCTATTCTGGTAATTGAATTCTGGTTCCTGCATAACAGCAGCCAGAGAATCATCTTAAAGTCCTGTCTACAACACAATGCTCCAAATATGCAGCTTACCATCTCCCTTTATTTGAACTGTTAGAATTGTACTAAAAGGAAACAACTCATACTATTTTAAAATATATCTTTTGCAGTTTTATGGAACTATCGGACATTTGAGGAGTCAGACCAAAATAAAATTTAAATAAGGTATCCAACATAGTGAGTACTGTGCTCCACAGAGTCCATAGGTTTAAAATCCCCCCAGATTTTCTTTCTACCCACAAAAAGTGCAAGTTTGGCTGAAATTACTGATTTATAGTGAGAGCAGAGCTATAAACTTATACCACATTTAGATCTTCTAAAATATTTTGAATCTCAAGTAAATATACCTTGCTGTTTTCTCTAGAGGAGAGAAGAGGATACTTGTGGACCACAGACAGAAATGGAATCAAGGTGAGCTACTAAAGCAAACTTGAATATTTTAAGCTAAGTTCAGTCATGGGAACAGTAAAACTTATTAAGTTAATAAGTTCTAGACTTTAAAGAGCAGTTGATTAATTTGTAACAATGAGGGTCTAAACCAAACCAAAAATAGTTTCTCACATTCCAGAGTTGAGCCAGTAGTCTTTTCTTTAGTAATGTTATTGAAACTGCCATAGAATTGACTGTCTGTGTGTTCCTTTTCTTTATGTAGATACTGTCAACCCAATCACATTATATTTTCAACTTTAATAAACTTGCAATATATTTTGCTTTCTTTCAAGTTTCTGATGTCAAAAGAAACAAGGGAAAAGGATTCTAAGAACATTTTGCTATAAAAATAATCAGTTTTGCAACTGAAGTATAAAAAAATCTTGCAGCCGACTAGAACTAAAATTAAATCCTTACATCAAAAAGGAGAAAAGACAAGGATAATTTTTAGCTAGTACAATAATTCCATTCTCTTTATCTGAGATTTGTTTTAAATTACATAAACTCCTCTAACAGTCTAAGTACATGCTGAAGGACTGGAAAAGTCACTCATTTGTAAATAGAATGAATAAGCAGCAATAAATAAATGTGTGGGTGTTTTCTTTACAGCAGTTCTGCAATTAACACTAATAATGCATTAAGAATTTTAGTTCTCTGCTACCAGAAGTACAGTGGTATGCCAATATCCAACTTATTTTCCCAAGAGAAAAAAGCATATTTTCATCTTAGGAAAACTAGATAGGTGAATATAAGCTCCACAGTAATATTATTTTGTCTTTTGATCCATTTTACAAAGTGATACAAAGTACTCTAGTGCAGCATCCAGACCTGCCACATTGTGCCACACTATATAGGAAGCAGCTGGAATACAAAATGTGAAGCAACCTGTATTTGTCCTCATTCAGGTGATACCTACTTACCCCTAATTTAAGACAGAGAAAAGAAGCATGGTTAAAATAATTAGTGATAGTTTGTGAGCAGCTAGGTAACATCTGACTTGTAACAGATTCACAAATTCTATATTTTTCTTTGAGGATATTTGAGCTTCTGTACTTAAAAACTATTTGGAATTATTTCCAATTTTATATACATATATATACGTATATATCTCCACTCGTGCTGACAGAAATCTCATTTGATCCTGTTACCTATATCAAAAGAAAAATTAAAAAGTTTGGTTAACTAAAGCTCCCAAGCTAATCTTCCTTTGCCCATGATTTTCCCAAGAGAAAAAGACCATATTACGTGACAAAGGAATGGCATTACAAACACTATTTAAATTAATCAACATAACTATAGTATATTTTATTATCATATTTTTGAGTGTGAGTTTGATTTATAAGGAAAGACCCTACATTTACACAGATGTATCCTGACAGGCAGCTAGAAGATAATCAAGCTTACATTTATAGCCAGAAAACTGATAAAGGTAAAGAAACATGTGCTTTAAAAAAGAGGGAAAAAACCTAAAAAAGTCAAAACCAAACCTAATTTAAAAGTGTTTTTTCAGCTCATACCAAAAAGTAAGGTAGATTGAGAAACAGAATTGGAGAAGTACTTGCTAGAATTACTGCTCTGAAAAGTTTATCTTTGTGATTCCTTTATAAACTCCTATTTTAAGGAATTTACTGGTAGCCTCTAAATGTATGCATTTTGGCCTCAGTTTTAGAGACATAATTTAAACTTCCAAATGCTTGGGTGTTTTTTTTTCACTCAGACATAAAAGGTCTATGACAATATTCCAGTTAAGAAACGCTTACAAACACTTTACAAAAACTTTATAAGTTTTAAGAACAAATATTACTTGTTTTCAAAATTCATATTATAGAATAAAAGGGGGAAAAAAAATCATTTATGCCAGTTCACTCTGTTTTACCCATGTGAAAATAAACTTTGAAGACAAACTTTGCAGAAGAAATGCTCCAGATTTTCAGAGCAGGCTAGCAGGTTCTGCTAAACCACAGAGCAGGCTGAGGCTTTGGAGAGATCTTAATGGCTGACATGGTTCAAAAGAAGACAACACCACTTTTCAGGCAAGATTAAAATATATTTGCTGCCTGATACCGTCATTCTTGACAGACACCATGTTTACAAACAAACTCCTTGTCTTCACATACTGCACGACATCAACTGCGCGGGTATGTGGCAGAGCCATCAAACTGCATCCAGCACATCAGAGCCAGCCCTGCAGTGCAGCTCCTTCCCCTGGGGACCTTCCCAGGCCTTCCTTTCCAGGGCTGGTGGCTGTCAGGGGGACAAGGCAGAAAGCAGAGCCCCGTGCCAGCCCTGAGGCACGGGGCACAGAGGAGTCAGAGCCACAGCCCCCAGGCAGCAGCTGTCCCTGGCTGTGGGAAAGGGGGTTCCCTCTCAGGCACTGGGGACCCTCTCTGGGGACTCTCTCTGCCCTAGCCCTCCACTCCAGCTTAGGTCACAGGAAAATGCTCCAGTCACTTTTTTACCACCCCATCAGATCACTCTTCACTGTCTGGAAAAGGAGGGAAACCGATGCATATGATGGAGAGCATTTTCCAAGGAAAAAGGCCTGCTCAGTATCTTTTAAAACAAATAGAAACTTCGAAAAATTTTTTATCTTATTAGTGTTTAATGCACTTTCAGAGAGAATAGATATTTATTAAATTAAAAAAAAAAAAAGGCAGTATGAATTCAAAGTGTAATGTTTACCCAATTAACTGGGTAAGAGCAAAACAGTGAGGCTGAGTTACTCTGGGCTCTGTCTCTAGATTTAGGACTCAATAGAGCAAACACTGGAAATTTCCAGTCGGACACGAGAAGTTGAAGAGAGAAAGTCGTAAACCCCATCAACATGCAATTATGCAAATCTATTATGTTTTAAACATTAATTTGTAACTATCATTCAGGATTTAAAATGGGCCCATTTCCGCCATGGGACCCACAAACATAGTTTATAAGAACATACCAGTTAAAGGTTCTTACAATTCTCATGTTAGTGACCAGAGAAATTAATTATTAATTAATATATAACTATGTTAATATACAATATATTAATTGTATGCTCATATTTTTAACTTTAAACAGACAAGTGCTTGATTTTTGCTTTTAAATAGCTGCATATAATAAACACTGCAAATTTTACAATTACAGACATCATAAAAAACACAACCTAGGGCAATGAAACAGTTGAGTGATCACTTAAAAACACCCTAAAGGGTTTAGATTTCACAAGTTCACCTCTTACTTAAAACATCCAAACTACAAACTACTGATGACATTCCTGATGACCAGGGGTCAGGAGTCTGAAAGACCTTTGCCACTGCTCACAGAGCAATAGGAGGTCAGCAATATTAGCTACCAGTAGCAGAGAGTGACCTGGCAGATCTGGGAACTTCTAAAGCACAAAGTTAAATTACAGACCTCTGCCCCAGCATGGAGTTGATAAAAGAATATGCAAGCATGCTAGCATACAGGAGGAAGCGGATTATTATAAAGTAACGATGATTTGGCATGGAAAAGATATTTTTAGGACTTCCATACTAACTTGGAAGTTGAGTTTCTTTTATTTTTTTTCTAGTTACCTAAGCATATTGGAGAAGCTGAGTTTCAGTGTAGGAGAAGATACAGTAATAGATAATACAATCACTGTAATTGACTTGCTAAATGTTAAAAAATTTATAGAACCATTCCATTTCAGGAAATTTTTCTATTTAAGTTACAGACTTTACTAAAACATTACAACAAGGAATGAATTCATGGTTTTAAGTCCTACCTCTCACATTCCATATTTCATAAAGGTTATGATCACAGCCATAATTCAGTGCTACTTTTTCTGGCCAGTCCTAATAAAACCAGTTCTAAAAATACATTTTCCCTGGATGTATAGGTACTTTCATAGTATTAAGCCTGTACAACTTTCATAGATGTGGCTTTAGTTCACTCATTGGTTTTGAAGTTAAATTATTGCTTATAAGTATTCCTGTAATAATTGCACAGTTTATGAAAAAATAAATGAGAAAGAGACTAAATTAGAACAAAAATAAGAGCAAACATCTGGTACTGAATACACATTATTCACCTAGAATAAGATACTTTGACCACAGCAAATAAATATAAATGGAATGGTACAAATTCCATTTATAAAGTGAATTTCCATAATGTGAGAGAACTACTACATTTTATTACTGTAAATAGTGTATTAGAGTTTTTGCCTCTCCAAAATGCCTGAATTTTTTGATTACTTCTCATGAGAATGCTTCAAACCTGCACATTTTGAATATGTTAGCATTACTCCATTTTTTTAATCTTAAAACCTTGATGGGGCAGTGACCCACAGGTTACTTTTCCTGTAATATCAAGTCATATTATAGAAAAGATTTAAAATTGACTGGTTTTGGCTGTACTGAAACTAATTGTATTGCACTACTACAGAAAAGCTTTTCAGTGCATGAACTCAGTAATCTGCTAACATGAAAATGGGAAAATCTCTCTGAGTATATATTCAAAAGTCTCATCGTCATGAGAACTCTCCTTCAGTTCCATTTGGATGTCTGTCTGCATTTTGAAATCGAGCTTGGCTGAATCAGCTGGCCCAACTACTGACTGAGAGGATGATAGCAATAAAAACGGGAATAGCAAATCCTGGCACACGGCTTTCCCTGGGAAGGCGATCGGTCATTTTCCATCTTTGGTTTTGATTCTCCATTGGGATCTTTCAGTGTAGAGCCCAGACCCAGGGAAGAAGTTAACAGATCTCTGCTTTAAGTTAATACCACTCTGCACGGGGACACGAGTGAGCACTACTAATTCTTAATGTGAAATGGGGCCCCTACGTACTGTATATGTTAATGGCAAGCTGTACAAGCTCAGTATGCTGAAAACCAGATTTTAAATCTGCTGACCTGTGGCAGGTCCCCTAGTGGGGAGCCACAAATGCACACTGCTGCATTTTTGTACTGGATTAAATTCCGGATCTAGGCCACTATGTGATCAGAGACAAAAGGGATCACAGGCGTGAATACCTGTCATCATGTGGTGAAATGAGAGGCAGCCTGTGTTCAAGAGAGGCTCAAGCCCAGAATAACAGAACAATACAAACTGACAGAAATATATGGGAAACTTGGAAGGTGCCTACATGCACAATTTTAAGCAAGCCAATGCTACTGGTCTCACTCTGAGCTCTTTTAAATGAAAATAGTTTAACATAATAACAACAACCCACAACTCTTAAGAGGAAATGACAGCTGTTGCAAGTAAATTTCAATAAGGGTAGTTTCCTGCTGATAAAAACTGGCACATCTCCATTCATTTCAGTGTAACTATGTGGATTAACATTGCCTGAAAATCTAACCCAATGTTTTGAACAACTCAAGAGCTACAAGGAAATACATAGATGGAAGACACTGGTAATTACAAGGGTGAGAAAGAAGTGTAATTACTGAGGAAACAAAGTCAGTAAAGGAAAAATATGTGAAGTCTATTATACAAATAGACAACTTGTGTCTTGGGATGCTTGATTTGGGTTCTATCAACATTTCTCTTACAAATGACAATAGGTCTGATACCAAGAAAAACATTGGAAAAATGCCCTAGTACCACAATGGATCTTAACAGGACATACCATTACCAAAATAGGATGTACCATGCATTACTAAGGCAAATCTAACACTTTTTCAATGGCAAGTGGTAATTTTTCTTGGTGACTGTCATTGCACACAAATTTATGAGAACACTGTAAACTCAGTATTTCTACACAGACATGTACCATGTCTTGCCTACATATAAACAAAGACATTCATCTGAAGTAACTGTAAGATCTATATTAAAAAAATGGAATGATAGCTGATGATTAAGATAGTTGAAGATTTTTGCCTCAGGCATAAAGTTTAAAGAAGTTCTTTTAAAAGACAAAGAAAACAGAGAATTCCAGGACCAGATGTCTAGGAAGATCCCATTTGGATTTGAGCTACTTAAATTTGCAATCATGTATTTATACATCTAACAGAGCTTCTGTTTCCCCTAGAATCTGAAAATTAACTAGCTTTGTAGCATCTTCCTTGATCTGCCACCCGTGCCCTGAGGATTAGAGACTCCACCTGAGCTTGTTTTACAAGCATAACAGAAAAAATTAATCTCTGCTGGCAGCGATCCCACTGGGATACTGATGAATAATGATATCCCTCTCTTGCTGCCCTCTCAGTCCACTAGAAAAGCCACTCTAACCCAGCAACGTGGAAACCGCTGAAACCATTCCAGCTGTGGATTAGCAGGCAGTCAAGCATCCATCTGTTCTGTGTGAATCAAGAGAAAGCAAATACGCATTCTTACAGCTAAAGAAGTATTAAAAATTAACATCTTATATGACTGTATATAGTAAATATTAAGATAATCATATACAAAAGAAAAAATAATCTATTATCTATACCTCATGTTGTTTACAACTGCTTGTTGTCTTAAGCAAATGATAAACCAGTTGAAATTAATCTCTTTAACCTACAAAATACTCTGTACTCAATGATTTAATATGTTTAAGATAAAATTTCCTAATTCTGTTTGCATCAGTTGTACCTAAAAATCTTTTGTCAAGAGACACATATGTACCCATTTCGTAAGCAAGCATGGTTTCAACCTGCCAGAAGAAATATTTAAGAGGCCTGTTGTGAGATGCATTTTAGCCATTTTCTCACCCCATAAGGTGGGAAGAATAGACTTGAGATATTTTCTCTTCCTGAAAACAAGCAGTTTGAGTAATCTCTGCTGGCTTGCTACTCTTTTCCACTGGAAGACAGAAAGGAAAGGTGGTGGAAGTGGAAATTGGAATGTGGGCAACTCAATCAAATTGGTGATGTCTGATTTGATTCTTCCATGGAAAGAGGACAATGGCATACTATAAACTAAGGAAAGCTGAATTTGAGCATTACCCCAGAAAAAAGTACTTATAAAAGTGCATACTTTGACAGTTATCCCATACATCAATTCTAATACTTTGCTTGATGCCTGGCTTCTGTTTTTTAAGTTGCAGAGGTGAAGAAAATGTGCAACTGTTTGTTCCCTACAAGCAACCTTCCTATTGTACAAGAAATTTCCAAATATAGATACAATTTTTTTCAAATGCTTTCAAAATTTTTCAAATGCTAAAACCTTTCGGTAGCAAAAATCTCTCTGCAATTTCTTCTAACATTAGAGATAGCATATCTAAGTAGCTGTGAAATAAAACATCTTGTAAATATTAGGCAATAGGAGAGGCCTATTTTTAAAATATTTCTAAATAGGAGAGGCTGATTTCTTAAAAGTTCATCTCTGATAATACAAAACATCAACATTTAAAGTAAAATTCAATTTGTGAAGCTAGACAGGCCCCCATCAAAAAAAAAAAGAAAATGAGACAAAGCAAGAATCTAAATGCAAATAGAAAATACAAGTGTCAGATACTTCATTAATGACTGATCAGTAATCCTCTTATGTTCTTTCTTTTTTTAACTACTGTGCTAAAGGAACAAAATTTGTTGGATATCAATCTTATATGATGTAATCATTTCAGCCAAACCAATCCTTATCCTGAAGTTTCTGTTCCAATCAGAGAACAAGCTACAATGTCATCCTCTTTCTTAACAGTTTTACAAGCAATATCTTCTATGCTGACAGAGAAGAGTATTTTTGTGCCTTTAAACAACAATCTGTGTGGCCCAGTTGGTGTCACTAAGTGAACTGTATTCCATGAAAACAAAGTCATTAGTATGATTGTTAACTGTTATAACTTGTAGTACAATTGTATAAATCTATCAAAGGCAAAGGCATTATCTAGAAGCCAGTGAAGACAAAAGAACTGCAGGGTGCAAAAGGCCTAAATTTGGCTACCCTGCTTCGATTGGGAGGAATAAAGCAGGTAGAACTTGAACTGACTTGCTAAAGACAAACTGAGCTTGTGCTGGAGCATTTGGGACATGAGAACACACAGCCATTGATCAAAATGGCCTGACAGATTACAAAACATTCAACTCTACCATAACAAAGATGCTGTTGAGAACTTTGGCTCTGTTTCAACAAACACAAACATTATTTCAACAAATATATTGTATATTTGAAAATATACAGCCATATAACATGACTGCTGAAAATAGCCATTTTATTTCCTGTGTGAATACTTTGCATGCATACATCTATGCATAATTTGCAATCTTGCATGACGGTGACTGCAATTCTAACTGCCAAGCAGTAAGTAAAAGACGTTTGTGCTAAAAGAGATAGACAAATTAGTGGTCCATGGTTGAATTGCATGCAGCTTTGAGCAGTCAGCTAAACCAAGCTTGCTGTCACTGAACTTGCTTCTACCAAACACTGATTTGCCACACATGGCAGCCAATGTTCACCTTTGTAAGTACCAGATCAGGACAGTACTTCTGTCTACCTGGCTCTCAGAATACTTTCCAATGCTATAATTGCATCCTGGGAAAAGAATTTATTTCCTCATTTTTCTGACAGAAATGGCTACTAAAGCAGGTGTTTGAAAAGGGGATATAGCCTGAGGCTACTGACTACCACAGCTGTATACACTTTCAAAAGTTTTTCCCTTGGATGTTGCATTGCAATCAAAGTAAATTAAAAAAAAAAACAACCTAAAAAACCCCCCTATATTATATCCAAGATAATGGTTCTTGTTTTATGGCTTTTGTTGTGGCAAATGTTTGTCAAAAACGTTACCTACAACTTTAAAGTAGGTTTTAATTTAATTTTGTGAGTATTGATTCAGTTGGTTTGGTTTTCTTTTTCTTAAAATTAGCATATAATGACAGAAATTAAATAGGAAGATTGGACAGGGAAAAAAGGAGGTTAGAAATTCATGTATACTGGAGATGCAAAGGATTTGTATTTTCTGGTTTTGACTGTAATTCTTTCTTATTGGTGCCATAAAAATGGAAGACTTATGCCATGTTGAGTTAGCTGTCACTGGTGGGCATTGTTACCTTGATTTACTAATGGATTGTGCTTTCCTGGAAAGGCAGCCAGCATATTCTGCCTTCAAACTAAAATTCAAAGACTCATTTGGAAAAAGAAGACCAGGAAACAGTTGAATGATGATAGAAAAATATTACTAAATTCAAGTACTACTGCAACATTAAAAACGGCTCCATCTACTGGGACTAGAGAAAAATCAAGACTAATTAAGTGTGTGAGTATCCATATAAGTACTTTTCCTGCTAAGCACAAGATACTTTTGAATATACTGGATATAGATGATGAAATCTGGATGCTGTTGAGACGCAGTGCAGCATTTTGTTCAATTTTCATGAACCCCAACATAATTTTCAAATTTAAACTACTAAACACACTAAGATACCATCTAAATGATTCAAGTGGGAACTGAACCACAAATGTTTTAATGTTAAAATACAGAGAATAAGGACTATAAAAAAATTAAGTAAATTATCCAGGAAATGTCTGGGTTTAGGATGAAATTTATGCATTGTACTGTCCTTGGTACAGATTTTTTGTAAAGAAACAATTTAATTGTAAGAGGTAACAGTTTTCTTCTCTTAAAAATATACAAAAATATTTATTCTATTACTAAGGTATGAATAATGGCTGAGGCCACAACAATGACATTCATATTTTTGAGAGTGTACCACAGATGTGAAAACAGACATGGAAGTTCCTTAAAGGCTAGCATGTAACAAACTGGATTCCATCTGATATAAATTTTACATTATAAAATACTTCTATTCTTGACATTGAAACACCATATTAAAAAAGAATAGCTTAATGAATAGAGTTTTGCTGTGCTTTTATACGTGGAAGAAAATCATAATAACATCCTTATTTTCTTCTAAATTAAATGCAAACATAACTTTACACTAACTGTAAACACTGACTGACTTAGGAAGAGTGATCTGATTTTTTTCTGAAATGACTAAAGAACAGAGACCCAGTTTTATATAATATCTTACAAATTCCTAAAGCAATGTTTCTGCCATGGTTTGCAGGGAAAATATTAAATGAAACAGATCACATTAGCTTCTTTTTTTTGACAGTATTTTTGTAAGGCATTAATTCCTCCCAGGTGTTTAACTGGAGACCTGTTGAAAAGATGGTTTATCACCGAGACAAAAACCTTTGTCGCCCCTTCGTGGGAGACCAAATCAGCAACAGAATCCCCATACAGAAATAAAATTATTTTAGACTGAGAGTGTAAATACTCACAAAGAATTGCGTATTTCCCTGGTTGGAACAGGAATTGCCAACAATAATGAAGAGGAAATAAAGCTCCAGGTTAATTGAGTTACCTAAGTTCTCACAGTACAAATACCTACCAGGTAATGAAAGACAGATAAGGCATTAATAACTTTACTCATTTGCTATCTATGTATCTTGAATGGAGAGTCCCTGTTTCATGAACATCCTCCTTATACCTTCCAAGTCTGTCATTCCAACAATGACAGATTTCTGCTGAGTTCCAAATTACTCAGTCTAATACAAGCCAGTGTCACCATACCAATTTTCAGAAAGAAATATAGGGAAGAGGTACGTGGATACCAAACTTCTATGTACCACAGAAAGACAGACTCATATGGTCCACTATAACAAAAATATCAGGTTCTCTCTCTAAGAGAATCTTCCCTTTTCTAAGAAAAAAAACGTTTTCTCTTACAAATAGTCTACATGAAAGACAGCAGTAGGCACGTGAAAGCCAACCAGTTCTCTTTTGTAGGCAGAATTTAAAAAAAAGAAATCAGAGACAACACAGAGATAAAACAAGGAATGAAAGATGGGAATGACAGACTCCCCTTCACTGTCTGATATAGACAGGTATGACAAATTTTTTGCTCTGTAAATAGGAATATTACCAGATAACAAGACAAGTTAAAAAACACCAACAATCATGAAACTAGTGGCACTAGGTGTCACAGGCCTGATCAATCAGAAAGACAGACTTTCTTTCCTCAAGGTACAACAAATCACTATTTGATTTTAAAAACATTTGTGCAGAAAAAGACAAGAATTACCCTAAAGTATCTATCATTATTTTTTACCTAGACCTCTTTTTAATCTCTGCACCTAACTATCAGAATTAAAGGAAACATTCTTTAGACTCCCCAGGGAAATCCAGCCTGTCAGTAATAATTCATGAACACTATCTCATCAATAATACTTAATGCAAGAAGCACCATAACTCAACAGTGATTAAGCTCATTTGGATTACTACTGTCTGAGCACAGTTAGGAAAGGTTTAAAGAAAGCTCTATGGAAAAGTATCAAACATTTTCTCTCAGGAGAAAAAATTACCAGTCCACTAGCACAAGCCAGTGACAAAAATAACTGAATGTGAAGTTCCACTTGCTAACTGCAAATCCAAGACAGCTCACACATTTCAGGTGCAGATTTACTGAGAGGAGCAAGGAAACCATGAGGAGATTTTCGACCACCCATTTGAATCACTTATTACTGTATATTTCCAGCATGACTGTTGGGCTGTTCCCATGTGCCATGCTCCTGTTCATGTTATGAATACTCAACCCCTACACCAGACTGGGAAAAAAAAAATTCATTTGATCTTGTAAAATGTTGCCAGGTGATCAAAATGAAAAGGTAAAATAAAAACAGAGAAAAGAACAGATACTGGACAAGACTATGAGTGGTCTTCCACTAAGTGAAAACAAATCCTGCTATTATGTGACTTTTTTGAGAGATCCATCAACACTAAAAACTGGATAACTCACAACTACTTTTTTATATGAATTGTAAAGATTCCGTGATAATTCACTGGTGATCAATCTTGAATTTTGAACACTTCCATTCAGTATGTGAAAATATCAATCTGAAACTCAAAATCCCTTAATCAAACTCAGATTTAACCCTCTTAATCCATTCCAAAATTTCTAAATTATTGAATAAAATCTTGCTTTTTTCCACATTTTGTCTTAAACAAGCTTTTGTTCCTCTCCAAGTTACTTTTATATTTGGTACATATATCCCATTTGAAAAATCAAAATCAGGATTTTCTTTCTTCAAACTGTTCATGTCAGCCTTCCTTATATATGTCAGAAACTTGTAAATATCTAAAGGTTTGCAAGCTTAGGTAAAACTTCAGCAAATAATAAGTGTTACATCTATGAAATCCTGCAACTGCATGAGAAATACTTTGATGGTTATTCTTAAAAAACACAGTCCAAAATTTGAAACTTTAAAACTGAGTGATCAGGAGAATAATCACAATTATAATTATTTTTCTAATAGTAACAGGCCTATTTGTACTATAGCTACAGCTTTCAGTGTCAGCATCATTAAGAGATTCTTCAAATTACTTTTTAAACATCCTTTTCCCTTGGGATTTTCACTTATACCTAATTAGACTACTTACCCCATGCCATGTAATTCCCTATTGCCAAAACCGCTAAATGCTTCAATAAGAAGGAGGAGGGCAACAGTGGAGTGAGGCAGATGTAATGTCATTGGTTAACAATAGAGGTGTGAAGCAACTGCTGTAATTATAAAACTCATTAATGCACAGTGTTTAGGGGAAAAAAAAATCCTTGGCAATAACTGTTGAAATGGCACTTTTTAACACTACATCAGATTGAAAAAAAAACCTTTCACTTTACATCTTCAACAAGACAGAATAGTAGTAATTATGAGAATCAACATCCACAAAAACTAGTAATTATGAGAATCAACATCCACAAAAGAAGTAAGCAAGAACTGTCAGCTCTAATGGCATCCAGCACTCGTAAATCCTTTTCATCTTTAAAATTGATACATGTGGCACATTTTGACCCCTAAGTAATTTTATTTTTAGTCCCACTCCTCTTGAGATTGTAAACGGAAAACTTACAAAACTGTATTATCAGGAAAAGAAAAATTAGAAAAAATTTAAGCACGACTAATGAACTAATATTTTACAATCTCTACCAACATTAGGGTTCGAAGATCCATCTACAATAGAAATATTTGCCAGTTACTTTTCCAATTCATGAATGCACACAGTTCAAACAAGCAAATTCAAACAGGCAGCACTAGGCTCTTCTTCCATCATTCCTTTTCCATATCCTGCTCATCAGCTAAGGCAGTGTTAATATTTTCAAAGTTTCCTTAACAAAATTTGTTAGAAAAAAAATCCTGACATTTCTAGATGCAGAAAATTTTCACTAGAGAGGACATTTTAAAGAGACAGTAACTGGAGTAAAGCACTCCTCCTGAGTACTCAACATTGTATTATTTAACTTCTGTTCACATGGGGGTATTTCTTCTTAAAATTGCAGTTATTTTACATACAACATACCTAGGTATTGTGGATGGTTACCATTTTGAATTCACCTGAATACATGAAATTTCATTTCATGTAATTGCAATGTTTTCTGACAGTAGAACAACAGATACTGCAGGGTCAGTGATAGCAATACCCCTATTTAGGCTGTCTAACATTTTCCAATACAAAATATTGTGGCCTTTATTTCTGAGCTGTAACACTCTGAATGTTTGCAGCAGGAGCTTTAAATTTATCAGGAAGAAAAGCCTCTGTACTAGAAAAGTGGTTTTTCTAGTGTCATAAAATGCTGATCAGGTTTTGTTGAATTGCAAACTGTTGAATAATATGATTTTAACTTTTCTTCTTGTATTTTTCCTCAGAGAAGTTTTGGCAGCATGCCAAAACAATAATGAAAACATAAGAAGATACATAAATACTGTAAGATGGGACTTTAAATTATGAAGCTAACACTCAGAAATCAGAATATTACTGAATTTGGGCCACTTGTATAATGTATTTAATGTATCAAAGACTAGAATCGTATGGGTAGAAATAGGTTTTCCTGGATGATATTCAGGCATTTCTTGTTTTGAAATATATTTGTACAAGTAGAGTTACACCATGTTGAAAAATCTGTAGTTATAACTATGTAAGTACAACTTAGAAAAGACAAATATCAGATTTGTATAGATTCTGCACATTATAAAGGGAGATAAGAAAAAAAAGAAGTGTATAAAGCAATTTTGATGCACTGATAAGATGAAACATCAAAAATGATTCAAGGGTATTTCTAAAAACAATTAAAAAATTAAATTAGATATCAGGGAGAAAGGTTCTTTATTCTGTGTGCTTTTTTCATATATTTGCATTTTTAAGAAATATCAGCACTTACTGTCAGAATTAAGAGCAATTCTTCAATATTGCTTTCAGGTTTCAACTGATCCTTGAACATCCCAATAGTTGGATGTTTCAAATAGTAATAGGAGGCAATCCGGCCGTAGGTCAGGGGCTCAATGCTGCGATTGTCCTGGTGGCAGAAGAATCAAACACACAGAGTTCCCAAGTGGCTCAGTATAACATGCTCCTACATAACTGTGAAACATGCTCAGGCTACTTTTGAGAGACAACACCAAAAATAATTCAGCATCGTGATTTAGCCACAACAGTTTTCAATATAAGTCTCACAAAGAGCTCCACAGACAAACTCTAGCATCTCACAAGGAGTATGTATCTTGCTGTTCACAGCTTCTAGGAGCGTGTGTACCTTACTGAATCTTGTAAGGCACAGATTATTCTTACCTCCCCAACTTCAATACAGTAGGAGCCTTCCAAATCAAACAGGGATTTCTCAACCAGGCTTGAGAGGTACTTATTCATAGTGTCATGGCTCACATCATCCAAGTTATAGTAACTAGATAAAATGAGAGCAGATGCATGACATGAATATTTTTTACACTCTGAAGATTTTTAACAACAACGTCTCCTAGGAAAACTTACAAGGCTTCTACAATATACACATAGAACAGCAAATATCCGCATTAAACAATTAAACAAAGTCCTTTAAAAAGATTAACAAGAAATCCATGATTCTTAAATGGTTTGTGGGAGCAACCAACGTAAGACAAGCATGTACATGTGGAAAGATTTGTCCATCTGTTAATAGAAACAGAATTCTGTATTCTGTTGATACAAACAGAAGTGGACTGGCTCTATTTTGTTAGTGGGAAAATTTTTCTGCTTTCACAGGTATACTTTCCTGACAAGTGTGAAAGTGAACAAGCAACGTTAACAAAAGTAACAATATTTTAACTTCAAGAGGAAGGAAGAACAGGAGTAGCTCCAGGAGAGCAACTATCCCTACATCCTGCAACTCTGGATGTAAAACTAGGCATATAGTGACATCTCTTGAAAAAGTAAACTTATATCAATCCAAATGTTGGTGTTTGTGGTTATATTTCTGTGACATTTTAGAATTGCTAAAAACAGGAATAGGGTATTTATTAATGTGGTTACATCACATGTTCACTGTCAGACAAAATGTTTAGGCAAACTATATCATCACAATGGCTTAGTTCCCTGTATGAAGGAAAAATATTCATAAAGTGAGCCAAAACATATTTTCTTTTTATGCTAGCATATAAAAAAGACACAGAGATTGAAGTTTACACTCCTTAACTGTAGAACTTGAGGGTATCATAAGATTTTACTCATATAAACCAACGTAATTCCAGTGAGAACTTTTACTCCAGATAAAAATGCAGTAAGAACTTGTGTCCCTAGAGTCAGCAAAGGCACCAGATCAGAAAGTAACAATTCACTTCAATTTGTAATAAAGAAAAACTGAGCATGCTTAGAAAGTATTAAAATTTTGAATTTAAGCAGAGTAATTAAACCATACAACTTCAAAACAGAATTAAAACAAACATAAAATCTCACGATTTACTGAATTGTTAAAAAGCAGAATAAAAAAGACAGTCCTTGCTCATTTAATTCTATCAAATACTGTGGCAGAAATAGACTACTGAGATTGTGAGATGATAGATGCTCCTTTGTTCTACCTGCCTTGCTTTACTAAAATTTACTACTGTGGTGATGTACTCAGCATTCCCACTTGAAATAACCCCACTGTAATAGAGGAGTAGGTTCTTTCAATGCTATTTTGTGCAGGTGAACAACAGGCCACAAAAGAGTGTGCTGAGATTCATTTTAGCCAATTTTACAAAGTTACTGCTGCACCTGAGTTAGTTTTTTTGAACTCCTTTCACTGCCATGAGAAAGAAATGTGCACTTGCAGAATGTTATTCATCTGAAGTATTTTAAATATCTGCTTCAGGATGAGGTAAAATGTAATCACTGATTAAAAAAAGAGAAGTTTAGACAACCAGCTCAGTTGTGGATGATATATTTGGGCAGATGAATCCCATTCTCTGAGTTAAACTCTAGAGAGTTTTACTGTAACGCTGCTGTTAGAAAATTTCAAAAAATGGAATAAAATTTTTATAAGCTACAAATATCTTTATATAACTGCTTAATTTAAAAAATCTGATTTGTATTATTATTTTCTTAAACAAAAGTTTTACCATGCCTCTCTTTAAATTGCAGTAGCATAACTGAAAAAGCCTGAATGCTAAACAGCAGTATTGCAATATCCAGATATTTTCCTCCTGCAATTAATTCCAAATTATGGGATTAATTCATTGAAGCTTTGAATGCTCATTTATAATTGGGTCAAGTTGGAGTAAACCAGTCCTACCATAATAAAAAGATTCAAAAAACGTGTTCTGACACGAGCCAGCTACGTGAGACAACAACAAAGCACAGATACACGGCAGTGGAGTATTCAACTCTGTGACATTTTATATGGGGTCGTGCTGAGATGATCTGAAATACTTACAATGCAGCTATTTGTCCAAAACCAAACCAAACTAACAGAAATATTTGTATTGACTACAGTGTTTTCTGTAGTAGCCAGCCATGTATTATCAGCTTCATGCAAAGAAAACTCATTTGTTGAAAAATTACTCTAATAGTGTTTTTGATGCAACCTAAATTTCATGAGTGTCCTTTTAAATTAAGTGATATGGTGATAATACAAAATGGTCAAAATTTCTATCCACCCATTTCATCCTCCTGACATCAGCAATCACATCTATTTTCTTATTATTAGCAGAAATTAGTTTGTCAAATTTTGTTTACCTTCTGAAAATAATTGAGTAAATTAGCTAAATAAGTTGTTTAAGGCGGTGAAAAAATTTTCAATTTTATACTCCTAAACCACTAATGACTCATTATTATTTCTCTCTAAATTGAATAGAATAGTTCTGAAATGCTTATAATTAAGGCATTTTGTTGTCATGGTATTCAGACTTCCACCATACAATTTCAGAACCTTTATTTGCAGTACCATAACATTCATGATGAATACTGATAAAACAGAAAAAGGAACATGGGCAATACAATGAAATTCTTTCCTGAGACTGTAATTTAAGACACCAGTTCAAACAGGTTTGTGCTCTTGTGCTCTGCCTAATTTGAAGTATTTCACTGCAGTCAACTGAAGTTATCATCATAAAGGAATTTATAATATATTTTAAAATTTCTTGTGAATTTTAAATTTGCTGCTTCTTTGTAATTTGTTCTCAAAGGAGTAAATGTATAGCTGCATAGTGGAAATAAAACAATGCAAAGAAAAATCTTAAATGGTTTGTAATCTTGAGTGAAGTGGTACCAGTATGTTTTAACTACTGTCTGTAATGAGGCAGATATAATTTTGAGCACACCCACAGGAGCTTCTTGGTCATTCAGCACATTTTCCCCTAATAAAAATCAAAGCCATTCATCTTGAAAGACTGTGTTAAAATCATTAATGAAAACAGAGGTATCATGACATTAGATTTCAACGCTCAGGAATAAATGCAAGTTGAATTCTGCATGTCGGTATGTTCCAAGTATAAAAACCACAAAATATGTGAGTTCCTCTATGAAGCAATATTGCCTAACTATTTAATTACAGATAAAGGATAAAAACAATGCAGTTTCATGCTCACTGCATTAAATCATCTAGTCATTAGTTCCCCTTTGCTATAAACAGACAGCCTACCTTTTTATCAGCACACCATTTCATTTATTTCACAGTGAAGCCCAGTTTCACAATAATTGACTTGTCAGAAGCTCTAATTTATGAGGCTGGGCTCTGTAAGCCTTCTCCTATATTGGACTCAACCTGCACACAAGCAGGGTTGAATATTTACAATGCTGTTAACAGGTGCTGAGTTGTTTAATGATTCTAATAGCCAGAAGCGTACTGAGAAAGCCAGCGGGATCACAATTACAGGCTGTTTGAACACAACAATTACTCGTCCCCTGAGAGGTGTGAAAGTCAAAGGCAGTTTTATCCTAACAGCATCTAGCACATGGGCTAGACAGGCTAACTTCCATTAGTAGTCCACAGGGAAAAAGCAGTAACAAACCCCTAGGTATCATAAAAATTTACAAAGTATGTAAAATTTAAACAATCAAAAGCTGAAGGAACTTTTTATTGTCTATTAAATAACATATTTTAAATCCCAAAACCTTGTAGAGCTTAGCAAGAACAACAAATTGTGAAACATGAACTTATTTCTCTAATCTAAGGAAGTGTGGAATTTCATCAGCTGAGAGAGACAGAGAGACGTGCAGGAACATAAAATGTAGATGAAGTTACACAAAACATTTAGGATTTAATGTGAATGGTGGCAATCATTTCCTGTTTAGCTTATGTAAACCTGACCTGAGATCTCTCTGGGAAATTTTTCATCAGCCTTGAAATGGTCCTGCTATAACTGTCAATGCTGTGGAGCCATTTGTTACAGCACCATGTTTTTTATGTTCAGATTATACGGTGGTAATAGTGACACACATAATGAAAATCAGTGACAAGAGTCAGCCAAAAATATTAAAGAAGAAATTTGCTAGTCAGTAGGTCTTTTGAAACAAATGCAGAAAATGGCAAATCCACAGCATTCACTTGATAGCAAGAAAATGTGCTTTCTCAGATTTTACAGTTCTGAAAGCAGAATTTTGTTATGCAAAAGTATGGGAGAGCATAGATAGTAATTTTTTTCTAGGTCCTTTTGCTGCAGTCATCATTTATATTTACTTTCATCAGCTTCAGCAGCTGCCATCTTCAAATAGCACCATGAAAATGGTACAGAGTATATGGCAAAACTGATGAACCCTCACAGCCAGAGAGAGATACGACCCTAAGTACCAACTCACTTCTGTTGTTAAGGCATTACTGACTCTGGAGCCCGTGACTGGCTTGCAAAAATGCATTACAGAGTGCACAAATGCTGCAGACAGTAATGACACTCTGTATTTTACCTCTATCAAGTTTTCTTGCATCCATATATTTGTGTATGCCAGGTAGGCAAACAGATACATTGCTGTCTTTAATCAGCGTTCAGTATATTCTACATTGTGGCCATTTAAGAAGAACAGAACCAAGTTCAATTTCTCTGACATCAGCAAAGTGTTTACCCCTACATAAGTGCTTCTAACTACAGCATTTGCAAGACAGTTTATCTCCCAAGATGAGTTCGTGAGAAATGAAATGTAATAGGCAAACATAAATTTGCTCACATATTGGTAATATTTTTCTTTTTCCCATCATATATATTCCAACAGATAATTCGCACAGGTAAATCATATCCAAGAGTAGGAAGACAATTATGTGAATTTTCTTTCTGGATGGGGAGATGCAGAGCCTTCAGCTTTGTATTCTCACCTAAGATTGCAGTAGGAGGTGGCTCAAATACTCAGCAGCCTGGGCTTCCCTGTCTGACAGACTCAGCAAATCTTTGTTTTCCTGAATATTTGGTAAAACTATATTGTGCATTCCTGTACTTTCCACATCACTGTGATCCTAATAATTCCAGAGAACAAACTCTTGTTATGAGTTACATAATAATGCCTATAGCTGTCATTTATTAAATATATATACATATATGCTTATGTATGAATACATGCATATAAAAGTCACTGGAAGAGTCCTTTTGTGAAGTCCTTTGTGAAATATCTGTTTACTAACTCAAAATATGGATATTAGTAATCACTGCAGTGCAATATACTTGCACATTCTAGCTTCTGTTAGTTTAGCTACAGTCAAAATTTTCCATTTTACCTCTTAATCTTAGATAATTTAACTTTTTTCAGTCATCCCCCTTCTGATACAATTCCAAATGAACTCTGAAATTCTGAATAACTGTGGTTATGTCACCAAAATTTTCCATTCTGACTGACCTCTACCATGATATTACCTGTCATCATAATAGCAGAAAATATATTGGACCAGTATATAACCATAATTTGTATTCATATGTTTTATTCACATGCTTAGCTAATCATAATGAGAAAATGAAATTTAAAGTAAAACATAAATATATGATAAGGGCATCATCAGTCTGAGATTACAATTTATGCTGTAATATTCATTAACTCCAAAAAAACCTTTGCAAAACTGATATCAAGTGAAAAAAACCCCTTAACAATAATTCTCAGAACAAAATAATAAAGTATTTGTTCAGGTTTTCACAAGCAATTTACATAGAAAACTGGTTTTGTAAGTGTGCACATGCACACAGATGCACTCTCACATATAAATACATAAATGGCCATGCAGATTTTAACAGTGATGTGATGTGTGTTCTTAGGATATCTAAAAATTAAGTTTCCAAACGAAAGCTGATTCTGCTTAAATTTACATATGTTGTAAATTTCTATTTCTCTTTTACTGCACATGTATCTGGAAAACATCACAACATGATTTACAGAAAATGTTTCTGATAGCCATTTCTCTTTTATTTAAAGTCGCAATTATAATCTTTTATAAGGGTAGAAGAATGAAATAACCAAGGCTTTTCAGCCTTGGAGATAGATGAGCCTGTCAAAGTAGCCCCTTGCAAAGCACAGGGCCCTTTGCTGATCTGTGTGATGTGACCTTGACTAAGTAAAGAACAAAGTGACTACAGCTCTATGTGGAAAGGAGCACACATTGTACCACTTGACTGAAGTGGTACAGAAACCATGGCTTAACAAGGAAATTCGAAAAGCTCTGCATTTAGGATTAACTGTTTTAGGGAAGGGAAGAACAGGGAAGAAACTCTGGATATGGAGACTGAAACACTTTGATAAACATTTCATTTGGACCACCCCTGTCACTCACATGTCAGCTCCTGAACAAGACAAGTGTGACCAGCCATCATACATCTGAACAAAACTAGTACTCAGCTACTCCTCCTTCCCCAAAGCAACAGCTTAGTGACAGCTCTTATCTAGACAGTTAAAACCCATCCTATAGAGTTTGAGAGGCAGGGGCTCATTGAACAAGAAAATTAAAATGGTTTGATGAAAAAGAGTATTTTAACATACAATGATTTTCCACACCGTTAAAATAACCATCATCACAAGTTTAACAAATTATCACAAGTTTAACAAATTATCTCAAGTTTGCCAGGAAAACTTTCACAATGACTTCATGTTAAGAAGAAACCTGGATACTTAGAAGAAAAAGATACTTGTATCTCTATCTCACAACAAAGGTGGATTACTGCTACTTCAACAGTACAAACTGTAGGCATTGAGTAAGGCTTTTTATGATACCGCTTTGGAATAGGATGATCCTATATTTGTTTATGCAGCTTTAATATACAAGTAGCTAAAACTGGCAATAAATGAGAATATAAATCTTCTGCATATTATCTAAGCCCATTATTTTGGGGATTTACAGCATCATATGCAATGATTTTTATGCCAAGGAATCCCAAGGCAATTTACTAATCATGCATATGGGAATTGCTTATTCACCACTAAGGTACAATCACCTGCTGTCTGGAAAATAGTTCTTGTTTCACAGTGGACAGAAAGTCAACAAAACTGCTTTGGGGCAAGACATGATAAAGAACGCTTCTGTCAAGTGACAAGGAATGGGTATTGCAAACCATCTAAACCAAAAATCAGCAATTGTGCTCCTATTCTTTTGGAAAAAAAAACCCAAACCCTAAAATCTTTGGATTATTAAAGGCCACAAATAGTTTTCGTTTAATAATATCAATCATTTCATATGCTCTTTTATGGTGGAGTAAACTCCATTACCATAATGCAACTTATTCAGTTACCTCAACAATCACTGACTTCCGTTTGTAAAAATCTTCAGTTTTCATTGGATGTATCTCATTCAAACACTGACCATGCTGGAACTGCTTGCTTGGCTTTCAGGAGGTCTGGAAATACCACAGATAGTAGGTCCAGGAAAACTACAACTAAGTTTAGTAACTTTGGATGAAAAAGAATGTCAAAGAATGGAATGCATGTGCATCCATTACATTTGTGCTTGGCAAATAGAAATGATTTGACAAACTATTTGACAGAGTAAACAGTATCCTTAATTTTTCTCCCTGCATGACTAAATACAGAAGGAAAGTTGAGTAGCTGTGTGGATAAAGAGCTCAACTTGTCAACTGTTCCAACCTGTGCATGTAGTGTTCCAATGCAAGACTCCAATTTCAT
This sequence comes from Cinnycerthia olivascens, assembly GCA_035048155.1. Taxonomy (NCBI): domain Eukaryota; kingdom Metazoa; phylum Chordata; class Aves; order Passeriformes; family Certhiidae; genus Cinnycerthia; species Cinnycerthia olivascens. The sequence continues at coordinate 71,691,168 of JAWWMU010000153.1, read as the reverse complement.
TAGAAATGTCATTATTCATTCCTATTCTGCCATGGGCATGACTAGTCAAGATCTGTTCATCTTGGTTTTCACTACAAAGACCCTATATCTCATCATGAAGTGCTTTTTTTCTCTTCACTCCCCGCCCCCTTGCCCCCAACTTTCTTCCCACCTCAGAGCAGCAGAACTTTTGCTTTGAAGTTACAACTGTGATAACGCCAGATTTAGCTGTCCATGACAATAAAGAAATTGCAGAGAAAAAATGACCAGCAGTCAACATGTCAACCTCATACTCAAGTGGAAATCTTCTTTTATATTGGGAAGAGATTGCATGTTAAATCAAACAATAATTCTATATTATACACTTACCTTTGGTCTATATGTTGTGTCTTAAAAAAATGTACCTACCACAGATACCACATGATCAAAGCTTACCAAAACCAAATCAACTACAGCACTTTAGCAAAGCAATTCAAGAGCAAGACATTTTAAAGTAACAGTACTTTTTCTTTATACTAAAGAAATATAAAATATAACATTTAAAAAAATCATAATTTAACTCTCAGAGGAGAAATACCCTCCCCATAACCGTATGCATCGTGTTAGTTATGAAGTGAGAAAATTGAAAATTCTTTCTTTAGTTTAGAGTTCTAATGCTTTGTGTTTTTCATTTCCCAAGAAGACTAGGTGGAAATTCTGTTTGTTTTGTGGGAGATTCTCAGCATAGGACTAGATGCAGAATTAAAACCTAATAAAGACTTGAAAAGAATTAAAGGAAATTATTTTATCACCTGCAGGCTCCCAGTAGCACTTGCCCATAAAGCACCTGGCAGAAAATGCTATGGACATTAATATGATTTCAGAAATACAACACGCTGGAGTACATCAAGAAATACTTAATGATCTAAAGAGTTGATTCTTTTTTTGCCACATTATTTTAGTGGGTGACCGATCACAGTACAGGTGACATACCATTTACCCAAAACAGCATTGTGGCAAAGGCAGGCTATACTGGTGGGACAGCTCAGAATGATCTGCATACCAGCTGGAGCTAGGCAGGATGATAGCAATCACTGAAAATATTGCACACATGGTTTCACCAGGATACCCCAATGAAAGCAACCGTTCTCACAGAGGAACAGCTGATAGTTATTCTCTCATTTATTAGGAAAGTCCAAGCCTTAATAAATTCTCTAAAGAAAACTGGACAGAACATATCAATGTGGTAGCTAAAAAAAAAAGTATTGCATTATAAATACAATATCTGAAGGAATGTGATAATCTGGAATTTTATTTCAGGGATGCTGATGTAGCCCTCTCAATAAGATTTTTTTATTGTTGTAACTAAGTTGTAAAGTTATCTGCCAAAAAATGCATTTATATTTAGAGAAAAAAATTATTAAAAAAATGTCCACATGAGTTTTAACCCACATGTGGGCTAGCAATGCTCCTACACAGGAGACTGCTAAGTATTCTAGGCTCCAACAGGAGACAGATCACCTTTGGATCAACTCTAACCTCAAGTTACCTTGAGATTAAATTGCATTTATATTGTATACTCACGTTGGGTTCATTATAAGTCGACGGAAGAAGTAAGTCCAGGTGATATAATCCATTGCATCCTGCTTAGATGTAATAGTTCCAGCAGCAATTTCAGCATTCAAGTGGTCAGCCAGCACCTCTAACAAGCTGAAGAGCAGGAAACAAAAGGATTTAGCTGACTTTACAATCACAAAGACAGGTAATATATTTTGTAGAGTTGTCCATTAAAGGGTTTATTACTTTTAATCTGAAAATATTATATATTTATCTTCCAGTGAAAGGGAAGAGAGGAAGAAGGGGCAATGTAATTGCAAGGTCAGTCATCTTCTTTACATGGTAGTGGAATGAAGCTCAAATTATTTTTTGATTGGACCAAGAATGCACAAGTTGAAGTTATTCATGGAACATATTCAGATGGAGCTAGTCAGTGGTAACTTCTGAATATTGTATGTTGACCATATGATCATGCTGATTTAATCCAATAGAGAATCATATGGAAAGACAAACAGGAAATGAAACAGTGGCAATAGCTTAGCTAATACTTGACAAATATTTCAGGGCTATTAAAATTACATCAAAACTGCTTCCCCCAGATTTTGCCTCATCTTCATCCAATGTAAAAAAAAAAAAAACCCAAAAGAAAAGAAGAGCAGCTACTTTTACCCAGAAAGATCTAAACACAGAAACAGAATAAAAAAAGCAGCTTAAAATGATTCTTAAAAAATAAAATACTCAGTCATTAAACAGAACAAAGACGTCCATTAGGGTATCTAATGAGATCATGTCTGGCTAGAGTTCAATCAGAGAATAGCAAATATCCTTAAGGTTCAACCTAATTTTTCTCCTTTTTCTTCTTCCAGTGTTCTTTTCCTGTTGCTAAAAGTAAAGAATAATCTGGCATAGGTAGCAGTTTTACTGCTCTGTGCTGGTGACTGCATGCTTCTAAGGGCCAGAACTGCAGACATTCTACACAGATTGTCCAACAGAAGCTGGACAGATGATTCAATAGCAATTCCACAATAATGGAATTCTGGATTTTCCTTTGTTTCTAATGTGCTGCGTTTCAGGCCTGTGTTAAGGGAGAGCTCAAGGACTCTTATGAGTTGAGCACTCAAGTCTTACAACTAATATGTAAACAATGGCTTTAAGAAAAAACATTAATTAAAAAAATACGAAGTTTACTTTTACAAATCAGAAATACTACACAAAGCTGATCAATCTTTGGTAAAACAGATGGAAAAGCATTTCAAAACTAAAACCTCCCCCAAAAACCCCCACCAGTATCTCTTTGAAGATATGAAATACTTGATCATAAGAGAGACCAAAACAAACCTAAGTTTGTTACATGGTTCACAACCTATAGAGAACTAAACAAGATTGTTATTAATGTGACTCTTCATCTGCAAAGTTATCAAATATTCTTTTTTTATAATAAAAGATGGAATATATCAGAACTACAAAGTAAATATAGACACACAAATGGATCTACTAGAAACATAGAATATTTATAGTCTTCCAAACATGAACAAAGGTGTGATTACTACTGTTATATTGAAGATATGATTTCTTTCTTTAGAAACATCACTTCCCAAGGAATAGAGATATTTCTTAGTTTATGCTAATGCCATGCAGTCTGGATAAATCATCAACATTTTAATCACACTACTCTTTTCACTTATTAGACATCACTTTGAAGAAGTTCAACTCATAGACTTTTGTGCTAAGTGCAATTTCTATGTTAAAAAAAAGTGTGGTTTCCTAAGGAAATGAAGGGTATGTTTCCACATTTGCAAAAATTGTATGTCTCTCTGTGCACCACAGAAATTAACTTTCAAATACACCATCCCATTTCAACTACATTTCAAAGGTTGATTGCACTCGCAAACTCCAAGAAGTTTCCTGAGCAGATAGAAGTCCCATTATCACTTATGTTGAGGGATAAAGTTTCCTTAGGAGAACAATACTGTGAATTCTTTGCCACTGAGAAAAGCTTTCAGTAATGTTCATGCTTTATTAGATGTCTGAGCTCCATGAAACATTCCTCTACAGGAGACCAATGCAACTCATTTGGCTTCTCAATGAGCAACTAAACATAGTAAAAATATCAAAACCACGGCACAAATTACATTATGCTGGACAGCAAACTTTGCATCAGCTAGGTTCCAAGAGGCTGCGAAAATGTGCTGTTTCTACACTTCTCACAAAAACCTTGCAATTTTATAGGGAAAGATATGTTAAAACTGTATCAGTAAGAGTTTATACCATGTAAACTTGAACTTTGAACTTTCCGAACTTTTGAGATTTTCAAGAATGTGATATCTAGAATTACAGAATCACAGAATTCACAGAATAACTAGGTTAGAAGAGACCTCCAAGATCATCGAGTCCAACACATGCCCTAGCACCTCAACTAAACCATGGCACCGAGGGCCACATCCAGTCATTTTTTAAACCCATCCTGGGATGGTGACTCCACCACCTCCCCAGGCACACCATTGCAGTACTTTATGATACAAATATTCCAGGTAAAAAGTGCTAGAAACTCACCTTGTTTTTTATCTATTGGTAACTTGTCACAGAATTTCAAAGAGGGTTCTGAGGATCACGGATTGTTTTCCTAAACACTGCCCTTGAAGAAGAGTTTGAGCTTTCACATGCCTGAGACAACACCCAGAAATGGAGAGGCACTTGTGGTATTATTTGGAAATGGACTGATGAGCTCAGCAGTGCTTCAAAACTCACAGAAGAAAGGATTTTTCTACATTAAGAGGGGTAATTTCCTTTTTTAAATTGACTTCATCCTGATTCCAGTATTTAGGACTTATCCAGTACAGGAATTTTGTTTGCCTTTCCTCTATCCCTCAATTATAGTATTGTTCATAGTTTGATCAGCCTTTCTGATTGCTTTGTCTTTACCTTGATTCCACTGGGAAAGGTTCGTAAAGGAATTTTTTGTAGAAGTCTTTCTTAATATCATGAACTAGAATGACAGCTTTTCCTTGGTCATCAAACTGTGGTCTGCCAGCACGCCCCATCATCTGAAGTACATCTGCCAAAGAGACGATAATGTATAAAATATTTGTTTGGATGTATAAATAAATGTATTTATGTCTTTATAACGTACAATATAGTTTTTTTGCATTACTTTGGCCTTGTGTGCCCTATTGGCTTTGACACTTCTAAGCTTTTTTCCACCTCAGGCAAAGTTATGATGAAGTTCTTTCTGTCAGAGACCATCTTTTTGTATATTTAAAGACCACCCATTGCAATAGAATCTAGGCTTATATCTAATATAAATTGCCTTTACTATCCTTCTATTCCACATCCATCCCTCATTTTATCACATGCAAAGATGATGAGTAAGAGAACTCATGAAGGCTACAATAACAATTGTTTATAATTTCCTAATTTTCAAATACTTAACACTTACACAAGTTCCTCATCTAGGCTTTCCTGCTAGATAAAATTTCCTAGGTTTTGAGTATTTTAGACATAGAATGGTATAGGCAATTTCTATTTATTAACTACTGTGCTATTTACCACTCAAACAAGTTATATTAGTTATTATCACTGGAGTAGAGATGGTTTCATATTGTACGTTGTCCCTACATCACATCATAATATACAGATTTAAAAGCTGGTTCAGTCATTCTACCTACACACCGTTATTTATAAATACTAATTAATGACTTTTATAAACATTGAAAATACTCGTTTATGCAAAACATGCTCAACTTGCTAGCTGCCCTCAAGGATAATGCTTATCATCTATTTGTTTGTCTTCTCTTCATTTGAGAAGTACACCTGCATAGGTTGTTTTGTGTCTCATTCACCAAAGCTCTGAATCCTTTCTGGTACCTCTAACTGCTATTTAACTTTGAAGAAACAATGGAAAGCAAGCAATTCATAGGTTTTATATCTTTATTTTAAAAGTTTTAATGTTTTGCATATTCTGTATGAGCTCTATCATACCTGCCCAGTATGTGGCTTGCAGCACCTGGCATTTTGAACTGATTTATTTGAGTTAAGAATCAGCAAGCTTTTGGCCCAAAGCTCTGTTGAGGAAGGAAAAGCCAGAAAGTAAAGAATGGGATATAGCAAATGACCTTAACAGGAGAAACAAACAGCCCAATTGTGAGTTTTTAGTAATACGTTTTCACTTGTGTACTGACTGGTGTATAGAAGGCAATGGTTTTTAGCAGTTTATTCCTTTTGTTAGCTTAGGAGTGACATTAAGATGTAAAATGAAACTAGTTTAAATCTGCTGCTTCTGAAAAGGTATGTGCACAGGACGGTGATGAAACAACTTCTTGCTATTCTGTGTGGTGAATTAAATTGTGCGTAATACCATATAGGAAATGGATTTACCAAAAAGAATCAGGAAACTATTTTTGCCAATATCCACTATGTAATTATCCAAACTCAATATTTTCTTTACTGACTATATGTTGCTTGGCTGCTCTTAATCACTGGACTAAACTCCTGAAATATTAAATATGATCCAACAGGCTGACTAAATAAATTACTGTTAACTGAGAAAGTCCTCCCCAAAACTTCTGACTTCACTCAAAGAAGCATTCTTGCCTATTTTGAAATTGCTGAGCATGCCAGAGTGATTCATTCTGCCCTCAGCTGCTTCCTTGGATCCAAATGCATTCCTGACACAGAAAGGTAACTTCAGTAGGGAGAAGCCAAGTAATACCTTGATGGAATATTGAAGGCATAACTTGAGGGCAGCATTAAAGACAGTATGGTGAAACTTTTGGAAGTATTTCAGAAAGAAATTAATTACATTTTCATTTTATTTCTGCAGCAAAACTGTACTACCTATCCACAGAAGTTCCAGATGCATAAATATTCTCTAGAAAGTTAAAAATAAAAATGCTTTAGGCAAACCACACCACATGTTTCTTCATAAAATAAGGAATCTGCATTTTCTGTTGCAGTGCAGGCAACAAAATCTGAATGCTTCCATCACAGATGGTGGTATTCCATCCACCCCCTCCCGAAATCTTACTGAAAATTCAGGAATTGAACAACACTCAGTGTTGAAGTTACCTTAATCAAAAATGGCAGTAAAGAGTGAAAGAATCAGCATTCCCTAAAGCCGTTATGTGAACTTTACAAGAGATTTCTAAAACAGCATAGTAAGTCTGCACTGTTTATTGAGTCTCTAATTTCTTTTAAATATATTATTTTCTCTGTTACTGATTCCTCACAGTACCTTGGATTCAACATAAAATTTAAAACTTCTGTTGATTTCTCTCCTGGCCACTTTCCCCTATTCAGCAGTAAGTGATCATTGCCGTTCTTCCAGCCGGCACGAGCGCGATCTGACTTTGCTGCGGAGACTGTTTTCACTACGTTTGCATCAGCCAAAGTCTCTCACAAAATACAAGTGAGCATGGCTAAGATCCCAGGTCAGACCAGAACCTTTGAACAAGAGAGTTGGTCTGGAAATTGATCCCAAGTTTCCTGCAGAGCGCTAACCACTAAATTAAGCTCTATGATGGGTTACTTGAAGAAGTAACCCCTGTAGTATTTTCAGTTTGAGATTTTTTCGCATTACGAAGCTTCTCTTACTGAAAAGACATGGCTAAAAAGATGCAAGCTCTGTATTTACCTAACAAATACCATTTAGATCATCCTTAGGTGTGCACATCGCTAGCGTAGTATAGGAACATTTAATGATAAACATTCTCTTCTAAAAAGAGAAAGGGAAAATAGAACAGGAAACCTGGAATAAATTTAGCTTGTCCTCATTCTTCAAACTTAGTACCATCCAGACAAATATTCTCCCTCTCTGAACTCTGAAAAAAGTTCTTCCATGGCTCACTTTCTTCAGCTTGTTGAAAACACTGCAGAGCACTTTATAAAAACTGGAGTTTACTGGAGCCAGAAGGCAATGAAAGTCTGTATCAAGCCAGAAATTCAAATATTTAATTTAGCTGCTTATTTCTGAAGTATCCCTTATATCACTGAAGATACCAAGCCAGTTAAGGTTTTTTTGTTTACTACCAAGTAACTATGTATACATTTTATTTTCTCATACCTGTGTGATTCAACTGTTGCATTTCAAACCACGGCTAAGTTTACTGTTAAAAATTTGTTTATATTTAGAAAAGGTTTAAGAAATGAAAAAAAAATTGCATTACTGAAAAGTTCCTTTTATACAATTACCTAGTTAACTAGATATGTCTTTATATTTTCCCTTTAATTGTTTAATGTCAATTTTGGGTGATACACATTAAAGGAATTTAACATGGAAAAAGATTTGTGAAACAAAAACATTTTCATTATTTCATAAAATCTTCAGAGATTTTGCATTAAATTACATTTTGTCATTGAACAAAGAAAAAAACCCCAGTCTTTATCCAAATTCAGTTACTAAATAATTCAGGTCATTTGCATACAATTGTAATACTTTTCAGCATATGAACATTTCCATTATTTATGTGAGTACCTGTAATGGGATAATCCACGTAACGCCTTGTTTTTCCATCATAGTATTCTGTTCCTTTAACAATTACTAAATGAGCTGGAAAATTTACACCCCAAGCTAATGTGCTTGTGGCAATAAGAACCTAAAAAAAAAAGAAAGATTAATGAGGTATGTGTAACAAAAAGCCAACTTTTAAAATTCCATGTAAAACTCATTACAGCAAGATTCAAAAAGAACACATGTACCTGGATTTTGCAGTTCACAAACAATTCTTCCACAGTTTTCCTGTCCCTTTCATGCAGACCTGCATGGTGCATGCCTATTCCAAAAGCAAGTGTCAGCTTCAGATTCGAATCTCTAACTGTGACTATAATGTCATTCATCTGTAACAGAAAGAATAATTCCATGCTTTAAAACAGATTACTAAGAAATGTTAAACCTTTAGATTTCTTATCTTTATTTTTTTGTTTTTTGTTACAACGATAATTTGCTCAATGCTGTTTATAAAGGCAGGAAAACGGAGCCTTCTTCAGTCTCTGAAAAGACTGGTTTTGTCTAAAAAAAATACTTTATTAGCAATGGGGGTGGAATACAAAATACACATGACTTTATTGACATGCTAAGTAACACAGACAAGGAAATGAAAATGCTGAAAATATCTTGACAGGTCTGGCAAATACTGTGCATTCTGTTCTGTGTTTGTTTAATGCAATCCCTAGTATCAAAGGGGTTAGTACTGGTATAAAAACATAGCAAATCCCTGCAACCAGTAACATAATAACAGTCATGAAAAATAAATTTGGCTCTCTCTAATGCCTTTGAACAGATAGACTGTTCCTCAGATTGATAATTTTGCAATTATTATTCCTCAAGAAAGCTTCCTATTCACATGCTGAAATGCAAATTAATTTGAAAATTCTTTTTGAATGTGAGTTTGTAATTTATAGACTCAAATTCTGTAGTGAAATCCAACATCTATTAAGTGTGTTCATTTAAAACTTTCAGATAAAAAGCTCTTTTTATTACTATTACTAATTCTTTCAAATCTGATGTCAATGACTCTTGGAATCACTTTAACTACTATGATTTTAACTATCTTTCTTGACTACATTTTCAAGTCATAAATTTGATAATAAGCTTACTTATTTTTGTAGATGACCTCCATGAAAAGCCTCTTAGTAATAACGAACAAAACTACCTTGTTAAGTGATTCTACCCTTCAAAATAATTTTGATTGTTTTATATCTAAGGTCATTTATTATTTTATGTGATTTTTATAGAATTATAGCCAGGAACTTTAAAATTTATACTCTTATTAGTGGTTTCCAGGTGCCACCAGCAGTGGCATGATGATATTGCATACTTAGGGCAGAATCATTCATGGTCTTGGGAGGCATAGCCAAGGTTGGAGAAAAAATAGTAGTGCAGAACAAATTAGTCAGGGTAGCTGAATAATTTGGACATAGTGTTCAGCTTCATCTCAGACTGAGTTCTCCAAAGTACTGAGATATGACAGCTGCATGACTACAGTGGTATCTTAATTTCTGCTTAGGACTCTGAGGTGTTTCACTTCTGATGTTCAGATTGTAACCTCTCTAAATATTTCCTGTGCTGTATAATTCTCAGATCTTAATGTGAATAAAATGATTCACATATCTAAACTCAAGTACCATGTTGCTACTATTATAAAAATAATCCTTAAAAGGTACAAAAAACCTCAGAGAATATAACAGTCCATATTGAGGATTTTAAAACAAACAAACAAACAAACAAACTATAGATTTTGTAAATCAATCTATTTCATCGGGAAGACTGAATTGCAAAGCATTTTAAAAATCTATTTGTTGAAGTGATCTTGACTAATAGAACCACAACTGATGGCAGTAACAGAGAAACTAATTAAAAGAAAAAGTTCAACTTTTGACGGATCAATTTTGTCTGTCAGTGGAAGCTCCTAAACTTTATTTCCCCTCACAGTGCAGTAGCCTGGATGTTCCTGAGAGTTTTCTGTACTATAAGACACGGAAGGTTTGTTGCATAAACTGATCAAGTATATGTAAAAGAAAAGGGTGCTTACAGAAGAAAAGAGTAAAAGGGTCCATAAAACATTGAAAAGAAAGGGAGTAGAAAGGAAAAAAAAAAACAGGGAATTGAGAAGTGAAGAGGGGATAAGTCCATTTCAGAAAGGGAAGCAAGAAGAGGGGTAGATAAGTCAAAGAGAGTAAAGAGATGAATGAAAGGAGGATATGTTAAAGGATAAAGTTTATCTATCTAGATACAATCAGCAAACCTTTGATTTCTCTAATCAACATGTGGACATGTGACTTCAGTGTAGACAACATGAATTATGACCCATCTTAAAGAATTTTTCTTCTAAGACTAAAAAATATGTGTATAAAATAGGAACACATACACTGTTTTCTCTACCATTATGACCATTAACACACAATACTAAAAATATTATCAAACCAATTGATGATTTTTTACTACAGGTTTATTTATTGCATAGATTCCTTATGCCTGTGTACACACTTTGAGAAATAATAACTATATGTACATATTTAACAGGAAATTAAGATGAAAAAAGTAGAAGACAAAATTGGTAAATATGTGAAAAATAAAAAAAAGTATTTGCATTTTAGTCAGTTTCTGCATTCAAAAACTGACAAAAGATACTATATTGCTGAATTAATTTTCCTTCTCCCCACCAAGAATCCGCACCTTATGACAGTTTATGTCTTTAATGTAAGGGAACAGGCCAATTCCAAAGACATTTATTTCATTATTCACATCAAAAGAACAAGATATTGGAAAAATAATGAATCTCACCCCCCTTTTCCTCTAGAACAGTACAGGGATCAAATTAGCTGATTGAGATTAGTCCGTAGTGATCTGACTGCTCCTTCAGCACACATGGTTTTACACTGGGAGCTACTCCCAGTACACAACCCGAGCTGAACCTTTCTGCCATAGAGTTGCCAGCACAAAACATCCTAAATTCACACTGCTGGGGATTTATTCAAAGATGTTCTTCTTGCTTTTACAATCAGTGGTGGTTATTTTTTTCCCCTCTGACTCGTATTACAGCGGCAGCCTGTGGTGCTGTTAGTCATACCTGCAAAGCAGCGTAATTTACCACAGGAAAACTAAAGAACCCTTAGCAGGAGCACTGGCACACGTACTGCTATCCTGTCATTTTAGCAGCAGGGAATCCTAGTCATTTTTAGCTGACCCCCTTACTTTCACATAAATCACTGTAATAAACATAACAGTTTTACCCATAGGCACAATCCAAGGCTTCAAATTCTCATGACAATTTATTTAAAAATGTAACTCCCTTATGTCAGTGTAGTGTACGAATATTATAACTTTCTATTAGGAAATAATGGCACAATTAATAGGTTCATTAACCAGAAACAGACACAGCACTGTGACTATAAAACAAATCTAACATTTCTGCATTGTTATGACTCAATTATTATTTATCTTCCTGAAAACAACTGTAATGAAGTTTTACTCAGAGAAGGATAAATCAAATATCTCGTATCTTAAGAACAGAAAAACATATATTAAAATAATATAAAAACGACATAAAAAAAAACCTGTACAACACCCATGCAGGGAACTTAATGCCAGGAAGAGATTTTTCCCTGGACTCATAGACAACTAGGATCAGGCCCATGATAAAAGGTTTTGCTATCCTTCCTAGTTTGTTTTTTTGTTTGTTTGTTTTTTTGGGTTTTTTGGGGTTTTTTTAAATGAACAAAGAAAAATATCTCCTGAAAACCAATTTGAGAACCTGGTAGGATAGCAAAACATTTATTCTAAAAAATAAACTTCACTTCTACATTTTTTATTCTAATTTCTAAACAAGCCAGATTTTTCTCAAACTACTAAGTAGTCATTTTCTTTGTTCCTGCACATATGTAAACTGTTGAACCATTTACTTTAAGCTAATAGAACTTTTTTTTTATATATTTTAAATTTATTATACTTAAAAAGCTTTTGTAGAAAGATAGGATTCCATTTAAGCAGATACATTACCCTGTGCCTGAAATACATTCCAGTCAGAGTATAATTCAGCAAGTTGATGACAATGCTGGCTCCAAAAGAAAGGAGGAGACCAGATTGGACAAGAATGAGCTAACAGATTGTGCAGCCCAATTCTGTCCCTTTGAGTGTGATATATTGTTTCAAGATGCTAAAACCCCATACTTTCTCAAAGCATATCTGTTGTGCTGGTTTTCCCATTTTCACAGAATCCTCATTATTAGTACTCTCTACTCTTTTCAAAGCACGTCAGACTCAGACCATATGCCACTGAATAATACTTATCAATTGTCTAAAATGCCCAATAGAAGAAAGATCTGCCAAACAAAAGAATCGTGAAAGTTATGAAGTCTTTTACAAAAATAATTACATATTTCACATCTGCTACAGATGTTAAATGAAATAAAAACATCTCCTTGTTATAACTAAATGTTAATTTTTATGACACACTTTTGTGTCATGAAACCAACATCTTGTAGAAGGAAGTTGAACTTCTATAATGACTGAAACACTTAGAAATTGTTCTTGGGTACCCTCCTGATCTTTAAAGGTAGAAAAAAAGATCATCTTACAAAATTATTTTTGACGAAGAGTGGGCTTATACTTCAGAACTATCCCACACAGACTAAGCTGTCTGAAACAACTCAAATAAGATTATTCAAGGAACATTTTAAAATGTGTTTTAAACAGTGGAGATATATTATTAAATCATATTTAATACTACATAATAATACATTAAAGCATAATATAATAAAACATTTAACACTAAAAGACACATTTAAATGACAGCAATATGCCTGTTCATGACACAGACTAGATTCTTCTATTCCTGTTTTGTAGCACAACATTACCTCAAAACATTAATATGGAGATAATAGGTTGTTTGATCTAAAGGTTAGGGAAGGAAAAGACGTCTTTTGTCTTTCCAAGAATTCTTAGGATTTTTTTTGTTGGTTTTGGGTTTTTCTTTGTTTATTTTTATTATCAATGCAAACCAAATATTGGTAAAATTTAATTCCCTTTCATGCATACGGCTATGTGTATTTCCACACAGTGTACAAACACACCTGTACTAATCCCTAATTAGTGCACACATGTTTATACACTCACATGTCTAAAATGGCAAAATCAGGATGGCTCTGATCCACTCTTTTGGAGTCAATGAATGTCCTTCATTCAAGGGCTCTTGAATTGTGTGGAATTGTGTGGTATGGATCCTATTGAATATTACTGCAGGTATGTTTGTGCTAAAGGATATTAGTTATTTCTAGTGGTTTCATAAAGAACAGCCTTAACAAGATGCAGATGGCCAAATGATGCACAAAGCAGAATGCAAAAACTGTCATGGTTAAAGGTAAAACTACGTACACTGGTACATTTATTCTCCCTTCTTGCAGTGTAAATATTAAAAAAAATAAATCCAAGTATCTGGACAGAAATAAATTTTTAAAGAAACCCCACCAAACAAATAAGAAAATACCCTGCTTGTCTGCTGGTGAGAGCTGCATTCTAACTTCAAGCAATAAGCCATAAATACTGCTTTTGCACTTTTGTTTTAGGTTAAAAACAAAAAGCTGTAAAAACATTAGAGAAAAATAAATAAACTGAAAACTTGGTTCCAATGAATTATGTTGTAAAAAGATTGCAACATTTTCTGCCACCATAGATGTAGGTGCAATTTCTGACAGGGAGGGATTTGTTCCTCTTTAATCAGCTCCTGCTATAGAACAGTATAACTCATCTTACCCAAACTGACCATCAGAAACTGGCAGCGCTGTCTGTTTCCAAAACGATAATCTGAGCTATTGTCCCTTTTAACAAGATAAGTAATGGGTCACAAGCTTGAACATGACAGTCCTGGCTGACAAGTCCAAATTAGAATTTTAGCTAGGAAGTGCATATTTAAAAATCCTCTAATGATTATTAAAAAAACCCAGGGTAAGCCTAACATTTTCTTTTTCCATGGGCATGTTGGCATCAAAGAACAAGAAAAAGAAATGAAGAACCACTCCATTTACAGATGCAGTCTCCTATTTGAGATGCACTGCCCATTCTCATAAATATCATGATGATTCTGTGCCTCAAAAGCATAACCAGGACAATCTTTACAGAGTGGTGTCTATTACTGCAGATGGCAAAGAAAACAGCTTCTGCTGCTGCTTCTTCACTCTTTGTTGAAAAATAAACTCAGTCTTGGGGCATATTGTAAGAGAGAAAAATTTTGGAATGTGTATGGACGATGCAGCTAACAGAAAAATTAAAAAAACACATCTCTAAGGCTCTAAAGGGAAATATTCTTTTTCTCCTAGAGACTGCCCACTCATACTCTGGGTGAACTGTAGCAGTGTTGCTTAAATCCTGAAGAATGTCTGCATGTGCAGCTGGAAAATGTAGGGGTGAGCTTTAAAGCATCAGCTACAAATCCTGGTAAGTAGGGTATTTCGAACATCATTGGAGGCTGCCTTGGTCAGACTAAACTATAAGTAATACATGAGGTCTTTGAGTGGCCATTTCTTCACAAAAAGCATGCACATAGCCTGAAACTTAGTTGGATAGAATCTATGAAACAAATTTAACCATTGTAGTGCAGCAACAGGTCCAGCAGAACTGCAAAACTGAGTAGTACTAGAAGCAGCAATTTTCATTAAGTACTGGCCAGTTTTATGAAGATTGACTGCTGTCTAACTTTCTGAATACCTTTCAATTTTGTGAATACTGTAATGAGTATGAGTCAAAACCCGCATATCAGATATGAAATTCAAGGAAAATGTCCAGGAAGAGCCATTCCCAAAACCTAATGGAGCTGCCTATAAGGTATGCATTTTTCAGTAGATACCTGTATAACAGAATTCCTTCCTTCTCAACTATAATTCAGTTGCACTTGTTAGATAATAATTCCTTTGAGGAAAAGAACATCTTGTTCGATTCTCCTTGATCCAGGCGTGCTCTTATCTACTCTTGTGGCAACAGTTGAAAGGCTGTTTCTATATGTCACTTATACATAAATATACACAAATACGTATCCCAGAAGATTCATGCAAGTTCATGTCATTTCAAATAGAACTGATTGATACATTGCCTGAATTTGATATTTGGAGCTGGGTGACAAACATGGAGGACTTGTCTGTTATCTGAGAGTACTGTGAAAGCAGCCTGGAAGTTTGTGAACAGAATCATTCATCACAATCTTCAAACAAGAGCCTGGTTTACCACCACAGGGAGAATCTCTCCAGAGATGATGAGGGAAGCTAAGATGATGGCTTAGCTGATAAACAAAGATCTAGTATTGGTAACAACACGTTAACAAAGATTCAGCGCTGGGCTCTGCTGTATTCCTGTCTCTTCCCCACAAGGCCTGAATCTCTCTGATACCATTGCAAAGAGGAACAAAGAAAAAACACTTTTAATGGCTGTAAGAATCTGTCTCTACCTCAACATCAGCCCTTTAGAAGTTATCATGGATGGCATTGTTTTAGAACATTTCAAGAAGCCTTAAGAAATCTACTGGAACACTAACATAAACAGAGGAGTTTTTAGCCATCACGTAGCAAACACAATTACACCATTAAACAAAATTTGCTAATGAGTTCTCAAAGGAATCTTATGTCAGCCAAAATTAATATTATACAAATAAGGCTGACTGAAGAAAAATGCCATGGTCTGCTGAACAGCTTGCTAACTTTGTACACATCCATGGAAAATCTCTTAAATCTCAAAATACTTCACAGTTAAGAACTACAAGTATTTTGAAAATAATTTGTCTGAAAGTTTCTCTAAAGTAACAGTAGTTGGCAAAAAAAAAAAAAGTGAAAAACTGACAGGAAAAGAAATTGTTTTTAAAAGGCAACAACAATTTAATTCTTCTAATGGGTCCATTTTAATCCCATATGGGATTGAGAGACACTTGAAATTTTGGACAAGGGCTTAAGACATGGAATACCTACTACAAAATATTTGCTGGTTTTATTTTTCAAACTTAAAAATGTTATAGCTATCTGGAAAGAATTTTGTCTATTTCATGTCTAATCCTGACTTTAATATTACTTGAGATTAAATTCTTTAAATTGACCCCCACCTAAATTATGATTAGTTTTTATTATTATTAGATTATTATTAAAAAATTAGGCAGGATATACACTATGTTTGTAACACTAATAAAGCTTTGTCCTTTGCTTCAATGTCAAATGAAACTCAGGCTAATCATGCTCATTTAAAACACAAAACTACAAACTAGTCCCATAATTACCCAAAGAAATGTCCACTTGAAATTGTGGGTACTTCAAACAGAATTGTGTTCTGCATAATAGTGGTAAGATATAACAACTTAGAACTTAATCCTCAGTCTTTTACATTTACGTAATCAGAACTGAGTAACGTAGTGGGTATCTCATGCTCCAAACATTCAGCTTATTAATTCAAATACAAATCATATGCAAATGTTATTAAACTAATAAATGCAAAGTCTGCTTGTCCTTGTTGGCTCCTATTTCAAAACCTTCAGAGGCTTATTCTGGAATATGAAATTCAAAAACTCCTATCAGAAAACTCTTTTACAGCAAGTGAAGAAGCTTCAGTTACAGTTCTTTTTGGAATAGCAGTGGCTCCCAGGACATGGGGAAACTA
The DNA here is from genome assembly GCA_035048155.1 of Cinnycerthia olivascens. Classification (NCBI taxonomy): domain Eukaryota; kingdom Metazoa; phylum Chordata; class Aves; order Passeriformes; family Certhiidae; genus Cinnycerthia; species Cinnycerthia olivascens. Next base: position 71,674,532 of record JAWWMU010000153.1, on the reverse strand, counting down.
TTCATAATAATGCAAGTCATTTAGGGCAAGCTGACCAGTGCAAATTCTAATCATAGGTGATATCACTACAGCAAACCAGCACAAGGTACTAGAGTACTCTACTAAGTAATAATAACTTGGATACAAAATGCTTCTATTAGGTTTCAGAAAACATTAAATAGAGGTTATACGGCCAGAAAAGCGCCATGAAGTTGAGATATGCTTTAGTAATAGTGGTTTATCAGCTAAGACAGCCATGATCTATTTTTAAAATCCATCTGAAACAGGAGGGATAAAGATGTCATGCTTTATCTCTGAAAAATACCATTTTATTTTTTGGCAAAGAGCAAGAAAACACAAACAAAACAATCTATAAACCTATACGTTTTGGTATATAAAATTAATAATTGCATAACCATTGTTAAAACTGTTGATATATAAATATTCATACAGTATTCAACTTGGATTTTGGTAATTTTTAAAAATATTTATGATCCCTGCATTTTGCTGTGTTTTGGCTCTAAATTATCACAGAAATTCCTAGAAGAAAATTTGCAATAATTAGAAAAAGCTAGTCTCCAAAATCTAGAAAATCTGAATATCGACCAGAAAAACCTGTTTTGCAGCAATGATATACTATAATGGGGACCATTAGTGCAGAGTGAAATAAATAATACTGCATTCAGAGCAGGTGCTGAACTGAGTGAATTAAATATAATCTAGTATACAGTTTAAAGAATGCAGATAAAAGAGAATATTGAATGGTTGTTTATTATTTAGCTATCATTCATGTTTTGCAGTAAACAAAAGAAGATTAAAAAAAGAATAAAATGTAATTAAAGATTATATTGCTTGAAAAAGAATGAAAATAAACCTTTCCGCTAGCATTGTTTAACATCTGTTTGACTTTGTAATCTTTATATTTTTAAAACAAAGATATTGGCAGAAGCTTTCTTTGCCTTTTTTTATATCATTGATTTATTTCATTGATATGCAAGACTGAACCATTGCTAAATGATTGGTTCTGCAGTGTATCTATCTATCCAGGAATATAGATGAATGCATGTATATACAGAGGTACATATATTCACACAGATATATATGCATACACATATACATAATGCATCTTATGAGAAGGATAATTTTTCTCTTAAAACACTGAAAGAGATTTGGTTTAGATTTCAGCTCAACATCTACATGTCAGATGCCCAGCTGTAAACTTTAGAGAGCACTAGCCCTCTTTCTTTTAGTCTTTGTCTTATCTTGGTATCAAAGACTTGCACCATGTGATATATGTTGTCTGGGACCATGGAACTAGCATTAATAAGATATGCAGGAAAAAACAAAGATAAAAGAGTTTGTGTTCTGAAGTTCAGCTCTTCCACAGACGTTTCTATAGCATAAATGCTGTCACTACTTTTAATACATAAGGAAATTCAGCATATGCTCAGCTCTGTCAAGATCTACCCTCAAATGACTCTTTTGTTTCAGATGAATTTTTTTTTCAAACAAACATCAATAAGATAGAAGCAAAGCACAAATAAGGAAGGTAAGATGATTCTACCTCTCTTTCATCCATCTTCAGCCATTGTTTGGGCTCATCCTCTGTGGCTAGGAAAGCTATGAGATCTAAGGCAGTAAGCCTTGTCTGACGTCTAGATGACACAAAAATAAGAACAGGCTTGGCTGGAGAATGACTCCGAATTGCTGTTGAGCAAAACAGAATTTGACAAAAATGAGTTTCTTTTTGCAATCCTATGACAGCTGATAGACCTCCCTGTAGATGATACTGAGCTATGTCTATGGAGCCTCTATTCTGCTGTATGGATAAAAATGAGGTGAAAATACACCACCTCTGAACCAAAGGCTGTAAAACTACACTAGCGGGGTCCCAATTTCCCTTCAGCTATCTCAGTGAACACTGTAAGTTTATTAAGAGGACCAGTTATGAAAAAACCCCAACAAAACCCCACAAAGACAAGCTTTCTAGACTTCAAGCCTGCAAATTTCTCTACCTCAGCCTAATAAGTATGATAATATTTTTTCTACACTGTTGGGGTATGTTGTCTCAATCTCAGTGCCATGAAGGTCTAAAATTTGCTTTCTGCCTGAGCTCAAACTCATAAACTCATGTTAGCCTACAGTGGATCACTTCAATCTACCAATACCAGAAAATGTAAAAAAAGCAGAAAGTGACTTTTCAATGGCTTCTGTGAAAGTGGGCATTACAACACAAGAGAACTTTGTTTCTGTGTCAACTAACTAGTCTGATATATTTAAACCAATTATGATATATTTAAACCAGTTAGGTATTATAACTTTTTAAAATAGCATTTTCTTGCTCAGCCCATCATTGAAAAGTTTCAGGTTGCAGTTAAATTTTTATGGTCTCAGGAATAAGCATTGCCATGAAAATCTAAAATAACCTAGACTGTATCATGTCAAACAAGTTGGGAACAGAGCAGGCAATAAATCATATTTATACATATTTTGTAACATCAACAAGCACTGGAAGTATAAACAGGTGTACCCAGAATTTCAAATACTCTCTCTAAACCACTTATAAATCCGTTTGTGTGCTTTTTGTCGTGTAATTCTCATTCAAGCAATTAAATTTGTGTATTGTTAATTCCTGAAAACTATTTCCTACTGCCCATCAGCATATATTATTCCTCCGCTCATGAATACTGCCCAGCATGTGCTCCTGCATATACACACGCGATGCAGTTCTGAAATTACTGAAATAGGATAATTCATGTGTATTTACATCTTACAACTATATATGCCAATATATCTATATATTTTAAACGTCCAACATCTAATGGATTTTTGTTGCTTCAGGAACAGGTGTGGCTGAACAGCCCAAGACAGATTTATTGTTCATTAGTGTTTTTGCACAATGCTCTTGTGGAGGTGTAAATAATCCGAGCTGTCAAGATTGGTCTCTAGTCCACAATCAATACTTTGCTTCTGTCATAAGGCTAATTAAAGCAGCTAAAAAGTCCCTTCACAAATGTCACCTCACAATCAACAGCAGTTCACACCACAAAATTTATTTTGGAGGTTATTTTTAATTGATATAATAAATATTCCTTATGTAACCAAAAAAAACATGCTCAAATAAAATACATGAGAGCTTTTCTTAAATCTATACTGCTTGCCAGCTTGGTTAAGAATAAAAAATTGGAAACAGAAGCATATCTGGATGCGCTACAAATTTTGAATTTTATGGTTATTGCTTTGAAACTAGAATTATAGGAGGTTAGCCTTACTTGCAACTTCTGTTCACAATTTTTTTAATGCTTACATGCAGTGGTCCATATGAAAATACCTCAGCAGATTAATAATGTGAATGGTTTTATTGTTTTCTAAATTTCAAATATTTTTACACAAATATTTCTTTCTGGTGTCAAACACTAAGAGAAAACACATTTTATTTCCCCTCCACTAACACTAATTTTATTCTTCTGTTCTAAATACATTACATTCCTCTGTTACACGTTGCATTTGCAGCACACTTTATGCTTCAGACAAATAGCTTTGGGCCATTAGCAGAGCAGATTCTCCCGATACATGCCAAGAGTACATACAGTAACACATGTTGCAAATGTGCTGCAAATGAACTGTGTAAAGTCCCTTTTTCTTTTAGAGAGAGAAGGAGAAGATCCAGGAGCTTGTTTCTTACCCTGAAAAGCAGGTTTGTTCATGCTGGCCATGCGAGGACAGTAATGCTGCCCGGGGAAGCCCTTAATGTGCACCTCCAGAGGAACGGGGCGCACGGATGGTCGGAAGTTGAACAGACCCATCTACGAGACAACATTGTTTTCAAGTTTAACCTGGAATTATCTTGCAAACCGCTATTCTGTTTTTCTGCATGACAAATACATATCCATTTTTGAAAACATTTCTCGTACCTGATTAATGTTTAGCCAGTCAGCAAGGTCTCTGGCATTTGCTAAAGCAGTGGATAAACCAACTACTCTTACTGGCTTCTCAGTGTGAGATGAGATAAAGTTTGTCCGAGACACAATGACTTCCAATACTGGGCCTCTCTCATCCCCTAGCAAATGAAAAGTCAGTGGAAAAACAGAAAAAACGAAAAGGTTCAGATGTCAAAAAGTACATCCACATCGTAAGTAACAGCACACTTCTTCAAATTTAGCAATGATTCTGGTCAAAAGCAGCGAAACATGCTCACCTAGAAGATGGATCTCATCTATGATGAGAATGGCAACTTTCTGAACATAGCTTCTGTTCTGCCAGCTTCTGCTGACACCATCCCACTTCTCTGGGGTAGTAACAATCAGGTCAGCTTGGGCAATAGCTCTCATATCAGGAGTCACATCTCCTGTCAATTCTACAACTCTGTAATCAAGAAAGACAGTGGCTTGGCTTTACAAAGCTTTAAAACATCTTAATGTTAAAATATTTACTCCTTAACTTAAATTCATAAAGGACGAAAAGAAACAAAATTAAGCAAAGTAATTTTGTTTCTTGTCAAATACATTTAAGAGGATTTCCAAAATTGTTTTAAGCAAACAAACCTGTCTCTTTATTTTCCTAGTAAGTACCATATAAATACCAAATACCATTCCTTAGCAAAACCATAAAAAAAGGAGGAAGAATACAAGTCCAAACCAACAGTTAGCTCTTCAAAATGAAGATAACATAATACTGGTATGATGTAATGTGAATCATAACATCCTGTCACAGACAGGATGAAAGCTTTCATGGAGGCTACCAAGCTGCTGCCTGCTGCTCTGCATAGGTTTCTGGTTTGAATCATGAAGCTAAACTGCAGGGTGTATTGCATTTGCTGATGAAGGTCCATTAAGACTGGTGCAGAGATTAGCCTGAGATTACTTTTTGAAGAAGAGTAGCAGATTTTTTCCAGTTGTTTGCAGCATTTGTGATGACCCATCATTTTAGATGGGTCCATCATAATGGTTTTTAGATATTTCAATGACACATTCTAAATCCAGCTGAACATCAAACTGAAATTCCTCAAAGCAATGCGTATATTCTGCTATACAAGAAGTCACAAGTAATTGGAAATTTAAAAAAAAAAAAGAAAAATTACCATAAAATATTTTATCTCACTGCTGTGATAACAGCAGGAATATTACTGGTAATTTCATGTATACAGAGCAGCACCTCTTTCTCTTGTGGCATACTTTGAGCTTAACTTAGGAAAAAGACTCTATTCAGAGAAGGTGAAGGCCCTAAAAATTCATCTTATGCACAGAAATTTTAATTCAGGACATTATAATTTTGGAAAGCATCAACATGACTGATATACCTTATAGATCATAAAGAAATGGCTGAACTCCAACACCTGGGAAGATCAGCAGGAAATTAATGTTATCAAGGAAGAAAATTATATTAATTTATATATAAAGGACATAATGTGACTACTATTATACAGTTCATGCAAGTCCTGTACGTTCCTTACAGCTGAGGTTTCCAAGGAGAGCTTATTTTGACTTACATTATCCAAAGATACTGTGGAGTGAAATCTGAGCTTCGTATTTCTTATACTGGCAAGCAACGAGAATGAAAATAGCTGAGTATCAAAGTATCCCTTCCTTAGTTTTGATTTTGATCTACCACTTTTGATCTATAATTTTTGATCTTAGTTTTGATCTAACAGGGACTATTGATAAAACTTTTCAAGTACTAGAAACTTGCAGGACAGTATAAAACCAAAACCCTTTTTGGAATACTCATAAGTATTTTGAGATTTTATTCATACTTGATGAGTTGTTATTTTGCTTCTCATTTCTCTGATTAGGTAAGGAGAAACATACTTTTTACCAAGCTTTTCTTCAATCCTAACTTTCCAGTCCTCAATCCTCTCACGGACAAGTGCTTTTAAGGGTGCAATATACACTGCCTGCAAAAGAAAGGGCACAAAACTACAAGTTAAACATGACACCTTTATTAAAGTGTACCTACAACACATGCTATTTGTGAGATTGGAACATACTCATAATCTACAAAATAAATGAAGTCTGAGTTCCTGAAATTACCTACAACAGGATTATATTTAAGACAGACATAATGCCTGAAAATATTATTTTTTTCATGAGCAATTAATAAGCAAGTAAACTCAGATAAAGAATAATTTCTTGAAATTGAAGTATTTATCACACCTTTTAAAATCAAAACCCACTTATGCAAACAGTGCTTTTTTTTTTTGCCATGACTATAAAATTTGCACGTTAACATTCTGGAACAGAAATAATCTGAATTTCTAGCAACCAATATCTTACCCGATTTCTAGATATGTCATGAAATTATTAAAACATTGCCAATTAAATAAAAAAGCTGATTATCTTGAGCAAAATGTCACAATATTTTTCCCAAAGAAGCCTGCAGTCCAGAGGAGAGTACACTCACACTTACAAAACATATTTACTTATAGATTTATGGTTAAAAATTCTAAAGCTCTTGAACATGAAGGAACTGCTACATGAAGAGTTCACATACATTCTTTGAAATATATAGCCAGGCTTCTAACTTTATTAAAACCTAAAAGATATATTCCTTTGAGAACTGGCTATTTTTTTGTCTCACAGATAAGTTGAAAGTGTATGAATGACTTGTTTACCTCACTAGGACTAACAAATGACACGAAGATATTTAAATTCAAAGATGATTAAGGAATTTATGTACACAATTTCTGTTAATAGAAAGGTTATACTTTTTTTAAATCTCCCAGTCAGATACAAATTTTTTTTTGAAAGACTTTAAAGCTAAAATGTAGTTAACTAAGACAATATGGCTAAGTTGAGAAGCAGCTATATATATATTCACTTTGAAAAAAAAACAACTCCAAAAGGTAAGTTGCTCAACTTTTAGAAAATTTAACACACAGGAGGGAGCTGGAACAATTGGCTTGTAGTAATTAATTGCAACTTATTTGTTTAAATAACAGAGACTGGGCTAGCTGTAGTCACATGGAAGGGAACTAATAGCTATAAAACAGTGCTACTGCTAGTAGAAGGAGATTAAAGCAGGAAATGCTGTTAAGTAAGGAAGAAAAGGAAATCCAGCATGCCTGCATGTCATTTTTGTAGATTGAACTCTGGCTGTCAATTGATTAAAGTAAATACTTGAAATAAAAGCATAATGTACGTAATGCACTACCATTCTGTTTCCATACACCTATAAATTGAAGAAAGCAAAATTCAGTTCCCCATAGTTTTTTTCTAGACTTTTTTATTAGTGCAAAAATACTCATAACAAAATGATCCTAGTAAACCTATTTTACAAACCTTTGATGTGGGATACTTGTTAAAAACTCTGAAGATGGCTAATTCAGCTGCAACCGTTTTTCCAGAACCTGTAGGAGCTCCAAGAAGAACATTGCAGTCTGTGTGATAAAGGGTATGGAATATCTGTGTCTGAATAGGGTTGAAGTGTGTGAATTTGTACAGGACTTCATATTCACGATGTCCCAAGGCTGTAATAGGCAAAGGCTGAAGATCCAGAAGCTCTAAAACCACAAAATAATTGTAAGTGCATGACAAGAGACTCCATGACATGACACAGCTTATTATGAAGATAAATATATTAAACAGTAATTTAGTGGAAAACAATTTACATTGAAAAGTGTTTTATTTAGTATCTCATGTGACAGAGAGTACACATTTGGGTAATTGTTCACTTTGATGAAGAAAAATGAGAAGTTTTTATAGCTCTGAAATGTTTCTGCAAGTAATTTTTTAAGTACTCTGATAGATGTGAACCAGCTATTTGCATATATTAATCTTTTTCTTATACCTGTTTTCTTTTAACCCGCTTGTAGTAAGTTCTAAACTCACTGTATTAGATCATATGTATGTCCAGCTTCTTATGATAACAGAATGTGGAGGATTTCAAGTCCAAGGGAAAAAATCTATTTAAGAAGGAAGGATTCTTTGGAGTTTCCAAGTTGATGGAATAATACAAATCAGATGAGTACAGCTAAATTTTGCATTTTATCCTTTAAATGTGTAATTAAAGACATAATCTTTATAAATAAACAAACAGCTTTTCAATATATGATTCTCAATATATCTTGAGGGCATCTGCTATCCAAAGAATTAGAGATTATGGAATTTGGAAGATGATATATATAACCAGATTGGATTTGGAATCCTACCAAATTAAGGAGACTGCAGTGATTCTGCTATGCAGATGCTTGCTTTGAAGTTTGAGTTTGGGTTTTTTGTTGTTTTTTTTTTGTGGCTGGAGGTCTCCTTGTCTTTTCAGGGTGCTTCACATTAAGGTACGATATGGGAGTCATAAAATCTACTGAGGCAATGATGCCTAATATTCTTCACATGCTTTTCACTGATACCTTATGGCTGTTTTATCATTCCCACTGAAACAGTGATTTCTTGGGCTCTGTTGAGGAGAAAGAAGGGTTTTTTTGCCTAGCACAGCCTCTATGTACTTCACTGTTGAGTGGGAACCAGATGGGAATTGAAATCAATTATCATAAATCCTGGAGTCTCCATAACTGGTGATGTGTAAATATCTTTCTGTTTCTTCTGAATAGTAGTCAGTGATCAGTCAATTAGATAAAAAGGTTACACATGCTTTTCCAGACAGCGTAGGTACAGTATAACAATAGCTAAACACTTCACAAACACATGTGAATTTATGCATGCCAAAGGACAACACCGTATGAGAACTGTGCATTTCTGAAGGCACTCAGCAGACTGCTACATGAGCCAAATGTAATTACAGAGGAAAGGTTTTACAATGACATCAGGCCCAATGAATGTATAAAGCAACTTATGTATCCAGAAAAAAAGAAGCAAAACACAAACATATGCTTCTGTGCCAAGTGTTAAAAAAGGAGGGGGAGGGGAAGGCCACAACTTGATGAGATGAAATGTAATGTTCAGTGCTGTAACAATACTTGCTATGATAAACACATCTCAGCAAAAATAGTAAAATGTTTCATATTTTCAGAATTTTTAGCATTGTTTGTTCTTTGCTGAATGCCATTTATTAGACAGTGTAAGATTATATTTGGCCAGTCCAGAAGAAAGGTAATGCTTGCAAGCACTAAGCTAACACATACCGTAACACAGAGACTTCCTTAGTTTTATATGACAGGTTCAGTTTTCTTATGGTTTTTAGGGAATCTGGAGTAACTAAAAGGCTGGTTTTATACTGAGATGAAACCAAAATTCCTCCATTTTGTTCAGGAACTGAAAAGTTTAGAAATCTGGAGAAGTAATATCGCAAAGTAAAATTCCATAAATTTTTCTCCAATGAAGCAGAAGTAAGAGTTTTATTGCACTACTATAAAAATAACCCAATATGAGCAGTATCAATTGAAGCACAATGATCAAATTTGAAGTTACCTGTGTGGGGTGGATGTCTCTCTGGAAGAATCAAATGTTGAAAATTTATGATACATACAGCCTCTGCTCCTAACCATCTATCGGACACAGCTCGAATGTAATATTGAGAAGGAAGAGGTTCAAAAATTGGGATTGTGAACACCAGCAGCTGAGGTTCTTTAGTAATGACCTAGTGCAAACATGTAGGCAATAATTACTGCACAGAAAAATCAGTAACTTGAAAAATCACAGCTTGCCTCACTTCCGTAAGCATGGCTAACACAAAACAATAAAGTATGTGTGCAAATGTTTACATATTTATAAAATATTTACTGCCTGGAATGAATTTTTTTCCCATAGTCTTCAAAGGATAAAAATAAGGCTGGCTCTTCATCTTATTCTTTAACAGACAAAATCGTTACAGTCTTTCCATATCACCTGAAAATAACTGTCCCAGCAAAGGAGGAAGAGAAAATGGGAAAATTTGAGCTTAGAAAACATTGCTGTGGAAGTCCAAGCTGATCAAGTACATCTGAATTTGAAAGCTGTACTGCTGATTGGAAAATCAGCTTAGGTCAAAATACCTCTTGACCTGAGAAATCCACATCTCACTAACTTTGTTTTTGTCTTGCTATGAGGTTCTGAATGAAGTCCATTACCTGTTTCTTTTGGACGATGAAGTACTCTGAATGATAAATGTGATCATTAGTAGGGTCTTCTACCCAAATCCACCAGGGCTCTCCAACACTGCCATGTACCTTTACAAGTAGAAAAGATAGCTTTGTTTTAATTCTAACAAGATTGTCTAGGTTTGCTAGAAATAGAGGATGTATTTCTGAATGATATAAGCTCATAAAGGAATACAGAAGTACAGAAACCAGAGGTAACAGAAAAATAACATTTTTTATCAGATCAGTCTGCCTAAAGATTATGCTAAATAAGGGTTTGCTTAAGGTACATATAATATAAATGGACTTGATACAAATGCAACTGAAGGTAGTGCTTCAGCTGTTTATAAATTCACTTAACCCCAAGGGTTCCCTCTAGGCTCCTAGGAAAGAACATGTTCTCTTTATTCCTCCCTGTACTTTTGCCTCTGGGTTTTGTTTTGAGGGTTGTTGTTTGCAACTGTCTGCTCACTTTTCAGTCAAAAACATTCCCTCAGGAAAAAACTGGACGGGAAATTGTGACATTCCTCTCCTCTCTCTCATCCCCTCTCCTCTAGAAAGATACAGTAAGTGCACTCAGAAGACTGTAGATGTGGCCATTGTTACAGGTGAAGTGAGAAGAACAAAAACAGAGCTGTCACTTGATGATTTCCCTGCCATCTGGCAACATGCCTTTTTAAATCTAGATTTTTGTTTGCTTTGTTGTGTACCTTACTTTGCAATGCCAGCAATGCCAGAAATCATAGCGAGGTATGATGCTAAATTAAGATTTTTTTTGTTTCTTTATCAGAATAAATATTTTTTGTCAATGTACAAGTATTTTACTTAAATATCTAGGAAAATAAAAATGCCTAGCAAAGGAGTATGGAAGACACACTACTAAATGAATGCAGATTTCTGATGTTTCTGATGAGGACTACGGTAGATTGAAAAACCAGCAGAAGAAAAAAAAAATTGGAATTTTTCCTAAACTTAATAGAAAAAAAGACAAAGTGCATAGTTGCTTCTAATGGCAATTTTAATGCTCCAGGAATCTGGTATTGATTCACACAGCACATATTATTTTCAGCATAATTCATTACTGTGTCTGTGTCAGAAAACAGTCTGTACTGGTTTGTGAAGACAAAACAATTCACAAAGAATAAAACTAAGGTGCTTTCTTTTTTAGCACAGTTTCACAACAGACAAATAGATGGACAGTCATTCATTTTTATTACATTTGAATTTCACTTGCAGCTTCATGGGGAAGCAGCGAAACTGAAATGAAACACAGGTGACATCTTGAAAAGTGACAGAGAGACTATTATTTCATCAGGGTTTAGGAGCATTTAAGAAGAATTAAGGAAAACAATTAAGTTCAAAGATCAGAAATTTTATTGTTATTTGTAATAATAACCTAATTTTGGAAAGTCCCATGAAAAAACTGCATGGGGTAAGTAGGACAATCTGGAAACAGGAACGCAACATCTCCTCCAGTAATGACTCTTAAAAACTCTGGGCAGCTCTTAAGAACCGGCACATACCTGTATTTTGGGCAACCATCACCCTAAAACTATATGTCTGATATATAACTCAGCTAATTAATACTACTTGCATTATTCTGCATTTCTGCTGGACTCCTCCTGGATGCATTAAGGCTTAATTGCTCTGTCTGGGTGTGTTTATAGTCCTTTGCTTCTAAGAACAGAATAAAATTCTGGGATTTGGCTCATATGCTTTTACTAAACTTAAGAGCTCCCTGTACTGAAAACTAAACATCAAGTTGATGTCATATCTCATGCCTACATAAACATCTCTTCTTCCTCTTGTAATGCCAAGTGTAAAGTTTGTGATGAGATCGTTATAGAATTGATAATTCTATAATAATTATATGAATTAAAACTAATTATCCAGGTAAAGGAACAATCCTAAAACCATGAAATGTTAGCCAGGCAGGGTATTTCAGCTAAGCATAGTATTTAAAGTTTCCATAACTAGTTTTATTTGATTACTGCAATTCTTTAGATGGAATTTTTTAGCAACTAACTTTTGTACCAATTACTGGTATACTGGTAAGTTTCTATGGCCATCTTCTGAGAAGCTTGTTAAAATAATGTGATGATAGAGAAGCAGTTTCAGTCTCTATGCTTGAATTTGAGACAATTATTCATTTTCAGAGACTATTAAAATTTAACAGCTTTAGTTACTTACTGCGATAGAAACTTGATTTACTGAAGAAACAGGAAAATCAACACCACATTACAGAAATAGAAAAAAGCAAAAAAGGAAATCTTTTCCAGGTTTTTATGATGACTAATAAACAAATTCACATAAAACCATCTCCATTAACTTAATTGATAAAACAATCACAATGTTTCCAAAGCAATCATAAGAAAAAACTGTTTAAAGGTGTCATGGCAGAAAATAGACTTGTGACAAAATTTTGCTTTAAATTTAGAAGTTCAGAATCAAAATAACAGTATAATTTTGTGTGGGCACATTTTCAACCTGTAAAGATATAGAACCTAGGTTTTTTAGAAAAATGTAACAATGGATTGAGAAATTACTTTGCATTGAGATAAAGTTTAATATGAAGAACAGTAATTTTCTTTCTTTAGCAGATTACAGGTAAAAGTGGATAAAGACTGAACAACAAAAACTTGTTTCAATCCTAAAAAGTAATGCTTTACTTTCTTTCTCAAGTATTGCACATAAATTAAGGCAAAAAAAAAAAAAGGAAAAATCACGTTAAAATTCATGCTAGGAATCCATTTGAATATTTCTTCAATAAATCTAGGTGGCAAGAAAAATCAAACTTTTTATATTTTGATTACTAATCTCCCATTTATAAGATGACTTGGTGAAAATAAACAAGAAAATAAAACACTTTTCATCAGGGAAAATAAATTCTGAAGTAATTTAAATATTTGTGGAATAAAATAAAATCATTTAATTATGATTAAGGTAAAATTGTAATCAAAAGGATTTTAAAATTAATTTTTAGTAAAAGAAAAGATAATTAATACCCACATTTCAAAATAATGTATCCTAAGCATAAATCTCATAAGTGTAAAAGAAGAAAATTACGTTTGCTCATGGAGGTATCTTTTTTCCTGTAGGAAGTTTCAGAAGTAACAGCAACAATACAATGCCCCCATGTGGACATTCATGTCTAATTTAGATTTATCTTAAATGTATTTCTAATGAACAGATTCTAAATCAAAGGATGTGCATATAGCTAAATGTGCAACTGGTACAACTCCTTTCATATAAATTTGCACTATAAAATATAGAAGAACATAATTCCAAACATATTTCAGTTGGTTTTTTTTTCAGACAAAAAAAAGGCACTGATATTGTGAATGTATATTTGTGAAGCCAGGAGGAACAGGAGAAACTGGCATACACAAACTGCATTTCAAAGCTTTTCTGTGTTTGACACTCATTCATAGTTCAGAGAGCCATTCATGTCTCCCTTTCTCTTGCTTCTCCTTTCTGAGCATATAACTATAATCTGTGTGTGACTACTGTGAATATTCAGTATTAATATTTGCCTCAAATTGTTATACACAGCCCAACCTTACAAGGATTAACAGAAAAGAAAAGATGATCTTTGCCTGCTTTCTTCAACAAAAGTCAAAAAGGTTATATTCCTATTCCCATTCCTATTGTTAAATTTGCTTTTTAGCTAAAATAAATGTGTTTTTTTTTTAAAATACAAACAGCTATGGACTGCCAGTGATCATCTCCTTTACTGAAGCTAACCTAATGTTTTTCATCTTGCCTCCTGCTCCCTCTTTTTTTACCTGGTCATTCCACGTGAAGTCGGGAGCGATGCTCAGCCGAACTCGGAGCACTGTGCGGGTGATTGGCTGGATCGTTGCTTCCATTATGATGGAGGGTATTTGATGGACACACTGCTTTACCTTTAACCCAATTTTCACATGATGCAGCATATGACCTGCCAAGAAAACATTAGGTGTAGCGAATTTGCATTTCCAGGAAAAAGCACACAACTCTGACTTTCAAATAGGCTTTTAGAGAGAAGTATTATTGCTTGCTTGTTTTGCTCCTGGGTACGTAAATGTCTGACTCTCTTGACCTGGCATGTCTGAATATTTTGTAATACTTAACTTGAATTAGCAAGTTAGAGCCTTGAAAAATCAGTATTAACCCCCTTGTTGGCTATAACTAAGGGGTTAAAATAACTATTAAGGATTCACAGTGAAAACATTATGTCAACCTAGTTCCCTCTCCTTCACTGACTTTTTGACCAGGCTCTTACCAAGCCATATAGTTCTTTTTCAGAGCACAAATACCAACTTCTTACTTAATTCAAACTTCTACAATTTCTGTGTAGTGATTCAAAGCAGACAGAATGCTTTGCATAAAACTGAAGAAAGAAACCTAATAGATTAAAAATGCACATAAGTAAACATCTCACAGCAGCTCTGATCTGTCAGAATATACCAGTATGTAAGTGAGACAAAGGAAAAATTAAATGTTGCAATGTTTTTTTTATTTTCTATTGCAATCATGGTAAATAAGGCAATAAAGTGATTCTATTTATTTAGAAAAATGTCCTGCTAGTATTTAACAGTTCAACTATCTGTTCCCTGGGTCTTCATTTTGAATATAAAACAAAGTATGTAGCAGTAATTTCTTTTTAAACTGGAATTATTCCACCTTCTGGCTTATTTAGGGAAATATGGCTTATTCACTACATTTTCACTGAAATTGTTAAAGTAATTATGTGGATTTTTTTAGATTTCAATTGTGATGGTCATAAATACTCCCTGTTAAAATCTACCTTACCAATTGCTACTGACATTTTCTGATATTGTAATGTGGTTCTGTGCATACCACAGAATCCATCTAAAAAAAACATTAAAAAAAAAATTTAAAAGGATAGGTCCTATTATTTGCATTAAGTGCAAAGTGAAAAGGTGATACAAACCTTTTCTTGCAATTACAAGACATTTATGAGCATAGCATCTTAAAACTGCTATTTTTTTATTAATATGGACTTTTCCTTTTCAGTTTTTCTTATTTAACAAATTGTCAGAGATTTGTCTTGCACAGGTGTTTATACTCTGAAGTAATGAATGGTGACCTTGCTTAAGAATCAATCCCCTAACCAAAAGTTTTAATAGATATTTAATCAGTTTAATTTGCAGTTGGTAAAATAATTGCACCTCCAACAAGTGGGTTATTAAAAACCAAACCCCTTATGTTGGTCCACATTGATGATATGTGCAGTGTTACAGCATACTTGCACAGTGACTAGCTTTTGCAGTTAGACGTAAAACTTCAGAAATCATGTTAAATAAAGGCAGATGACAAACATTCAAAGATATGGTTCAAAAAACTATGTAGGCAAGTACATTTTTTCACGGCAAAAATCACTTTATCACAATGCGTGAGGTGAACTGTGGTTCTTTTACAATTATGTGCTAGGGAAAAATAAGGCTCCTCTCCCAACTTCTATAAAATATGATAAAACTCTCTCCCCCTAAGCCTCCTCTTTTTTTTTCTTTAGTAGTCACATTATAAGAAACCATCAATGGCATGTAAGAAATATTAAAACCCTCTGAACAAAAGCTAACTAAGAAAGCAGGCATGTCTGAAAAAAAAAAGAAAAAATTTTGCTTATTCTAAAATATTTATCATCTTCATTCTGAAAAAAAGGGACTGTTTATCTCAGCTAACACAGAGATTTCCTGGCTCTCTGGAAGCTCTATGGTTACACTGCAATAGCTCATAGATTGGCGTTGATCAGTTTTTGGTACCCTGGAATCCAGGATCTGTGCACACAACATGCCCTCCACCCACCTGATGCTTTCATCTCCCCCTAAGCCATGGGCTGAGTTAGCCAGCTAGCTCCTGTCTTTTTTACTCTGTCTCCAAGGTCCCAGCCATATTTAAAAATGAAGAAACACTAAGACTGTAACTAGTCCTGTGGAGTAACAAAACGAGGCAGTACCTGGAAGTTGTGCTTTTTTTCTCGTTTCAACATGGCTTAGAAATTGAAATAAAAAAAAGGTGGCTTCCTTCACATTCCTCAGAAAGTGAGGCCAGACAGGAGGAAGTGAGCCAAGTAACCACTGATCAACTTTCTTTTATATTTATAAGGCTGAAGAACATGAAATATCATCATGCACGGTCAGCAGTGACCTATTTTCACAGTCAAATCCCATGTCTCATTTACTTTCAAACTAACTTAATATAAACCAAAACTAGACAAATTGCAGGTAAGTATAGATGCATCTCCATCTTGTCAATACTGGTTCCAATACATCAAAGGAAGTAAAACTGGCTTTGTATTTTTACACAAAATTTCCTGCTTCTCAAGGGGGGGTATCGGGAGAAAGAACAATTAAAAAAAGCCAAACCAAACAAAACAAAACCAAAAAAAAACAAACAAAAAACAGCTCCACAAAACCAAATAACAAAAACAACAAAATAAAAAATACACTAATACAATCAATGGAAAAGAACACTAAACACTAAAAGACATCAAAAATACACAAAAAATTAACAGATGTGAATTAAAAAGTGCTACAACACTTCTGAATAAAAAAATTATAATGCTAGAACTTCAGATAAAATTCAATGCTTTAATACATTTAATATTACTATATTAAAATGCAGTCAAAGTAAGCATCTAGAATTTTGTCATAGTCTTTTGATTTAACTTATTAAATGAAAACATAGCCTCTAATTCTGCAAACTTTCACATATTTATTTTACTTTTTCCAGCCTAGATTAGGCACATAAGGAAGTTTTCTAAGCTAGAAATGTAGTTCTCCTGTAAATATTAAGTTAGATGTGACAGCTTCTAAGCAGAGAGTATGAATGGTATTTTTATTCCAAAATTAGATCTTTCAAAAAATAGCAGATTGTTTATTAACAGGTTGGCAATAGCAGGTGCAAATGAAATCTAAATTTAAAAAAAATATACTAAGGAAAAAGAAAGGCATTAGAAGTGATTTTTTTTTTTTTTACTTTTATCAGCTGGTGGGCAGTTTATGCACAACAGTTTATACAGACTTACTAGAAATTGTCATTATGTCTATCAGTAGGTTTGTGGATTTTCTCATTATTGGACTGTCAAATCCTTTAAAAAATTCCATTAAGATTTGTTGCAGTGACACCAGTGACAATGACTTCTCCATGTTCAATGAAAATTAATGCAGTCTTTCAGAAGAAGGCCATTTACTGATAGCATACCGGGAAGTAATAATCTGTTTTTATTCTTTTTCACGTTAATAGTTAAAAAAAAAAGGCCATATTGTGCCAACTGGAGAAAGTAAATGCCTTTTATAGTAGTGTGCTATGTAAGGTGGGTAGAAAGGGAAGCACAAAGGTCAACATAAATATGTATATATATACACATAGCTATGTAAATACTTATCAATAGACATCTCCTTTCCATCTGTGTTCTGTGACTACCACAGATAAGGCTGGATAAGGCTGGCCTTATCCTCAGAGCTGTGCCATTTTACAAGCTGTGGAGACTGGAAAAAAACCTTCTTTACTGGACAAACCATACCAATGTGTGGTACGTGGCTATACTCCTTCCGGACCAGAGTGGGAACAGTGATGCACGGCTCAGGTTCAGTTCCTACTTGCCCATTGATTTCTAAGAGTTTGAGCAGATCAGCCTTGCTGGTTTCTCACCTATTTCATCTTTCCTCATGTCCTTCATCTTGTCTACAGTGAGGTTCTTCTCTTCCAGCTTGGAGAGGACGGATGGTGGTAACACTGAGAACTGCCTCAGAGGGCTCACCCAGCCCCAGAGCCGCTTGTCAATGACTTTGCTGAGGTTCAGTAGCCGGTAAGTCATGGCAGGCCAACGCTTCCTCAGGGCAATCTCAAAAAGAGCTCGAACAATACGAGCTGCATTCTGGAAAGTGACAAGGAAAAAAAAAAATAAAGCAAAACTGTTGTAATTCTCTCAATATTCTTTGTAAAATGAAAAGGATCCCATAGACTCATCTTTGACAAACCATAACAATAGATTTTTCTTTTCAAACTAATTTCAAACATTTTTGAAAACTATTTTTTCCATCACTGTTTAGTGGAAGAACTACCTCATGGTTGCATTCTCAAATTATGAAAAGAAACATGTGCAGCCAATTAAAATTGTAGTGTCAGGTCTGCCATAGAACTTTGATCACAGTGATTCTAACATTATGGATTTTTACATTTATTGTGTATCGATCACTTCTGAAGCAAATTCACTTAATGTACCCCCCATAGAATAGACACCTGCAAATTCACTTTATACGGAAATTCAAGTTTAGTTTTTTTCCAGTTTATGTTTCTATAATACATCTCATTTCACACTGAATTTCACAACATTTGCCCAGAAGCTTAACAGTAGTGACTTTTAAAAAATATTTTACTATATTCTGAGAATAGCGTATAACCAAACTGTACAAAGATACTTTGGACTTGGAAAAATAATTATTAACATAAGTTTGAATGAGGTCAGTCTTATCCTGGAAACTTAAGTTATGATATTACTTTCATAAACTTTTCAAGCTGTATTATGAAGCTATGCTGGGTTTTTTTTTTGTTTTTTTTTTTTTTCCCTCTTCCAGTACTATGTCTGGATCAGGAATTATGTTTTTGATTCATTGAATAGAATATAATCATTCCCTACTGGCTCTGCTATGCCAATAGGAATAAAAAATTGAAAATTATTTGGTTGTGATAGGAAGCATATGTTACTAAAGAAGCACATTCCTCTTACTTAGAAAGGATGAATAATTTTCTTAATAGCCACTAACCAAATAAAAAAAAAAAATCACACTTTGTAGCACTGGTTCCATAAGCACAGATGATGAAGATCTGAGAAGACAACCACGTTGTCTCACTAAATATGTTATAAATGAGACAGACAAATAAAAGCAATTGCCTTGAAAGCAAAGATTAAAAGGATCGTACTGAAAACGATTTTGCTGTGCAAGTACCACAATTTTTATGATTTGCACAATCAGTTCAGCATTTTCTCACTTATACAAGCTACAAAATACAAACATTACTGAAGAAAGTTATGCGACTATGAAAATGTTGCTAAAGATTACGTCTAATTTCAAACACTTAAATCTCATCTTTAGTACCAACTAAATGCAATTTCTAGATTAACTCTTTCCAAAGCAGTTTTCTAAGGATGAGACAAAAATAATTTCATGCAACATCTTTGCTGACTGTTAAAAAAACAAAAAAGAGTGAGAGAGAGACGTGCTAAAAGGGACAACTTTTAAAAGCCAATAAACAAATACCCAGACTGGTATGTAAATCTGCACATTTTTTGCCAGATTACATCTAGCAACAGAATTACAATAGCACATCTTTCGTGAGTGAACCAAGATATGTGAATCAAACACAAATTGTTTTGCAGAATGAAGTATAAAAACATACAAAGCATAAAAACAGATTACAACAGAAGAAAATCCTGAAATTTAGAGACTACAATTTCTGTGTAATCATAGAGCAACTAAATATAATAAGATACAA